>OX031063.1:29033036-30233036 GCA_943736015.1 Tridacna crocea
AATGTGACTAAAAATATATAATAAAATAGTTACCAGCATTTTCTCCTTTTCCCACAATGTTTTCTGAAGGCTTCTCTCTCAGGGTTGTGAAAACCTAGGATTGATTGGGAAAGGGTTAAGTTGTCACCTAATTATTGCTTTACGAAATCCATTTTCTCTAATTACTGACTTCATAGTGGGGTAGACTGGTCCTTGGTCATGCAACAAATGGCCAGTAAAAAAAGTTTTGATATAAGTCAGCCTTTGCAAACTGCGCAGGGTCGATACTTTTGCAGATGCATTAACCCTTTACCAAACAACAAAATTTTACACTGGTCCAAATAAAAATGAATGTGGGCATGCAATTAAAATTTGTTTCAGGAAGGTAGAACAACACTGTGGGAAAAGGAGAAAATGTTGATTACCAGCATTTTCTTCTTTTCCCACAATGTTTTCCAAAGGCTTCTTTTGCAGGAGTGTTAAAGTAGGGATTGTGTGGTAAAGGGTTAAGTTCCATTTTCACTGTTTATAGTTCATATAAAAGGGAGATAACTACCACACTCAGGTTCAGTTCCTGTCCATCCTTGACCGCTGTCCTGACAAGTTCTAGATACAGACCCATTTAGAGTATACCCTGTATCACAGCTGTATGTCACTTCTGATTGGTCCACTGATAATACATAGTTACCATTTGCTATGCTGGCTGGGGGAATACAATCTGGAAAATACAAAAGAGTGTGCTACACTGACTAAAAAATTAAAATTTGTCTTGGAAAGTGTGGAAAAATTGTGCGAAAAGGAGAAAATACTGGTCACCTGCATTTTGTCCTTTTCCAAAATAAAGAGGTCAACAAAACACAGGATTGTTTCTTTTTTTCCACTATGTTTACAAAAGGCTTCCTTCTCAGCTTTGTTGACAGTCAGCTGGATAATGTGGTACAGACAAAAACCTTAGTTGGACAAAATAGTGTTATTGGTATTTCCAGCAATACAATTAAATGAATTCAATTAATGTTATACAAGTAATTACAAGCCATCAGCATTGGAAACAGCATACCTAGATGTAGAGTATATAGGGATGAAAGTTGTTGAGATGAAAAAAATTATATCCTTTACAAAGCTAAAAAATCTTCTTCCTTGAGGTCAATAATACACAAGACTGCTTGAAAGATGTGCTATTAGCGAGGAACAAGTTAAAATGCAAACTTACAACATTCTGGTGCTGAGGCATCCCACTGACCATTTGATGCACAAGTTAGGTTAGCATCATTGCTGATGTAGTAACCAGGGTTACAAGTAAATAATGCTGTTGTGGTAAAACCACTGGTTACTGTAACCATATTACCAGACAAAGGTGCTGTTAATGTTGCACAAGAGACTGTAACATAGAGTAGAAAACTTTAACACTTAACACCTTATCAGACTACCTACATATTTTCAGTCTATCCATCTTGAAAAAAGCAACTGCCTGAGCACTCAAAGAAAAAAAATCTAAACATACATTTGACTCATTTGCAGATTTTAAGACAACTTTTTTTCCAGACCAGATGTTTTCTAAAAATGAATTAAATGTATGGATCCCTTTGTCATGACATCTTTTTTATTTTAATTCAGAATATAGTTAAACAATGTTTGACAATCATACAGGTAACTTTTTATTCAGTTCAATATTTTACAGGCAGGGGCAATAGTTCTTTGTTTTTCTTTGAAGAAGAAAAAAAACCCACTCTATACTAGAATTTGATTTTTTGCTCTTACCACAAGAGGGTGTTTGACCAATCCACTGTCCTGTGGTAGAACATTCTATATCATTATTCCCACTGAGTGTGTAACCATTGTCACATGTGTACTGTACAACAGATGTAAGACCATCACTGGATATGGTATAAGATCCTCCAGTTGGGTAGGAGAGTGTATCACAGATAACTGAAAAACACCAACGGCAATACCGCTCACACTTAACTCTTTACTAAACGACAAAATTTTAGACTTCTCCAAATTGAAAGCATTAATTTTGCTGATAACAAAATAAATGTAACCCAAATATTGAAATTTAATTTAAGAAGGGTACAAAACACTGAGGGAAAAGTAGGAAATGCTGGATACCAGCATTTTCTCCTTTCCCCGCAATGTTTTCAGACGGCTTCTCCCTCTGAAACATAAAAACCAGGAACTGTTTGTTAACCCATTACCACACAATCCCTACTTTTGACGCCCCTGAGAAAGAAGCCTTTTGAAAACAGTGGGAAAAGGAGAAAATGCTGGTAACCAGCATTTTCTCCTTTTCCCACAATGTTTTCTATCCTTCCCAGAACAAATTTCAATTTTTCAGTCACCTTTATTTTGTCGTCTACATATCCTTTCAATTTGGATCAGTCTAAATTTTCTCGTGTGGTAAAGGGTTAAAGAGTTAACCCCATAGTGTGTTTGTATTGCAGCTTTACTTGCTTTTGGTGCCTGTGTAGATCGAATCAGGCTGCATGAAATATATATGATCTTACACCTATACTACCAGAAATACCCAGATACATGAACTGTGACCAAAAGGAGCCCAGAAATTCCAATCATTTGAATTTTTTTACCTGACAGAAAACATCCATCTATATCTTCACAATTCTAACTTTCTATTTTATCCCAAAGTTTAAGAAAGAAGAGGATTTTTTTAACCCTTTACCAAACGACAAAATTTTAGACTTGTCCAAATTGAAAGCACTTGCAGACGACAAATAAACATAATTCAAAGACTGAAATTGCTTTCCAGCAGGGTGGAAAACATTGTGGGAAAAGGAGAAAATGCTGGTTACCAGCATTTTCTCCTTTTTCCACAATGTTTTCTAAAGGCTTCTACCTCTGGGCCGTAAAAACCAGGGATTGTTTGGTAAAGGGTTAACATAGTATGGTTAAAGGAGGAAATGCTGGTAGTGACCAGAATCTAATGCAAAGTATACAACAAAATAAGAACAGATTGCATGCTTTGCAGTGTTCATGTAATCATGATATAAATACCTATATGTGCATCAATTTTGTCAAAAGCACTATTAGATGCATCTAAGTACTATGTCTGCATATGAACTAAATGTTAACACAAAATACCCTACCACAACTTGGAACTGATGTATTCCAGGACCCATCACTTCTACAATCCAGATATTGAGAACCAGACAGTGTATATCCAGATTCACAGGTAAACATTGCACTAGTAGTGGTGCCATCTGTAGTTGTCCTTATCTGTCCACCAGAGGGAGTGGTGATTGTGGAGCATAATACTGTTGGAAGAGAAGAATTTCACAGTCAATCGAAAGTGAGCAGTTAAATGTTTATGCCATGATCATTTACCATTACTCTTAACCCATTACCACACAATGCCTACTTTTGACAACTCTGCGAAAGAAGCCTTTAGAAAACATTGTGGGAAAAGGAGAAATGTTTTCTGCTCTTCACAAAACAAATTTCAAATTTTCAGTCACTTTTATTTTGTTGTCAGCAAATGCTTTGTCATTTTGGTAATGAGTTAAAAATTATTGAAATTAGCTTATACCCAAGCCTGGAGCAATATGCACAAATATAGAAACTATAGCTTAGCTGATAAAGAAAAGCAAAGCAAAGTGTTTTTAGATACTGAACAAGTTAAATCTATAGAACAGGTAACAACATAGTTTAAGAAAAACAACAAGAGAATAACTTTTCTTGATGTAAACAGTAAAAATTTAGACATTTAATTACTCCTGTAAAAAAATAGAAAATGCCATGGAAAAGTCTAAAAATATTGTCCTTAAATATGGGTAAGTTTACATCAAAACATGCTAGCAATTTCTCCATTCCCTACAATGTTTTCAAAATTGGTTTGATGAATGACAAAAAAAAAATCTGCATCTGTTGATTATTCTGTGAAAAAGGACAATATGCTTGTTACAATCTGTGTTTTTACTTTCTTCATTTTTGTGTGGCATTATATGGCATGCAACACGAAAAAAGGGTTATTCGGACTTTTGCGTAAAGTATCCTCTTGGATCAGCCGATGCAATCTGCGCAGGCTAATCCGAAAGGGCACTTTATGTTTACAATGGATTTCGTCCAACACTGGACTTGAGAAAAACAAACTATTACATCAAAATGAAAAATGTTATTTCAGATTAGTTTGTACACCCTGATCTGATATAACACTTTACGCAAATGTCCCAATGCCTCTTTTCTCATGTTGAAAGGCCATAGAAACAGAAATCTGATAGAAGTGAGGGTTTCAAAAGTTCCAAGAGGAAAACAAAAAAGTCCACCAGTACTTACTACATGAAGGCTGAGACTCTGACCATCCCGTGCCATCATTCTGACATGTTCTAGCCGACACACCATTCAAGCTGTATCCGCTTTCACAGGTATAGGTGGCTGTTGTTGTATCTGCAGATATCTCTACTTGACCATTTAGTGGAGAACTTGGGGAAACACAGTCTATACAGAATTTAAATGTGACTTTTTATACAGGCATGTTAGGCCAACCAATGATCATTCAAATTCAAATTTCCATTCTCCTGTAGTGCACAGCCTTTAAAATTTTTACTCCTTTCCAAAATGACAAATTTTAGACTTTCCCAAACTGAATACCAGCATTTTCTTCTTTTTTTCCTCAATGCTTTCTATCTTTTCAAAGACAACTTGCAATGTTTGAGCCAAATTCAAACTACCATCTACAAATGTTTTTAAACTGGACAGGCCTTAAATTTTGTCATTTCATAAAGGCTTAAGCTTATTTACCCTGTATGCTGGAATGAATCTCGTATCATAATATTTCTGAAACATAAACAAACAGAAACCAGCATTTTGGTAAAAGGCTTCAACATGGTAAATGGTTGATTTTATCCAGCATAAAACAGAAACTATTATAACTTTAAAGAATAGAACATCATAACAGCAAATACATACAACAGACTGGTGCACTGTCTGACCATGTTCCATTGTCCCAACAGGTACGGACTGCAGCACCATCTAGATAGTAACCAGTCACACAGGAATAATACGCTATTGTTGTTACATTGTCTGTTGTTATGGAAATGTTACCACTGTCTGGTGCAGTTAGTGTGGGACATACAGCTACAACAAGAATTTTCACAAAACAATTTTAGCATTAGTGAATACTAAATTCGTATCGTAATCTCCCACTAGATGGCATTCTACAAATACTCATCTATCTAATTTGGGCATCCTAGGTACAGAGCCAGACAACTTTTCTACGCGACAACCATTACATGGAATTTCAAACTAAAATAAACCTTTGCTCAATACATCGCTACCTGGTGTGATTCATTCAGCTATGAACAGCAGTTTAGAGAAATCTGGAGCTAAAACAGGCCTGATTTCTCCTTAAATGTATTGATAAAAGCCATTTTCTCCATTGCTACTTTATAGCGTGTAATACTACAGTCTCCCGAATATCGGGGAGAGTGATGCGTCATAGACAGGTCGAAGAATATGACATGAGCAGACATGGGAATTCATACACATATGTACATTTCAGTGCATATTTCATGAAATTATCACAATAATTAGACATAACATAATGAAATCAATTTATATCATCTATGGTCATCTACAAAAGGTATTTGATATAATTATGATATATGGTTTGAATGACTGTTCCAAAAGTCATGAAGTTATCTCATGTTGGTATTATCCTGAACTTTGACCTTTTTATCATTTTTACATCATCATTGAACAGATGATAACATTTTAGATCTTGAATAAGACTTGTGAAAACATTATGATAAAAGGATTATCAAAAGGCATAATCTGAGCAAAGTTTGATATATAATTGTGTAAATGCTTTTTATCTTTATAAATCTTATATATCATCAGCTAATGAAGACCTATTCCCACAATATTTTCAACCCTACCACAGTCAAAGACCATCATATTAACAAGATTTAATTTGTCTGCAGATGCTTTGAATTTGGTCCAGTCCAAAAGTTTGTCGTTTGGTAATGAGTTAAAAAGGCCCTTAATTCCATACCAAATGACAAAAAATTTGAATATCTTATGAAAAAAGAAACAAATGAACAAATGCATGGCAATAATAAGGGACCGGGCAGGATTGAAACCCTAGAACAGCAGGACAAAAGGCCAATACCTTAACCACTGAGCTGAAGAGATATCTCTAAAACACAGTAGTTAGGTATTATATTTAAATCGGGACAAAACCATGCATGAAGGAGTGGTCTCCCGTAACACACACCCTCTTAACTCATTACCAAAACGACAAAATTTTTGGCTTGTCCAAATTGAAAGCATTTGCAGACAACAAAATAAAAGTGACTGAAAATTTGAAATTTGTTTTGTGTAGGGTAGAATACATTGTGGGAAAAGGAGAAAATGCTGGTTACCAGCATTTTCTCCTTTTCCCACAATGTTTTCTGGAGGCTTCTTCTCAGGGTTGTTAAAAGTAGGGATTTTGTGGTAATGGCTTAAAGTCATGATTTATTCAATTTGGTCAAGTCCAAAAATTTGTTTTGTAAAGAGTTTAAAAAGAAATAAGGAAGCCCTACAACAAGAGGGCTCCATTGAGGACCAGGAACCAGTCTCATCACAAGTTAATGTTTGGTTCCCTGTAAGCGTGTAACCAAGAGGACATGAGAACATCAGGTATGTACTAGATCCATCAGTAAACATGTCACTTTGTCCAACACCTGAGTCTGATGTTGCAGGGCATCCAACTGCAAACAGAAACAGAATGTTTTGAGAACGTTACTTCATGAGTGGAAGTTCTGTTGCTACAGATTTAGAATAAAAATTTAGTCAACGGGCAGGATATCAGATATCAGCCCATTGGCCTACCATATGTGCCCTTGCATGACACTGATATTAGACCATTTTCAGTAGGAAACGTAAATATCATTAGTAACAGAATGTAATAATGAGCAATACCAGGATATAATCATTTCAATTAAACACGTTGATTCAGATTAGATCACACAAGCCTTTCCAAGCATCCTATACACTACTTTATGAGTTTCATGAAAGTGATGGCACCTAAGGACAAATGTAAGGTCATAATCATCATAACAGATACCAACAGAAACACATGACTTCATCAATTTTGAACTATATGCTGTGTACTGTCCTTGTGTATGAGCATACTTGGAAAAAACAAGAGCATGGCATTCGGCTGCCAATCTGGTTTATTGAACAAAAAAGCATGAGAGAAAGAAGAATATTTCTGGTTTCCAGCATTTTCTTCTTTTTCCACAATGGTTTCAAAAGGCTTCTTTCTTGAGTTTATTAAATATCAGGATTGTGTGATAAAGAGCTGAGACAGTTAATGTATTTTGTAGAATCTCTGTTATGTTTTGCATGGTCTAATGAATATGTGCCATCAGTTTGAATGTGTGGTATTATTCTGCCCTTTATTTCTGAGTGCTTCAGGCTATGCAAGTACATGTAAATAAATGACAGTTCAATCAAATAAATTTGTTTCAATTAATACAAGAGGACAAACTGCAGGCACTATTTACCACAGACTGGTTCTGAAGAATTCCAACCACTTCCATCCGTACCGCAATAAGAAAGTTGAGAACCATTCAGACTAAAACCAATGTCACATGTAAACACAGCGACCTGGCCATCTGATGTGACATTTCCATTATTAGGGGGCACTGGATCCTCACAAACTGTAAAATTGTACACAAAATAGTAAATAGAAAGTACTTACATGTATACTAAACTGATTAATATAACACAGCTCTACATGCATATTGAAATTAAATTTATTGATAACTGAAAACAAATTTACAAAAACAGGTAACCCTCTTGTTTACTTACACAATTTCAGGTACCATGCTCTTGTTGAATGGGTCAGAAGCCTTCCTTTACAATTAATGAATTATTTTGTATTGTAAACAAATTATTTTGTATTGTACAATAATTGACGAGAACAGGGTTGCCAAATGCCTAATTCCAGCTGCTATTGACATTTAACTAAGATACCTATGGGTTTATTTGTTAACTCTTTACCAAACATACATTGTAGGAAAAGGAGAAAATGCTGGTAACCAGCATTTTCTCCTTTTCCTACGATGTTTTCAAAAGACTTTTTTCCCTGGGTCATTAAAAGTCGGGACTGTGTGATAAAGAGTTAACAAAGTCAGAAGAAAAGAAAAGCATACAGAAAAAATACATGCATACCTGTAACAACTAAAACTGTATACTAAATCATAAAAGAGCAAGAAATACTTGTACAAAAAAACATGTTTAAATACTAACTGCAGCTTGGCAGAGATCCCCAAAGACCATCAGAGCCACAAGTGACAATGCCTGATCCAATCATCACATAGCCATTAGAACATTCAATTGTTGATGTTGTGATTGTACCATTTGTGTTGAGGACATTGGAACTACTTGATATTGTTGGAAATGTATCACACTGAACTGAAAACATAGCAAGAACTTGTAGAGAGTAAAAATGCTTCAAAATTTGATAAACCCTTTTACGAGTAATCCAGTTTTAGCCTCTAGTTCACATTCGAATAAGATACAAAATGGAAAAAAAAAAAAATCAAAGGAGAGGATTATGTTGGTTTAACTCTTTACCACACAATCCTGACTTAATGGCCTTTAAATCATTCACCTGATTTTTTTGCCCAAACTTGACCCATTTTCAGTCTCTTTTGAGATATGATGACAAACATTCTACCAAGATTTTCATGAGCATTTGACTGAAAATGTGTCCTCTAGAGCTTACACATGGTTTTTCAAAGATTTAGCCCAGTGACCTAAACTTCAACCTGATAGGACCCATAGTCAACTTCATTTAAGATATCATCAAGCCAAACATTCTGATAAAGTTTCATGAGTATTGGACTGAAAATGTGGCTTCTAAAGCATGCACAAGGTAAAAGTTGACGGCAGACGATGCACAACAGATGACACAAAATGGACACACTACAATCACAAAAGTTCACCTTGAGCACTTTGTGTTCAGGTGAGCTAAAAAGATACATGCATGAGTGTTTGATGTTAAAATAATTTGACAATATGACACAACAGTCTACAATGTAATTCAAAGTGCATGTATCTAATATCTTACCACAAGATGGTACTGATGATGTCCATGAACCATCACTGACACATGATAGAGTACTTTGACCTTCCAGACTATAACCAAGATCACAGGTAACAGTTACAATAGTCTGACTACCAGTGCTAGAAAACACTTGCATCCCATCAGAAACTGTCTGGAGGTCACCACATTTCACTGTAAATGATAAACAGAAAAATCATTCTAATTTTTTTAGTACAGAGTAAAGTAGAACCTTGTAAACACATGATAACGCAGTAAATTTATACACATATAATAGGCAATATAACCCCTTTTTCATAGTTACAACTAAACGAGCTTTACTCTGGGAAAAGTCGGGGGGTTAAATGCATCTCTCTTATATATGAAACCAAGCAATTACATATAATTATGGATCCATAATGGCCAATTTGTTTTATAAAGTAGACTGGTCCTTGGACATAAAGAAAGTTGACAAACTGATGCATTAAGTCCCCTTTTAAAAGAGTATTGCGCATTTATGAAATCGACACTTTCTGTCAATAGTAAGACACAATCTTTTGCATTTTCTAGTCTATAAAAACAGATGAAAAGAAATAACTTTTTCTTTTCAAAATCAGTTAGATTGTATGTCTATTGTGCAATTTCAAAAGAAGAAGCTACAAAAACAATTGCTGTATTGTGTTCCCCGTGTTTGAGTCTTGACCAGAGAACAAAATTTCACTTTTTTCAGTTTTCTTTTAAAGCATTTGCAAATGTGATCCAAATGGTAGGCTTCTCTTCAAAAGGATAAAAAACATTTTGTGCAAAAAGGAAAATGCACTTAATAGCCATAATTTTTTTTTCTTCTTTTTTTAAATGTGGTCTTTGTTAAAATGTAACTCTTTATCACAAAAGAGCATTCTAAAGTCATACTAATCCATAGTATTTGAAGACAAATATTCAATTTCTCATACAGAGTAGAAGCTACACAGTGGGAAAAGGGGAAATGCTCGTTATCAGCATTTTCTACCTTTTCCACAATGTTTTCAAAAGCCTTCATCCTCAGGTCATTTAAACTTGTGTGGTGAAGAGTCAAACAATATTTATGAAATATGTTAACTGATAAGGTCTTTTTTCTGGGTAGATAGAAATATAGAAAAACTTAAAGTGGATAGATAAATTGATATCATTCCTACCACAATCAGGAATTGTCCCATCAAAAGTGCCATCACTTTGACAAGTCAGGTTTGTGGAACTTGAAGCTGAGAAACCTTGATTACAACTTAGTAAAACCAATGTTGTTACACCATTGCTGTAGGTAGTCAGTGTACCGTTCTGTGGCGCTGTTACAGTACTGCACAGTACTGGAATAGAATCATGATGAAACAATTAGATGACATTTGTATCTATTTTCTGACACAAGTAGAAAAAACAGGCAAGCGAATAAAGTAAAGAGTTTTATGTCCTAAAAGACAAGATGCAGTCTAAAGTTTTGTTGTCAGAAAAGGAATAAAAACATTACCTGTTGCAGTTGACATCTTTTGTTTCATAGTAGACCACTTAGAAAAGATTGAGATAGAGATGATACTTATATGAACAAACAAATTAAAAACCTCAAAGGCAAAAGAGATCTAAAAGAAGAGAAACAACTTGATCTGCAAAGTGCAGAGAATTTTATCAAGACCATTACGGCATTGAATAAACCTTACAGACATTTGCTTTCTAGAATAAGGCCCCTGGAGGATTAGAGAAAAGCTTTATAAGACAGCAAACATTTTACCACAGATTGGATGTGCATCACTCCAACCAGTTCCATCCTGTAAGCAAGTGATGTCACTGTTTCCATCCAATGTATATCCGAATTCACAGGTGAAGGATGCTTTGTATCCACCATTATAAACTGTGACATTTCCGTTGGAAGGGGAGGATGGCTGATCACAAACTGTAGCAAAGCATACATACACTGAACTTTGGAATATACTCATACATCTAAATAATAACTTCGCAGATTTCTTAATCATTCACACAGCTTTACCAAACATCCCTGACTTTGAGAAAGTAGTCTCTTGAGAATGTTGTGGAAAGGGGAGAAAATGCTGGTAAGGACTTCATTTGTACAAATTTTTGACTTGGCATCTGCAGACCATTTAAATTTGGAAGACTATTAAATTTGTTGTTATGGAAAAAAGATAAGGCTGATCAGAGTATTTCAGTCTTAAGTTTTATGCGATAGAGGTCAGTGCTTCTTGCTAAAAGGATTTTTTTGACAAGTCCAATTTCAGCTCATTTTTACCAATTTCAAATCAGGCATATACAGTGAGTGGCAATGAATATTTTTTCAAATTTTTATTCCCCATTGACTTACAAGTATTTTTCAGTTTGCAAGCAAAAAAGGTTATACATTTGATTATCAGGAAAACTATACTGTTAGAAAGCAAAGTTACTTGAGCTATGAATGTTAATATGCTTCAGTGTTCATGGACTGACAAATACATTGTAATTTTTCAGAACAAAATGTTGCTGCTTTTTGCTCAGTTTCGGCAATGATGCCATTTATGTCAATGCTATATAATGTATTTCAAAAATATTGATCATTTTTTTTAAGCAGCTGCATTTATATCATATTACATTGTAATTATGTGTGAAAATATATACTTCATTGCAAAATTCAATTTCCTTGATTTCATATATTTTCTTGTATATATAAAATCTTGTAAGCTATGAAAAAGCATAAACTTTGTGGTTTGAGAAAGGGTTAAGTAAAATGGCCTACCACAACTTGGTTGTTGATTGTCCCATGTACCATCAGTAAGGCAAGTGAGAGTGGCTGAGCCAACTAAGCTGTACCCAACAGAGCATGTATAAACAGCTAGTGTAGTGGTACCATCAGTTGTAATATTCACTATTCCACTGCTTGGGCTGGTAAGACTTGCACATTCCACTACAAAGACAGTTTACCCAAAAGATAATTCATTACTGTTCTGCTCCTTTTCAACTTCTTTTTTCTTCTCACATAAGAAGGACAAACTAACTCTTTACCATACAACAACGTTTGACACCTTTTAATCCTTTACCCCATAAGGCATTTCTATGGTATCTCTAATTGACCCTAAATAACAGCAAGGTTGAAGCCGTTTCTTATGTGTATATGACACCTTTTGATAGTGTAGAAAACATTGTGGCAAAAGGTGAAATTGCTCGTCAATGCGTAGAAATGAGTATCTATGGAGTAAAGGGTTAAATTGATAGCATTTGAAGGCAATAAGGTAATAGTGGCTCATTGTGGAGTTTGTCTTTGAAAGGGTATAAAACAATTTGCAAAAAGGACAAATTCTGGTTACCAGCATTTTGTTCTTTTCCAAAGATGTTTTTAGAAACTATTTAATTCATGGTCGTCAAAACTTGAGACTATGTGGTAAAGGGTTAGCTTATGAATACAATCAAGTTTTTCAAGACACATTAGAATTTATTTGTACTTCCATTCAGTATTCTGCTGAAACCTTCTCATCAAACAAAGTGTAACTTATAATGAATGAGAAAATTTAGGACTTTTCAAAATTAAATGAATTTGCAAATGACAAATTAATACGACTAAAATGATTGAATTTGATTATGATAGGGTAGAAAACATTGAGGAAAAAATATAAATACTAGTTACCAGCAATCTCTTTCTCACCAATGTTTTCAGGGTCTAGAGTGTGGCAGAGTGTTTACCCTTTACAACACAATGATGACTTTTCACGTCCCTGAGGTAGAAGCCTTATGAAAACCAGCATTTTCTTTTCCCACAATGTTTTCTACCCTTCCCAACTCAAATTCCAATTTTTCAGTCACATTTATTTTTTCATCTACAAATACTTTCAATTTCGACTAGTCTATAGATTTGTCGTTTGGTAAAGAGTTAAGGAGTATTAAAAATCTTGAATAACTAACCACAATCTGGTTCTTGACTTGACCAGGATCCTGTAGAGCTGCATGTGGCCTGCTGTACACCAGCCAGTGAGTAACCATTGTCACATTGAAATGTCACGATAGAGGTAATACCGTCAGTTATTATGGAATGGGAACCAGATAGACTGGTACTCAGAGTATCACATTTCACTGAAATATAACAATAGTCAAGCTTAAGATTTTTACCACACAATCCCCAGTTTTAATGTCCCTTGGAAAGAAACCCTTTGAATTGAAAACATTGTAGGAAAAAGCAGAAAATGCTGCTAAAAAGCACTATTTCCTACGCTCTTATAGATATGTACCATCATTTTTCCAAAGCTTTGGCCCTTATTTCTTAAACAAGAGGACCATGATGGTCCTATATCGCTCACCTGAGTACTAAGCTGTAAAATCAAACTTGTGACCCCTGGGCAGGGCCAATTTTTACCCCAGGGGCATCCTAAGAAAAAAAAAACTTGCTAGAGGTACACTAGGAGATGCAACTTAAAAAATATCAAAGCTCTATACCTTCTAGTTTCAGAGAAGTAGAATTTTAAAGTTTTCCTTCTTTGTTCATATGTTTCGAACTTGTGAACCCTGGGCAGGGCAAGTTTAGACCCCAGGGGCATCATATGAAGAAACTTTGTAGAAGTCCACTAAAAGATGCTACATACCAAATATCAAAGCTCTACGCCTTCTGGTTTCAGAGAAGAATAATATTGACATTTTCCTTCTTTGTTCCTATGTTTCGAACTTGTGACCCATGGGGCAGGGCAAGTTTTGACCCCAGGGGCATCATATGAACAGACATTGTAGAAGTCCACTAGGAGATCCTATTTACCAAATATAAAAGCTCTACATATTCTAGTTTCAGACAAGAAAAACTTTCAATTTTTCCTTCTTTATTTCTATGTATTAAACTTGTGACCCCTGGGGTGGGGCCAGTTTTGACCCCAGGGACATCATATGAACAATCTTGGTAGAGGTCCACTAGGAGATGCTACATACCAAATATCAAACCCCTGCACCTTCTAGTTTCAGAGAAGAAGAATTTTAAAGTTTTCCTTCTTTGTTCCTATATTTCAAAATTTCGACCCCCGGAGCGGGGCCATTTTTGACCCCAGGGTCATCATATGAACAATCTTGGTAGAGGTCCACTAGGAGATGCTACATACCAAATATCAAAGCTCTACATATTCTAGTTTCAGAGAAGAAGATTTTCAAAGATTTCTTTCTGTGTTCCTATGTTTCAAACTTGTGACCCCCGGGACGGGGCCAGTTTTGACCCCAGGGACATCATATGAACAATCTTGGTAGAGGTCCACTAGGAGATGCTACATACCAAATATCAAAGCTCTACGCCTTCTAGTTTCAGAGAAGAAGAATTTCAAAGTTTTTCTTCTTTGTTCCTATGTTTCAGAATTGTGACCCCCGGGGCGGGGCCAGTTTTGACCCCAGGGACATCATATGAACAATCTTGGTAGAGGTCCACTAGAAAATGTTACATACCAAATATCAAAGCCCTGCACCTTCTAGTTTCAGAGAAGAAGAATTTTGAAAGTTTTCCCTCTTTATTCCTATGTTTCAAACTTGTGAACCCCGGGGCGGGGCCAGTTTTGACCCCAGGGACATCATATGAACAATCTTGGTAGAGGTCCACTAGGAGATGCTACATACCAAATATCAAAGCCCTGCACCATCTAGTTTCAGAGAAGAAGAATTTTACAGTTTTCCTTCTTTATTCCTATGTTTCAAACTTGTGATCCCCGGGGCGGGGCCAGTTTTGACCCCAGGGACATCATATGAACAATCTTGGTAAAGGTCCACTAGGAGATTCTACATACCAAATATCAAAGCCCTGCACCTTCTAGTTTCAGAGAAGAAGAATTTTAAAGTTTTCCTTCTTTGTTCCTATGTTCCAAACTTGTGACCCCCGGGGCCGGGCCAGTTTTGACCCCCGGGACATCATATGAACAATCTTGGTAGAGGTCCACTAGGAGATGCTACATACCAAATATCAAAGCTCTACGCCTTCTAGTTTCAGAGAAGAAGATTTTCAAAGATTTTGCTATTTTTTTCCTTTCGGTTGCCATGGCAACCAGAATTATGGGTGGAATTCAATCTCTTGAACAACTTTGGTAGAGCTCTACCCAAGGAACATCCCTGCCAAGTTTCATCAAGATTGGCCCAGTGGTTTAGGAGGAGAAGATGTTTAAAGAAATTGTGGACGACGGACGACGGACGACGCACGATGGACGACGGACGACGGACGACGGACGCCGGACATTGAGTGATCACAAAAGCTCACCATGAGCACTTCGTGCTCAGGTGAGCTAAAAATGTCTGCTGCAGAAAATTTTGAAAATGACTGTGAAATGCTAGTAGACAAATTTCTTTCATAAAAAAGTAACCTGTCAGCAGGAAGTTCAATCATATACATAATTTACAGATGAAAACATTGCTGCACACATGAAATTGTATGTGACAAGCAATTTCTCCCTTTGTCACAGTATTTTCATGTGGTTTGCTTAACTCTTTACCACACGAGAAAATTTTAGACTGGTCCAAATTGAAAGCATTTGCAGACAACAAAATAAAGGTGACTGAAAAATTGAAATTTGGTCTAGGAAGGGTAGAAAACACTGTGGAAAAAGGAGAAAATGCTGGTTACCAGCATTTTCTCCTTTTCCCACATTGTTTCAAAAGGCTTCTTTCTCAGGGGCGTCAAAAGTAGGGATTGTGTGGTAATGGGTTAAAAAAAAAAAAAAAAAATGAAATAGACTTTAAGAAAGATTTTATTGAATTTTTTTTTTTAATATTTACCAACTGGGCAGTGGCATTTTGTTTTA
Source organism: Tridacna crocea (assembly GCA_943736015.1). Lineage (NCBI taxonomy): Eukaryota > Metazoa > Mollusca > Bivalvia > Cardiida > Cardiidae > Tridacna > Tridacna crocea. The sequence continues at coordinate 29,048,820 of OX031063.1, forward strand.
GTAAATAACTTGAATAGCCATCGTTTAATCAAGAGATTTAATCCGCATCTGCTTTTGTATTTTAATCATGAATTTGTTTTACTTTGATCAAGATGTTGGTCATGTTAGAACAGAAATAATGTTCTTCCATAATGTTTCATTGTTCAACAAATTATGGTCGTGAGTTATGATGCACATCAAATAAACCAATCAGGCTATCACCCTTGTGGTTTATCTATTGTGCCTCATTATTCAAAACCAGGATTTATTGAATGATAAAGCATGATAGAATTAGGATTATTTCTGAAATATTTCACTGTTAATTATAGAAAACATACCACAAGTTGGAACTACAAAGTCCCATGTGCCATCATATCTACATGTCAATAGATTTGCACCACTCAAGTTGTATCCACTGTCACATGAATAGTTAGCTGTAGTTGTCTCTCCATCTGTTGTCATGGAAACAGTTCCTCCAGTGATTGTACTTAGAGTAAGGCAAATAACTATAACAGAAACAATCCAGGTAAGTATGTGAAATAATGTTTAAGCTGTCATAATCTAATGGCAAGTCTGATAACATGCTGTGCGATGGTGTGGCATCAATAATGTACAATATTCAAGACTTAATCACTTTAACCCATCAACCACACAATCCCTACTTGTAACATTTCTGTAAAAGCAACCTTTTGAAAACGTGGGAAAAGGAGAAAATGCTGGTAACCAGAAAGGAACCTCATTCTAAGAAGTTGTTTTAGCAGAGACAAAATTATATAGGACTTGAAGACAAGAGGTTGCTGGTTCAAATCCCCAGCTTGGCTGATTTCTTTCCTAGGAAATTAATTCCTCTCTCACTGCTGATCATTGTTCTAATGATGATTATATGGGAAAGCAGCCAGTGAATGGGAAGAACAAAATGTGAATTACTGATAACAGAAACTCTAGGAAAGTGTACATTGGTATACTGGCTGCTGCAATATAACTCAAATAATGTCAAAAATGGCATTTATTACCATAATATCAGTCAGTCGATCAATGCAAGTAACTAAGAGAGTAAAATAAGCAAAATCTATTTTATAACAGATGAGCAGACATATGGAAATACATAGATACAGGTAATTATCCTCCCAACTATGTCCACTTCGGTTTCAGTAAATAGAACTACAAAACCTCCAGTTACCACATTGTGGATCAGTGTTGCTCCAACCAGTTCCATCTGTGGCACACTGTCTGGTACCGACTCCATTCAGTGAGAATCCTATATCACAACTGTAGGTTACTGTCTGTTTATCAGTTGATACTACAAAGCCACCATTGGATGGGACTGATGGTGATTGACAAACTATAAAAAAAAAAGCCATTGACATTTAATCCTTTACCAACCAACAAAATTTTAGACTGGTTCAACTTAAAAGCACTTGCAGACAACAAAATACACATTACTTAGGAATCGAATGCTGTTTCCAGCAGGGTTGAAAACATTGTGGGAAAACCCTTCTGTTTCAGGGTCGTAAAAACCAGGGACTGTTTGGGAATGGGGTAAGGTATAATTACGCGTTTTATTACTATAGTGTAATTGCACATCTAATCCAGAAATACAGATACTGAAATAGTTATATTGCCTTGTGGCTTAAATCCAGATTTAGTGCTTGATCTTCTTAAGTGTCAAATCCTCATTTCATAAAGGAAGAAAAATGAGGAAACAACTTTGTAGTTCATATTCCCTAGGAAAAAATACCATTATATTAAAAAAGCTAATTCAAACACAGCACAAAGAGTTGTTATATCTAACAAAGGGTTCTGCTGTCATTCATTGCTTAATTTTTACTCATTGCTTAACAACCAGGGTCAAAGACAATGTCTTTTTTGAGGTCAATGCAAATCAAATTCGGACTGCATAAAGTAGTTTTTTTTCAAAGCTTCCGTGTGATTTTCAGAGGAAAAAAAAAAGAAGCCTGGCCAAAATGAAATCAAAGTTGTAATATTATTTTTCTATTAATACCAGTTGAAAACGACAAATGTTTCATTCAAAGACCCATACCACATATTGGAAGTGACTGATCCCAGGACCCATTTGTCTGACATAACCTTTGAGAAACACCTTCAAGGTCATATCCTGCCATACAGCTGTATGTTGCCCTTGTAGAAGATCCAGTAGAGACAATATCAACACTCCCACTACTGGGTGGAACTAAATCCTCACATTTTACTGTAAAAGAACACAAATCACTGATAGAAACAGTTTTGTAGACATATATGCAGGTATATTATTCTGATTGCATCAAAATATGAATACATTGAAAAACAATTTAAAGATAACCACTAAAACATGACTTTAAATCATCCTGTAGTAAACAGCAATTGAAAACAGAATTACAAATTACTTAAAAAAGAAATGCCCTGTTTTGAGAAAAAGGTAGAATAAAGAAAGTTTTCTAATTCATCAAACTATAAGGCTACGGCTAAAATTGATTGTGCAAGTCAAATCAAAATTTTTTTCTCTTAGGTATAAAATATTGGCATGGTGTGATTAATATCGTCAGTAATGTTACATTTTCCTGCCATATAAAAAAAGCATGACTATTCACAATATACCCTTTCCCCAACGACAAATTTTGGACTCTTCCAAGCCAAAAGAGTTTGCAGAGGACAATTTTAGATTTGGAGAAAATGGCAGAAAGTTCTCAAAAAGGGTAGAAAACACTGTGGGAAAAGGAGAAATTGCTTGTTATGAGCAATTTCTCCTTTTCCCACAATGTTTTCAAAAGACTTTTACTGCAGACACTTAAAAATCAGAGCTTGTTTGGGAAAGGGTTAAGAAAACAATATTCACCACAAGACAGACTGGTCAGGTTCCACACACCAGTATCATCACATACTGATACTGCATTATTGCTGTTTAGAGAATAACCATCAGTGCACATGTATAAAGCTCTTGTTACAGTCCCATTAGTGTACAACGTAATATTTCCATTAGCTTGTGAAATCAAGGTTTGACATTGGCCTGAAATTAAATAGATGTAGATGTGAATTAAAGGAAAAGGGACAGAGATGTGGTTAAATGATAAACTCCACAGCAAATAACCATATGATGCATTCTTTGGTAATCAAACAATAAAAATACCTACACAAAAGTAAAACTTTTCATATTCAAAGCATAACTATGCTGTAACTGGCTTTGACTAGTTGTGGCATTTGAACTTCTTTTACAAAAGCTATTGAAAAAATCATATGTCTAAATATAATCTATATGTAGATGTAACATGTAGAAACACAGGCATAGCTGAGTCTGATAATGAGAACTATTCTTTTACCCCTTTTCAAAACAACAAATTTCAGATTTTTTCAAACTGAGAGCATCTGCAGACGACATATTCAAAATTGGTATAAATTAGCTTTCCGTCTCTGATAGGGTGGAAAACATTGCGGGAAAAGGAGAAAATGCTACTAACCAGCATTTTCTCCTTTTCCCGCAATTTTTTCAAAAGCCTTCCTTCCCAGGGTTGTGGAATCTAGGGATTGTTTGGAAAAGTGTTAAGCTTGCTCTTTTTAATCATAAATTGGGGCTCTATTTGTAGAAATGTATTTACTCTTTATCAAACAATCTCAAGTTTAAACTGCTGGGGATGAGAAAATTTTTAGAAATTGTGGGAAACAGCAGTCTACTGCAGACTGTGGTGCATAACGAGAATAGCATTATCAAGGATAGCAAATTCATGAAGCCATATGACTAAATTTCAGAACTATCCAGCACTATAGCATTTCATGGGACAAAATAAATGTGAATAAAAAATTTACCTGTAAATTGATTTTGGAAGAGCAGAAAACACTAGGTGAATAAAGATTAAAATGCCAGTACCTGGATTTTCTCCTTATACCTTAATGTTTTCAGGAGTCTTCTTCCCTAAGATCATTAAAACTTAGGGTTAAGAGTAAAGAGACACATACTACACGAGGGTTGAGCATGCAACCACCCAGATCCATCTGTATTACATGTATTGCTGGTCTCCCCCTCTAAGGTATAGCCTAAATCACAGCTGTATGTAACTGTCATACCATCACTGGATACCCATATAGCTCCATTAGACGGGCTTGGTGGTGTACTACAGACTGCAAAGAAATAATTTAATTTCAACAAATTAATTTCAAGAGGCCTTAACCCTTTCCCAAACAATCCCAGGTTTTCATGGCTCTGAGAAAGAAGCCTTTTAACCCTTTACCTGATATGCCAATTTGAGGCTCTTCCATTTCAGCAGCAAATAAAGATATGATGTCAAAACTTTGAAAAATGAGGATACAAATATCTGATTAAGTGGAAAACATTGTGGGAAAAACAGAAATTGTTTGTAACAAGCAATTTCTCCTTTTTCCACAATGTTTTCAAAAGCTGTCTGTTGTTGATACATCAAAATAAGTATCTATGGAGTAAAGTGTTAAAAACACTGTGGGAAAAGGAGAAAATACTAATGCATTTTCTACTTTTCCAGAAATGTTTTTCTATCCGTCCCACACTAAATTTCAATTACCGAGTCCCATTTTCTTTGTCATCTGCAAGTGCTTTAAATGTGGACAAGTCTACAATTTTGTTGTTTGGTAAAGAGTTAAAGTATCCTAGAATGACATATTTTCCCTCTTCCTGTGCTTCCAAAATGAGAGCAACTGCAAAAGACAATTTAAAACTGGAACAAATTAGCCATAAATCTTTGACAGGGTAGAAAACAATATTGGAAGTAGAAAATTTCTGATAAGCAGCACTTTCTCCTTTTCCTGCCATATTTTCAAAAGCCTTCTACTATGGGCTTGTTATCAGACAACAGGATTGTATGGGAAAGGATTAAATGGCACAATACCTGTAAAAAGTGTGTAAAAAATAAAGCATATATAAATTCATTGAAACCTGTTACAATATTGATATAGACACAAGAAGATTCAGCAGTACATGATCTTCTAAAGTTCTTTACAACTTCATCTGAATTAGCATTTTCTACAAAATTCATTAAAACACTACCTACCACTTACAGATGACTTTTCTAGCATTGCATCAAACTACTTTTGAAAACATTGTGGCTAAAAGAGAAACTACTTGGGATGAGTTCAGCAGAAGACCAAATTTCCACAAATCTCCAGTTTTTATACAAGAACATTACCACAAGATGGCTGAATGGTATCCCATGTTCCATCACTCCTACATGTCAGTTCTGTTGACCCATCCAGGTAATATCCTGTGACACAGGTAAACACTGCAGATGTCTGCTGACCATCAGTTGATATGGTGTAAGTCCCGCTGCTTATTGAAGTAAGATCATCACATTTGGCTGCAGAAGATGATTATCTTCATGTATCAACATTAACTGTAAATGTTTTGGTAAATTAGGTAAATCTGAACCAATGAAGTGCTAAGCACAACTAGATAGCTTTGAAAACAATGTAGATTAAGATTAGACTGCTTTTTGCAAATAGTTTAGATCAACATCAAAGAATGTGTGGTCTTAACTTGGATTTACACTACCACTGAAAATTAACAAACAAATTTGGCTCAAATGTATCTGTGAAAGGATACAAAACATTGTGGAAAAAGGGAAAAATGCTAGTTATCAGCATTTCTCTTTTCCCACAATGTTTTCAAGGACTTTAGCCTCAGAGTCATTTTAACTAGGGGATAGTGTGGTTAAGGGCTAATTTGGATAAATCAAAACAGAATTATCATAACCCTTTCACGGCTAAATAAACTAAGTCGATATTTTCAGGACCCAGACAGAGCAAATTCTTAGCAATTTTTGCCAGAAAAATAAGAATATAAGACTGGATATAACATGCCCTTAACCATTTCCCAAACAAGCCCTGGTTTTTACGTGTCTGCAGTAAAAGTCTTTGAAAACACTGTGGGAAAAGGAGAAATTGCTCGTAACGAGCAATTTTTCCTTTTCCCACAGTGTTTTCTTCCTTTTTTGAGAACTTTCTGCATTTTTCTCCAAATCAAAAATTGTCGTCTGCAAACTCTTTTGGTTTGGAAGGGTCTAAAATTTGATGTTTGGGAAAGGGTTAAAAATGAAAAAAGATCCAACACCATCCTTTTTTTGTTTTTAGATAAGAATGATTCAAACTTAGAATATCAGCCATCATTTTATCAAAATAAATGAAGTTAATGTACCATAAAAAAATATTTCAGGCAAAAGAATGTTGAACAATTCAGTTGGTTTATTACAGCTAATATTTCATAACAAAAGACACCTACTACATAATGGCTCCGGTAGGTCCCAAGTACCGTCTGACAGGCAAGTAAGGCCACTAGATCCAGACAAAGAATATCCCACATTGCATGTAAATGAGGCAACAGATATGGTTCCATTTGTATCTATCGTAACTTCACCATTGGCTGGAGCCATCAAAGTTGGGCATTCAGCTGTAAAAAGATAAATTTATGTCAAATGAAAACCCAACAAGAAAGTTCCAGGAAAATGGAAGTAATTGCCACAGCCACAATACATGTAATTAATAGACAGTTTTGCAAGATGCAAAGATAGACACATTCCTTCTCTTTAAGTGATTGAAACAACAATAATTTTTGTTTTTTTTACTTCACTGATAAAAATATGAATATTCCATAAATACCACAAGAAGGTTCTCCAGATGTCCAGTTCCCAGTGTCCAAACATGTCAGCATGGATGTACCAGAGATTGTAGAACCAATATCACAGGTGTATGTGACTGTTGTTGTTGTACCATTTGTATCTAAACTTGCTGTTGCGTTATTTTGCGAATTAAGATCTGTACAGTGAACTGAAATAAAGGATTATTTCAACTTTCTGTCACTCTTCATTAGCAGGTCTTTATATAAATGCACAGCAATATGATTCTTTAATTAATTCTTTACCAGTACAAAAAGATCTAGGGTTGTCCCTACTGAAAGCATCTGTGTATAACAATTTGAGAAATATGTCTCCAATTGTGCATATTATTACTGAAAAACTAGAAAATATTGTGGGAAAAGTACAAAATGCTATGACTACTATTTTCTACTTTTCCAACAAAGTTTTCAAAAACAATGTTTCTCAGGGTTATCAAAACTTTGAACTTTCAGGAAAAGGGTAGGGGAATTTGAAAAAAAATCAAGAGAATTATTTTCAAGCCTTCTTCTCTTCTATAAACTTGTGTTTGTCCGAGTCCTTTCTAGATGGTTATGTGTTTATCTGCTTTACTAACATGAGTTACTAACATTCATCAGGTAAAACCTCCCTCAGCAATGTGTTAAATCTGTGACTTATTTTTAATAATACACTAGTGTATTATTGTTTTTTGGGGGTCCCAGTTCTAATCAATTTTCAGTCATGAGCATGTAAAGGTTGAGAAACCAAACATAGTAAATACCTGAATTTGTACGACAATGTATACTATACATCATTGTTGCAAAGGCAAATACATGTGGACAGTTTTTGATTTTCATGTTAAATAAAAAACAAGAAATGCAGTGAAAGCTTTTTTAAAAGCAAAAAAATTGCTTATTAGTTGCAGTTACTCCCTTCTCAAAACTGTTTCATTCTATTTTCAGTGTAAATGCCATGAAGCTATCTACTTGTGTATGCACACATTTGAAACCAAACTACAACAATTATTGTAAACACAGCATTATGAATAGTATATAGGCAAAAGGTATAATGATGCAGGATCTCTTTTGTCTGTCATTCTTTTTATGTGATTAATAAAATCTCACATTCATGTTTTCGTACTATCATTCTTATCAAGCTTGTTGACTAAAATGTATTTGATTCTCACAAAGGCTCATGTCATAAAATTTTAGTCAACTTGTTTGATAATACATGAACAGTCATGTAAGATCCTCTCTTGGGTAAATTTCTATCAAACCTATCAATGGTAAACCATTTTTCATGACATATTTTAGAAATTGTCTTTCATCAAATATTTCATAACATAGCAAAGGCAAGTTGGTAAATACTAATCTATTGTTCAACTCTACCATATAATACCTACCACAGGAGGGTGTTGTGGTGCTCCATCCAGCACCATTCTGATCACAGGTAGCTTCACTGTCCCCATCCAGAGAATATCCAACATCACAACTATACTTAACAGTCATCCCACCATTGGACACGATCAGGCTACCATTTACAGGAGTGGATGGCACATCACATACTGCAATTGATGCAATTAACTATGCAATGCTCAGTTACAAAATGTTTGGCTTTTCCAAATCAAAAGCATTTGCAGACGACAAAATGAATTGAAATTTGAAATTTGTTTTGTGAAGGCTAGAAAACATTGTGGGAATAGGAGAAAAAGCTGGTTACCAGCTTTTTCTCCTTTCTCACAATGTTTTCTAAAGGCTTCTTTCTCAGGGTCGTCAAAAGTAGGGATTGTGTGGTAATGGGTTAATGCATCTGAGAAAGGTGCTGATCCAGATCAGTTTACACAGTAAACACTGGCTCACCTGGGTGGTTGTTAGGCAAAAGGGATTTTATGGATCTATAACTCTATGATTGTAAAAACCAGGGACTGTTTGGGACTATTAACCCTTTACTCCATAGATACTCATTTCTACGCATTGCTTGTGGGAGACTTTGGAAAACATTGTGGCAAAAGGTGAAATTGCTCGTGACGAGCAATTTCACCTTTTGTGACAATGTTTTCTATGCTATCAAAAGGTGCCATATACACATAAGAAACGGCTTCATCCTTGCTGTTATTTAGGGTTAATTAGAGATACCACAGAAATGCCTTATGGGGTAAAGGGTTAAGGAGAGGGCTTTTATTAGGAGAAATACAGTTTGTCAAATTTACAATATGGACTGATTACACCTAACATAAATGCTATAAATTACCAAGCTACTTTTTTAAAACTGAAATCTTTTTCATCAAATGTGCTGTACCTAATCTTTCATTGTCATAATTGAACTATTTACAAATGGTTAGAGAACAGTATGAAAAAAATTGGGAATAGTGATGTAAAGGGTGAAAGTTAACTCTTTACCAGACATCAAAATCATAGACAAGTCCAAATTGTAAGCATTTGCAAAAGACAAAATAACTCTGGCTGAAAAATTGAAATTTGTTTTGGGAGGGACAGAAAACATTGTGGGAAAAGGGGAAAATGCTGGTTACCAGCATTTTCTCCTTTTCCCACAATGGTTTCAAAAGGGTTCTTTTTTAGGGTTGTTAAGAGTCAGGATTGTTTGGTAATGAATTAAAATGAAAGAGGATTTTTACCACAGGAAGGTAAGGTTTCACTCCAGTTGCCATCAGGTTCACAAGTAATGGTTCCAGAACCAGCTATATAGTATCCAGCTACACAAAACACTTCTGCAGTAGTTGTTATTCCATCTGTACCTATAAAAACATTGCCTGCTGGGACTGTTGACAATGTAAGGCATTTCACTAGAAAAAACAACAAGAAAAATTAAATCTTATCATTCAAATATGAGAACGTATTAGCACCAAATGTTAGTGCCAACAAACAGCACCCCATGCATGTACCAACATGTTCCAAGATATTCCTTTGTGATGAAAATGTAAAGTCATAACAGGGGCATGACTTTTTCATATAAGGTCAGAGCTCCAGATAAGAGAGAGTGATGGCAATCTAAATCCATTATTACTCTTTAGAACCCTATGTTGTGGGTACTCATTACAATTGACTTGAAGAGACGATTCTAATGAGTAACCATAACATAGGGTATAATAATCAATATTATTTCATACCTACAATTCAACGTCCAATAAAATTGCTTAACCCATTACCAAACCACAATATTTTAGACTGGTCCAAATTGGAATCATTTGCAGACGACAAAATAAAAGTGACTAAAAATTTGAATTTCGTTTCCTGAAGGGTAGAAAACATTGTGGGAAAAGGAGAAAATGCTGGTTACCAGCATTTTCTCCTTTTCCCACAATATTTTCTAAAGGCTTCTCTCTCGGCTGAATAACTTGGCCCATAATTATTAGATGCTGTGGAGTCTAATATAGATTTCTCAGAACGAGGCAAGACTCCAATATGGATTCTTCAAAATGTCTCTGCAAAATGGATAGTATAGATAAAAGATCAGACTGCACTTAATGAACACTGTCCACTTAGACAAAAATAGATTCGAAAGGCACTTCTAATGGCTCATTACCAAACAACAATACTTTAGGCTTGTCCAAATCGAAAGCATTAACTTTGCATACGACCAAATAAAAGTGACTTAAAATTTGAAATTTGTTTTGTGAAGGGTAGAAAAAATTGTGGGAAAAGGAGAAAATGCTGGTCACCAGCATTTTCTCCTTTTCCCACAATGTTTCCTAAAAGCTTCTTTCTTAGGGTCATCAAAAGTAGGGATTGTGTGGTAATGGGTTAATGAAATGTGGGAAAAAGAATCAGATCTGGTAACCAGTAATTTCTCAACTATGATTACATCTTTGCTACCCTTTTAAGTCTTTACCACACAATCACGACTTTTAATGACCCTGAGAAAGAACCCTTTTGAAAACATTGTGGGAAAAGGAGAAAATGCTGGTAACCCGCATTTTCTCCATTTCCCAACATATTTTCTACCCTTCCCAAAACAAGTTTCGATTTTTCAGTCACATTTATTTTATCGTCCACAAATGCTTTCAATTTGGTATGTTCCAAAATTTTATTGTTTAGTCAAGAGTTAAATCATTACAGCAAAATTTTAGACCTATCCAAATTGAAATCATTTGCAGAGTACAAATTCAAAGTGGCTCAAATGGTGCAGTCTGCTTTGATAGGGTAAAAAACTTTGTGGGAAAAGGAGAAAATGCTGGTCACCAGCATTTTCTCCTTTTCCCACAATGTTTTCAAAAGGACTCTTTCTCAGGGGTGTTTAAAGTCGTCATTGTGTGGTAAAGAGTTAAAGAGAAATTCTAGCATTTGATCCGCACTCTATTTGTTGTCAGTAAAGGTGAGTGTAAAGTTGCTGCAGTCTGGTAAAGAGTTACTCTAAGTGCCTTACCACATGAAGGTGAGGTAAAATCCCAGCTTCCATCTGCTTTGCATGTCAACTGTGAAGTACCTGTCATGGTATATCCCACAGAACATGTGAAATTTGCAACCGTCACACTTCCATCTGATGTCAAGGCAACCGCTCCATTGGTTGGACTTGTTAATGTATTGCAGGAAACTGATGAAAAAAAAAAACCTCTCACTGTTTGAATGCTTAAACCTTTACCACTTGAAAAATATGTAGCTAAGTCCAAATTGAAAAGATTTTAATACAAACCAAAGTGAAAGTAACTCAAATAATGTATTAACTCTTTACCAAATGACAAAATTTGGTACAAGTCCATATTAAAAACATTTGCAGACAACAAATAAATGTAACTTGAAAAATTGAAATTGGTTTAACTCTTCATCAAACAATTTCTGGTTTTCATGACCCTGAGACATAAGCCTTTTGAAAAGGAAGAAATGCTGGTTACCAGCCTTTTCTCCTATTCCAAGTGTTTTCTACCCTGCCGGAAACAAATTTCGATTTTTGAGATACACTGATTTTATTGTCTGAAAGTGCTTTCAATTTGGTATGGTCTATAATTTTGTTGTTTGGTAAAGGGTTAAGGAAGTGTAGGAAATATCTTGGGAAAATGAGAAAATTCTGGTCCTTTTTCTTGGGGTAGTTAAATATTGAGATTGTTTGGTAAAAAGTAAACAGATGAATTCTATATTTTCAGTCATTAGAAGAATTCACTTTCTTAGTAGAGTGGTTCTTTCTTTCATTATGCCTTTATGGCATTTTAACCCTTTCCCAAACAACAAATTTTGGACTCATCCAAACCAAAAGAGTTTGCAGACGACAATTTTTGATTTGGAGAAAATGGCAGAAAGTTCCCATACAAGGAAGAAAACACTGTGGGAAAAGGAGAAATTGCTCGTAACGAGCAATTTCTCCTTTTCCCACAGTGTTTTCAAAAGACTTTTACTGAAGACACGTAAAAACCAGGACTTGTTTGGGAAAGGGTTAAAAAAGGTATTATAAATTCACTTGACTTAATTTACAAGCTTAACAAAATTTTCAAACAACATTTATTTACAAAGGTCAAACATCAAGGTCAAGAAAATACATACCACAAACTGGTACAGAGATATCCCATGATCCATCATCCCTGCACGTTAAAGAAGAACCACCATTCAGTGTGTACCCAGTGTTACATGAATATGTTGCTTGTGTCACAGTTCCTGTTGATGCTATGGTGATGGATCCACCTACTGGATTGTTGAGAGAATCACACTGACCTAAACATAAACCATATTTCAATTACAAAAAATGAGATAATCAAAATAGCTTAAATTGGTTCTAATGAATGTAAACAATTCTTTTTTTTAAAGAATTTGGGTTGTATGGTAGAGGGCGTGGGGTCTTTTATATGTCAAAAACAAATCAATATTTCACTTACTGCAACTTGGTTGTGTGTCTGTCCATCCAGCTCCACCTGTTTGACATATACGGGAGGACTGCCCTTGCAAAGTGTAGCCAGCATTACATGTATAAGTAGCTGTCAATAAGTCTGTAGATATCTCTACATTACCGTTCAATGGGGGTGATGGGGCAATGCAAACTGAAATGAAGACAAGTTAGGAGGAAAAATGAGAAAACTTATCTATCAAGTTAATAATCTAATCCATAACACACGCTTGAAAGTTCAACTACTCTGAATGTAAGACTTTTGAAAACATTGTTGGAAAAGGAGAAAATGCTGGTTACCAGCATTTTCTCCTTTTCCCACATTGTTTTGAACAAATCAAATCAATTTATTGATGTCTAATTTGTCGTCTGCACATGCTTTCAATTTGGATCAGTCCAAACTATTGTGGTGTGGTAGAGTTAATTCACCTATTACCAAATGTAAAACAATTGAATAACTTTCATTTGAGAGCGTTGAATCAAAAAGAAAAAAATACAGAAAGTGTTCCTATAGAACAATTTCAATATCTTGTTTTGCAAAAGTATTAACCATTTACCAAGTGACAAAATTTAAGACTTGCCCAAATTAAAAACATATGCAGATGTCAAATGTAGCTAAAATAACGAGATTTGTCTATGAACGGACAAAAAACATTGTGGAAAAAGGACTGAAAATGCTTGTAACTAGCATTTTCAGTCCTTTTCCAGAATGTTTTCAAAGCCCAAGAACATACCATATGTTCGCATTCTGTCAATAAAATTATGAGACAGTTGTCTAGCCTTACCACAAGATGAAAGTCCAGTGTCCCAGGTGCCATTAGACAGACAAGTCAGGATGGAGTTACCATTTATCTGGTAACCAGCAACACATGTCACTACAGCAGTAGTAACCAGACCATCTGTAACCTCAGTTACTGTGCCACTGTCAGGTGATGAAAGGCTTCCACAGTTTACTGTAATAGGAACATGTGAATTTATTGCTGAAAGACACAACTTTGGAAGAAGAAAAAAAATATCTTTTGTAAAATATGAATGATCAATACAATTCATGATTGAATACAGTTTTATCTCTTCAAAGTTGAAAGCATCTACAGTGGGCAAATTCTATCTTTGTAGCAAATTTTGTGTTATTAACAAAAATTTTAAAAATGTTCCCCTATTCCCACAATGTTTTTTCTTCTGTCAAGTGCAAGTTCCATCATATGAGTCATATTGAAACAGTCCTCTGCAAATGCTGTCGATTTGGATAAGTGTATATTTCTGTTGTGTGGTAAAGAGTTAAAACTCATAACTTTAGACTTACATAAATGTACAAAGAATAGTAAAAGCAGTCAAAAGTACAATGATAATTTTACCACAAGTTGGTGGGGAGTCACTCCAAAATCCACTGGAAAGACATGTTATAGATGTGGAGCCAGACAATGTAAAACCAGTGGAACAGTTAAATTTGGCAGTTGTAAAAGATCCATTTGTAGACATGCTGTAGGAGCCACTTGATGGTGTTAACACATCTGGGCATGATGCTGCAATGAACAGTTTGATTATAAATTGGATTTAGAAATGATATAGATAGCTTACACATTAAATTTGGGAAAAAAGTAAAATAATTACAAAATAGATCTAATTGAACTAATAACAAGCTGAGAATGATATGAAAATAGTTAAAGGGGTTAAAGTCCAAAATATCTTTAGACATGACTTCTGTATGTTCTGTTTACTGATCTAGGCATTACACCCAAAGGAAGTTATAAGTTTCATGATACTTTATCCCTGCATTATCTTGGAGTGCAAACTAGACCTAATACACACTGTTAGTCAAGAAATAAGACCAAAGTCAATGCAATTTCATAGATTTTTCTATCTTAACCCTTTACCATACAATCACAATTTTTAACACCGCTGTGAAAGAAGCCTTTCGGAAACATTGTGGGAAAAGGAGAATATGCTGGTAACCAGCATTTTCTCCTTTTCCTAAAATGTTTTCTTCCGTTCCTAAAACAAATCTCAATTCTTTGGTCACATTCACTTTGTGTCTGCAAATGCTTTCAATTTGAACCAGTCTAAAATTTTTCTCCTTTGGTAAAGAGTCAAATGTTTCAGGAAAGCAAACAATATAGCGAAAAGATCTCATTTCAAATTTTGTGTAATCTGATCTTGATCTACATTGATTGCAAAGGCAACTAAATTTGTGAAGAATTTCACCCTTTCTGAATTTAGATATGAAAAAGCTTTTAAAAATATGTTTGTAACCATTAGTTCACTTGTTTTTTCCTCCATTCATAAATAAACTTCATTTTTTTTAACAACATTTAACTTGTTTACAAATTGTTAAATTATAGATGAAACTAAAATTTTGTCACCCATTAAAAAACTTTTGCCCTTTACCAAACAGCAGAATTTTAGACCTTACCAAATTGAAAGCATTTGCAGACAACAATTTCATAGCAGCTGAAATGACGCAATTTTTCCTTGATAGGTTAGAAAACATTGTGGGAAAAGGAGAAAATGCTGGTTACCAGCATTTTCTCCTTTTCCCACAATGTTTTCAAAAAGCTTCTTCCTCAGGGATGTCACAAGTCATCATTGTGTGGTACAGGGTTAATTTTAAGACATATTTCACTTACCACAGATGGGGTCTACACCTGACCACCCAGACCCATCATTTTGACAGTATCTAATGTCCGGGCCTGACAGGCTGGTACCTATATCACATCTATATATGACCTCCTTCCCATCTGTTGATACAATCATGCCACCATTTACAGGTGTACTTGGTGACTCACATACTGAAATATAATGTACAAAATTTGATGTGTGCTTTGATGTTATCATACAAATTAAACACTTCCTACCTTCATCATACTATAAGGCTACACGGTTGTGTATAAAGAAAAAGAAGATTTACTCTTTCCAAAACGACAATACCATAATATGGTAAGGAGAAAATACTGACCACCAGAATCTCTTTTTTTCCCCACAATGTTTTTTTTGCTTTTTGTCAATTTTATGCATGTCAAAAGATCAGTCTATCTCATGATTCAGTTGGTTGGTAAACAAAATGGATTTTATGGATCCATAATTATGTTATGACTTATTGGTATAATCACAGGAATTTGACATTCTAAAACCAAAATAAATGATAAAATATGAAAAAAAAACCTCCCCTATATAATTTAAACACTTGTGTTTATATTATATAGGGGAGATTTTTTGTTCATATCTTATCATTTATTTTAGTTATAGAATGTCAAATTCCTGTGGTATAATGCATCATGCAGATGCATAAACCCTTCGTCTGCTAAGCGTGACTCACTGACCTTTTGCGGACAGTACAGATCAAGATCCGACTGCACACAACGTGCAGTCTGATCTTTGATCAACGTTGTCTGATAAGGATAATGTTATTCAACAAAAAATAACTTTGAAATAGTAATATTTGGGTTTTTACCATTGAATTTCAGATTTCATCTCTAGTTACTAGTATATAGCAGGATAAGGGTTAAACTGCCCATTCACAGAGCAAGGCATGTAGCTTTGATCTATCTCTAGACCACTGAGCCCTAAAAAGAATGTTCCTTCCCCACATTCTACTCACCACACTCTGGGACATTGGCTGTCCAAACCCCATTACTTTGACATATAGCTGATGAGTCACCCACAATGTTGTAGCCCACACTACAGGTAAATTCTGCCACAGAAAGGGTTCCATTTGTGGAGACTGAAGTAGACCCGCTAGCTGGGTCTGCCAAGGATGGGCATGTCACTGAAATAAAAAAAAATCTTTGCTAAAATCAGAAAAGAAATTCGTGAAACAACTCAAAACGAAAATAATTTCAAACAAACCTAATTTATATTTGATCTGCATAAATACATGTATTCAAGCTTACATGATTACCATTACCTAAAAGCAGTCTTAAGAACATCATATTTATAGATTACCTAGGTATCTATAATGATCATCACAAACATGACTTGAACTTTTAACTCTTTCCCTATTTTTAACAACCATGAAGAAGGCTTTTGAAAACATTGAGGGAAAAGGAGAAAACTCTCACAATGTTTTCTATCCTATCATAGACAGAAATCATTAATTGAGCTGCATTTGATTTGCCATCTGCAACTGCTTTCAATTTTGCCAAGTCCTGAATTTTGTCATTTGGTAAAGAGTTAACTAAATAATAATCCCAAGTTTAAATGACCAGAGGAAATGACCTAAATGCCAAAATGTTACCTTGATCAAACTGAGAGAATATGCAGACAAATATTTAAAGGTAGCTCAAATAGGGAATTACCTTACAAAGGGTAGAGAACATTGTGGAAAATACATAAAATACTTATGGTAAGCATTTTCTCCTTTTCCTACAATGTTTCAGAAGAGCCATCTTCCTCTGGGTTGTAAAATGTCAGGATTGTGTACTATAGGATCAACTGCAAAATGTTGTCTTACCACAAGTAGGAGGTTCCAGATCCCATGTACCATTTTCAGTACATGTCAACACAGCATTCCCATCTAGAGTAGAACCTATAACACAGCTGAACACTGCCCATGTAACAACTCCATCTGTTGTGATGTTTACTGTTCCATTATTGGGGGCACTAACAGTCTCACATGTTACTAAAAATAGTAAATAAATAAAGGGTTTCCTTTTTTTTTTTAATTTCAATTTTACAAGATGAGCATTGACTGGTGTCTGTTTGTATAATTCATAACTCGTGTTTGATGCGATAGACCACATTTTGAACAAGAAGAGGAACTGTTCATTACAATTATTGCTTCAATGGCACGATTCTACAAGGATGTTTACTAAGATTTGTGCACAAAATTTGATGACCCCTTACCAGACAACAATTTCAGTCTTTTCAGGCAATGAAGTTTATTTTGAAAGGGCAAAAGCCATCAAAGGTAAAGGAGAAAATACTGACCACCAGAGTTTTTTCTTTCTTTTCCCACAATGTTTTTTAAATGCTTTCTCCATCAGATTCTTAAAATTCAAGATTGTGTGGGGGAAGGGTTAAGGAGAAAATAAGATGAATCATGGAGCAGGACAAATGAAGAGGATCACACAACTTGATGGAACATAAAGTACTTCTATAGTATGTCTGACATCAGAAGGCCTCAGTGGTCCCAAAACAGGGGTTGTCATTTGGAACTGTCCTCATCCAGGATCGACTGAATGGTTAAATGCCATTTTTAAAGGTTATTTCAGTTATATCAAAGTGACTAATGCACCTATCTATTCTTTCTTTGAGTTTTTATTACCACTACTTCGCACAAGTCTTCCAAAGCCACTAACTGTTTTTGTTAAGACAACAATCAACAGTGAGGGAGGAATGAGTCTTGAGGCAATGACTATCATCAGTCCTTGGAAAAAAATTGGTTAATCTGGAAATTTGAACTGTTGACACCCTGGTCTCATATCCTGTTTGCTACAAACGGCCATACCGGGCTCTAACCCAACTTCCAGGAAGGGATACTGTGCTAAATTATGAGAACTTGTTTCACAATTCATGTATGATTAATTAATTCAAAGTAAACTTTCTTGGTTATCCTTATTAGTATTTTCATGACTGTCAAGTTTACTATTTGAACAGATTCATAGATGGCATATTGATTTCTGAAAAACAATTTTTATCCTAATCAGCTCATATTGAAAATATACCTTACCCTTAATTGTTTACCAAACTACAAAATTTTAAAATTGTCAAAATTGAAAGCATTGGAGACAACTGCAAATTGGCTTAAATGGTGCAATTTGTCTTTGGTAGTGTAGAAAATATTGTGGGAAAAGGAGAAAATGCTGGTTACCAGCATTTTCTCCTTTTCCCACAATGTTTTCAAAAGGCTACTCCCTAAAGGTCATTAAAAGTCAAGATTGTATGGTAAAGAGTTAAGGGAACTATTTGTGTCTCACAAGCTTACCACAAGATGGCTGAGTTCCTGACCATCCAGAACCATCAGTGTTACAAATCCTCACAGAACTACCACTTAGTATGTATCCAAGGTTACATGTAAATGTAACTGTCTGGTTGTTATCGGAGAGAATAAGGTTGCCATCATCAGGAATAGGTGGGGCTTCACATACTGAAATAGAGGGCTAACATAATGAAATAGAGGGCTTACATATTGAAATAGAGCGCTTGCATACTGAAATAGAGGGCTCACATAATGAAATAGTGGACTAACATACTGAGATAGAGGGCTTACATATTGAGATAGAGGGCTTACATACTGAAATAGAGGGCTTACATACTGGAATAGAGGGCTTACATATTGAAATAGAGGGCTAACATAATGAAATAGAGGGCTTCAATACTGAAATAGAGGGCTTACATAATGAAATAGAGGGCTAACATACTGAGATAGAGGGCTTACATACTGAGATAGAGGGCTTACATACTGAAATAGAGAGCTAACATACTGAAATAGAGGGCTAACATAATGAAATAGAGGGCTTGCACACTGAAATAGAGGGCTAGCATACTGAAATAGAGGGCTTACATACTGAAATAGAAGGCTAGCATACTCAAATAAAGGGAAAGCATAATGAAATATAGGGCTTAGATACTGAAATAAAGGGCTTGCATACTGAAATAGAGGGCTAGCATAATGAAATAGAGGGCTAACATAATGAAATAGAGGGCTAGCATACTGGAATAGAGGGCTTGCATACTGGAATAGAGGGCCAACATAATGAAAAAGAGGACTTACATAATGAAATGGAGGGCTTACATGCTCAAATAGAGGGCTAACATACTGAACTAGAAGGCTTACATACTGAAATAGAGGGCTTACATAATGAAATAGAGGGCTAACATAATGAAATAGAGGGTTTGCATGCTGAAATACAGGGCTAACATACTGAAATAGAGGGCTTACATACTGAAATAGAGACTGAAATAGAGGGCTTACATACTGAAATAGAGGGCTAACACAATGAAATAGAGGGCTAACATAATGAAATAGAGGGTTTGCATAATAAAATAGTGGGCTTACATACTGAAATAGAGGGCTTACAAACTGAAATAGAGGGTTTGCATAATGAAATAGAGGGCTAACATACTGAAATAGAGGGCTTACATACTGAAATAGAGGGCTTGCATAATGAAATAGAGGGCTAACATAATGAAATAGAGGGCTAACATAATGAAATAGAGGGTTTGCATGCTGAAATACAGGGCTAACATACTGAAATAGAGGGCTTAATTACTGAAATAGAGGGCTCACATACTGAAATAGAGGGCTTACATAATGAAATAGAGGGCTAACATAATGAAATAGAGGGTTTGCATGCTGAAATACAGGGCTAACATACTGAAATAGAGGGCTTACATACTGAAATAGAGACTGAAATAGAGGGCTTACATACTGAAATAGAGGGCTAACACAATGAAATAGAGGGCTAACATAATGAAATAGAGGGTTTGCATAATAAAATAGTGGGCTTACATACTGAAATAGAGGGCTTACAAACTGAAATAGAGGGCTTGCATACTGAAATAGAAGGCTTACATACTGAAATAGAAGGCTAGCATAATGAAATAGAGGGCTAACATAATGAAATTGAGGGCTTACATAATGAAATAGAGGGCTAACATCCTGAAATAGAGGGCTAACATACTGAAATAGAGGGCTTAATTACTGAAATAGAGGGCTTACATACTGAAATAGAGGGCTTGCATACTGAAATAGAGGGCTTACATACTGAAATAGGGGGCTTACATACTGAAATAGAGGGCTAACATAATGAAATAGACGGCTTGCATAATGAAATAGAGGGCTTGCATACTGAAATAGAGGGCTAACATACTGAAATAGAGGGCTGACATAATGAAATGGAGTGCTAACATATGGAAATAGATTTGACAAGAGACGGACTGGCATTAGAAAAGTTCTCGGTTTCAAATATTACATGTTTATATTTTCTTTTTTCCCCTTATACTAATTAGCATAACTCTGCTAAGTTCATTTGACTTAAATGATAAAATTTGTCTTTTAAAAAACTTTCTGGGACAAGGTGAAAGGACTGATTACCCACATTTGCTTTTTTTACATCATTTAAGTCATTACCAATCAACAATATTTTTGGCTTGTCTGAATCGAAAGCATTTGCAAATAACAAAATAAAACTGACTGAAAATTTGAAATTTGTTTTGTGAAGGGTAAAAAACATTGTGGGAAAATGAGAAAATGCTGTACCAACATTTTCTTCTTTTCCCACAATGTTTTCTAAAGGCTTTTTTCTCAGAGACATCAAAAGTATTGTGATGGGTTAAACCATATTTTGGTGTATTGTCTGTAAGATAAATCAACTTGCACAAGTCTCATATTTTGTGGCTTGATAATGAGGTAACCCTTCAAGTGTCCGTCATTACTAGCTTTTGTTGCCTTTGCCGGCAGTGTGGAATAAGATCAGGTGGCAAAAATCTGCTGGATCTACGTCAAGATACTATTGATCAAAGCAACCTGGAAACTGCAATTATATGACTCTTGTTACTAGACTGACAATTTCCATTGGATTTATTGACTACTTAAGGTTTCATAAGCCAAGCTTATAGATTTCTTACTGCATGTTGGAAGAGAACTGGACCACACTCCAGTAGACAAACACTGTGCTGATATATTTCCATGAAGAGTGTATCCTGAACTACAGTTAAACATGGCTATTGTTGTAGTATCATCTGTTGTAAGACTGATTTGACCACTGGCTAGGCTGCCCAAAGATGGACATTCAACTGAAATGTAAAGGAATACACACTGGTATTTAAGACATCATGCTTAAGCTTCACATATGAGGTCAAAGTTTAGGCTATTGAAAAATAGAATTGACTTTATCAGTTGATGGGACCTATTTTTAAACTTTTGAGGCTGCTTGGTTATTTTGTATGTCCTTCAGGGTGATTTTATTTGTAACTCTAAAAACAGAAAAAACAAATCAAAAAATTTTTTCATGCGATTACAAATTAATATAAATTCACAGAAAATATGCAGTCTTGATGTTGATTTAGCCTGTGCTCCACAAACAGAATATTTAACCTATATTAAAAAAGAACCATATTAATATACCTCTGTTGGCTACTGTTTTGTCCTATTCAATGCACATGATATACTAAGTGAAAGTATAAAGAGTATTAACAAGTTTAACATCTATACCACTGGAAGATTAACCCTTTACCAAACAATCCATTGCAGGGAAAAGGAGAAAATGCTGCTATCCAGCATTTTCTCTTTTTCCCATAATGCTTTCTACACTTTTAAACTCCAGTATCAAGTTTTGAGACACATTTATTTTGTCTGCAACTGCTTTTAATTTGGTTATGTCTAAAATTTTGTTGTTTGGTAAAGAGTTAATTATTAGCAGGCTGGTAACTAAGCTGTGTAGTAGATATCAAAGAACCTACCTTAACCATACAAAATAATTTTACACTTGGTCATAATGACAAATAGTATTTGGCTAAAATAAAGGCAACTGTCTTCAAAAGGGTATGGAAAATTGCACTCAAAAGGAGAAAACGCTGTTTACTAAAACTATAAAAACCAAATCTTTCTAAATTCTGATACCCACCACAAGCAGGTTGTGAGGCATTCCAGCTACCATCTGGACCACATATTCTGGAGCTGACACCAGACAGTGTTGACCCTAACTCACAGGTAAACACAGCCATTGTGGTTTGGCCATCACTTGTAAATGAGATACTTCCTTTTGTGATGTTTTGTAGAATATCACATGCCACTGTAATTCAAAATAATGAATGACAGATTTTTACAATACAGACAGGGTAACTCTTATAGCTCATGAATTGTCTAACAACATAATGAATCACACAGATCAAAGTTTCAATAAATGGCACAAAGATTCAACAAAGGTCAGCCTGAGTGGTTAGATGATCTTTTTCATTATTCCACTTTACCAATAAGAGCCACCCTCTTGCAAGTTACTATCACCATAACAAGAGTAAGTCCTTCATATGGATCAATTCTAATATAGCCAATTTTGGTACTGCTATGTCTTTTTCACTGCTTTTGTACATAATTTCAACTCTTTACCAAATGACAATTTTTTGGACTGGATCAAATTCAAAACATCTGCAGACTACAAATTAAATCTTGTTACTATGATGATTTCTGATTAAATTGGGAAAAAAAATATCGTAGGAAAAGAAGGAAATGCTGGTTACCAGCTGGTTAGCATTTTCTCCTTTTCCCACAATTTTTACTACAGGCTTCTTTCTCAGTGCCGTTGAAAGTTGTGATATTATGGTAAAGTGTTAAAACTGTATAAATATATTTTGAAGTTTTTGCTCTTCAATTCCTTCCAGCTTCAACCAAGTACAGTATTTCTTTTATGTATAAAACTGTTTTCTTGTCTTTTTCACGATAAAAAATAAAGCTATTTATCATAGCATTCTGACTCACTGTCATACCATCACTTCAGAATGTTAAGCAAGAATAGGAAGCGTATGTAATGTTTAAGCCAATCATGATAAAATGCAATGACATATATATGACTTTCATGGACCAATTTTTGAAAGAGCACTGAATGATTTTCATAACAATAGTTTCAAATAAGCAAACTGAAATGATTACATGTACATGTAAACTAATATCCATCAAATCATCAAACTGAAAAGTAGGTATATATAGCATAAGTAACCAAACACACATACCACAATATGGTTCAGCATCACTCCAGGAGGATCCATCCAGATTGCACACTCTAGAATTACTTCCATTGAGACTGTACAGGGTATCACATATATAGTTGGCAGTAAGTCCATCACTAGACATAGTCACATTTCCATTTATTGGTTCATTTGGTATGTCACATACTAGATAAAGGAAACATTAGAAGATCTAGCTTAAGCTTTTACCAGACAACTCCATGTTATAAATCTTTACCAAACAACAAAATGTTACACTGGTCCATAATGAAAGGATTTGCAGAGTACAAATTAAAATTGTTTCAATTTGTGAAATTTGTCTCTGAAAGGATAGAAAACCTTCAGGGAAAAAGAGAAAATGCTGTTACCAGTTTCAATCTGGACAAATCTATTTTATAGGAAAGACTGTAGATGAAAACAAACAAGAGCCGTCAGAGACGGGTTATGCTCCCCGAACAAGTGCTTGTCATAAAATATAAGAAATTGATATAAATTCACTTCTTTTATCCTAGAAGAACCTGTTCATGCCCCCCAAAATTTGAAGTGAAAAGGCAATTACTATCTTAGAGATAGCCAACACAAACTTGTGGAGGACAATAAGCCCAATAAGCCCCCTTTTCCCATAAGACAATATTGGATCATTGCAATAAATACAACGGGTGTGTGGTTTGTGGCATTTTTTAATAATAATTCAAAATTTGAAATTTCATAAAATTTTGAGCAGTCATGTATTAAATATTACATAAAACAATTTTTTACATGAAGCCCCCTTTTTCCCGAGACACAGCCTGAAATTGAGAAAAAGGAAGAGAGGTACCTGGGCAACCTTCCAACAAGTTCAGGTTTGAAATTTCACAAAGTTTTGAGCACTGATAAAGGAGAACCTAGTGAAAAACAATTTTTTCCATGAAGTCCCCTTTTTCCATGATGCTGCCTTAATTTGAGAAACCAGGAAAGACGTATTTGCGCATTAATAATTCATAGATTGCAAAAAAAAAAGGGCACATGTTGAAACTTGTAAAACAAGATATAACCATGAAATGTTGACAAAAACTGAACAAGATATTAGTAAAAATTGCAATTTTGCATTAGGGCCCCTTTTTCATTTTACAAGAAACCCCCTTTTTCCATGACAGAGGGTCAAATTGAAAAACACATAGATAAAGAAACAAGAGCACATGGTGAAACTTTGAAAAAACAATATAACCATGAAGTTAAATGAAGTTTTGACCAAAACTGAATGAAATATTAGTAAAAATTGGAATTTTGCAAGAAGCCCCCTTTTTCCATGACAGAACGTCAACTTAAAAAATGCCCAGATTAAAAATAGCAAGGGCACATGCTAAAACTGTCCATAAACAATATAACCATGAAGTTTCATGATATTCTGACAAAAAATGAATGAGATATTGGTAAAAATTGCAATTTTGCATTAAGCCCCCTTTTTCCATGACACGGGGTCAAATTGAAAATCCAAGAAAATTATATAGGCACCTTACCCTAAGGAGTTCATAAATGAAGTTTCATCCAATTTGGCCCAAGGGTTGTGGAGAAATCGCTTCGGACGGACGGACGGACGGACGGACGGACAGACGGACGGACGGACAGACGAAGCGGCGACTATATGCTCACCCTTTGGGGAGCATAAAAATAAAAAAGTTTTCCAGGTATTATAATGTAAGCCAAATAATGCAGAGGCTTTGTCTGTGAAACATGCTTTATTCTTCTCCTAGTTTTTGATTTCTGTGGGAAGGTAGCCAGCAATTCCATATATACTCGTACTGCAATAAAAAATTAACAGGTGATTAATCGACAGAAGGTGTGGTATATAGTTGAATTTGCTATTGATATTTTTGAATTAAAATCAGAAATATATTTGTAAAGTATAGTCATCCACCATTAGCTGCTTTTGAGACCTTAAGATTTCAGGCTACCTTATTTACCACAATATTTTAAAGACTTTTTTCATTAAAAGAATATCTGCTGCAAGATGGAAAAAGTTACAAATGTCCCCAGATGGCACTTAGAAGTTCATTGTTTTTACCACAGTTGGGTTCTGAATTGTCCCAAGATCCAGTGCTGTCACAGATCAAAACACTTGATGATCCTCCATGGATATAATAACCAGGATTACAGGTGACCATGGCCACAGTGTTTGTTCCATTGTATGTCAATACATATGAGCCTGCCTCTGGGTTTGACAAACTGTTACATAACACTGAAATGAATACATGATTATATCAAGTCTCATATGGCTCATTACTCTATAGAAACAAAACAGAGCCGGGGAATGATTTACTTATCAAGCAGTGTAAATCCTAAATCAGACTGCATGTTCTGTGCAGTCTGATTCCGATATAGACAGGCCCAAAAAAGCCTTGAGTTGTGCTAGGCATCTTAAGGGTTAATCTATTTAACTCCTTTCCATACAATCCCTACTTTTCACAACCCTGAGGGAGAAGCCTTAAGAAAACATCGTGGGAAAAGGAGAAAATGCTGGTAACCAGTATTTTCTCCTTTTCCCACAAAGTTTTTTACCCATCATAAATCAAATTTCAGATTTTTAGTCACTTTTATATTGTCATCTGCAAATACTTTCCATTTGGGTATGTGTAAAATTTTGTTGTTTGGTAAAGAGTTAACTAAAGTTTCATAACGGTGAATTTGCATATGTAAATTTTTCCATAACTCTTTAACTGCCAGCAGTAGTTCCAGTGCACATAATTATTACCACAGGTCAACAGCACATGCTGCCATACCAGGGATACATGATTCAATTTACACATGTTAATACTATATTTCTCTCACTTTACTATATCTCATAAATTAACCCTTTTATCTAATATATGGAACTGAATGTGTAAAGAAAAAATAATCCATCAAAAATGAAGTAAATGATCATTTCAGATAGCTGTGAGGATTATTTTGGTATTCTATATTTTTTTTCCCTAAAGTTCTTAATTTCTCACTGGCAACAATATACACAAAATATTCCCACATTTCAGCCTATGTATATTCTCATATATGATACTCTTGTATGTTGACATGCACAAATACTAAGCAACATAAAATTTTCACAAAACAAAAACTTTGATGTACGTAAGAACCTACAAAAGCTTTTAGACTGATCTTTGTTCACATATTTCAATAAAACAGTCTACAGGTGTTTAAGCTTTTACCAAACGATCGGTGGATTTTACAACTCAGAGGAAGGAGCCTTTGAAAACACTGTGGGAAAAGGAGAAATGCTGGGAACCAGCAATTCTCCTTTTCACACAATGTATTGTACTCTTCTAAAGTCAAGTTTCAGTTTTTGAGTCGTGTTAATTTTGTCTTCTGAAATTATTTTGATTTGGACAAGTCTAAAATTTTGTTGTTTGGTAAAGAATTACCTATAAAACTTTTGCCTTACTTGTTCGTAATAGAAAGTAAACTCTTTTCAAAATAATCACATGTTTTGAATACACATAACAAAGAAGGCTTTAAAAAAATGCACATGAATTACATCAATAAGTTGGCTGAGATTTTATAGTATCACATTTCACAAAATAAAATTACAATAGTAATCATTAACAATCAAAACGGTAAGCATGTATACAAGTTCCTTACCACAAGAGGGAGCTGTAAGAATCCAAGTTCCATCATTCTCACATGTCCTTGCGCTGGTACCATTCAATGTGTATCCTGTTTCACAAAGATAGAAAGCTGAACTCTGGGTACCATTAGTGCTTACAGTTACATTGCCATTTGATAGACCTACCAATTCATTGCACCTATCTGAAAGAGAAACCATCACAAATTAACTCTTTACATCAAAATTGAAAGCATTTGCAGAAAACAATTTCATAGTGGCTCAAAAGATGTAATTTTTCTTTGACATGATAGAAACTTTGTCGGAAAAGGAGAAATGTTAGTTTCATTAGCTAATCAGAAGTTGTGTCACTTTCAAAATTAGAAAATCTTAAATAGTAAGACAAAGAATGTTCTTAAAATGGTTGGTAAATATGGACCCAGAAAACATTTTGTGTAAGACGAGAAATCTGCTAGTAAAAACAGTTTTCACTTCTTTTCCCCCAAAAAATATTTTCAAATCCCTCTTTTCTGGCTAAAAAAACTGTTTGACAATTTCGTAAAGGATTAAGAGTGTAATGAACTAAACCACAAAATAATTTATGATGTACTTACAACACAAAGGTGGGTTTAAGTCCCATCCAGAACCATCAGTTTGACAGGTAAGAGTTGAGGCTCCATCCATATTGTATCCTACAGCACAGCCGTACACAGCCAGCATACCATCACTGCTAATATTCAGAGAACCATTATCAATTCCACTGGGACTGTCACATACTGCAAAAATTACACATCAGGCATTACAAAGTTAGTTTGTTTTTTTTGGTTTTAATTATCCAAACTGTCTAGTTTAATCTAATACATCAATTTTCATGGCATCTATAAGCAGTTTCACTAAATTTCATATGCTAATCAATATCCAATATTCCAAGACTGCAAGTTTAAATTTTACTTCATTTCTAACTGCAAAGAAACTAACCTTTCTGTCATTCAACTCAATGAATGCGCTGCCTTATCTTATCTGCAGTGACAAATATTTTTTGAGAAAGTTTTGATCAAGGTTAGACCGCAGAAAACATGCAGTCTGATCTTTAATCTATATTGTCCACAGCACTGGAACTCTATCCACAAAAAAACAACTATTAAGTTGCAGTTCTCTGGATTGTTTTTGCCAGACCTGAATTGTGTGTTGGTTTATTTGACACTCTATGGTTTAAAACATTACCTCCTATTTCTATAGATCATTTCTTAACTCTTTACCAAACAACAAAGTTTTAAATTTGTCCAAATTTAAAGCATTTGCAAACGACAAAATAGATGTCACTCAGAAATTGAAACTTGGCTTTAGAAGAATAGAAAACATTGTGGGAAAGAGAGCAAATGCTGGTTACCAGCATGTTCTCCTTTTCTCTCAATGCTTTCTGAAGGCTTCTTCCTCCGAGATGCAAAAACCAGGGATTGTTTGGCAAAAGGTTTAATACCATGTGACAGAAGGACAAAATGCACATGACAAGCTATGTTTCAACTGCCCCAATTTTTGTTTTTGTATATTCATTTGTGTAAAATGTACATATGATCCAGATTTTACAGGGCTATTTTCAAAGCTTTCTGCTGCAAAGTTCTTGCAGGAAATCACAAAATGATTTGTACTTATATTGGCATTTTGACTTACAAAACTTTGGAATATACATGTACATGTATATCATTATCACGCATAAGAAAAAAATATGATTTACCGCAAGTAGGGTCATTTCCTGTCCAGGAACCATTACTTAGGCACAAACGGGAGGTTACTCCATTGATACTGTATCCAGATGCACAAAAGTACTCTACAATTGTTGTTGTCCCATTGGTAGCATATGTTAAGTTTCCACTGCTGATTTCCGACAGTGTATCGCATGTTACTGCAATCATTAAAATAAGTGTCCTTCTTAGTGTAATTCAGCAAGATTTAGTTCCTTCCTGATGCAGAGAGTGGAGATCAAGATTTGACTGCACAAAACATGCTGTCTGATCTTGAATCTGCACTGGCCGCTCCCTGGCCAGATATTCTAACAACACAACACTGAAGTTGCATTATCAACATCTTCACTACCAACTTAGAAAGTGAATTTCATTTAACCCTTTACCAAACAATCCCGGTTTATGAGACTCCAGAAAAGAAGACTCTTGAAAACATGTAGGGAAAAGGAGAAAATGCTGGTAACCAGCATTTTCTCCGTTTCCCTCAATGTTTTCTACCCTATCAGATAGCCTCAACTTATTTGTACCTATTTCAAATTTGTCATCTGGAGATCTGGAGATGTTTTGAATACAAAAGTCTAAAATTTGGTGTTTCGGAAATAGTTAATTACCTCTACAAGGGTTGAATTACTGTCACATACACTATTTTGGACCTATACTTACAGGAAGTAAATGTGAGAAAAAGAGGAAGTTTTTAGGAAAAAGTCACTGGGCAGATTTTTTAGGAACAACATAAGGCATATCATTATGGCTGTAAGACCTGTTACTTATCATCAGTGTCATGAAGTTAAGAAAAATTTTATACATCTAAATAGTAAACACTCCAGCATTCAAAATGACAAACAAACATAAAATTAACCAAGTTTAGGTGGATTAGATTACTTGCAAAAACTTACCACAATCAATTAGCATTCCACAACTGATTTTCATTGCATTTCCACAAAAAGCAGTCTTATATTGGATTTAACCCATTACCACACAATCCCTACTTTTGACGTGCCTGAGAAAGAAGCCTTTTGAAAACACCGTGGGAAAAGGAGAAAATGCTGGTAACCAGCATTTTCTCCTTTTCCCACAATGTTTTCAACCCTTCCTAGAACAAATTTCAATTTTTCAGTCACCTTTATTTTGTTGTCTGCAAATGCTTTCAATTTGAACCAGTCTAAAATTTTGTCGTTTGGTAAAGAGTTAAATAATGTTACATATAGTCAGATAACCTGGTCTTAACAATATAGCGATAAAAAATATTAAGGTACATTGCATTTATAGTAAACTTTCTTCAATTGTTTAGGTTTTATCCTAATTTTTCCTTACCACAAATGGCTGATGTGGCACTCCATGTCCCATCTTTATTACACTGTGATAACCTGATGCTTGTGTCTGATATAGCTGTTCCTTGATCACAGGTAAATATAGCTTGAGTAGTTTGCCCATCTGTTGTGAGACTGACACTGCCGTTCACTGGGCTGGGTAACTCATCACACAAAGCTGTAAGGATGCAGAATTACTTGTGGGTAATTTCACCAAATTTAAGCAGATCATCAAATAAAGTATGCAAATTTAACTTCTTTTACCTCTTTACCAAATGACAAAATTTTTTACTAGAACAAATTGAAACCATTTGGAGAATAGACATCAGATGCTGTAAAAATGAAGATTTATGTCTATGGAAGGGGTGGAAAAAATTGTGGGAAATAGAGAAAATGCTAGTTACACCATCAATTTCTCCCTTTTCCACAATGTTTTCAAGTGCCTTCTCCGTAAGGATTGTTAAAAGTTGGAATTGTGTGGTAAAGGGTTAATCCTTTACCACATGGCAACATTTTAGACTTGTCCACATTGAAAGTATTTTGCAAAAATGTATGTGGCTAAATGATGACATTCATTTGAAAGGGCAGACAACATTGTTGAAAAAAAAAGACAAAGCTCGTTACGTACTTGCATTTCCACCTGACAGTGTTTAAGTGCTGTTCTCAAAACTGTTTTAATACAGTATTGTTTGGTGAAGGGCTAACTCTCAAACTGAAGAGAAGAATCTGAGTCGCCTTTGAAGAAAGAATATGTCAAGATCAAAGTGCACAGAAAATGTAGTCTGATCAGATGTACAAGTACAGGCAATACTTAATATTCTCTGATATTCTGATAAAAATTGTCATGAAGATCCAACATACAAGTCTGATGTGTACTGATCAAGTCTTTCTTATCTCATAACTTTTTCTGCACATGTTTATAAGGTAAATTTGTAGTCTACCAATTTTTACATAAATTCAAATAATGCACAGGATTCAGAGTCCTAAAAAAATTCTAACATTTTTTCTTGAACTCAGAAGCTGTTTACATGTAGCAAATATGAATTTTTAAAAGAACAAAAAAGATGATACTTACTACAGGCAGGAGATGATCCGTTCCAAGTCCCATCACTCTGACAGATCAAAGTTGTAGCTCCATTCATCGTATATCCAAGGTCACATATAAAAGATGCATATGTGTACAACCCTGTGTTTGATGCCAGTGTGTAATTTCCTCCAGCTGGGACTGTCAGGCTGGTGCACATGGCTGGATAGATTCATTTAAAGATTCATCATTTCTTCTTCTCTCTCAATCTTTCCCTCTCCAAACTCTTATTTGCTCTGCATACCTTCTCTCTCTCTCTCTCTCCCTCCCCCTAGACACACATAGAGATTTCACTAGCTATTGTTTCTTTGCAATTACCTTATTTAAGAAAGTCATACTGAAACATGTAAAGAAAAAAATTCCCATTTCTCTACAACAAGATGTTCATTATTATACTTCCGAGGCATGAAAAAAAAAATCTTTTTAATAGTTCCTAAAGTATGAATCATGTTTTCCTTAACTCTTTACCAAACAAAAAGAGTTTAGACTTACGTCTATATTGAAAGAATCTAAGGCAATACAAAAACTGTGACTGAAAAATCAAAATTTGACTGTCAAAGTGCAGAAAACATAGTGGAAAAAGGAGAATATGCTGGTAACCACAATTTTCTCCTTCTCCCGACTTGTTTTCAAAATAACTCTTTCTAAATGAGGTCAAAAGTTGAAATTGTGCAGTAAGGGATTAAAATATAGGCAAAAAGTTTCATAAGTATTCTTTCATCCTCCCGATGTAAAAGAAAGAAATGCTGACAGGAAAGCTACATGTGGAAAAAAAGAAAACCCTTTTCAAGACAATCCTATCAACAACAGAAAAAAAATCTTGTTGTCTTGGAGAGTTCACTTAAAAGATAGTGGCATATAAAGTAAATGGCCACCTAATCTGCTTAACCAGGGAAGACCTGGATCTTACTGCAGCAGCATGCAGCTGGATTTTAGATATACATCCACTGCACCGTGTTGCCTGCTACCATGCTTTGCCGTACAAACTACCATGTCTAGATCTTATTCTCTGACAACTAAATTTAATGTTCTTTCACATATATAGAGATAACTTACCACATGTTGGCTCTGTACCATTCCACCCAGTACCATCATACAGACAATGTCTCTCCTGTAGACCACTGAGTGTATATCCTACTTTACATGTATATTGAACGATGTTTCCTGCTACAATGACTTCACCATTTTCTGGGGAGTTTGGCGTGCTACATTCTGATATAAAGTCACAAGATCAAAATTTATTCTTGTATCTATGCTACATACAATTCAATTTGTGTAGAACTAAATAAATGGAAAGGACATCTTCAAAGTGTTCTTTTGTTAACTAATACCAGACATTATCCAATATCAATACCATTATGTTACATCACCTGTTCAATAGAGCAACAGTTTAGTCTAGACTAATTGTTATTTTCATAATATTCTCAAAGAAAATCTTGAAATAGCATTAACTCAAATTTTTTTTCAAACAAAGACTGTCTTATCATTATGTATTCATTAGAGGATTTAGTGCCTTTTCCACACTAGGTCACAGATGGCATTTCAGGAAACTATTGATAAACAGCATGCAATAATATTTAGTTGATGTCTTTTCATATAACTGTTTGTCTTTCAGGTTACAATAGAAATACATGTAAACATAATTGGGTGAAACCATAGAATCATTTGCAGCCCCGTTCCTTTTAAAATGTGCGAAATGCTTTTAACCCTTTACCATACAATGACCACTTTTGACGACCTTGAGGTAGAAGACTTTTGAAAACATTGTGGGAAAAGGAGAAAATGCTGGTAACCAGCATTTTCTCCTTATCCAATAAAGTTTTCTACTATGTCAAAAAATAGATGCATTATTTAAGCCACTATGAAATTACAGTCTGCAAACGCTTTCAATATGAATAGGTCTAAAATTTTGGTGTGTGGTAAAAGTTTAATTTCAAAAAGTCCAAAAAATTTTGATGTTTGCTGAAGAGTTAATGTTTTTTTTGTTTAAAGTCTTTTATTTCTGTATTTCTTTGAATGTAATTATATGAAGATGAAAAAAAAAATTAGCATTTAGATAATGACATTACCACAGGTGGGTTCAGTCCCGGTCCAGGTTCCGTCTGTCCGACATGTGATAGTTGTGTCTCCTGCTATGTTGTATCCTGGTAAACATGTGTATGTTGCTGTAGAAACAGTGCCATTAGTTGATATATGAACACTGCCAGCATTTGGACTGGTCACTGTTGGACAGGAAACTGAAAATATCAAATAATTCCTCAATTGACCCTTTATTACACATTCCCAATTTTTAATATCCCTTAGGTGACTGGCATTCATTGTTTTATCTCTTTCCCAAAGAAAAAAAATATGAACTGGTCCAAACTGAAAGCATTTACATTTGTAAAATTCAATATGGTTCAAATGATGGAATGTCTTTCTGAAAGGTTACAAAACATTATGGGAAAAGGACAAAATGTTGGTAACCAGCATTTTCTCCTTTTCCCACAATGTTTTCAATAGTCATATCTCTCAGGGTTGAAAAATCTCCAAAGTGTGATGTGATAGGTCATGGCCATTTTTGACATTATTTCAATTGTATCATGGCATGTTTTCTAGTTGTCATGACTATCATCAATCCTATATCATAACAGTTATGATAGGTGAACTAACCACAAAAGCTTGAGGTCTGGGACCAGGTTCCATCTGAGCTACATGTTGTTGTTTGATCCCCACTTAAGGTGTAACCTGAGAGACATGTATATGTTGCCATGGTTTCAATGCCATCTGTTGTGTAGTTTATGACAGCTCCGGTGGCTTCTGTCAGGTTTGAACAAGGTTCTGAAAAGTACAAAAGACAACACCTAAATGTGTATTTACCAACCGTTCCTGGTCTTATTCTCCAAGGTTGTCGAAGTTTGACAGTAACACAGCTTCTGATTGGCGAAACAATTTGGTTTAGCCAATCAGAAGCTGTGTTACTTTCGAATTTACAAATATCTTCAGAATGTTCTTCAGAATGGTTGTAGAAATCAGTGAAAATTACTCTAAGACGATTCTTCATTCTTTCAAAAGATACCATTCAACCCCCTCCAACACTTTAAAAAAAAATCCTGACAACAACAGATGCTGTTTTTCTCCTTTTCCAATGATTTTTTCAACAGGCTTCTTTTTCAGGGTCGTGAAACCCAGGGATTGTTTACGAAAGGGTTAACAAGGAATAATGAATGCTAAACTTATAACTATAACCTTTTGGATATATTCAATAATAATTCATTACCACATAAAGGAGGTGAGTTAGTCCATGAGGATCCATTTAGAAGGCATTCTCTAGTTGACTGTCCAGCCAATGTATACCTGATATCACACATGTAAGTGGCAGTCATTCCATCAGCTGGCACGCTCACTGTTCCAGATACTGGAGCTGTCAGGGTTTCACAAACTAGAAAGAGAAAAAAGAACTTTGACTCTTTACCAAACAACGAAATTTTAGACTTGACCAAATGAAAGCATTGAAAACAACAAATTAAACTATGATAAAATACACTTTCTTTTTTCAATGAGGTAGAAATATTTTTGGGAAAAGGAGTCACCAGCATTAGGTCTTTTATTGCAAAGTTTTCAATAGCCTTCTTTTTAAGGGTTTTTAAAACTATGGATAACATGAAGAATAATACAGAATATTGTAAGAAACTTTGTCTGACACAATCTTAGACATCCCATTCCCCAAATATATCATTTGATGCCTGTGAATTTTATCTTACATGTGGGTCTAGGACATTTGCCCCCTGGACTTCTGCCCCCGGACTTTTGCCCCCCTAGGTCACCTGCCACCTGCCCCCCCCCCCCCCCCCCCCCTTAGGACATGTGCCCCCCTATGACATGCATCCCCCCAGACATCTGCCCCCATAGGATATCTGCCCCCTAGACATCTGCCCCCTCAGTTTGTTTACAACTTGGACGTCTTGCTCCTTTAAGGGACAATCTCAAAAAAGCAACTTTGAGATACACACGTATATTGTACATGGTAATTTTGACCGGCACTATATATGAAAAAGACCTCCCAGCTGTTGTATCGTTAAGTGCTATTTTGTTGAAAATTTTCAGCTGATTAATTGATTTCAGTTTTAATATCAAACTTCCAGTATGATAACTATAGAGTCAGTTACTCATCTGGCACACTTGCTGTAAATCCCGATAAATTCTTTTTTGCATTTTAAGAAAAATAAAGCAAAATTTGTAATGTTATTAGTTCTCCAACATCATTTAGAAGAGGCTTATCGTTTCCCAGGAGGCAGTTGTCTTACGGGAGCAAATATCCAGGGGCAGGTGTCCTACCAGAGCAAATGTCTAGGAGGGGATGTCCTGTGGGGGTGAATGTCTGGGGGGTAGATGTCCAGGGGGTAAATGTCCAGGGGGCAAATGTCCTACGGGGGCAAATGTCTGGGTGGCAGATGTCCAGGGGGCAGATATCCTACGGGGGCAAAAGTCTGGGGGCAGAAATCTGGGGGGGCAGATGTCCAGGGGGCAAATGTCCTGATACAGTTACATGTATACCATGACTGACAAAATATGATGCCACTTTCTGACAATACATACTATTTTTAAGATTTATGCCTTATTTGAAAGTCAATGAATCAGAAAACTCAAAAACATGAAATATATTTCATACATTCTGCTGTACTCAAAAGTTTCTTTCTTATTGGCATCTTTAACTTTGCATTGCTTTGATAGTGATACAGTTTTTGGAAGTTGAGATTTTCATTTTCACCTTCATATGTCAGCCATCAGCAGTTTGCTGCAAATGCCTCTGAACAGCATTATCCATAAGCCTTTCAAATAGTTCGATACTTCTTCAGTACATAAGACATAAGAACAAAATAATGCCCAGAACATTGTAAATTCAATCAGAACAGCAAGAAGAAACTTCGAATTTCTAGTTTTTTTTTAAGCCTGTTATCATATACATATGAACTTTAATTTCAACTGTCTTTACAAAAAGTTCAAACCTACCACATACAGGTTCTGTTCCGTTCCATGTTCTGTCTGACAGACAGGTCAGTGTCTCTAATCCAGAAATTTGGTACCCAGCATCACAGTAAAAACTTGCTGTGGTTTGGTAACTATCTGTCATCATATTGATACCACCTAGAGCAGGGGTATGGAGGGAGCTACAAACCACTGGCAATAGATAACAGAACTTTGTG
Organism: Tridacna crocea; assembly: GCA_943736015.1. Classification (NCBI taxonomy): domain Eukaryota; kingdom Metazoa; phylum Mollusca; class Bivalvia; order Cardiida; family Cardiidae; genus Tridacna; species Tridacna crocea. Next base: position 29,084,767 of record OX031063.1, read on the forward strand.
AGAAAATCTGCTTCGTTGAGAGGACTGTTTTTTTAACAGCTGTCAACATTATTGCAGTCATATCAAGGCAAAAACTAACTTCTATAATTATGGTTTTACCAGTAATGTCATTGCATGGGCTAAGTAGTACCTTGACTATGAAAAGTAGAGACAATCAGAAAATAACAGGTTTTGGAGTCATAATGGTTAAACTTTTCCACTAAATGAATATGAGCAACGCTTTCTGTAAAGGGGTTTAAGGCATCTACAAAATGTAATAACCCAGGTCTGCCTGTGCAGATTGCTTACACTGACCTGAGTGGAAACTTTTTGCTACTGTTTGTGACAACCCGATCTATTTTTGACAGTTGTGGCAGTTTATAGAAAATTATTATACCTTGATATTTAATGCTCTACCATACAATCCCCAGTTTCAAAAATCTTTGGGGACAATACTCTTGAAAACATTCTAGGAAAAGGAGGAAATGCCAGTAAACAGGATTTCTCATTCTACTGTAATGTTTTGCACCTGTTCAATGACAAGTTTCTGTTATTTTGAATCACTTTGAATGTACTTCATTGTCTGCAAATGCTTCCAGTTTTTACAAGCCCATAATTCTGTCATTCAGTAAAGAGTTACATACAAAGTACATAAAGTTAAAAAGCAAACCTAACCACATGTTGGTGTTGTATCATTCCATGTTCCATCTGTCTGGCAGGCAATTGTACTTGCACCAGACAGGCTATAATTTACGTCACAAGAAAATGACGCTATGCTACTGACACCTTCAAAGGACAGCTGTGTGAAACCATTAGTTATGTTGCCAAGTACATCACATGTATCTGTAATGAATAATCAAAGTTACTGAAACAGCTCTGATACATAGGATCTGACATGAGTTGACGATGGAAGGAAATCTTATTAAACGAGTAGAAAACATTATGGGAAAAGGAGAAAATGCTGGATACCAGCATTTTCTCCTTTTCCCACAATGTTTTCAAAAGCCTTCTACCTCAGGGTCGTCAAAAGTCTTCCTTGTGTGGTAATGGGTTAAACTCATTCATTTCTATGATATACATACAAAATGATGTCAAAATGGCATCACACAATTGAGATATTAAATGTGTATGAGACAAGAAAATTGCACTGAAAACAAGGGAGCTTATGTGATAAAATAATCTTCCAATATGGGTATCGTATCCAAGACTCCGAGGTCTACAGGTGAATGCTTTAACCCATTACCAAACGACAATATTTTAGACTGGTCCAAATTGAAAGCATTTGCAGACGACAAAATAAAAGTGACTGAAAATTTGAAATTTGTTTTGTGAAGGGTAGAAAACATTGTGAGAAAAGGAGAAAATGCTGGTTACCAGCATTTTCTCCTTTTCCCACAATGTTTTCTAAAGGCTTCTTTCTCAGGGGCGTCAAAAGTAGGGATTGAGTGGTAATGGGTTAACACCTAATTTCAAAAGCTTCCAAGGCTGCATAAGTGTTCCCTTATACAAATCCATGCTATACACTTTACAACTATTGGTGGGTTTGACCAGTACACTACATTAGTATCTAGCTTCCTTCATAGATTTGAATGCGGGATGACTGATTCATTGAAAGGTGTTTTACGTCACTTTTAACATTATTTCAGTCCTATCATGGCAACAACTCAGTTCATGTATGTCTTGGATTTCACCAGTACCAGTCTAGGGCTGTGAAATGTCTTGACCAAGGAAATTACCAAAAAACATCCAGGGCTCCCAGAGATGTCTGAACCCTGGGCATCAAGGTTACAAGCCCTAAACTGTACTACTACTGATCCATTATAGGTCACCAAATTTAGGACAAAATGGAGAAGACATTTACTGTATTATCTTTCATTGTGACAAATCATTTCCTAAACCAACGCCTTTACCAAGAAGAAAGTCAGGTTGATTGTAAGATTTCTTCAACTTCTCAGTTAATAATTTTGTTTGGTGCTTCAATAATATTTTTTTCATGTCTTCTATCAAAACAGCAACGCAGCTGTCCCACATAGCTCTGTACCACATGGGGAAAAATTTTACTCATCCAACATGAAACCAATTTCAAATGACAATTTAAATTTGGCTCAAATGACAGAGTTTCTTTAATGGGATAGGAAACATTCTGGGAAAAGAAGAAAGTGCTGGTTTTAATAGGGTTACAGCATCTCTAAAACCTTTACCAAATAATTTCAACTTGTAACAACCTTTTGACAAAAACATTTTTAGAGACATTTTTGGAATCGGGGAAAATACTAACCCTGAGACAAAAAAGCTTTGGAAAATAATGTGTTAAAAGGAAAAAAAAAAAAAGATTGTTACTAGCACTTTCTTCTTTTCCCAGAACTTTTAAAGAGGACAATATTTCTTCTTTTGTCAACATCTGATTTGTCGTCTGCAAATTTGGTTGTTTAGTAAAGAGTTAAAGCAAAACTCACCACAAGTAGGATCAGTTCCATTCCATGCATTGCCGTTGGCTTGGCAGCCACGATACTGGTCCCCTGTCAGGACATATCCAGGATTACATGCGTATGTAGCTATTAGGCCATCAGAGGAGACAGTCACATTTCCATTTATAGGACTGCTTGGAAACTTACACTCTGAAATATTTAATCAACAAACACTGTCGCCCAGGTCTCTCTTTGTAATACATTACACCATTAAACTCCAAGTTTCAGCAAACTTAAGAAAATCATACATAGTTTACATGGGATATTGTGTATCTTTTTTTGTCCCTATTTTCTATTTTAGCAGCATGACAAAATTTGATATTGTGCCAGACCTAAGGTTGAGTGAGATGTCAAAATTTTCTTAAGCAGCAAGAAGCAAATACAAATAGAGACAAAGTTGCTAAAGCATAGTATTTCTTTATTATATATCTTCAACTCTAAGTGACAACTTTTGCAATTTTATTCAAAAATGGTTAAAAAAATTAAACACATAATGATGTAGTGGCTGGTAACTTTGTTTTTATTTCTGGTGGATGAATATTACTGCACAAGATTTTGAAAAATTAAACTACTAATAAATTTATGCATATATTCCACCCATGAAATCTGTTGTCATATCCTTTTGGAAACAATTTTCTTTCCTAGTGCTATTCCAAAAGATACAATTCATAATTATGACTCATCACGCAAAAGGGACCTTCTGGGAACTGCGAAAAGTGTCAATCCCAGTCAGACTGTGCGAATTGGGTACGTTGACCAGGGTTGACAATTTTCGCTTTAATTTCATTTTCTGTATGAAAAGTGGTCATTGTACCTTGTTATACAATCATTTTTGAATTATCAACTTAAACTGGCCTACACTATCATTGATCTATTTTCATCAAATTGATACATGTACAGAATTTCCAGATGGTCCCTTTTTGCGTGATGAGTCACAAATGTATGGGCAAACCAAACTTAACTTTTTAACACACAATTACAAGTTTTAATCACAACAACGAAGGAAAAACCTGTTGGAAAGATTGCTGGAAAGGTGAAAATGCTTATATAGAGAGCTTGTGATAGACTTACTGCAAACAGGTGGAGAGCCAGTCCAGGAACTATCACTTTGACATGTACGTGTGGCGTCTCCGTACATATCATATTCTGACGCACATGCATAGATAGCTAAGGTATCAGCTCCGTCTGTCTGTATTGTCACATTACCACCATCAGGGGCTGTCAGTGCTTCACAGGTTCCTGTATACATGTAAAGATGAAAGATTACAAGAAATTGTGGATACAGATAGATTACTCTATGTTAAAACCAATGTTATCTTGACTAAAAAATTCATGAAAAAATAATGCAGATCCATGGTGCCTTAACATTATATGATCTATACCTTATATTGTTATCAACTTTTACAAATGAAAAAAAATTCAAAACTTGTCAAAAATTTTGTATTTCAAAAGCATTTGCAGATGAACAAACAAATGAAATTAGTTATTGAAAGGGTAGAAAATATTATGGAAAGAGGAGGAAATGCTGGTTACCAGCATTTTTCCCTTTTACCACAATATTTGCAATATCCTCTGTCTGAAGGTACAAGTAGTTAATACTCAGGATTGTGTGGTATAGAGTTTAAGTCTTTACCAAACGACAAAATTATACACTGGTCCAAACTAAAAGCATTTGCAGACGACAAAATAAATGTGACTAAAAAATTGGAATTTGGTTTGGGAAGGGTAGAAAACATTGTGGGAAAAGGAGAAAATGCTGGTGACCAGCATTTTCTCCTTTTCCCACAATGTTTTCAAAAGGCTTCTTTCTCAGGGTCGTTAAAAGTCGGGATTGTGTGGTAAAGAGTTAAACCATTACCACACAATCCGTACTTTTGATGAACCTGAGAAAGATGCTGGTAACCACCATTTTCTCCTTTTCTTACAATGTTTTCTACTTTTAACAAAACAAATTTAAAATTTTCAGGATGTTTATTTTGGCATCTGCAAATGTTTTAAATTTGGACAAGCCTTAAATATTGTTATTTTGTAATAAGTTAAAACAGTGCATAATTTCCTAGCAGGTTTCAGTTTCCTCAATACTATGATTTGAACAAGATACTACCAGACAGGTAATGGCAGAATCAAGTACCCTGTGTGCCACTTTTTTACTTTCAGGGCAGGTGTCATTACTTTGCTGAATTTCATGTGTCCCTTACAAATTTTTCATGTCCAAGGAACTGTGGAACACTGATAGTAATGACTAGTGGTACATGTCAGATGTTAATTGTATTGGTACCGTACATTTAAATGCAGATAAAACTGAAACAAAGAATCTCGTTGAGATAGTGGCAGAAAGATAGAAAACAAATTCTTTTATCCAAGATTTTTTAATAACATGTTGAAACATTTAATAAGGATGTTGTTCTCTAACTTTCCTTCTCACTTGAATTTTCTTTAGAAAATATGTAATCATACTTACTGCACAATTCTGTAAAAAAAAAAAAAAATCAGAAAACAATTAAAAAAATCAGTTAAGTTCTATAAATCAATTAGTCATAGAAAAACACACCAAAGCCAGTTCTGATTCCACTTGCTCTCAAACTTACATAATAAAATATTTGCCAAGAATGAGGGATACTAACTATTATCACAATCCTTAGTTGAACACAAAATGTCAAAATTGGGTTAAAAAATATTTACTACAACTAAACTTTCTATTTGTGACCCATCACACAAAAAGGAACAATCTAGGAATTCCATACATCAATTAAATGAAAACAGATCAAAGATAGTGCAGGTAAATACAAGATGATAGTTAAAATGATTGTATCGTAAGGTACAATAACCAATTTTCATACAGAAAATGTCATATAAGTGAAACATGTCAAACCTGCTCAGACTGCACAATCCACACAGTCTGACCAGGTTCGACACTTTTTGCAGGTCTCAGATGGTCCCTTTTTGTGTCACATTTACAGACTTGTACTAATGCAGCTCTGTTAACAGGAATCCTTTTACTTCAATTCAGTCAACTGATTTCAGATTCATGGTGTATCTTTTACTAAACACTGCACATAAAATCTGCGTACACAGTTTTTGATAGCAAGAATAAAGTCTGGAAAAAAAGTTCCACTGAACTGCATAACTTCAGGATTTGAGTAGATATTTGTATAACAGTGACAGGGATATCATTTGAGAGTTTTAGACTAGTCCATGTTGGGTGCCTATGTAACAGTTCTAACAAATAGCTTCCCTAAGCTGGGTTTGAACTCTTGACCTCTAGGTACCAAGGCAAACACTCTACCATCTTGCCAAAAAAGCTTGCTCAATAGCAAGGCAGTATAAATTTCACGTATACAAACACATGCTATACATTTATATGTATCTGTGGGATAGACCAGTAAACTACATAACTTTGTGCCAGTTCATATCTTTGGGTAAAGCAAGTATCATAAAGTTTGTATATTTTGTTCAATCCCCCCAAAAAAGTGTGTAAATCTACTGTACATGCAGTTTATTGTGAAAGGTAATCCTGTTCTGCAAGATACAATTTTTCTACCAGATGAAATGTTCTAAGTTGTCCTTTGCTTCATAACTATTGTAACTATAGCAAACATAATATTACAGGAATCTGACATTCTATAACCAAAAATAAATGATAAAATATGAAAAAAAAAACCTCCCCTATACATGTATAATATAAACAGATTTTTTTTCATATTTAATCATTTAATTTGGTTATAGAATGTCAAATTCCTGAGATTATATGACAGGCAGGCCAACAAAAAAGGGTTTAATACATAGTAGTAATGCGTCATTTTTTGCGCTATACTAAACATTTCTAGTCCACTTCATTTTGTCATCTGTAAATACTGTCAGTAACCAGCTGGTAACCAGCATTTTCTCCTTTTCTGACAATATTTTCTACCCTAGTATTAACATTTGAGTCACTCTGAAATTGTCATCTGCAAATACAAGACAATAAATTTGTTGTCTGTTAAAGGCTTAAACAACAGGTGCCTGACATGTCTGGTATCATGCAACCCCTCTATATCTATACAGAGGGGTTGTATGACACCAGAAATGTCAGGCACCTGTAGGTTGAACCATCTTTTCACATAGCAGGACTCAAATATAGCATACCTGTTATAGATGTTAATGTAATTAGTGCACCACCACTAGGAGCCGAGTCAGTAGTCTGATTTTTCCTGCAATATTCTGGGGCTACATTAACAGTTGTTAGATCTCCAGATATTCCCTGAAAATATGACAAAAAACTGATTTAATTAAGTCTTTACCACACAATCCCGACTTTTAACAACCCTGAGAAAGAAACCTTTTGAAAACATTGTGAGCGCAGGAGAAGTGCAGGTAACCAGTATTTTCTCCTTTTCCCACCCTCTCCAACACAAATTTCAGATTTTCAGCCACTTCGATCTCTGCAAATACTTTCAATTTAACCCTTTACCACACAACAAAATTTTAGACTGATCCAAATTCATAGCACTTGCAGATGACAAGTTAATCGTAATTCAAAAATTGAAATTTGTTTCCAGCAAGGTAGAAAACATTGTGGGAAAAGGAGAAAATTCTGGCTACCAGCATTTTTTCCTTTTCCCACAATGTTTTCAAAAGCCTTCTATCTCTGGGTCGTAAAAACCAGGGATTGTTTGGGAAAGGGTTAAATCAATGTAAATTTTGTTGTTTGGTAATTTATATTAACCCATTACCACACAATCCCAACTTTTGACAACCCTGGGAAAGAAGCCTTTAGAAAATATTGTAGGAAAAGAAATAAATACTGGTAACTAACTAGCATTTTCAGTAACAGCAATGTTTTTTGCCCTTTACTAAAAATTTCTAGTCACATTTATTTTGTCATCTACAAAAACTGTCACTTAAATTTTCACAAGCCTTAACATTTTACCAAACAGCAAAATTTTAGACTTGTCAAACTTAAAAGAATTTGCAGACAACAACTTTAATGTGAATCAAAAATTGAAATTTGATCTGTGAAGGATAGTAAACATTGTGGGGAAAGGAGAAAATGCTGGTTACCAGCATTTTCTCCTTTTTCCACAATGTTTTCAAAAGGCTTCTATCTTTAGAGTCGTACAAACCAAGGATTGTTTGGGAAAGGGTTAAAGTTGGTGGTTCTGTAACAGTTAAATTTTTTTTTGCTGGGGGATGGAGGGAATGGGGAGGGATTCGTTGTGATTATATAGTATTTAATGCTGTTCTCGAGGATATTTCCATTAATATATAACGGTGGCCAGTGCACCTATCCGGCCTTTCCTAGAGTTTTTTTTACCAGTGCTCTGCACAACATTCTTTCCAAGACAGTGGCTGCTATCCAACATGCAATGTCACACAATGGTAGTGGTAAGAGAGGTACATGTACAAATTCTGTCACAATAACTATCGTTAATCTTCGGAGAGAAAATGGCTAAGCTCGTTTCAAACCACCTACCCCCTGTTCTCAAGTATCAGTATTAGTTTAAACTATTCGCAGACAAAAAATTAAACATGGTTCAGATATAAGAATTTCTTTTTCATGATAGAGTTGAAAATATTGTAGGAAAAGGAGAAAATGCTGGTTACCTGCATTTTCTCCTTTTTTCACTGTCTTTTCTCAAGTCTTCTTTTCCAGCTTCTTTAACTCATTACCAAACAACAAAATTTGAGGATTTTTGGCTTGTCCAGATTGAAAGCATTTGCAGAGGACAAAATAAAAGTGACTGAAAATTTGAAATTTGTTTTGTGAAGGGTAGAAAGCATTGTGAGAAAAGCAGAAAATGCTGGTTATCAGCATTTTCTCCTTTTCCTACAATGTTTTCTAAAGGCTTCTATCTCAGGGGAGTCAAAAGTAGGGATTGTGTGGTAATGGGTTAAAAGCATTAATTTGAATAAACTGAAGAGCTCCCAAATCACTGAATACCAAAATACTACTTTTCCTACCTTCAGTCTGAAGGTGTCTGCTCCGATGCTATTTTTTGTTTCTGGTCTTCGCATAAGACCAGTAACAAAAATACCATCGGAGCAGATACCTTCAGATTTAAGGTACAACTTTTCCCTGACTGAAATTTCATAACACTACACTTACAAAACATGAGAATTTGAATGTGTTGATTCCATCCACTGCAGCTGCTGTGTATACTGTTACAAATGTTTCACTACCCACAGGTACATTATCAACACATGCTACACTTGTTTGTCCTGCAATGTAAGATATTTCATGTCTTTTTTTTCTGCTATGGTGGCATATTTCTGCCATCAGATATGAGATAGCTACTGCGATAATTTACCTCTTTACCAGACGACAAAAGTTAAGCCTTCTCCAAATTGAAAGCATTTGCAGACGACAATATTAGTGTAGCTCAAATAGTGCAAATTTTCTTTGACAGGGTAGAAAACATAGTGGGAAAAGGAGAAAATGCTGGTTACCGGCATTTTCTCCTTTTCCCACAATTTTTTCTAAAGGTTTCTTTCCCAGGGTTGTTAATTATCGGCTTTGTGTGGTAATGGGTAAAGAGAAGTATTGTGATATGATAAAAAATTTTTTACAATAAAAATATCGCAATAGTTCTAACTGTTATCATCAGGGATGTGGAATTCCTATGCCCGACTTGCCCCACTCGGAACTTTTTGCCTGCGGACAAATGAATTTTTCCAGAGCACTTGTCCGTGGGCAAGTGAATTTTTGAGCCAAACCAGATAAGGAAATGTCATATTTACATCAAATACGATCCTCAAATGTTCTATTTATTCCAAGTTTTGCATAATCTGTGTTGAAATAAACACCTTCAAGGTACAAACTAAATGTATTGACCCTGTGTGAGGCCTCTCGCTACATGCAGTTGCTGTGGGAGGGAAAAAGGACAAGTAAACTTTAAATTCGGACAAGTAGGAAATCGAGTCCAACTTGTCCGTGGGCAAGGGGGAAAATTTCAAAATTGCACACTCCTGATCATGATCTTTACTTTTGTACATTCACAGTATCTATAATTAGATAGGGTTTTCGGAACATCTCCGTCCATAACCTTATGAAATCTCCTTTTCCCTGAAGTTTGAAAGTTGTACATAGGAGGCATTTCCAGTCCTCTTGGTAATTTTTCAGACCTCTGCTCAATTTACAGTCTTGTCTAAATTTACCATTTAACCCTTTACCACACAATCCCAACTTTTGCCACCTCTGCGAAAGAAACCATTTATAAGACAACATTGTGGGAAAAGGAGGAAATGCTGGTAACCAGCATTTTCTCCTTTACCCACAATTTTTTCTTCCCTTCCTTAAACTAATTTCAATTTTTTAGTTACGTTTATTTTGTTGTTTGCAAATGCTTTCAATTTGGACTAGTCTAAAACTTTGTCGTTTGGTAAAGAGTTACACTACAATTGTTAAATATTCAAAATATTACTTACTGCAGTCATATGAAGGCAAAACCTTCCAAGTTTTTCCTACATGATGAATTTTCTATTTATAGATATCGAAAAACGGATAAAACTATCATGATAATTCTATCTTGAATGTCAGCTCCGAGCATGATTGAAAAATTCTGTGATTAAACATTAAGTTTATCTTGATACTTTTTTCGGGAAATTTTTTACTATCACGATCGATGAGATTCCCAGAAAACTTTGATTTATCTTGAGATAGTTTTCTAGAATTATAAAAATAGCTATCTCATACCTTGTGGAAGAAATATGCATGCCACCAGAGTTCAGTTATACTCTGGTTTACATCATTCATCCTTGCTGTTATTTAAGGTCAATTAGAGATACCATGCCTTATGGGGTAAAGGGTTAACTCATTATCAAATGGCAATATTTTAGGCTTGTCCAAATCGAAAGCATTTGCAGACAACAGATTAAATGCCACTGAAAATTTGAAATTTGTTTTGTGAAGGGTAGAAAACATTTTGGGAAAAGGAGAAAATGCTGGTTACCAACATTTTCTCCTTTTCCCACAATATTTTGTAAAGGCTTCTTTCTCAAGGTCATCAAAAGTAGGGATTGTTTGGTAATTGGTTAAGGGTCAATTGCAATTAGAGTGCAAGAATGCCTCCATTGCTTCTTTCCCCAAGAAATCCCAGCCCTTTCCAGGTATGCTAAAAGTAGAATTTATTGGCAAAAGAATGTCAATATAAGAGAGCTTTTTCAAAGGGTTTCTCAGAACTGGGAGGACTTGCTGTGTTATGAAACACAGATAGATAGGAAGATCGAGGAATTTCTCTAACACTCCAACGGCAGGATTCTTTGAATTTGGATGACAAATGTTCCAAATGTTCTCCAAAAACCTTATATTTGCCTTCCTTTACCTATTTGAAGGGAGTCAAATCACTTTCATGTTAGAAGATCCAGGAAAATCTCTAATCAAACCTACCTACTGCGGTTGATCTCGAACCGGTCACAAACTGTGCTCTACCGCCATTATTTTTATGGTCTAAGGGAAAAAACTCGTACAATCCTTAATCTAAATCTATCAAGAGTAATCTCCCTTACCCCTTATGGCTTGCACTTAATTGTGAGGTGTAGAGGCATTTTCGGAGAAGAGAAGTCAGAAGTCCCGCCTGACATGAATATGCAAATTGTAGCCGTTAAATTCGGACCCTACAGGATGGGGGAAAATGCAGGACTTAGGGCGGAGCCAAACTATTGAAGGCGTGTGTAACCTACAGTGGCCACAAGAAATCCTGAGCAGAATAGGGGAGATCACTCTTTCTTCTTGAGAACAATAATTAGTTTTTCCTTTTTGGTCATAAACTTAAGAACGGACCGTCCTCCAGCCCCGTCCCAAACGCATAATAGTTGATTGGCCATTTAAAGAGTAAAATAGGCAGAAACAGTAGAGTCTATAGAAATGATAAAAAAAACAACACCCTAGGTCTTATCTAACGGTATTAACCTTTGATATTTATCACTAATCGTGACCTAGATATTAAGTGCTTGGTGTATGTAATGTCTTAACTGTATCTGTTAATTATAAAACTTATGCATTTTTATTTGTTTAATAAATGTTTAATTAAAGAGACTTTTAAAATTTGAGTTTGGACAAAACCTTACCTCAAGTGATATCCGAATCGATACGAGTCCCGCTTAAAATTTTGGCGGTTAGTATAATTGATAGATTATGTAGAAATACAAGGGAGACAACTGTCTTGTTTCAAAACATGAATCATGTCTCTAGCTTTATTTTCTGCTGCAATATGTCATGCCATCTACAAAACTGGGACAGTCTGTGATTTAATTAAATCGCTATGGCAAATCATTAACATAAAATCGATTGAAAAAAAAAGATATTTATAAATCGACAGACTGCATAGACTAACATAACATTTATTCGTGCCGGGATTTATTCTGTCCCTAGATTACAAGGGAGACGACTCTGTTATAAACAATTGGGAAGTTTGAACGAGTTTTCTCCCTTGGACCATGAATTTTTTCCTGCATTTCCGCGTATGACTTTTTCTAAAACTTTTAATCGTATAGTCAGTAAAAAGCAAAATAGAAAAATCAAGGGAGGTATTTCTCCTTATATTTTGCGCACTAGTTTTATTCAGTCCAAGATTATAAGGGAGACGACTTTGTTATAAATAATGGGGCCGTTGAACGAGTTTTCTCCCATCGACCATGAATTTTTCCCCCGCGATTCCGCGTATTTTTTTCTTAACTTTTAATCATATAACCCAGTCAGTAAATAGCAAAGTAGAAAACCAAGGGAGGTATTTCTCCTTACATTTTGCACTTTGGTTTAAGTTTAGGAAATAAAGAATGTAAGAAAAAGCCCTTGCATGGATGAGAGAGAGAGGAGTAATTTCCACTGAAACGTATACTAGGATGGATACTTTCAAAATCATCTGCTACAATATTTTGCACCAGGAAAATGAATCAACCTGATCTCTGCTCACAACAAATGTATCTTCAATTACCCTTGGCTTTTCAATACAATACTAAATGTCAAACTAAATGCTAGATCTTTAACCCTTTACCAAATAATCCCTGGTTTTTATGACCCCAAGAAAGAAGCCTATAGAAAACATTGTGGGAAAAGGAGAACATGCTGGTAGGCAGCATTTTCTCCTTTTTCTACAATTTTTTCTGCCCTTCGAAAAACAAATTTCAAATTTTCTGTCACTTTTATTTTGTCATCTGCAAGTGCTTTGGATTTGGACAAGCCTATGATATTGTCGTTTGGTAATGAGTTAAGCATTTGATCATTTTCACAATGTTTTCAACAGTTTTTTTTCTTTAGAGTCATTAAAGAATGGGATTGCTTCAACCTTTTCCCACACAATCCTTTGTTTTTACAGCCCTGAGATAAAAGCTTTTTGAAAACATCGTGGGAAAAGGAGAACATGCTGGTAATCAGCATGTTCTACTTTTCCCACAATGTTTTCAACCCCGCTGGAAACAAATTTCAACCTCTAGTTACGCTAAATTTGTTGTCTGTAAGAGCTTTCAATTTGGACCAGTCTAAACTTTTGTTGTTTGGTAAAGAGTTAAAGGGTCGAGCATATACATTTATTTGTATGCCAGAGCATCCATATGCCATATTCATTAGCAAAGTCTTTTGAGCATTTGCTGCACTTGTCCAAATTCAAAGCATTTTGCAGGTAACAAATCGACTTGCGGTTAAATGTGATTTGTCATGCAAGGGTAGAAAAGATTGTAGGCTGATTTCCTGCTTCATCTTATTTTCCCGTATCGTTTTTGAAACCCCTTTTCCCAAGGGCATTAAAACATGAAATTGGAGAAGTGTTTATGGAACTATTCATGTAATCCTGATTTTTTCAACCCTGAAGAGAGAGACTTTTGAAAACATTGTTGGAAAAGGAGAAAATGTTGGCAACCAGCATCTTCTCATTTATGCAATATGTTTTCTACCCATTCTTTCAATCCTTGTAACCAGATTCAACACTTTACCAAAAAATCCCTGTTTTTTACAACCCTTAGATAGAAGCCTTTTGAAAACATTGTGGGAAAAGGAGAAAATGACGGTAACCAGCAATTTCTCCTTTTCCCATAATGTTTTCTTCTCCACTGGAAACAATTTTTTATTTTTTGAGTAACTTTTATTTTATGTCTGCAAGTGCTTTCAGGTTGGACAAGTCTAAGATTTTTTTGTTTGTTAAATAAGGAAGAGATAAACTCCTCCTTTTCCCACTTGTTGTATTACATATTGTTAGGCAGCTAAATTTAGGTCCAAAGTAGGCTAAAACTGATTCTTTTCTTTTCCATTTGTCCTTTACCTAGGTGAGAGGGGGTGTATTAGGCCCAAAGAGGGCAACAGGTAATTCTTTTGGCTTTTTCTAAATTACATTTGGTCTGTATCTGAATTTTCTATCAATTCCCTCTCCCTTGTGCCTAAGTTTACTTCCAAAGACTCATCAGTTATTGGGTTTGTATGGAAACATAACAATACAATTATGGTATTGATGTCATTCTTTTCAAATGGTTGCCCTGTTCACCCTTTGACCAAAAAATCCAAATATCTAACTATCCTGAGAAGACTTTCAAAAACACTGTGGGAAAGGGAGAAAATGGTGGTAACAAACACTTTCTCCGTCTCCCATAATGCATCCCTACACTGATAGACAACTCAAAACATATGAGACAAATAAAGTCTGTCTTCTGCAAATCCCTTCAATTTGGAAACATGTAAAATTTTGTCATTTGGTGAAGAGCTCAGCTTGGGTAAGGCTAACCAAGAATTTTTCTAGCCTAATATATTCCAATAAAAGATCTGGTAACAAAACTTGGTTCATTTGAAAACTCACATTTTATCACAATCAAGAGTTTGCATTTTACTAGAAGAAAGCCTCTGAAAGAAAAGATAACTAGTGGAAAAAGGAGAAAACGTTGGCACCAGATTTTTCATCAGTTCCCACAAGTGCAATAATTTTTCAACCTCTTAACTCATTACCACACAATCCCTACCTTTGATGACCCTGAGAAAAAAGCCTTTAGAAAACATTGCGGAAAAAGGAGACAATCCTGGTAACCAGCATTTTCTCCTTTTTCCATAATGTTTTCTACCCTTCACAAAACAAATTTCAGATTTTCAGTCACTTTTGTTTTGTCGTTTGCAAATGCTTTCAATTTGGACAAGCCTAAAATATTGTAGTTTGGTAAGGAGTTAACTCTTTAGCACACAATTTCAAGTTTAACGACCAAGAAGAAAAGGCTTTTGAAATATTGTGAGAAATGGAGAAAATGCTGAAAAACAGCATTTTCTCCTTTACCCAGAAGGTTTTTTTTAAACAATTTTTTTAGAGGACAGAGATTATTGTTTAACGTAGGATGACTGAAGTTGCCTTCATTTTGGACAGGTCTAAGGTCTTGTTGTTTGGTAAAGCTTTAAAAGGGTTCTTGTGCAATACCAATCTTCAAGATAATCTGCACTGCTGTCAGTTTATGCTAAGTTGCTTCAAGTATTTATTTTGTTTATATGAGCTTGACCATTTTTGACCACTTAACCCTTTCCCAAATGACAAACTTTTGGACTAGACCAAATTGAAAGCATTCGCAGGCGACAATTCAACTCTTGCTGAAAAGATGATTTCTGTCTATGATAGGGTAGAAAACATTGTGGGAAAAGGAGAAAATGCTGGTTACCAGCATTTTCTCCTTTTCCCACAATGTTTTCAAAAGGCTTCTATTCCTGACCTGTAAAAACCAGGGATTGTTTGGGAAAGGGTTAAAAAAACAAACAATAAACAGGAACTTAGAGCATAAAGATTCAAGATGTGACTGCATGTCCAATATAGTCTTATATTCATCAATGCCATCTGCAAAAGTTCTTTGTTTTTGTATATGTTGTGTGGTGTTGAAATTGTTAGAGTCATTTGTTCAGCTTTCAGGAGCATATCACAGGATTTATGATAATTTATTGATTCATTTTCATTTTTCACCTTGTTGTCTTGTTATTTTTTTCTTGGTGGAAGTGTGTGTGGGGGGGAGGGATATAACTTAAAGGAATTTCAATTATATTCATCATAATATAATTAATATTGCATTCACTACAACTAAGTTGATAAGGAATGGTATCACTCAAATAAAGAATGATTTTATCAGCCACAATCAAGCAAGAAAACAAGTCTATAAGAAAACAAAGAGGATCAATATTTACCTGAATATGCTACATCAGTGCTGCACTGTGCAAAGTCAAATGCCAGCATATCCCTGTTTGTACAAACATCTAAATCATTGTTCCCTGCAGTACAGGTACTAATCCCATTTTCAGTGTGATAATAATCAAACCTCCCCAAAAATATCCATGGACATGTTACTTGGGCTTGTGATTCACTGCCTAAATGTAAATGAAAATAATTGTTTGATACAAAACTACAAAAGCCAATGAAACATTGAATAATGCAAATACCATATTTCTTTGAGCCATGATATTCTAGAAGTTTACATATCCGTCAAAATGCACAAATTTCATGAAAAAAGAAACTATTTCCACATTTCTCTTACTACATTTTTAAAAATGTATCTCTTTCCTTTCCTTTTCTCCTTTAACTTTTTACCAAACGACAAAATTTTAGACTGGTCCAAATTGAAAGCACTTGCAGACGACAAAAAAATTTTGTTTCCAGCAGGGGAGAAAATTGTTGGAAAAGGAGAAAATGCTGGATACCAGCATTTTTCTCCTTTTCCCACAATGCTTTCAATTGGCTTCAGTCTCGGGGTTGTAAAAACCATGGATTGTTTTAAGCAAATAAGTTATCTTCATCAAAATTCAAGCATTTTCTCATTTTCCCACAAAGTTTTTTCCCCTATCAAAAAATACTGCACCATTTTAGCCACTTTAAAATTGTCGGCTGCAAATGCTTTCAATTTGGATAGGTCTAAATTTTTGCTGTGTGGTAACGGGTTAAACTTCTATATATCTATTAACAAAAACAAATGCTGTGTGGTAACGGGTTAAACTTCTATATATTTAACAAAAACAAACAGGAAAGGTCTGTGTTGCATTATAGTATATACCTGATTTAATGAGGATCCTGGACTCACTGCCTGAAGCTCCAAAAGATTCATAACAAGTGGTGTTAAGGGTTGTAAGTCCGCCATTTTGTGATACCAAATACCGCTCAAAATTGATGTTGGGCTGCTCAGCTAAAAACATAATCTGCATTCACGTAACAGTTAATCCATTACCAAACGACAAAATTTTGACTTGTCGAAAGCAAACGTATTTGCAGACGAAAAAATAAAAGTGACTGAAAATTCGAAATTTGTTTTGCGAAGGGTAGAAAACAATGGGGGAAAAGGAGAAAATGCTTGTTACCAGCATTTTCTCCTTTTCCCACGATGTTTTCTAAAATCGTCTTTCTCAGGGTCATCAAAAGTAGGAATTGTGTTGTAATGGGTTAACTATACCAGATGACAAAATTTCAGCTTTATCTAACGAGATCACAATCTGACCTCATTTGCTCTTTTTTCCCACATTGTTTTAAATAGTTTTCTTCTTCCAAGTCATCAAAACATGGTTTTCTTTGCTAAAAGGCTGAAGAAAATCTCAACATCAACCCATTTTAGTTTGCATTGATTAGAAGAATTTCTTTTTCAAAGGCAAGATATGACATGTAAGTGGATCAAGTTCAACAATCATAAAGATATAGATCAATGCAATTCTTCTTCTTCTCTCTAGACTGACAATATAAATAATTGAAATATCAGAATCATAACTTTTTTCAAACGTCATATTGCATCCAGACCGTTTTTTTTTTTTAACAAAACGAGAGTGTCTAACACAGCTTGAGAAATGATAAAGGAAAATAATTTTCGAATTTGGCTCTGATAGTAAACACAACAGGCTATTTGTGAGACCATTGTAATTCTTCGTCAGATATATAGCTTTAATGTGTTTAAGTCAGAAAGAGAGAGGGGATACTCACGCTCAAAAATATAATATCTGTATGAATAATTAGTTATTTTCTTCATCTTCAAGCAAACATAAGCGTAGTATTGGGACGTAACAAACAACGTGAAGTCACTAACAGACCTAAACAAAATATAGAAATATAGAAACAAAATGTAAAATGTATTTTTAGATTAAATAAGGATCGTTGTAAAATGATATGTAAAGAATTAAAAAACGCTGAAATAATTCAGTTTCAAGCATCGGAAAATCTACAGCATCAACAATACTGAAATGAAAAATTGTCGTATTTTTGTTCTTTTCTATGTTTTGTTTTTGTAAAGTACCACAAAGGAATGCCTTCACATATTTAAATAAACCTTTATATATTACATATTTATACATACTTTAACTTATTGCCAATGAAGGCCTGTCTTCTGTCGTCAAGAACGGTATTCACTTTGAACAGCATTCAAAAGATTTGCTATAAGTGTTTTATTATTTTATTGACGACAGTTATTTGAATAAAAAGTTTCTTTAGGTAAGATATGCAATCAGATACGTTCACACTAGTTGCAAACCAGCAACTGCTTGTCAACAAAAGTAGAAATCATGCACTTTCTTCAACGAGAGAAATGGGTCCTATCGTGACGATTCCACCATTGCTAGTAGGATTGCTTTTTACTGTCGGGGTTCAAACTCACAGTCTCAGATAAGTTAAAGGTTGAACTAGGTAAGTGCCTCAGCCGCAAGAGTGGGAATCAGAATTTGTGAAAAGTACTAAGTCAACATCTTACAAAATAGTATAATTATCAATACTTTAGCCATACCTCATCACCAAATAGCCATCTGTATCAAATTGGTCAGAAATGACGCATCGCCAGTCACTAAAAGACTGACCAGCACCACTTGTAGCAATGGTAAATGACCAGCCGGACATGGTAGTGGTGTCAAATACAAGGTCGCCATGGACATTGTCTACCCAGGTACTGGACGCAAACTCTGACGGCCACGTGCACTGAGTATCTGCAATACAGGGTAGAAATCTTATGGAAACTTACAAATTTACGGACCAGTATTAACAAATATTGCTTTGACCCTTTACCACACAACTGCGACTTCTTACGACCCTCGGGAGGAAGGCATTTAAAAGAGTGTTTTCTACTACATCAAAGTCATTTTTTGACATTTGGTTCACCTTAGATTTGCCCTCTGCAATTTTTTCAATTAGGACCAGTCTGATATTTTGTCGTATCGTAAAAAATACGTGACTAATTCGGAAATTCAAGACTGGCCATTGAATTGGCTGGGGCTATTTTCTCAGATAACCAGATGGGTCGTTTCAGAATTATTGAGACTTGTTGGTAAATTATACGACGTCTTTTCTACAAATATCATTACACATGCTAACATAGAGCCAAATAACCAGCACATAGAATTACAGGAAGAAGAAATACTAGAAGAAGAAGAAGAAGAAAAAAGAAAATCGACCGATCATTTGTCCCCTTCTTTGCAAAAGAGATTTCCAGAGAAGCAAAGTTAGTTACCTGCAAAGCGGAATACCCCAAACAAATGGTAAATACACAAAACAAAGATAGTATGACCAGTTATTAATGTAGCCATTCTGAGAATGAACCATTGGAGGTCATTACGTTTTTTTTTTTTTTTTTATTTTGGGGGTAACACAATAAATATCGTGATTCCAACGGTCACGTGTTTGTTAAAGAATTGAAAAGTGATTTTAGGAGGAACATTACCTTCATTAATACGGAACAATTGGAGATTCACCCGGTTGATTGACCTCAAACAATTGATCATAAAAGGATCATTGGTTCGACTCTTTACCAAACTATCTTGAGTTCTGAAAAGTCCTTTTTGAAAACAATGTGGAAAAAAGAAGAAAATACTAGTAACCAGCATTTGCTTCTTTTCCCACGATGTTTTTTTTTTTCTCATGTTAATTTAAAATTCCACAATTTTAAACTCTTCTGGTTTTTCAGCATATGAACACAAAAGAACATGAAACCAAACTATGTAGGCCTGGTGTTTTCTTTTTGAGTTATTCTAAATTGTGAAAAGATGTTTTAAATTCTGTCTTGATACTGATCAGGCTTTATCATTTTCGTTTGTTTCTTGTTTGTGTGCCGTTTAACGCTGTTTTCCTTATTTCACTCATAATGCCTCATATTGCTGCGGCCAGTGCACCTGTCCATGTTTTCCTGGAGTTTCTTTTACCAGTGCACACTATTTTCCCCAAAGCAGTGGCTGATTTCCATTTATCATCGTAAAAATTATCAGCTGAGAGAGAGGGAATAAATTTTGTTGCAACATTATTTGACTATCATGAATCCCCGGAAAAAATTGCCGAGCTTTGGATTCAAACCAACGACCTCCGGGGACAAAGTTACTGCTATTTCAGGGTTTTTCCATATAGCCTGAAAAATGATAATAATTAAAAAATATGCCTTAACTAAAGTAACAATAGCTGCCAAAACATCATTGCAAATCATACGTTTCGTTCTCTACATGAATAAAGTCATGTTCAAGAGGTAATAAATCAATCTTCTACCCCTCAATCCCGAGGAAGAAGCTTTTCGAAAACATTGTTCGAGAAGGAGAGAATGCTGGTAACCGTCACTTTCTCCTTTTTCCACAATGTTTTCTACCCTATTAAAGACAAATGTCATTAATTGGGCCAATTTTAAATTGTCACCTGCAAATGCGTTTCGTTTAAATAAGTTTACATTGTTGTCGTTTGGTAAAGAGTTTAACACAGCGGTACGCTATGGACAAAAAACAATAGTCTGTGTACCGCAACGAACTGAAACGTCCAATGTATTTTTTTTTTCGTTTTTAAGCCATTTCTGAGGACATTACAACAAAATAATTATGCGCTAATTTGTATAAGAAAGAATGTACATATATGTAGGTGTTCTACAGGGTGACGAAGATAACAGTGCAATGGACATTTCAATTCGTTGCTGTACACAGACTGTTGTTTTTGTCCATAGCGTACCGCTGTGTTTAACCCACTACCACACAATCCCTACTTTTGACGCCCCTGAGAAAGAAGCCTTTTGAAAACACTGTGGGAAAAGAAGAAAATGCTGGTAACCAGCATTTTCTCCTTTTCCCACAGTGTTTTCTACCCTTCCCAGAACAAATTTCTATTTTTTAGTCACCGTTATTTTGTCGTCTGCAAATGCTTTCAATTTGGACCAGTCTAAAATTTTCTCGTGTGGTAAAGAGTTAACTCTTTACCAGACCACAAACTTCTAATCGTCTAAATTCAAATCACTATTATATCCTTTGCCAATATTCTTGCTTTTAAAAATCTTTATTTGCTAGGGTAGTCAAAGCATGAGATCGTTTTGTGAAGGATCAATTAGTATTCTCTTTTTGTCCGTTTGGTTATCAGGCTTTATCTCTATGCGTCTCCACCTATGTGTACCGAGACATTTGTTTATAACTGTCGTTGTCAATGATTTTAGAACTGCTAGCAGAAATATCAAAAGTTTTACTTTTAATCTATGACAATTTTGGCAAGTTTAAAAATGATCTTCGACAGGGATTCCTCTTCTATCCTTTGGCTCTCTAATTAAAAGACGACAGAACCAATTTATCTCAAGTTACGGGATATTTGCTCAAAAGTGTAGGAAGCAAAACTGGAAATGGAGTTTCACTAAAGGCGTGCATTTTCAGTGTTGCAAAACATGGTGGTATATGGTTAACCCTTTCCCACACAATCCCGACTTATTACACCCCTGGAAAAGTAGCCTTTTAAAAACATTGTGGGTAAAGAAGAAAATGCTGGTAACCAGCATTTTCTTCTTTTCCCACTATGTTTTCTACTCTACCAAAGATATATTTCACCATTTGAGCCACTCCGAAATTGTCGTCTGCAAATGCTTTAAATTTGGACAAGGCTGAAATTTTGTCGTTTGGTAAAGGCTGAAAGCGTCTCTGATGAAATTTATTGTGCCAATTATTATTCACCAGTCATTTCATCTTTCTTCAATAACCTTAAATACTGACGGATTCAACGAAGAACAATGTTTAAAACTGAGCTTTTTTATCCTTTTTCAGCCTAATTTAGCGGTAAACGTTTCCTCATGTAGCGGTATTACACATTTAACATGTATCAATTACAAACTTATAGCATAAAAAAGAAAGGTGTATGGCCACAGAGATTCGATCTCTTTTCAGGATTCACACTGGAGTTTCTAGTGGTTTTATTTCATTGTTCAGACGAAGAGAAAATAAATTTTGAAAATGTCACCAACGAAAATATGCTATTAAAGAAAAGTTGCAATCAACGCCGCCGCCTTTATTCATTCTTAAAAAAAAATGTTGTGATAGAGAATGAACAAAAGTACACACCATGTTAATAACGAATTCAATGCTTTGCGTTTTGCTGTGTATCTTTGTCAGATGCATTGTGACAAGTAAGTTTTGTTTTCATTCTTTTTTAATTGGCTTCACAAAATGAGTATAATATATTAGTTATATTATAGTCGACATAGGTTGCACCTTTTGAAGTCCAGTAATAAAAATACAAGTATGAAGATTTTTGCTTAACCTTATAATGCAGATCCAAACCCGTTCTCTGATGCTTTCATAACAGGTGCCATCGGCCGTGCCACTAGACCCATGTTCACTAACCATTTTTAAGTACATTCTATGTCTTTTTCTCAAGATTTTTTTTTCAAATTTGAAAGCAACAAAACTTCCGAATGGCTTAACCGAATGGTTCAGCTAATCAGAAGTTATATTACTTCTTTATTTCGTGAATACAGACCCTGGACGTTTTCTATAGGAAAAAGGTATTTGCAAAGACCCAAACTGGTTTAGGAAATGTTTTTTTTTCTCATGCATTCGTCACCAGAAACACCGCTTGTATATTTACTGTGTAGGGAAAGCGTAGCAATTTTTGTTTCTGTTTCTAAAGTCTTCTGACAAAATCGCAACTTCACCTCTCTCACCTTTGAACATTTTCGGCATTTGCTTAAAACATTGTGTACAGTAGTACTTTCCTTGCATCCGGTCGACAAGCCAATGATGCCATAGAATTCCACTTGATTAGAATTTTTGTTCTCGGGTGCAAGTATTTACAGTTTGTTGACACAACTTTTTACTTCAATTGGCAACACAGTAGCAATTAGAGACAGCTTTCCTTTTTCCATTGACAATGGGTATAATGGCAATGGGTATAACAATATATTTTTCTTTACAGCATATGGTCAGTGCACGTTTGGAACCACTTTTAATGGCACCACCTGGCGTGATAACACACGTGGTGACGTCACGTTCTTGCAGTCTACGATGTCAAAATGGACACATTCGGGCGCAAGCGTCTTACAGTTTCCAACATGGACGTGTGTTAATTTCACAGCCGACACTTATATCGTAATGAGGTATTTTTTTGTTGTTGTTGTCCAAATAAGATATTTAGAGTCAAAGCTAAAGCAGATATTTATCACGTATGGCCAAACATTTTTTTTTTCTATTTAGCCATCTCATATAGAAAATGTCCATGTAAAGCACACATACAGATCTGTAGAATTCGGAGCTAATGGCTCATATAAAAATGTTTTATTGTTCGCCTCTTTGTTGAGACTTATGGGCTTGTAATTCTATTTAACCTTATGTGTTATTATGTATTTGAAAATAGAGAAAAAGGAGGCTGGTCTTTCTAAATATTTTTTTCCAATGCGGAAAGTTGTAAAATGTGTAAAGTATAATCTGAATTATTTGAGCCGTTGGCTGATTGTAGTAAAACAACAACAACAATATGTACACACTGAAGAACATATGAGTATAAAAATGCAAGCCTACCTGTTTCTTGAGTTGTTTTTAGCCGTTAATGGGTCCGTATTCACTAACCATTCTTCAGAACGTTCTTCGTCTTATTTTTCAGAATTTCATCAATCTGAAAGTGACAGAACCTCTGATTGGCTAAACCATTTGGTTTGGCCAATCAGAAGTTCTGTTACTTTCACAGTCAGAAAATCTTAAAGAGTAAGCCTAAGAACGTTCTTAAGAGTGATTGTGAATACTGACCATAAATCATTGGCTCCGATTATAAAGTTTCCTAACCATGATAATGCGATTCCATGGCATTTTGGGACAAGCTTCGTATATACACGTAAAGCATTTTGTATGGATACTTTCAGGACAACAACAACTGTGATCCTGACGTCGGGATCCTCGGCCTACGCCTATGTTTGTATGAAACTTACAGCGATTACTGCAAACTCTTTTTTGTACTACTTACAAAGCCGTGAGTACATCATAATGTAGCCGTGCTCTGCAAAAAGGGGGCTTAAAGAATCTAAAAAAAGTATCGACCAGGTCAGCCTGCGCAGGCTGTCCTGGGTGGATACTTTTTGAATTTGGTCAGTTTTCTGCATTTCCGAGGACTATTCGACCAGAGGAATTTGCCATTTGTTTGACTAAGTGGAGTTTCGAGTTTCTGAATTCATAATCATTAAATTCCCTTTCGCTAGAGCATGGCTCAATTACTTTCATAACGGCATCACATTTTGACGTACTCACTGATGACAGTTCTAGGTTCGTAGCTGTGATCATTTTTGTTATATTTTTGCAATTAAAAACAGTAGATGTTGTTGATCATCTGTAGGTGATTTATATCGTGCTTGTATTATGATGACAAACTCTTGGGGCTGTTTTCGTCAATTAATTCAAACTGAATTCATATGGTATTTCTAGAATAAGAAAGTAACGCAATATCTGATTGGCTAAATCATTTGCTTTCCCTTTTCCACAATATTTTCAAAGCTTTTCAACCGATGACTACCTATTTCTTTTGAGTATTTCTAGAATAAGAAAGAAACGCAATATCTGATTGGCTAAACCAATTGGTTTCCTGTTCCCAAAGTATTTTAAAATCTTTGAACTGAAGACTACTAAGATCTATTTCTTTTGACTAGTGCAACAACCACAGTTGGCCTATGAACGTGTGACCATAAGTAGTTTGGCTACCCTTACCCAAAGCGATGTCTGTGACAGCAGTTTAACAGTACCGACAATTGAGTATCACGTCCTCATGAAGTCAGGTAATAAATAGAGTTTATTTCATCAGCTTGTAGTTAATATGGAGATATATTTGCCGAAAAAGGGAAAGGTATGGGAAAATAACAAGTGCCGTAAGGCATCATTATTTTCGCATACCTTTTCAATGAATTTGGGTACTCAGAAGGGAAATTCCATTTCATCATTGTACTCATTTTTTCAAAACATAAAATGGGTTAAATTTGCTTAACGAACATTGAAATAGTAAAACTTTGTAGTTTAATAAATTCGCTGTGCGGCCATGTGGTAGGGGACTTGGAAACTTGTTCACAGCCTTGGTGAATCATGTCGCCGCCTCGCCTTCAGCTCGGGGCGACATGGTTCACCACAGCTGTGAACAAATTTCCAAGCCCCCTACCACCTGACCGTACAACTAATAATGTACATATCAACTTTTCCCTTTCCCAACCATCTTTTCAAGCCTTTCATATTTCCGTTATTTTGTCTATAGGGTTTGAGATTAACGCTGCCATTCGGGGTCCAAACAGCTTGCTATTTTCGGCAGACTATGTTTACTTCGGAAGTGACGGAACGACGGCATGTGACACTTCCGCCGACACCTGGAATGTATGCGCAAACCAGTCAGTGATGACATTTGACTACAGCACCTGTTCTCAACAAATAGCATTTTCATGTTAGTAAAAAAAAAATACAAAACATTGAATACTTTCTTTTTTATAGGCGCACGCCTGTTCTAGTATAAACATTCAGAGTATTTCAACGCAACCATGGCAACCAGAGCAGATATTAATCTTTTGTCTGTGCATGCATAGAATAATAACGTTATAAATTTGGTCAATGTTTATACGTTGTTGGCTTTTATTGTAGTTGCTATGCTTTTAAAATTACTGATTCATACATTTTTCTTATCAAATTTATCATCAATTGTACCTTTATTCAAAACTGACGGTATGTTGTGGGGAAGCATAAATATTTATTAAGGCTGATATAATTTTACGTGATTTTTGCAAAATCGTAGAAATGTAGATTCATGTCTTTGTGTTTTTTTTTTCGTTTCACAGCTAGTGGTGTGTTATGGTGTGTTGCCAGTGTTGCATCGACCTACGATTACACAGTCGTCTATAATAACGATACGACAGTGGACGGGTCTACTACAGAACGGTTTGCCTGCATTGTATGTATCATTTGTAAGAATAAGTACTTACTGTTTTTGGAGACAGTAGAATAATTGAAAGAGAATATAAGTTTTTTTTTAAGTACAAGTTATACATAGAGTAAATTGGCTCTGTCGAAGCCAATAACTCATGGAATAGGAAAAATGGCTACCACTTTGGGCCTTTATTCACCAACCATTTTAGTCTCATTCTTAGTCTTTATTATAGATTCAGAAAGTACCACAAGTTCTGGCTGGCTAAACAAATATTATCATTCCAGGCGTCAGAAAGTACACTTACATATGCCTCAGTGGTAGCAAGGAACTGCACGATAACTCAAACCCCTTCAACCTTTGCTACAGGTCCAGAGCACTCCACTGATATTGGCCATCGATTAGTCATCGGGACAAAATATCGTAAGTTCTTTCAAATACACCAGTCAAAGGAAATCTACGTTTCATATTTACGAACCATTTATTCTAAACCAATAACTTAATTTTAAGACGGGGAATCGGATTTGCTCAGGCGGTCTGTTTTAGTAAATTAGGATGATTGGCTTTAAACTAAGTAAAAGATTATTTTGTAGATATTAACGTCAACATTGAAAGAATGTAAAGCCCTAAACCTTTTGAATGCTTGAATCAAATCGACATTTTCCGTCGGAAAAGCAATCCAAGTATCGCATTTAAGGGCCGTCGTCGGATTTTGAATAGTTGTTCGGAAGTAAGACATCCGATAACTGGGATCATCTATTCCTACCTTGGTTGGAGGGTTCGAGAAACCTCTCATGAGAATCTATTTGTAAATGAAGACGTTTCTAGACGCGATTTTAATGTCTCTTGAGGGCACATTTGTCCTGAAAACCCAGTTTTGTATTTTATATTTTTTAATGGTTGAAAAGCTCTCCCAAATTTGACAGAAAAAGTCGTTCGGCCATGTCCGGACCGGCCGGTTTGCCGATCATAGTTTTGCAGATTATTTGTAGTATTTAGGCCTGAAATTTCTGATTGTAATGATTGCTGTACATTTGCAATCAGACTCTTGGCTTACAGTTCTATGGCTACATACACTTATAGTCTTATGCTTATGCAAAGTTTTTGTGTAAACTTGTTCTATAATCTATTATACTCATAACATATAGTATAGGCTATATACAGCTGTGATCTTTTTGTAATAGATAGTTTTTTTTTTTTTATCAACTTCCGTGACATTATTTGTCATGTTCATATTTATATATAAACATGCTGTATTATAGTTTAGTTTCCTTTATATTTTGATAAAACAATTATGTCTATATCCCTATTATTTCAGAAACCTGCGGTGAGTATACTTTTACCTTTTATCTCTGAGAAATGGCGAGTTGTTTACTGATATATTTTAGAAATGATGTGATCGTATTCTGAGAAACACATTACAATTCTGCTTTAGTTCACGTTCCAAAACACACTTTTGAGAAAAATAAATGGAAAAAGATGTGTCGTCTCGAAAAGTGTGTCTGCTTCCAAAAAACATTTTTTGCCCCAATGCTTATTTTAAAAAAAGTAACCTTCTTTGAAACATTTTAATTACGCTGATTACACACATTTCTTAGCTAGACAGTTGTTCTTTTCGATGTATGTTCATATGAAAAAAGTATCTTAATGTTCCTCGAGATATTTTACTTAAGTGTCACAGGTACTATCGTATACGAAAGCTGATAAAATATCATGTTAACGATATCTTTGTTAACCAAATTTTTTAAATTTTGATCAGTCTAATATGTTGTCTATTTGCGAAGAGTTAAACGTGAACTCATGTTGGTGATCCATGATTTAAAAGAACCATCTCTGAGCCTACTGCTGTAAGCTTTGTTCGGAAAGTCATGAATTTAATAATTTCAGGTTCCTCAGAGGACGAGGCTGGGGGCCTCACGCCTGGTGAAATTATTGCCATAGTTATAAGTTTATTATATATAATATCTATGGGGATATTGACTACAACAGTGATCATCATTATACTGACATGGATCGGGTTTCAGTTCGTCGTCATCCTTTTGGAGATGACTGGAAACTTTGAGACCAGAAAAAGCCCAACTTTGTCCTACATAGATATCATAGAGCCGAACAAAGACCTTATCACATACCAAAAGGATGATATTCTTACGCCAAGTGATGTAGAACTGGAAAAAGAAAACACGTTCAAAAGACGTGGAACGTTAATACCAATTAAAGAGAATGGTATAGTTAATAAGGAAGAAGGTATTCAGTTAAATGGAAAACAAAACCTGGTCATTGAAAAAGAAACAACGGATTTAAAAAGGAAAAGTATTATTCCCGCTATTCATAAACCTCAAGTGAAATCAGTGAGCAATTTAATACCGAGATGATGTGTTATTTTACAGTTGATATTTTGTCGAGATTTTCTCAAAATGCTGAGTCTGAACATGCAAAATTTTACATGCCATGTGGAAATGTGGTTTAACCCTTTACCAATAAGTGCATGGTTTTCTTCGACTCAGTGGAAGAAACCGTCTGAAAACAGTTAAGAAAAAAGAGTAAGCAGCATTTTCTCCTTTTCACAAAATGTTTCTACTCTTCTGAAGTCAACTTTCAATTTTTGAGTCAAGTTTATTTTGTTGTCTGCAAATGCTGTCAATTACGACAAGTCTATTTTTTTTTATTTGTTAAAGAGTTAATGTATCTGCAAGAAGCATCGGACCAGTTCAGCCTGGGCATTCCGTGCAGGCTGACTTGGGTCGGAACTGTTTGCCTTTGATTAATTTCTGTATGTCGAAGGGCCAGTGATTCTCATGATTCACTCGGTTGTTATAAAAAATGAATCTTATACGTCCATAACCATATTATGGCTTGTTTGATATCGTATATCACGGACATGTATTAAACGCCGTGTTTGACAGAGTGCTGCTTTTACTCGTATTATATTTCTCAATTATTATACTTAACATTTCATTGCAACCTTTTTTCATTAATATTTGAACTAATTAAATACTTTCAGAGATGTTATCCTGAAATTAAAATCTTTAAAATATAAGATGATCGACAAGTTGATAGAGTTGATTTAATATGATATCACATGGCTTCCAACTGTGTACTTTTTGTTCAATCATCAATGTATTTTGAATTACACATGTATATTACCTATAGACTTGAAATATATGATAAATAAAAGTAAAAAAGTTTGGGTAATCCTTCTCTCTTCATCAGTTTTCAGCCAATGTCCAAGGTTCTGGCCTCTATAGGCATCCCTCCTAATTAATCCATTACCACACAATCCCTACTTTTGATGACTCTGAAAAAGAAAACTTTAGAAAACATTGTGGGAAAAGGAGAAAATGCTGGTAACCAGCATTTTCTCCTTTTCCAACAATGTTTTCTACCCTTCACAAAGCAAATTTCAAATTTTCAGTCACTTTTATTTTGTCGTCTGCAAATGCTTTCGATTTGGACCAATCTAAAATTTTGTCGTTTGGTAATGAGTTAAGCAATCCATAGGCACACCTGTCAGAACCACTTTTGTAATGAATTTCTTTTTTGAAATAAGATTTTAAACTGAGCTATATTCCTTCAGTATTAACTCAGTTAATTTAGAACAAGTGGCTTCTTTAAAAAAGAAGCCAGGAGAGGTCGACATCATTTTTTTCTAATACTTTTTATGCTTTTAGGTTAAATATAATCTAGGTACATGTAAAGAAACAAGCAAGACAATAAACGGGTAGTTGAAATCTGTTCAGTTGTAAATACACATTCATCAAAGTGGATGGCAAAAACAGGATTCCGTATTCATACGTCCTTGTAATTTATGTAAGTCACACGACCTTCTTCCCGCGTTTTAAGGTCACGTGATTTTTTCCGCTTTGTTCGTTTCTATTTTTAACGAAATTCTTTTTTCTTTTTCTTCTTTTTGTTAAGATTTAAGATTGTAATACAAAATTAAAATTGTTGGAAAGGGAATATGCAATTAAATCCTTACAATTTTGTTGAAATTCGTGATATAGAAACAAACCACGTCTATTTCCTATTTCAGTTTTTAGACTTCGATTTCTTTATAAAATCATGACGAAACAGACTGTGTATCGGAACAATTCCCCTACAAAGGTTGGATTTAGACAGCAATTTCTGAGGCAGTCTGCCTTTTAAACTCAACACTGTTGGAGAGGTCTGATGACCTCTCCAATAAGTACGCTCGTATACATGGATGATTATAACGCAAACATCATGAAAGGTGTGAAAGGATGAATTCGAAAAGGCTAAAAAAAAAACGGCGGTTTACAGCATAAGTGGTTGGAACAGAGAACAGCATTTGTAACAAAAAAAAACCACCAAACTTCTTGCAGGTTTGCAAATTTCATTGAAAAAAAAAACCTAACACACCCCTCTTAACCAAACAGTCTATTTCAATGACCCTGAAGAGGAGGGTTTTTGAAAACATTGTGGAAAAAGGAGAAAACGCTGTAGACCAATGACGTTATATGTACTACGCAATGGATAATTTTCAACTGAAACCAGTGAAAAAGGTCTGTGGAACTTCTATCCCAGATTACGTTCTAGACTTGTAGGAACATCCAAGTATGTGGAAAAAAAAAACCCCTGAAAAAGCTAAAAAAGCGATTTTTTTTACCATAAGTCCCATTTCTGCTGTCACAGATATATTATAACCACATGCTTACGAGCAGACGACTTCCCGTGATGCATTTTCGCAGCAGACTATTTTAAAAACGTTATGACAGAAGGAGAACTTCGGTCTTCTATGTTCCCACAATATTTTTAAAGTCGTCGGTTTACTTTAATAACCTCGTAACTACAGCTTGTTTCAAGCTGTAGTTACGAGGTTATTTAAGTAAACCGACGAAATACTAGCATGTTAAGTGCAGGGGCACAGTAAGTCGAATATGAACAATATTGGGCAATGTCGAGCCCGGTTAGAACAGCTGGTAGCGTTCACGACTTGCAAACAGGGGGTCGATTGTTCGATCCCAGGTAAACTTCTTTATGAGGACTGATGATAGTTATTTCGACAGGATTCACGCCTGTTTCAATTCTGACTATTGTTTGTGTGGGAAAGCAGCCAGTGGCTTAGAAAGAATATTGTGTAGAGAACTTATAAGAGAAACTCCAGGGAAGTTTGGACATGTGCACTGGCCGCTGCAATATAACTGAAATAATGTCATTATCTTCTGCTAGTTGGCATTTTTCAAATACAAATCTATCTGATTTGAACATTCTTGGTACAGGACCGGAATGCTTTCAAAATGAAATAAACGTTTACTCAACCCTTATCCTGCTGTTTAACTAAAATGAAATTATCAGTACGATAGCAAAAACGCTTATATTGCTATGTCAAGGTTATGTTTCGGGAAATAATATCTCCTTATCGGACAGTGTAGATCAAAGATCAGACTGCACTTTCTGTGCAGTCTGATCTTGATCTACAATGTCCGCAAGAAGTCAGGGAGTAGCGCTTGGTCCATGATCCATGATATCATCATATTATCGTGAATCCATAAAATCCTTTTAGTATAAAAACCGATTGAATCATGGGATACTCTGGTTCTTTGACATGCAAAAAATATGAAATATTTTTTGCAGATGCATTAAGCCCCTTTGTAACAGAGCATGGTTCAAACAATAGAGATATCTAAAAGACACAGTATAAAGGTAACAAGTAAAAACAATGAGTGGTCACACCCTTTGAACGTCACGTAAGTGAAATGAATATAAAATAGTCTGTAAAATAACCTGAATAGTCGACCTTTAATCCATTACGACACAATCCCTACTTCTGACGCCCCTGAGAAAGAAACCTTTAGAAAACATTGTGGGAAAAGGAGAAAATGCTGGTTACCAGCATTTTTTCCTTTTCCCACAATGTTTTCTGCCCTTCACAGAACAAATTTCAAATTTTCAGTCACTTTAATTTTGTCGTCTTCAAATGCTTTCAATTTGAACAAGCATAAAATATTGTCGTTTGGTAACGACTTAAGGCTCTGTTGGTCATATTTTTGTATAGATTATCGGATAGCGTAGATCCAGGATCAGACTGCGCATTCTGTGCAGTCTAATCTTGCTCTACACTGTCCGTATAAACAGCTTAAATTATTCTCTTAGGCGTAAGGGTTAAATTCATTGAGGTACTGAAATTAAGGAAACATAACCCACTGGAAATGAAAAACAAAAGCCGACTATTTTGTATTGTTATTCAATTACCATGTCGTCAAGAAGAAAAAAACAAAATGGCGACCTCTTACTAATTTTGGTCTAAAGTTACAAAATACCTTTAGTACGTTGGATGTGATAAAGTCAAGCACGGTGGAGCAATGATGTTCTTTTTCATAACTTTACTACTTTTTAGTGTTCTTGGTTCGATTTCAGGTAAGTCAATATATACATGTATATAGTAGCTAATTATGTCGCTAATCTAGATATTTAAAGATTGATAGATCTGCAACTGTTTTGACATAAACAGGAAACTATTCGTCAGTTTTTTCAAGAACTGGTCAATCTTTTCGTTATAATACGATATGATTTTTCAAAAATCAATGGATCGATTTATCAGTTTTGAATGATCAACATATCACAAGAATCGTATATACCCTAAAAGTATAGAATAGAAATATCACTTGATAGTCAGTAAACCTGTTGACAGCAGATGAGATCGGGCAATTACTAGTATTACCGAAAAAAACCGTACCTAACCCTTTTCCAAACAACAAAGTTTTAGACTGGTCCAAACTGAAAGCATTAGCAGACGACAAATCAAATGTGACTCAAAAATTGAAATGTGCCTCAGGTTACCAGCATTTTCTACGTTTCCTGCTATGTTTTCCAAAGCATTTCACGCCGAAGTCGTTAAACTCGGGATTGGCTGGTATAGGGCTAAATCTTCTTTTACATTGTCAAAAGTAGAGAATAACTAAAAAAATATGTTCATTGGATACCATTTAGGTCAATGTACATGGCAATCGGCCTTTGCCAGTTCAACCTGGCACGACAGCACCAGGGGCGATATCACATTTACCACCACAACGTTGACTGGTTGGCTGGTTACGGCGAGGTCTCAAACCTTCAACCAATGGGAGTGTGTAGACAACTCAAGTTCATCTTATCTTATCATGAGGTATGAGTTAATGGTTGTCAAATGTTTTG
Source organism: Tridacna crocea (assembly GCA_943736015.1). Taxonomy (NCBI): domain Eukaryota; kingdom Metazoa; phylum Mollusca; class Bivalvia; order Cardiida; family Cardiidae; genus Tridacna; species Tridacna crocea. Next base: position 29,117,408 of record OX031063.1, read on the forward strand.
TGCTTGATTATCTTGGTAACAGAGTCGAAATTATTTGGTTATGATTTTTTTTCTTTTCATTATTGTGGATAGATATAAAATTATAGGCAAAATCCACTCACATATCCATCAGCAAATTGAGTATTTTATCTAGGAATACATTTAAGAAAAAGAAAATACTGATTTATACACCCGTAAAAGCATCATTGATAAAAGATTCAAACCGATAACCGATTGAATCATGGCGTGAAGCACAAAATAACCCCTTTGGCCACAATGCGACCTATTCTTATCTACGCAGGTTGGCCTGAGTCGATATTTTGTCGCAGATGCACTTAAAACGTCAAATTAAAAAAGCATAGCTCTATTATTTCAATCTTTTTATTCGTGTTATAATTATATTTCAATGACTTTCATTTCGACTTTCATTTCAGGGCCACGAACCAGCTCACGTTCTCCTCCCTGTCATTCTTTGTGTATGCGTGTCTACAGTTAACACAAATAACAGACGTTTCCTACAGATACTATCTTGTTAACCGTGAGTTTTACAAGTAGATCTAACATCAAACTATAAACAAAATTTTTTGGTTGGTCTGAAGCAGACCACACTTTAAAAATTTCGTGCCAGAAGGAGAAGGAGTTCTCAACGAGCAAAAATTCACCGCATGCCCACGTTTCTATGTATTGATGCTAGACTTATAAAGTATCAGTTTCTTACAAGGATATATGACCTTGGTTGTCTTGTTCCGATAGATGTAATTTTAATGGCACATGAATTAACCAGTCAGTTCATTCAAACGGAAATTCGCTTTAAACTTTTTTACGAACAATTATGTTTTTCTGATGACTCTAAAAACCTTACTTAAAAGGGCAAAATGCTGTAAACTCTCATGTACCTTTTTTCCCATAATTTTTCTGCGGCAAATCACCTATGTACATCACATTGGTTGTCGGTTCTACAAGTTTGACAGGACTAGATTTTTAACATATGTTATAGAGTTATAGCTTACAATGTCAAATACGCCAAAACAAAAGCGGACAATTTAACATTTAAACTGCTCAGTAAATTGAATGGGTTTTTCCAGCTAATGGTAAAACCCTAAATGCTGCAATTCATAAAGCTCTTTTCCCTCGAATGTTCTCACCGTATCGGACGGTGTAGATTTAAGATCAGATTGCAGGTCCAAAGCAGTATAATCTTGGTCTACTTTGTCCGCAAAAAAAGCATTGAGTCAAGCTCAGCTACCTATATGGTGAACTGGTCCCCGTTTAACTATACCTGGGAGGTACCCAATCCACCCTAAAAGGTCCAGACTACTTGAAAGACAAAGGTTTTGAAGCTTTGCTCTTAAGATTTCAAAAAAGCGAATATCAAATATTAGACTGCACAAATCGTGCTGTCTAATGTTTGAGTTACACTGTAGTACAAGCAACCGAATTTTGCATGCAATGCAAATGAAGCTCAGCATTACATGGTACCTAACGGTTTTTATGCGAGATTCACCAACCATCTTAAAGAATATATTTTTGTCACATTCTACAAGATTTTTACATTTGAAAGTAACACGGCTTCTGATTGGCAAAACCATTTGGTTTAGCCAATCAGAAGCCGTATTACTTTCAAATGTAGAAAATTATGGAGAATGAGGCAGAGACTGTTGTTAAGAATGATTGGTGAATACGAACCCTGGCCTTACTGATGTAGAGTATAATCTTGGATTTACAGTGTCCGCTATAATAAAACTAAAAGCAACTAAACTTAAGCTAAACAATATCCGAGAGTTTGTTCTGATCCAGTTCTTATTTTCTAAATCTGGTTTTAGAGCAAGAAATTAATGGTGGTAACGAACGACTGAGATTTAGCCTAACCGACAACCTAACCTCGATATCTGATGTATGTGAAAGCACAGTTTCTGTCCCCACCCAGGAATTTCATGTGCTTGTCAAAAATGGTAAGAGCCAACAGTAACAATTTACATAATTGATACACCATTTGTGTATTTTTCTCTGATTGACGTGAATATCTGTAATCTTTTACTGTGAATTAAAGAAAGAACATATGACAAAATTGACATTGCAAAGGGTATTGACATCAGAGCAACAATGCAAATGGTAACAGATAATAGAAAAGAATAAAACATCCACAACTATACCGATACTTATTATAAATGATACTTTCTGATGACGTTTGAAAATACATTAAACTCAATATCTTACGACAAAATGTTATACATTTCACAACCCAAAGCATTAATGGCTCATGCAGTTACATGTGTCTTTGAAAGGGTAGAAAGCATTTCGGGAAAAGTAGAATATGCTGATTACCAGTATTTTCTTCTTTTCACGAAATATTTTCAAAACCTTTTTTCCTCAAGGATTGTTAAAATTCAAAATTGTGTGGTGTTTGGCTAATTACGAATTCTGCATGCGTAAAGACATGCTAATATTGATGTCTGATCAAGATGTTGATGAAAAATTCAGTAAAGTGGGTTTGAGCCTTGGATTTTAAATCCTGATTCAACACTGATGTCACTGAAAAGGTTCATTTTTGCAACTGTATTTGAATATAGTTTGCTTGACTTTTTGCTTGTCATGCTTTAGGTCTCTAGAACCGAAAATCTTCTGTGCTCCAGCTTTTTTAAATTTTCATTTCAGGAGTTGAGTCCAATGCTCAGATCACATGTCCGACCAGCTTCCTTTTCACAGCTGATTACGTGTACAACGACACGAGTACTTTCGCATGTGCGGACTCAGAGGACAGGTGGGACGTGTGTTCTGTTACCTCGGAAATGACATTCAACTATACGACATGTTCTCAAATGATAGCATTTACAGGTATGTAATGTACCTACACGATACAGTTCCTCATAGCAGCACTTACATGTAAGGAATTAAACCATACAGTTTGGTTCGAAATGATAGCATTTACATGTAAGTAATGTACCTACACGATACAGTTCCCCATAGCAGCACTTACATGTAAGGAATTAAACCATACAGTTTGGTTCGAAATGATAGCATGTACATGTAAGCAATGTAGCTATACGATACCATTTCTCATTGTAGCATTTACATGTAAGTAATTCAACTTTTACGATTTTGTTCGAAATAAATGTACAAGTAAGTAATGTGACTATACGATACAATTTTCAAGAGAGCATTTACAGGTAAGTAATTGAACTTCACGATGTTGTTCGAAACGGTGGAATATAAATGTAGTATTGAAACTATACGACAGAATTCAAATGTCAGCATTTACGTTTAGATATTAAAACTGTACGACGTCGTTTGAAGAGGCAGTATTTAAATCTAGATATAGCAGCTACACAGCATAGTTCAAAATAAAAGCATTTATATGCAAGTATTTTAATCATATGCCAAGCTCTAGAATGATAGAATTTATATTCTAACATGACACGCGACTTTGGCTCTATAAACACAGTGCAAGGAAAACGTGGTAAAATCAGCTACAATCCATGTAGAGTGACGTCATTCAATGAGTGAGTTATTCAATGGAACATAATCTTCATCCGCGTTTTTACTCTCAGTTTGAACTTGTTTTCATTTCACTAAGAATTTGCCATGTTAGAATCGAAATAATCTTTTCTATCGTGGTATATCGTTCAATAAACCACGTTGTGAGTTATGCGGCGCAATGAATAACCCACTCGGGCTATCGCCCTCGTGGATTATTTATTGCGCCGCATAACTCACAACTGTGGTTTATTGAACGATATACCACGATAGAAAGAAGATTATTTCTTAAATTAAGTACTCAGTGGGACTCTACAAGTCATACCAGTATTCTGAAGCGCTGCAAATATACAAGGAAATCTTAGATGACAGCAATGTCATAAATACTGGACCATACCTGTAAAATTTTTCTCCAGTGATGTTCTCATGTGACTAGGACCTTCAACAGTATCGAACCTAAAATCACCGAAAAAAAGAGTAAAGCCAGTCTGAATAGTGTTATACATGGTAATGCTTGAAACTTTAGTTACAGCTCAGTTATCCTTATATTTCTGCCTATTAAAGCCGAGGGTAGATTGTGGTGTGTTGCCAGTGTTGGACAGTGTCTTGTGGTATACAACCAGGATTCTTCGCTTACAGCTTCCACACGACGATTCTCATGTTTGGTAAGTACCAGATACATGGTATCTCGATTATTCAAATCCTCAATAATCTAAATCAGCCATGGTCTGGCAAAAGGGGCCTTAACTCTTTACCAGACGACAAAATTTTAACCTTGTCCAAATTGAAAGCAATTGCAGACTACAATTTCAGTGTGGCTTTAATGGTACAATTTTTCTTTGACAGGGGAGAAAACATTGCGGGAAAAAAGAGAAAATGCTGGTTACCAGCATTTTCTCCTTTTCCCACAATGTTTTCAAAAGGCTTCTTTCCCAGGGGTGTTAAAAGTCGGACTTGTGTAGCACAGAGTTAATGCATCTCTGTAATGCATTATACCATGTAAGCCCGTTGTCTGAGCATGTCATATTCTTCGAAATTCGACCTGTCTTATATGACGCATCACTCTCCCCGATATCGGGGAGACTGAAGTAATACGGGCTATAATGTAGCAATAAAGAAAATGGCTTTTATAAATACGTTTGTGGAAAAATCAGGCCTGTTTTAGCTCCAAATTTCTCTAAACTGCTGATCATAGCTGAATGAATCGCACCAGGTAGCGTTTTATTGAGTAAACTTTTATTTTAGTTTGAAATTCATAGTAACGGTTGTCGCGTAGAAAAGTAGTCCGGTTCTGTACCCAGGATGCCCAAATTAGGTAGATGAGTATTTGTAGGATGCCATCTAGCGGGAGATAATGACCAAGCAACTCATCACATAATCATGGATCAAAATAAATTCATTTTGTCTTACAACCAATGAAATCGTGAGGTAGAGTGGTCCATTGAACTTGGTTTTCGCAGATGTATTTCGCTCCCTCTTTACAAAGCATCGCTGAAATATAACTTACTTCTTATTGTACAGACATTACGAAAACTGGTGGAAGTAAACTTTAAAAAAAGAAATGAAATTTATTTTAAAGGGAATGTATTTTTGAGTAAACAATTTTTCTTCTACAGAACATTTTCCACTTCATCCACAATGTTTTCTTGAATGTTTATGTATTTACAAGTCTCAAATTTGCATGGTAAAGTGTCAATTAGAAGTATTGGCATGTAAAAAATAATGCTTTTGGGGTATAAAAGTATACCACCACCAATTTTAGTTTTATTCTAAGTCACATTCAAAATTTAGAAAGTAATGATACTTTTGATCGGCTAGATCATTTGGTTTAGTCTATCAGAATTTGTGTTACTTTCAAATTTAGAAAATATTTTAGAATTAGATTCAGAATGTTTTTAAGAATGGTTGTTGAATGCGGACCCAGGATCAATATTTACCAAACACTCAAAATTGCATTCTTAAACTAATTTTCAAGACTTTTCTAAATTTCAAAGTAACCCAGTTTCTGATTGGAGTAAAGGTTAAGCCAATCAAAGATTGTGTTACTTTTTGGATTTAGAATTCGACTAGCAATGCAAATAAAGAAAGGTCGACAAATACGCACCCTTATTGCATAAACTCTCGTATCTAAACTGCTGTTTTAGTATTTTTACACAGAGAATACACAATAGGCACAGCTGCATGAATAATGAGGACCTAATAATTTGCATCAAGCCTTTACCAAACGAGTAGTTTTAACAACACGAAGGATAAGGACTTTTGACGACATTCTGGTAAAGGGAGAAAAAGCTGGCAACCAGCATTTCCCCTTTTCTCACAATGTTTTCCATGCTTTCTTAGACCAGTTTAATGATTTCAAACTTGTCATTTGCAAATGCTTTCAATTTTGAACGAGTCCAAAATTTTTGCTGTTTAATAAAGTGTTTATACTTTGACCCGTTCTAGGCCATCCGTTATCTAAGCTACTTTTGCAGACAGTATATGTCATGGAAAGACCGATCAGAAAGTGTAGATTCTCCAGTCTGATCTTAATCTATGCTGTCTAGTATATGGTAATTTTTCTCGTCCAAAATAGAACTTAACCCGTTAACAAACAATCCCTGGTTTTTACGACTCTGAGATAGATGCCTTTTGAAAACATTGAGGGAAAAAGAGACAATGCTGGTAACCAGCATTTTCTCCTTTTCCCATAATGTTTTCTATCGTGCTGGAAACAATTTTTGAGTAACATTTATCTTTTCGTCTGCAAGTGCTTTCAAGTTGGACCTGTCTAAAATTTTGTCGTTTTGTAAAGGTTCAAATGATCTGAATAATTTTTTTACAGAAGAAAAACACACGCTTCCTTTATCTGAAATTGGAAGGGTTTACTTGATCACAAAGTATGAGTCTGGTCCAAATTGCAGCATTTACAGACAACAAATAAAATGTGACTCAAATGGTGGAATCTGTCATTAAAAGAGTAAAAAAAATCTTGGTAAAAGGAGAAAATGTCGGTTGCTATCATTTTTTTTCTTTTTTTCTCCAGCATGTTTAAAGGGACACTTCCTCAGCGTTGTTTAAATGCAGGAATGGAAACACGCACACGGGTTTCCAGAAAATAAAACCATACTCATTATACTTTGACATTTCCAGCTAGTAAGTTGGCGATAGTAAAGGTGGAATTGTCGTGGACATTACTGTATACTAAATTGTATACTAACTTGTTTATCCTTACTTCTTTGTTGTATGTGAAAAAGTAACTGAGAAATAATTGTGAGCGACTCGCTTCATACCACAAGAGTGTTTGATATTAACCCTTTCCCAAACAAGGAATTTTAGACTCTTCCATTTCCAAAGACTTTGCAGATGACAAGTTTAGATTTGGAGAAAATGGCAGAAAGTTCTCATAAAGAGTAGAAAACACTGTGGGAAAAGGAGAAATTGCTCGTTACGAGCAATTTCTCCTTTTCCCACAATGTTTTCAAAAGACTTTCACTGCAGACACGTAAAAACCAGGGCTTGTTTGGGAAAGGGTTAAAGGGCTTGTAACACGCGAAAAGGGCCATTCGGACATTTGCGCAAAGTCTCGTCTCAGATCAACCTGCGCAGACCGCGTAGGCTTATCCGAGACAGCACTGTGTGACTACATTAGGTTTTATGTAACTTTAGACTTATGCAAAACAGAAAATTACAAAAAAACCGAAAGTGCCGTTTTAGATTAGCCTACGCGGACTGCGCAGGCTGATCCGAGACAACACTTTACGCAAATGCCCGAATGCCCCTTTTTGCGTTTTGCTGTCCATTTAATATGGAATAAAAAAGAGGCAATGACGTTGTACGAGTATCTTAATTTTTTCTGGGTTTATTAAAAAAAAAAAGAAATAACCTTAGATTTTATGTGAAAAAAGTGATAATAATTATGGAAATAGGAAATAAATTAATTGAGGAAAAAAGGATAGATAGATAGATAGATAGATAGATAGATAGATCTGCAGGTGGGCAGGTAGAAAAAGTAAACACAAAATACTCAGTGTCTTCAGGCGAAAAATTAAAGAAAAGTGAAATCGAGTGATTGTCTTCTAATTACTGTTGTTGTTTTTTTTTCAGCGGAAATGCTTTGTGGTGGAATTTTGCATATAGAAAATGTCTTCATACATTCACAGCCAGTATGGACGGCATAGATCAAGATCAAACTACAAAGAACGTGCAGTCTGACCTTGATTAATACCATCCACTGTTTGATGCTGAAGAACGCCTAAAACCGAAAATGAACCTTGTGGACCTAAAAAAATTGTCGATTCTATTTGGTTTGCAACTTGCGAAAAGGGGCATTCGGACATTTGCTTATAGTATCGTCTCGGATCAGGCTGCGCAGTCCGCGCAGGCTATTCCGAATCGATAAATTCCTTTTTTTATGTAATTTTCTGTTTTGTACAAGTCTACTGTTGCACAAATTCTAATGTAGTCGTAAAGTTTCGTCTCGGATTAGCCTGCGCGGATCGCGCAGGCTGATCCGGGACGGCACTTTACGCAAATGTGCTAATGCCCTTTTTTGCGTGTTGTAAGCCATTTAGCTGGTAATTAAGTGCATGGGAATGATCTAATAAAAAACGGAAATACTTATTGCTGTTCTACAGTGCTCCGATGGTACCTCAGTGGCAGTTGCACCCAATAATTGTACCGCAACCCAGACTCCGGGGATGATACCCACGGGCCCTGACGGAGTGTCGGCCATCGGTCATATAGTTACCGTGGGGACCAAATTTGGTAAGTCAACACTTTTATTTCTAGGTGAATAGAATAGATTTTTAATACAGCAATAACTATTATATTATGGAAAATCTGTACCAGATGACTCTAAATTTGTAAGTAACAAATTATGAGTGTGCTGTATATACATGTACTCGTACATTGCCTATGACGCAAGACAGATTTGAAATTCTATTGTAGAAATTTTAATAAGGATAGCTTTGCAGTGTATGTACTCGCACATTGCCTATGACACAAGACAGATTTGAAATTCTATTTTAGAAATTTTAATAAGGATAGTTTTGTAGGAGTACATTTGTCCATGAGCTCATTTGTCTCACGAGGTGTGACCGATGTGCTCGTAAAAAATCATAGATATTTGAGGTCCCATTTGTCTCATGTAAAACAAAGGGTTAAACTCTTTTCCACAGAAAAAGACTTTTTTTTAAAATTTTCTAATATCAAAAAGAAAAGAAGCTTTACAGGTAGTTTCGTCTTTCCTTTTTGACAGTCAATATTATGAGTGTGCTGTGTATATTTTTTTGCAAATTAACAGACCTTATTCTATCATTTTTTCGTCACAGTTTAAAAAAAAAAAAAAAAATAGCGAGGGATGAAAACCCACGATCAAATTGCAAGTTCTGTGTAGTTTAGTTTTAATTAATGTAGTTCGAAACATCTTACTTACGATCTTGCACGGAATATTTCGAGAGCAGTCGATGACGATTGTCGCCGTTTCAGCCGATTTGATTTCATTTCAAACACATGAAATGTTACTATTTCTTTTTCTATTAAACCTTTCAGTTGACTGTGGTGAGTACTTATTTTCAATATTTTTTTTTAAATTCATTTTTTCAGATTTTCGTTTCCGAAATCTTTTGCAAACAACAAAATTTTGGACCCATCCAAATTCTAATCATTTGTATACGACGAATAAAACATGACTCAAGTGATGGAATTTTTCTCTGAATGGATAAAAACTTTGGTGGGAAAAGAAGAAAATGTTAGTTACCAGAACAACACCAACAGCAAAAAATACATTCTTTTTCCACAAGATTTTATAAAGTTAATCTCCACAGAGTGTTAAAGTGCAGGATTGTTTGATAAACAGTTAAATGCATTCTTGAGCTGTAAGCCTTCAGCAACAAAGTGCTTAAATGATGAAATGAACTTAGTTAAGAAGAAAGAGTCGCAATTATGCAATTTCAATGCTACTTTGGCCAAATATCTTTACAAAAATGTAGACGGTACTGATTCAAAATCAGACTGCTTGTTTTTAAAAGTAGGATCTTAGCCTAAACTCACTACAAGAGTAACTTTATTTGTGCTTAACCCTTTACCAAACATTCCCTAGTTTTTAAGACCCTGAGTTATAAGCCTTTGCCCACTATGTTGTTTACACTGCTGGAAACAAATTTTAATTTTTGAGTAACGTTTTTTTTGTTATCTGCAAGTGCTTTCAAGTTTGACCACCCTGAAATTTTGTCGTTTGGTAAATAGAGTTTATTTGATCAGCTTGCGTTAATATGGGGAAATATTTGCCGAAAAAGGGAAAGGTATGCGAAAATGACGGGTGCCGTAAGGCACGAGCTATTTCCGCGGACCTTACCCTTTAGAGGCAAATATTTCACCATATCAACCGCAAGCTGATGAAATAGATTATATATTTCCTCTGATTATTTTGTCAACGAATGCCACTTTTATTCTATTTTTAGCAAAGGTGAACAAAAATGTAGTACTAGATTTTCGGCAGGAGGAAAATATTTACTGTGACGGGGAAATAATTCCCCCCCCCCATGTTAAATTACGACATTTCTTTACCCATAACATTTCTAAAAATAGACACATGAAATATAATATATTGTTTTCGCATACGGCGCCGACAGGTTCATTGTTAATTTCTATCATCACTCTCAGCTCCAACGGCTGCAGCCTCCACAGAGAGTTCGTCGGGCCTGGGTATTGGTGTGATCATTGGTGTTGTTGTCGGTCTGTTGCTTATCATAGCCATCATCATCATCGTCATCTTTGTGATACGACACAAGAAGAAAAATGGCAACAATAAAGTCAATGAGTCCGCCAAACCGATACTACTGGGTAAGTTGCTTGAGACAGAAACTTCACCACTGTGGGTTTTTGCAGTTCCTTCTACGTATTTTCATTAACTAGTTTATTTTACGAAGATTCGATGTACCGGCATTACATTATCGGCTTTGGTGAAACTAAGAGTTTATGCCTGTATGTCGTGAGTTTGCTTCAAAAACCGCGTAACTGCAGCTTGTTTCAAGCTGTAGTTACGAGGTTTTTGAAGTAAACCGACGCTTTATCATCATAAAACAACGTGATGTTTACAAAATGTAATAATATTCTTCTTCCATTAACTTTTTATTCGATGTTTTTGTGGCAGTGAGGTCACTGTGTTTAACTCTTTACCACACGAGAAAATTTTAGACTGGTTCAAATTGAAAGCATTTGCAGACAACAAAATGAAGGTGACTTAAAAATAGAAATTTGTTTTGGAAAGGGTAGAAAACACTGTGGGAAAAGGAGAAAATGCTGGTTACCAGCATTTTCTCCTTTTCCCACAGTGTTTTCAAAAGGCTTCTTTCTCAGGGGCGTCAAAAGTAGGGATTGTGTGGTAATGGGTTAAAGTAAAGTAATAATAATTACGTTAACGATAATTATCACATTAAACTCATGACATGATATGACTTCTTGAATAAAACTCATCGAATCAAGTAAGTTACATATAAGGTCACCTAATACGTGAATCTTCCATAAAAACAGAATACAACTTTCAATTATTCATCTTTCTTGATACTGATTTCAAGTTAACTCGTTAGAACTACCGGACGATGAACGTTTTACAACACTAATTGCCACTATCTTTTGAGTCATTAGTTAGTAATCATTATCAAATTTATATCAAAATCCTCTCCAGACAAAGAAGAAGCTCGAGTGGAGACAGTGAGTGAAACAGCACGTGTAAACAGGACGTCAAAACGCGAAAGAACATCCTTGAGCCGTGAAGGTTCGAAGCTGGACAAGTCCATGCTCGAAGGTCGAGCCTCAGTAACCAGTATCGGGCTCGAACCTAAATCTGGACGAGGACTGTCCAGGGAGAAGACCTCAGCATCAAGAAAGTCAGTGACAGGTCTAGAGAAGGAGAAAAGTACTGTAACATTGATTAGTGTGAAACCAGCCGAAGCTGAGGAGAAAAATGACAAAGAAAGTCCGGTGAAAGCACTGGTATATGCTACAATATTTTACTCTTTTCCCATGGGCTTGGCACTAAATTGGTACTACTTGTTGAAATAAAGTTCAGGGGTACATTGCACCAAAGTGCTTACACATTACAATTGCGCACGCAGTTCTTGAAAGCTAGGATCGAAACTACAGACAAGTTTCATTGAACAGAGTAACTTGCATAACTTTACGCCGGTCCATATCTTTGGGTATAGGAGGGATCTTTCGAGTGTGTAAACTCAGTTCTAAAGAATTAGCGCAAATCAAAATAATTTAGTGAAAGGTACTTCAAAAGCCTAATACACCTGGTATTTTCAATTCAGATTTAAATCTAAATTCGAAAACTAGCAATATAATTGGTCGAGATTGATTCTGCTAATTGATCTGAAATTCTTTGACTGTTTTAAATCATACTCTGTCTTGCAGTTTTGTCTTAAGACTTTCAAACTCTTGAACTCTGTTTTTCAGTTGGCCCGTTTGCCGTGTTGGCCAAAGGAAAAGGGGCATCAACAAGAGCCACGGAAGGAAGAAGAACCTGGTGAGGATACTTAAATCCCATTAATTCTATACAGACAACACTATTTTACTTCACTATTTTGACAAGAGTTATGTTACTTTTCAAAATGTTTCCCTTTACCACATTGATTTCAAACAATAGTCCACTGAAAGGCACAATATGCCGTCTTTCAGGTTAAAGAAGAATCCTGATGCTAATCTGAAGGATTGGTAATACTTGGCAGTACTTTCCGGCGAAGATGTTTTATTCAGAGCTATAACTGATAAACCTTTTACTAAACAATTCATAATTTCAACGAGTCATGGGAGATAAGGCTTTTTTTTAAAGATCGTGGGAAAAAAGAAAATGCATCTTTTACTTTTTCCACTATGCTTTCCAGCGTATGAGAGACAAATTAATCTTTCAAGTAAAATTGAATTTGTCGTAATACATTCAGTTTGGAAAAGTCTAAAATTTTATCGTCTGATAAGGAGTTTGTGTCAAGAATAATGCAACATCACGTCTTAGGTAACGAAATAAGTAGTTCTGAAATTTACTACAAGAACGATGTAAGGAACAGTCCCTTACAAATAAAAAGCGAAGATGTCGGTCAAAAGGTTCTCCTTCAACATGCCTACACTTTCAAATAAGATAATTATCTACAACTGCAGAACCCCCTAAAACACCGCCACCAGCTGTAAAAGCGGTTTCCGGTAAGAAAGGAGCGAAGAAAGGCGCCGCAGCAACAAAGGGGAAAAAAGGAAAGGGTGGCAAAAAGGGAACCAAAGCGGAAAAAGAGGGCAAAGATAAAGACAGTAAGAAAGGAAAGGATGAAACTGCTGAGAAGGTACCCGATGTCGTTGTAACTGACGGTGAGTTACTGTTTAATCAATATACAGCATGCGAGTACCTGTTTCCTAACGAGCTGACATAAAGAGTTTATTTCATCAGCTTGTGGTTAATATGGGGGAATATTTGCCGAAAAAGAGAAAGGTATGTCAAAATAACAAGTGCCGTAAGGCACGAGTTATTTCGGGGACGTTTCCCTTTTTAGGTGGCTCAACGGACATGGATCTAGTATGTTTGCTGTTGAGCTGGCCGTACGGCACGAGTTATTCCGGGGACCTTTCCCTTTTGAGGCAAATATTTCCCCGTATTAACCACAGGCTGATGAAATAAATTATATATGGTATTTCCTCTGATTATTTTGTCAACGAATGCCACTTTTAAAAGTAGTGATCTCAAGATTTGGTCCAGATTTTCGGCAGGAGAAAATTATTCACTGTGACGGGGAAATAATTCCCCCAGCTTGAATTATGACATTTTTTCGATCAATGTCCATTGAGCTGGCTCAATGGACATTGGTCGAAACGTATGGAAGTAGTATTTTAACTGTTTAGCTGGAGGTTGACCTGGTATGTCGAGTTGGCTCAACGAAAATTGTTCTAGTAGTTTTGCAGTCGAGCTGGTGTGTCGAGCTGGCTCAACGGACTTTGAGTTTGACATATGTAAGTATTTTTCCTGTTGAGGTGGTCGTTGAGCTTGAATGTCGAGCTGGCTCAACGGACATTTATCGAAAAATATGTATAAGTATTTTTACTGTTGAGCTGGCGGTTGAGCTGGAATGTCGAGCTGGCTCGACGGACTTTGATTTTGACATTTATTTTTGGTGTTGAATTGGCTGTTGAGGTGGAATGTCAAGCTGGCTCAACGGACATGGATCTAGTATTTTTGCTGTTGAGCTGGCCGTTTAGCTGGAATGTCGAGCTGGCTCATAGGACTTTGATTTTGACATATACATGTATTTTTACTGTTGAGCTGGCCGTTGAGCTGGAATGCCGAGCCGGTCAACGGACTTTGATTCTGACACGTACATGTATTTTTGCTGTTGAGCTGGCCGCTGGGCTGGAATGTCGAACTGGTTCAATGAACATTGATCGAAACATATGTATACGTATATTTATTGTTTAGCAGGCCGTTGAGCTGGAATATCGAGCTGGCTCAACAGACTTTGATTTTGAAATATACGTGTATTTTTGCTGTTGAGCTGGCCGTTGAGCTGGAATGTTGAGCTGGCTCAATGGACATTGATCGAAATATATGTATATAAGTATTTTTACTGTTGAGCTGGCGGTTGAGATGGAATGTCGAGCTGGCTCAACGGACATGGACCTAGTATTTCTTCGGTTGAGCTGGTGGTTGAGCTGGGATGTCGAACTGGTTCAATGAACATTGATCGAAACATATGTATACGTATATTTATTGTTTAGCAGGCCGTTGAGCTGGAATATCGAGCTGGCTCAACAGACTTTGATTTTGAAATATACGTGTATTTTTGCTGTTGAGCTGGCCGTTGAGCTGGAATGTTGAGCTGGCTCAATGGACATTGATCGAAATATATGTATATAAGTATTTTTACTGTTGAGCTGGCGGTTGAGCTGGAATGTCGAGCTGGCTCAACGGACATTAGTTGAAACATAATGTATAAGTATTTTTGCTGTTGAGCTGGCGGTTGAGCTGGAATGTCGAGCTGGCTCAACGGACATGGATCTAGTACTTTTGCTGTTGAGCTTGCCGTTGAGCTTGAATGCCGAGCTGGCTCAACGGTCATTAGTTGAAACATAATGTATTAGTATTTTTGTTGTTGAACTGGCGGTTGAGGTGGAGTGTCGAGCTGGCTCAATGGACATGGATCTAGTACTTTTGCTGTTGAGCTGGCCGTTGAGCTTGAATATCGAGCTGGCTCAACGGACTTTGATTTTGACATATATATGTATTATTGCTGTTGAGCTGGCCCATGAGCTGGAATGTCGTGCTGGCGTTGAGCTGGCCGTTGAGCTGGAATGTGGAGCTGGCTCAACGGACATTGATCGAAACATATGTATAGGTGTTTTTACTGTTGAGCTGGCGGTTGAGCTGGAATGTCGAGCTGGCTCGACGGACTTTGATTTTGACACACGAATTTTTGCTGTTGAGCTGGCCGTTGAGCTGGAATGTGGAGCTGGCTCAACGGGCATTGATTGAATCATAAGTAGAAGTATTTTTACTGTTGAGCTGGCGGTTGAGCTGGAATGTCCAGCTGGCTGAACGGACATGGATCTAGTATTTCTTCGGTTGAGCTGGTGGTTGAGCTGGGATGTCGAACTGGTTCAATGAACATTGATCGAAACATGTATACGTATATTTATTGTTTAGCAGGCCGTTGAGCTGGAATATCGAGCTGGCTCAACAGACTTTGATTTTGAAATATACGTGTATTTTTGCTGTTGAGCTGGCCGTTGAGCTAGAATGTTGAGCTGGCTCAATGGACATTGATCGAAATATATGTATATAAGTATTTTTACTGTTGAGCTGGCGGTTGAGCTGGAATGTCGAGCTGGCTCAACGGACAGGGATCTAGTACTTTTGCTGTTGAGCTTGCCGTTGAGCTTGAATGCCGAGCTGGCTCAACGGTCATTAGTTGAAACATAATGTATTAGTATTTTTGTTGTTGAACTGGCGGTTGAGGTGGAGTGTCGAGCTGGCTCAATGGACATGGATCTAGTACTTTTGCTGTTGAGCTGGCCGTTGAGCTTGAATATCGAGCTGGCTCAACGGACTTTGATTTTGACATATATATGTATTATTGCTGTTGAGCTGGCCCATGAGCTGGAATGTCGTGCTGGCGTTGAGCTGGCCGTTGAGCTGGAATGTGGAGCTGGCTCAACGGACATTGATCGAAACATATGTATAGGTGTTTTTACTGTTGAGCTGGCGGTTGAGCTGGAATGTCGAGCTGGCTCGACGGACTTTGATTTTGACACACGAATTTTTGCTGTTGAGCTGGCCGTTGAGCTGGAATGTGGAGCTGGCTCAACGTCATTGATTGAATCATAAGTAGAAGTATTTTTACTGTTGAGCTGGCGGTTGAGCTGGAATGTCCAGCTGGCTGAACGGACATGGATCTAGTATTTCTTCGGTTGAGCTGGTGGTTGAGCTGGGATGTCGAGCTGGCTCAACGGACATGGATCTAGTACTTTTGCTGTTGAGCTGGCCGTTGAGCTTGAATGCCGAGCTGGCTTAACGGACATTAGTTGAAACATAATGTATAAGTATTTTTGTTGTTGAACTGGCGGTTGAGCTGGAGTGTCGAGCTGGCTCAACGGACATGGATCTAGTACTTTTGCTGTTGAGCTGGCCGTTGAGCTTGAATATCGAGCTGGCTCAACAGACTTTGATTTTGACATATATATGTATTTTTGCTGTTGAGCTGGCCCTTGAGCTGAAATGTCGAGCTGGCTCAACGGACTTTGATTTTGACACATGTATTTTTGCTGTTGAGCTGGCTCAATAAGGCTGGTGTTGAGCTGAATGTTGATTACTAAGCGTTGAGCCAACTTCACGGACCCAGCTAAAACACAGATTATTTACCATGCTTTTTAAGATCAAGCTTAGACATGCAAACCAGTTCTACGGAATAAAAAAAGGGACACAATTTAAGAAAAATATCCCATATAAAAGTAGCTTGAAAAAAAAAAAAACGACAACTGCTTGCTTTTTTCCAAAATGTGTCCTAAAACTGTCATAAACGGAGGGGGTATAATGTATATGCATAGACAGGGTTAGAATCTTATCTTCTTCTCCTGACATTAATATTTTTAGCTGCCTGTAAAATGATGGTGAAATTCTTACGTCATAAAGTTTTGCAACATTGACGTCAAATTACGGTGCTTCTTTGTCCCGAAATGGTTGATCTCTTTTCAACGACTGCAGTTTTATCGCAATACTTTCACTGTTCTATTTCATTACCGAATTATTTTTCCTTATTTTCATTTAAGTTCCTTGACGACAGCTTCATTCTTTAACCCACACTACATAAAACAGTAAAGTTGGCAATATATGTAAGTAAATTGGGATTCAGAATTTGGTGAAAATAATTATTATTTGAGGTGGTTGACTGTATTTCAGTGGACGAAGAGAAGCCAAAATTAAAAGATGGTGGACCGAAATTTACAAGTACACCAATACCGAAAGATTCCAAGCAAAAATCTTTTGTCACTGATGGCAAACTATCAACGTTTGACGGTACACCGATACCAACCGACTCCAAGGAAAAATCGTTTGCTGCTGGAGGAAAGATGCCAACATTTGTCAGTATGCCGTCTGCCTTGCAAAAGCCGATTGACAGGGTAATTAAAAGTATTTGCTTGAAGGTCAAGATATCTTTTACCCGAACGAATTTGACATTCGCAAGGGAGACAGAAAATTATCTGAAGCTGGTAGGATATTGTAAAGTATTAAACGAACGTTTTATTGTATAAAATTAATAGGTCTTTGCCGACCACGTATTTCCACAATAAGGATTTGTGTTTTGCGTTCTATGTTATAGCTTATTTTGTTTTGTTCCAACTTTACCTGAAATGTAATTTCCCAACCTTAATGCTGACTATTCGAAGAACCCGGCATTTTAAGCAAAATCCGTTATAAAATAGGTTATCTACTTCTGGTCACCTTTTAAAGATTCATCTGTTAAACAGACAAAACATTTTGTTAAAAATGTATGTTTGCTGCGCTTACAGATCAATGCAACAAGAGCGGACCAAAGAAATAGAAAAAAGCTAACCGTGCCCTGTGAAAAGAAGGCTCAAGGCATCAGCACAAAGTACCGAACAGAGTCAACCTGAGCAGGCCACTCAGGGAAAACTGTGTCGAAACTTTTTTTTAAATTTCTTGAATGCCCAAGAACTATCCTACCGTAGGCTTCAGCTGTTCCTTGGAGAAAATGGATTTTATTGATCTATCATTATGTGATAACTAACTTGGTATAATGTGTTATAGAGATGTATCAACTCTTTGATGTGGTGTCCGTGGTCGTGAGGAAGAGCGTCGGCCTCGTAACCAAAAGGTCCTGAGTTCGATTCCCGGGAACGGTTGTCAACTTTGGGATTTTTCATCGGCCGACATATTCGGCGCGAGTACTGGTGTAGTTCCCAGGAAGCAGAATCGAGAGAGATTAGTATAAATTGTCAGAACTTGTTTCTCAATCGATGTAAAATAAATATGTTTAAACCAAACCAACTCTTTGCTAAACAATAGAATTCTAGACTACTTCAAGATGTAAGAATTTGCAGACAACAAAATAAACGTTATCAAAAAATCGAAATTTGTTTTTGGAAGGGTAGAAAACATTGTGGGAAAAGGAGAAAATGGTGGTTACCAGCATTTTCTCCGTTTCCCACAATGTTTTCAAAGGCTGCCTTTTTCAGGATCGTTAAAACTCGGAATTGTGTTTTAAAAGGTTAAATATTGCAAAAGCATGACTCATTGGCATTTCTTAAAAATATTTCAGAGGACCGGATGGCCGCTACTAGTATGCTGTGCGGGTACAACAACAGCCGTACAAGAAGAACCGCCTCCTCCCAAATGTACATACATGTATTACATTACAGTAGTTTTTATTTTAACCCCTAGAGTGCCAAATAGACTCAATTTTTGTTTTCATTCCAGAAAGAAGACATATTCAAAAGCAATTTCAGTTGTACCGTTTGTCCAGAATGCTTCGGTAAAACTGATAGTGTTGATGAAAGATCAGACTGCACAAGTGGGCAATCTGATCTTGATAAATACACTCGCTGCAAGGACTTTTTCAATTGTAAACAGTGCTTTTAAGATTAAGATTACTTGAAAGTATTTCTTCATTGTTAACAGGTCTACTGTTTATCATCGTAATCTATCAATCGAATTTCCTTGCACTGTCTTCAGTAAACTCAACAAAATATCCAGTCAATTTCAATGTTCTGATTTAATTGAGCAATTTCAATTCAATCTATATTTGCGTAGTTTCAATACATGTACGTTATCGGTGTAAAAGTGTGGGCCCGGAATATTTAGATTAATGTAGATTAAGCTTTATTACATCCGTTTTAAATCGGTAAGCGTAGGCCTATCCCTTGCGCATATTTTATAGAACTTTACATCAATAGAGTAAAAGCAAAACATATATTTGTAGAAAGAGCATTTCCAATAGCTTTGTACATGATATGCTAACAAATCTTTGGCGACTGGTAAGTCTTAATGCAACTGGTTTCAATTTCAGCCGAACCAGAACCGGTACTAGAGCCAAAGAAAGCAAGTGCAAAAGGTAAATCAGGCGCTAAAGGTAAAGGAAAGCCTACAAAGAAAACAGGTGGAGAGAAGGGAAAAAAGAAAACCAAAATGCAAGAAGCCAGTGGAAAAGCTTCAACAGAAAAAGCTGACGCCGATGTAGAAGACGAACCCGATAGGTTAGATAGAGCTAACACAATGCCTGAACGTGCTCGGGAAAAGACAGCTCTGTCCTTAACAGATGCAGAGAAAGTGAAAGTAGACGTTTATGTACCTAATGAACAAACACAACTACAACTAAAGGACACAGTAACAATTATCAAAGATAAGAATGGTGAAACGCAAATGGAAAAGGCGAAAACTACTCTAGGTTTAACTAGACCAACATCATCAGTAAATAAAGCGAGTAAAGCTGGTGGAAGTAAACCTCCAGAGAAGGGAGATAAATCTACAAAGAAAGGAAAAGAGAAAGGCAAGGGTGACAAAGGTGGCAAGGACAAGAAAGGTGGTGGAAAAAAGAAGAAGAAATAATCAAATATCTTAGAATAACCATTTTTTCAATCATTTGTAGATGATTTTAAGTAATTATTGGTTAATTAATGCAGATTCTAGATTTAAGATGTTCTTGTCTTAAACAAATCAGATTTTCGGATGGAAGACCCTAAGTTCAAGAACATTATGTTTTGAAACATCATTTTGGAGGATAGTAGCATCCCTGACAATTATAATGCTAATTTTACAGTGTTATTAGATATTCATGACTTTCCAATACAGATGTTTTGGAATTCAATTGTGTCGTGCTTCGTTGCTCCGGATATCCAGTTTTGATGACTAATACTTGCCAGTAAACAACTGTTAGGCGTTATCTCCTTATGTTTTTCATCCATTTAAGCGCTTTTCACGACTTATTCCCAAATAGTGGCATTTGTGGCAAATTTACTCGTTGTGTCAGACTTTGCATATGTTATTCCGTGCATACGAAAGGGTTTAGATTGGAATATACCTTTTGCCTATGTATTATAAATGAAACGGAGCCTTTCACAATTTTTCTACAATGTTATTAATCAAGTGATTTCGTATTGGCCCAGTTACAGGTCCGAGGTGAGCCGTATTGGCCCGAGGACCTGTAACTGGGCCAATACGAAATCACATGATCAATGACATTTTTATTAATTAACCTTTTACAAAACAATCCTTGGTTTTTTACGACCCTGAAAAAGAAACCTTCTGAAAACATTGTTGGAAAAGGAGAAAATGCTGGTAACTAGCATTTTCTCCTTTTTCCCACAATGTTTTCTAACCTGCTGGAAACAAATATCAATTTTTAGGTTACGTTTACTTTGCCGCCTGCATGTGCTTTCAATTTGGATTAGTCTAAAATTTTGTCCTTTGGAAAAGGTTTAACTGAAATACAGAAATCCTTGAATGCGATTGGTTAAAAGTAAGCACAGACGCTCATGCGACTGAACTTTTGACCAATTACGTTCAAGGGTTTCTGTATTGGTTGCGGGTCATCAATATTGATACGAAGTCAACTGTATTGATCGGAGGTCAAGTCATATTAAGCCAGGGTCACGACATGTATACTATACGAAGTCAGAAATCTGACTAGTATCTCGTGGACCGGTTTCCAGTTATAACTCCTATATATCTAACAGTTAATTAATAAAGTATAATACCAACCATTGTCATGACACAGGATGGATTCAGAGGAGAATATAAAATGTCTGTTCTTCTCACGCCCCTGACCTCTTTCTGCATCGACATCAAAAAAAATTACGCCATTTTAAAAGATGAATAGATCTTGGTGTATCATGACCACATGAAAACAAGTGACTTGCTTAATATGACAAAACACAGGTTTCTGAGCTTTGCATACACTGACTGACTCTATAAGAAACGCATCACTTAAATAAAACCTGTGTACTTTTATTTGAGATTGGATAATCATACTATATAAGAACAAAGTTCAAATGTCTTTTTAACATTTCGTTGGCATTCACATTAAACCCGAATTTTCACTGACTTTGGTTTAGCAAGTTATCTGATATTGTGATCTTCTTGGTATTTTCAATCAGAGGGAAACTATTTGAATAATAATTTGATGCGTTTCTATTGCCAGTGAGCGTATTTCCATATGACGACTAGAAGATAACTGTTACAATTTACATTTTAAAGCCCAGTTAACTCGTTCACTACTGAATAGATATGTTGCATTTTCTCAAAGGCTCAAAATACATTTCCTTTGCAAGATCAAGAGACAGTTTGGTCATAGGCCTAATCTACAATAAATAGCACTGGACAGTGTAGATCAGAGATCAGATAGCACGTTCTGTGCAGTCTGATCTTAATCTGAAATGTCCACAAAAACTTCAAATGTTGTCTGTGATATGGAAAGATACAAATACTGTACTTTCGTTACAAATAGAAGTGGAAGGCAAATAGGCTATAAGCACGTGTGAACGTGACTGCTTCAGACACTGACCTTGACCTGTCTCGCCGTAATAACCACCACAGTCTGGTTCATCTGAACATTAAAAGTGATTTAACTTGTAACATCTTTTAAAACGCTTCACAGGCCATCCCACCTTTTTGCAACTCTTCAAAATGATTTAAAAAAAAAACAGGTTATTTTCCTCTCTACCGTAACATCTTCTGGTGAATTTGTGTCAGTTTCAAAGTTGTCACCTGCACAGATCGACGAGGACAATTCACATTCGTCCAGTTCTAAGGCATTTGCATAGGCATATCAAATGTTGCCTAAATGACGAGAATGTTTTTGATGGAGAAGAAAATACGGTTTAAAATTGTGACAAGGGATTGACTGGTAAAGGGTTACACGAAATTTCCACCCAGTGATACAATCCTAAAAATGGCCATGTCAACGTGTTTTACTTTTTGAAAAATCTCTAGATTTTGGACATTGTTGCTCAAGATATGACTGCACGTTTTGGGCAGTTTGGGCTAGTATTCACCACCCATTCTTAAGAACAGTCTCTGTCTTATTCTCCAAGAAGTTGTGTTACTTACAAATGTAGAATTTTTGGGGGTTAAGATTGGGAATATTCTCAAAAATGGTTAGTGAATACAGGTCCGATTTTGATCTGCTCATTTAATCGCGCTAAACAGCTGAAGGTTTTTATGAAGGAATGAAATGCGTGTATTGTTTGTTTGATTAATTTAGGGCGTATTCCTTTCACCTGTTCTGGCACAATGTTCTGTGTTCTGGAATGCTGTTCTGGAACGTGCGAAAGGAATATTGCAGAACACAATACACTATTCCGGAAGTATGTTCTGAATGAAGCACGTTCGGAACATTATTCTGAACCAGATCAAAATGAAAATACATTGGCAAGATGGCTGATGCAAGAGCTACTGTCATAGCTGTGTTAGTTGAGGATACGAAATACTCCATTGACCTAGAACATGTTCGGAGTGCTCGGAGTAGCGAAAGGAATACGCCCTTAGAGACTTAAGGGTGATACCGATGATTTATTACCTATATTATGAAATGGTGGTGGGTCAATAAAGAAGCCACTCAAGGGTGTCTGGGTATCGGTTCAACGAGCAAGCAAATGAAGGCAAAATTTATATTGAAATATGAGAGAGAGAGAGAGAGAGAGAGAGAGAGAAAGAGAGAGAGAGAGAGAGAGCGTTTGTTCATATATCATTCTCTTTGTCCAGTTTTAGAGCTCAATTTTGACATGTTTAGCAGCCTAAGAGATTAGGTCATTTTCTACAAGGTTACACAAATATTGCGTGTTAAGGATATCGGAAAAAAAAGATCAAGACAAAAACTTGATTCCTAGATCAGAGAGTTACCAGTAAAATGT
Organism: Tridacna crocea; assembly: GCA_943736015.1. Classification (NCBI taxonomy): domain Eukaryota; kingdom Metazoa; phylum Mollusca; class Bivalvia; order Cardiida; family Cardiidae; genus Tridacna; species Tridacna crocea. The sequence goes on from OX031063.1 coordinate 29,140,247, forward strand.
CAGTCGACAACGTTGTAAAATCACCGAATATTCGTTAAAAACTTCACAAAATATCGTGCCAAAAGTTGTATGGTAGAAGTTCAAGAGTTGACAGCAGGTTCTCTGCCGCAGGATCTATGAATTCAAAGAAAACAATATCTTCAATTTCCCTGTTATTTCAGATACGAATTCCAATTTTGTATAATTTTCACAAAAGGGGGTTGATCCAACTCTGTGATGCTTTACATCATACCTGGCAAATGTTTCTCAGATGTTTTACGAAGGCACCTTATTCTTACTGCTTTCTTTTTCTTTATTATGCCGCATGTATGAATTGAAAGTTTAATTCAGTGAGATATAAAAGAGCTGTATGTTTCATTTTGGTACATGGAATGCCGCAATGGCGTTCAATTTGTGGTATTGTATGCAAATAGAGACGATAACGTAATATCTGGTGTTGTCATATTTTTCGAAGATTCGGCCTGTCTGCCATGACGTATCACCGTCTCCTGTACCTGAGAAAATTAATACGCCGCGAAGAAGGATGGAAAAAATAGCTGTACACAATACATCTTAACCTGCTTTCCGCTCAAAATATTTTGAAAAGCTAATTATTTCAAACAGGAAGAATAGTTTTCACAAATACTCTTGTTGTACTGCACATCTTTGAATATTTCTAAAAATAGACTTCAGGGAAACCAGAGATTGTGCAAGGTTTTTCAACAGATTTATCAACAAGAAGCTTCTGGGCTTATACCGAAGCTATTACCCAAACCTGTAGAGGCTCTTTTGATAAATAGTCGGTGCATAGGTTACATGCTAGCTGGTCAAAGCTTAACTCTTTACCACACAAGAAAGTTTTAGACTAGTCCAAGTTGAAAGCATTTGCAGACAACAAAATAAAGATTACTGAAAAATTGAAATTTGTTCTGGGAAGGCTTGAAAACACTGTGGAAAAGGAGAAAATGCTGGTTACCAGCATTTTCTCCTTTTTCCACAGTGTTTTCAAAAGGCTTCTTTCTCAGAGGCGTCAAAAGTAGGGATTATGTGGTAATGAGTTAAGTAATCGTTCCAGGTAGATTTTTATTGAGTAAACGTTTATATTATTTTGAATTTCAAAGTAACGGTTGTCAATTTTGAAAAGTAGTCCTGTTCTGTACTCAGAATACCCAAATCATATCAACTGTATTTGTAGAATGCCATCTAGCGGAAGATAATGAATCAGATTGATATGCAATTGAAAACTGCCACTTAGTGGAAGATAATGTCATATCAAGTTACTGGTGATAAAACGTTACTCAGATGCTAACAGATGCTAAAATCAGATGTTTTTTCTTTGCGGGATGAAAGCGTTCAGGTTGTTTACGAACACCGCATAAAATAGATAATAACAATATCCATTTGGTTTTTCACGAGAAATGAAAATTCAAGACAAGAAATCTAAATTGGTTCCTTTAAACAGGCGTATTTTTGGGCCTCCAAGAAGCCAGATGTACTTGAATGTACCTGCAGTACGAAAGCTACTGTCTTAACCCTTCACCAGACGACAAGATTCTAGCCTTGCCCAAATTGAAACCAGTTGCAGACGACACTTTCAATCTGGATCAAATGCTGCAATTGTTCTTTGATAGAGTAGAAAACATTGTGGAAAAAGGTGAAAATGCTGGTTACCAGCATTTTCTTCTTTTCTCACAATTTTTCATAAAGCTTCTTTCCTTGGGGCATTACAACTCGTCACTGTGTGATAAAGGGTTAATAAAGCAAGCAAATTTCGAGTGAATTGTATATCTTTGCCTTACACGAGTTGAACTGTATTTTGACAACAATTATAAAGATATCTATCTTCGAGAAAGGAAGATATTTTCTGCACCGTACAATCACGAGATTTAACGACCCTGACAAAGAAAGTTTTGAAAACATTGTGGAAAAGGAGCAAATGCTGGTAGGCAGCAGTTTCTCGTTTTCAACAGCTCCCATACCTTTTCACCCAACAATATTGCCATTTGAGCCAAATCCAGTTTATTTGCAATTGATGGTCTCAATCTGTACAAGTCTGACAGAAATAGATACATAAACAGAGTAGGTTAGTTTATTCGGCGGTCGTTAAACGCATCATTTAACAGAACATGTACGCAATAATGTCAAACTTTAACATGATAATATACTTTATTATACTGTCCCCTTCCTTTACAGTTCATAGAAGGTGTGGTATTTGGCAGAACAAATTTCTCTTTTTTTTTCGGAGGGGCGGGGGGGGGGGTGGGAGGGGAGGGGAATAGGAGAGAAAGTAATAAATTCTAATAAGACTTGTAACATACAATAGACTCACATATGTTGAGCAAAAGTTTGTTTTAATCCCGTAGAATAAGAGTATTTGACCAGGAACTTACCAGTGTTTAAGGTCGACTGAATGTAAAAGCATAAAGAAATTTGAATATTTGTGTAGTTTCGAATAGGGTTGAACATTGATCGGAAATTGGAGCAAAAATGTTGCTGCGATATTGGTCTCTGCTTGAGTACACAAGCACGCGTCAGCTGTACTCATGAAACTGATTACTCTATTTTTCTGCAACAAGAACTCGCCGCTAAGGATTTCCGAATCTTTAGACATTTGAATTCTTTCCAAATATCATTCAAGCTTTCTTGAAGCCGAAACCAGTTACTAAGTCGGTAACGTACTTAAATTCCATACAAACAAATCAATCAACTTGCGTGGAGATTTTCTGCGTGTGTGTGTGTGCCATTCAGTTCGTTTTGGTGTAGTGGAACTAGCTTACGAGTATTTATTTGTCCCAGCGTAATCATAATTTGTCTGCGATAACTTTAGGTGAGCAAACATTGTGTGGTAGAAGTTAGAATCAATGAGTTGTTTGAAAATTTGCTTATTGCAGTGGTTTGATGCCTGAAGGAACGCTAAAACATTTTGGCACGAAAGACCATCTAAAACGAGAAGATTTTCTCGATTCCATGTCTGGACAACCCAAGGAAGAGTGCTTCTGTTTACATTTTCTATCCTCTCAAACTGACCGCGTTCAACTCGTCGTCTAAAATAGCTTTGAATATGGCGGAGTCCAAAATGTTTATATATACAGGCACGTAGGAAGCAATTCAAGATTGGGGGGGCTAACTCATATTTTTTGGAAAATTTTGCGTCGATTGAAACTCCGCGACAAAGGGTAATTTCAATTACCATTATTGTCAAAATTATGGGGGGGGGGGGGGCTTAGCCCCCTATAGCCCCCCCCCCCCCCCCCGTTCCTACGGGCCTGATATATATTGTATATAACACGTAAATATTGATGGGGTTAACATATGAAAAAAATGTGGCAAAAGGATGCACTCCTTCATTGCGAGAAAGTGCACTGAATACATTCTCCCATCTTGATAGTGTTCAATGATGCATGAATTCGTGAGCTTTTTTTTTTACCCGTTATATAGACGGTAAACATCCCAAACATTTACAAAGATTGGGGAACTATATGATACATGAACTCCGTGAGTAATCTTCATTCTCTTTGAAAAAGACAGTATCTGTCTCTCTCTTTTTAACCCAGTACCACACAATCCCTACTTTTGACGACCCTACGAAAGAAAACGTTAAAAAACATTGTGGGAAAAGGAGAAAATGCTGGTAACCAGCATTTTCTCCTTTTCCCACAATTTTTTTTCTACTATTCACAAAACAAATTTAAAATTTTCAGTCACTTTTATTTTGTCGTCTGAAAATGCTTTCAATTTGGACAAACCTAATATATTGTCGTTTGGTAAAGATTTAAGTAGTAAGCATGATACTGCGAATGAGAAAGAAAGAAAGAAACAAAAAAAAAAAAGAAGTAGTACTAGTACTAGTAGCAGCTGTATGGACAAATTATCTCAACCGAAAGCACTTGCAGACAACAAAAAAATAAACAAACCTCAAAAATTAGAATTTCTTTCCGACTGGATAGAAAACGTTGTGGGAAAAGGAAAAAATAGTAAATCAGAGGCCTAGAGCTGTCAGATGGCGCCGGTGTTTTTGATGGTAGGCTCAAAGCTCATGCTCGTCATTAAGATAAATTTTTAAAGAAAACGAACTTAATGTGTGTTCTTTTACAACAATAAAGACGGCTATGACGATGACAATGATATAATAATAATCATGATTATAATAATAATAATAATAGTAGTAGTAATAATAAGTAAAAATTGTGAGCTTTTACGAAATAAAAAGCACATGTTGTAGCAATAGTGAAAGTAGTAGCTGACTCTTGAAAGAAATATTTTATAGAAGACAGGGCAAGGCTGGATTGAAAATATCATATGGAGAAGATAAAACTTAACCAATGGCAATTACAAAGAAAATGGGAGAGGGCTAAAATGGAGACCCTCGAGAAACAGAAACAGAGGAGAGAGATGGAACCCCTCTGGTATTGCACGCTGATAACTAAATATCCCCGCAGGGCGTTTGGTAAGTAAACATGGTGTTAATTTAATACATCCATCCATCGACCCACCCAGCCATGCATGCATGCATGCCTCTATCCATCAATCCATCCTTAACTTGCTGGCTGATGTTGGACTTCACTGTCCAGTATTTGGTGAGATATTTTTGGCTAATCAAGGGTTGTATTCATCAACCAGTTAAGATTACATTCTTATTCTTACATTTAACCCTTTACCCCATATGGCATTTCTATGGCATCTCTAACTGACCCTAAATGGCAGCAAGGATGTGTAACATTATGAGCTAATACTCAGATACCAAGAACTCTAGACTGACTGAGGAGGCGTGGTTTTCGAGAATCTAATTTTCTAAGATTTTGGCTATTGTTGCCTTTTTTGCCTGGTTGGCAATATGAATATTGATATTGATAGTGGGAGTGTTTTGACTTCCTATATATGTGGTGTAGGATGCTTGATGAAAGGGGAGAGATGTGAGGACAGAGAGTGAATTAAGATCTCTTTAGAGAGAAGGTTAAGATCAGGACAGAATGTTTTACCATCTAAATGAAGTGATAAAATCTGGAATGAGAGAACAGTTGGTTTTAATAACTAAGAAGAGTTTTACTGAGTAACTGATTCATGTTTGAATATCATGTTGGAGTAGTTTACTTGTGTTGTAATTAATAAACACCACGGGGGTAATACCAAAATCGCTATTTCTGCTGTCGACCGAGCTGGTACTGCGTAAAGCTGCTGTCGACCGAGGAATACGGTTTTCGACCGAGCAGTACGGCTGTCGACAGGGGGACAAGGTGACTTTGATGCCCTTGGAGAAGCAAAAACGTAAGTACTAAAATTTACAAACGCTATCAATCTTTTAAACAGACAACGTGTTATTTGTCTGTTCACTTATAGAGAGTTGTGACGCTGAAAAACACTATAAAATACCCATTCTTTCGAAAAAAATCAATTTACATAGAATATCATTAATCTAATGCATTATAAAAGGTACGAAAGCAACAAAACGCCTTATATATTTCGTGTATCATTTACGCTTCTACAACAAAGTGTGTTTGGCATAATTCATGCACTCTGGAAGATTTTATGGACCTTTGAAAAGTATCAGGATACGGCTGTCGATTACCAGTGATACGGCTGTCGATGGTTTCGTAGCCTGAATGATACGGCTGTCGACAAAATATGAAAACTACATTTCATGTATCTGTGTTAAAATACATGATTTATTCTATGACTATTACTGAAATCTCCACTATAAGGCAGATTTCACTGGGAGCCATGAAGAAAATTGTATGTTTGTTCGGACTGGTGTCTTAAAAGTCGCCAAGAATGACTCCACCCTTAACTCGCCCGTATATAGTTCACACAACAGACTACAAGGCTGGTCACTGATGTAAATACTTAAACATGTAAAGGTCAAATCAGATTAAGAATAAAACTGCAAAATATGATTTTAGACTAGCAAAGCTAGTCTTTAGGCATCCAGATTGAGTCAGACTCAATGTAAACAAAAAAAACCCACAGTTTCAAAATACTGCCTCACAAAAAGTACTCCTTACTGTTAAGAATCTTAATTCAGTCATTACGACAACTTTGACTTCAAGCGCAGAGTCTCTACCATCCCAATTTGAACTTGTCCACTCTCAAAGCAGTAGATTGTACAAGATGTCATTGATAAGGTACATGATGCTTGCTTATAGGTAAAGTAAGTGACCTATATGCAAATCAGGCTCATATCACTGATTCCTACCCCGGAGTACATAAAAGTATGAATGGATCTAAAAGTAATACCTCCAGGTGACTTGTAGCAAATCCCAGCTACACAAACCCTAACTGGCCAGGGAACCTTTCTCATTCCTCCAGTCATTCCTTATTTAGATCATTTTGAATGCGAAAGTGATATGTTAAACTGTTGTTTAACGTCTTGTATATTAACCTTTTACCACACAATCCCAAGTTTTCACATTAGTGGGGAAGAAGCTCTTTGAAAACATTGCGGGAAAAGAAATAGGAAATACTAGATACAAGCATTTTCCCCTTTTCTCGTGATTTTTCAACCCTTTTAGAATGTTTTCATCAATTTAATCACATTTAACTTTATTGTCTGGAACAGCTTTTAATGTGGAGGGCCGTAAAATGTTTGGTTTTGTAAAGAGTTAAATAGTTGACTATTGCATCCGTTGCTGTTAACCCTTTACCACACAACAACAACTTTTAACGCCCGTGAGGAAGAAGCCTTTTGAAATCATTGTTGGAAAAGGAGAAAATACTGGTAACCAGCATTTTCTCCTTTTCCCAGGTTTTTTTTCCTATCAAAGCAAAATTGCACCATTTGAGCCACTTTGAAATTGTCATCTCCAAATGCTTTCAATTTGGATAGATCTAAAATTTTTGTGGTAATGGGTTAATTAACAGTATAATCCAAGTTATTCCTCAACCTGCTTAAAAAAAGGTTAAATAAAACATTCTGGCGGATGTGTATATTTTTGTAAAAGAAAAATATCCCATTATCGGTTATTATTTATTAACTATTGGATATATAGAAGTTATACATGGAAACCGGTCCACGAGATACCAGTCACATTTCTGACTTCGTATAGTACACATGTCGTGACCCAGGCTTAATACGACTTGGCCTCCGATCAATACAGTTGACCTCGTATCAATATTGATGACCCGCGACCAATACAGAAATCCTTGAATGTGATTGGCCAAAAGTTCACTTGCGTGAGCGTCTGCGCTTACTTTTAGCCAATCACGTTCAAAGAGGCGGCAAAGTAAACGTAACCCAAAAATTGGTATTTGTTTCCAGCAGGGTAGAAAACATTGTGGGAAAAAGGAGAAAATACTGGTTTCCAGCATTTTCTCCTTTTCTCACAATCTTTTCAGAAGGCTTCTCTTTCAGGGTCGCAAAAGGGTTAATTAATAAAATTGTCATTAATCAAGTGATTTCGTATTGCCCAGTAACAGGTCCTCGGTCAGCCGTATTGATCCTCGGCCTCGGGCCAATACGGCTGACCTCGGACCTGTAACTGGGCCAATACGAAATCACTTGATTAATAACATAGTTTAGATCCAAGATCAGATTGCACAGACTGTGTAGCCTGATCTTGTTCCACACTGTCTGTCTGCTCCTCTGTCCCGACAGACATCTTTTAAAATCCTTGATGAAAATTGGTGAAACATCCTTAATATATTCCTGACGATAGTCCACCGATAAAGATTCCTTCTTCATTTTTTCATTTGATGCCGTGTCATCGGAAAAGGGGGGGGGGAAGCTTGATGTATGTTTCCATTACGGACTGATATCTTTTTAACTATTGGACAAAATTTCATGAAACTTCGTATTAATTTTGTTTATAGGCCGCATCATATTTGTCTTATCTTTTCAAATGCTATGCTATGGAAATAACTAAAAGGCAAGGTGTGGTGTCCGTGGTCGTGAGGTAGAGCGTCGGCCTCATAACCTAAAGGTCCTGAGTTCGATACCCGGGAGCGGGTGTCAACTTTGGGATTTTTCATTGGCCCACACATTCGGCGCGAGTACCGGTGTAGTTCCCAGGAAGCAGAATCGAGAGAGATTTGTATAAGTTGTAAGAACTTGTTTCTCAATCGATGTAAAATAAATATGTTTAAACCAACATGCAAAACACAATTTACCTCTTATTTCTTTCTATCTGAAGATGTCTTTTTAGGCAGGAGATTTCATCTCAACAAAAAAACCTGTTTTAAATTGAAAGTTAACAAACCGAAGTTTATCGTAATATTTCCTAGAGAAGAAAATAGTCAAGAGCGTCGGGTAAAGTCAATGGATTGAACTGCATTTGAATTGAACCAACTTGGATTAATAACCAGATTGAACCGATGGACCTGGAACGGACCCAGAAACCAGGGCCCGTATTCACCAACCATTCTTAAGAACGTTCTTTGTCTTATTCTCCAGAGTTTTCTACATTTGTAAGTAACACAACTTCTGATTGGCTAAACCATTCGGTTTAGCCAATCAGAAGTCGTGTTACTTACAAATGTAGAAAACCTTGGAGAATAAGACTGAGACTATTCTCAAGAATTGTTGGTGAATACGGGCCCAGATATGACAATATTTCTTCAATCAGGTATAAATCAACAAAGATTTACATTTACCATAACCACACACTAGTTCCAAATTCGCTAGTCTGTCAGTATTTTCAGTACTTTGATAAAGGAATAGGGCTGCAAACATGTGCAAATACTCTTGAAGAATGATGTCGGAAAGAGCACATGCGCTTGACGTATAAATGCAAAAAACAGGTCAAAAATTCTAAATATTTTTGCTACATGAGCCATTACGAAATTGCATATAGATTGCGTCAATATTAACCTTGATATTTAGCATTTTGAGGGGGTTTTCAGAGCAAAGAACTTCAAGCGCCTATGGAGAGAGGAACATTTCGCAACAAATGTCATGGTAATCGGTAGGGTTGCTCAGCAGATATGGCCCTTGAGTAATTTGCAATGGCTATCTCTAGAGAGCGGCTACATGCTTTGAAATATTTTGACCTGGTCAAAGAAAACTTTCCAGATTTTCAGCAAACGGTTAGGAGTTTCTAATCAATAAGAAAAAAATTCAATTGCACTGAATGCAAAGATTGCATTTTGTCCATTATCTGGGAATTTTTCTATATGCCGTCAACTTTGAGCGTATTTGCTTCAAAGTGACTATTCATTACGTTAACAATCCCGTGCAGTTCAAACCCCTGTGAACCCCACTTTATAAAGTGAAAAGTGGGGTTTGCAGGGGTATGGGCTATTTTTCTTATTTTTGTTTAAAACATAGGTTTTGGTTGATCATTAGAACTGCCTCAACGAGGCGGTTTCAAAGAAACCTTAAAATCTATGTTTGGATCAGAAATAAGAAAAGATACAAAGGTTTATATTCCGAATAAATGCATCTTCTGACACCATGTCACACAGCATTAAATTGCATAGGTATGTTAATTAAGATAATGATTTCATATGTGATGATCAGCTTACAGTCTCATTTTGGACTCGCACAACAGAATTTTAGACCTCTATAATTTCCTTATAAATTTGGACGGATTACATGGAATTTACGTCAAAATGTTTCTCTTTCCAAGACCATTCTTCATGTTCCAAGATCATTCTAAGTTCAAATTTTTTACTGATTTGACACATATAACACCGATTTGAGAAAAATTATTTGTTTGAGAAAATGCAAGTGTTTGCCTTTTACAAAATCATAGCGGTATGCAGGATTGTAGTATCAGAAGCATGGTATACGATGGATACCATTGCAAATATTCTCTTTGAAAGTTTTAAGTGAACAGAAAACAGCATTTTGGTTGCTATGGTAACAGAGCCATGGCATAATATCCTACTTGCAAGGATATCCATCGTATATCATGCTTCTGACATCTGACTTCTGCATACTGCTATGATTTGTGAAAGGCAAACACTTGCATTTTCTCAACAAATAATTTTTCTCAAATCCTTTTATTTTGTGTTATACGTGTATATGTGTATTTTCAGGTTAATGTATACTAGTTGGGCCAATTCCTGGACTTACAGTGACGCATTTTGGTGTAACGTCGAAATGCTTGAATACATATGCTGCTACTATTCGTATAAGTGCACTGCCCATCACGAAGTCATTGAACATGCGTGCTCAAGGCATCCGTCACAGGCCCTACAATTTCGTAAAAAACTCTAAATCCAGAAAATGGAAAGTTTGGCTACTTCCGTATGTTGTATGATGATCTGATTCCATTAGAGAAAGAGACTGTGGGGGTGCGCAGGATCGCCTAAACCTTTGCTGTACGCATATGCAATAACTGCTATTTTCCTGCGTCACAGCTCACATGTAAACCTGATTTCGCACACGATAACTGCAGAGTTAATAATTCCTTACAAGCTATTGGTCCAAATTGTCGAACTAAACGGTCCGCACCAAACACTAAACATTGCTATCTGCTTAACTGCATATTCTTGAAGAGTGCACAAACCACGGGACTTGCTTTTTACCCATGAGTAAATGCTTGTGCCAAAAAGTACGGATACACAACGGTGTTTTGCATTTATCAGGACGTACAAACTGCATGTATACATCCATTTTATTCGTTCAAAATGAATGAATCATAGCACTAGTAGCGACACAATCGTCTAGACTGACATCTGAATCAACAAACTGTAACCCTTTCGAAGGACACAATGACTGACGAAGAATGTAACAGAAATTTTATTGTTTAACTAGTTATTTCCCAGAAAAATCTGTCGGTTGCACTCTCGATCAATCATCGACAGCCGTATCCAGTAACGTCGACAACCGTACCCGGTAAACTTTCAGATCATCGACAGCAGTATCAGCGAAAACATAAAAGGTGCCATAGATGCATATAAACGCATGCACACACACAAATAAAAGGTAATCATGTATACTTATGATATATCTGCATTGTACCGCCCTCGATTTGCCATGACACTGAATAAGAATCACGCATTTCCCCGAAAATACTTATTTTACATATTTTCACGATTAACTGCGCTCAGTGTTAAAACAGGATATTAGCCAAACTTCCAAAACACTTAAAACAATAGCAAAATATTTCAGAAACTGTTTAAACCCAAAAATATAGAAACATATAGTAAAATTACACACTTATAGCGTATTTAAATCACCTTGTCCCCCTGTCGACAGCCGTACTGCTCGGTCGAAAACCGTATTCCTCGGTCGACAGCAGCTTTACGCAGTACCAGCTCGGTCGACAGCAGAAATAGCGATTTTGGTATTACCCCCGTGAACACGTAGAAAGCAGAATCGTGTTTCTGTTATAATTGACGTACTAAATTCCACTATACGATCGAAAGACAAGACGCATTATGTTACAGATGAAGCTGTTTCTTATGTGTAAATGACACCTTTTGATAGCATAGAAAACATTGTGACAAAAGGTGAAATTGCTCATTATGAGCAATTTCACCTTTTGGCACAATGTTTTCCAAAGGCTCCTACAAGCAATGTGTAGAAATGAGTATCTATGGAGTAAAGGGTTAAAAAGTATTGGATTTCTGAGTGGCTTAATGGAATGGTTTTATCAATAAGAAATGACGGTACCTTCGAATTCCAAAATTTCTTGAGAATCAGAATAACAATTTTATTAAGAATGGTCGGTGTAAAAATACAGATCATTTATGTAGTTTCGAATAGGGTTGAACTGGTTCTGTTTTGCCTGAATAAAAATGTCGCCTTTTTATGTGTTATTGATAAAAAATTACGGCAAAAATATCACTTTTTAACATCCCCGCCAGTAGGCAGCTATTGAAAACAACGACAGCAATCGTCAGTAACAAACAGTTTGTCCGATCTCAGTATTTTATCTTCCCGACAAAGACATACTTGGTTTCCGTATATTCTTTATCTTCCTTAATCAATCGTGCTTTGTCAAAATGAAGTTTAACTCTTTACCAAACGACTACATTTTAGACTGGTCCAAATTCAAAGCACTTGCAGACGACAAAAACAAATATAACTCAAAAAATTGAAATTTGTTTCCAGCAGGGTAGGAATATTGTTGGAAAAGGAGAAAATGCTGATTCCCTTTATTTTTTCTTTTCCCACAATGTTTTCTACGTTTCACAAAACAAATTTCAAATTTTCAGTCACTTTTATTTTGTCTTCTGCAAATGCTTTCGATTTGAACAAGCCGAAAATATTGTCGTTTGGTAATGAGTTTAAAAATTTCCTTTCATTTTCCGACAAAGCGTTCAGAACCAAATGTGTCTTGTTATGGATTTGAAAGATATGCCATACTGCTCTCTGTTTGTTTCAGGTATCACTTTGGGTCTTCATTTAGGGATGGCTGTGATAACGGGCATTCTTTTTGGAGCCGGATATGACATCATACCAGTGTATATGGACGACCTTCCCGTTCACCTGCATAACGAACCTTGGCAAGCACGTGTTTATGCCTGGCTGGAGAGAAACAAATTTCCGGAACATTACGAGAGAATCAGTTCCGGAGCATATCAGACCCAAGGCTCTCCCCTCGGAAACATTGATATTAATTATGAATCTAAAGATGGCTCGACAATATTTACAAAAAGTAATATGTTGAAAATGAAAGAGATTGAGGACAGACTCATGGGAGTGTCCGAGTTTGATAAGTACTGCAGACTTGATATCATTACAAGGAATTGTGCTCCGCCGACGTCCATCTTGCGGTACTTTGATAGCACTTATGCATACATCGATCCTGTTTTCAATGATACCCAGTTCAACAATATATCGGGAGTACTGTATACGGCGTATAGTCACCCGGATACAGCTGTAAAATTTAAATTTTTCTTGGGGAAAGACCACAGCATCACGGAAACCTTTTCATTTTCACCAATAACACGATCTGTTATACAGTTTGGTTTCCCGGTTAAAGAATTTGAAGACGATGAACTTGGCTACAGAAGAGAGGCTGGAAAATGGACACATAACGAGATGGAACCGATGCTTGAAGACTTCAAGGAAGATAACGAAGACATTCTTGAAATATCCTATCGATCTCAAGTTATGTGGTTTTACTTTACGAGATCACAAGCCTTTGTGGATTGTTTTTGGGCCGGAGGAAGCATGGGTTTTATCTTCATTATTGTTCTCTTCCATACAAGGTCACTTTGGCTCGCAGGTTTTGCCGTACTGAGTGTCATTACAAGTTTTGTTATTACAAATCTCATCTACAACCTTGTCTTTCGCTTTCAATACCTAGGATTTTTCCACGTTTTGTCGCTTTTCATTATCCTTGGTATTGGCGCCGATAACTTCTTTGTGTTTTATGATACATGGAGAAATGCTGGAATATATAAATATCCAAGTATTGCTCACCGTTTGTCAGATACCTATCGCAAGTCCTCCCTCAGTATGTTGTTTACATCTCTGACTACGTCTGTCGCTTTCTATTCAAATGCAATAACCGCAATATTGGCCACAAGGTCATTCGGGGTGTTCGCTGGAACAGCTGTTGTTGTGAACTATCTATCTGTCATTATTTACTTTCCCACGGTAGTTGTGATGTACCATTTGTATTATGAAAACTTTCAGTGGCCATGCCTATCGTGTTGTAGGAATAAGTGTAGGTCCGAGAAAAGGAGTGATCAAGAACGCTCTGAAAGTACAAAAAGATTGAATAGTGGACGTGGTGAGGATAGTTTCAAAGACAGTATAGGGGACACTTCAAATTTATCTAAAATAAAATACAACCCAGAATTTGGTTCCATACATGAACGTAATATGAGGAAAAGTTACACACAAATCAGCACAGAGAATGTCAGAAATCCATATCCAACGGGAGAGTCGCGTCCAAGACTGTATACACTAGGTGGATACATCATTGGCGCACCTATACTAAAGGGTTCATTTGGGAACCACGAAAAGGTTGGGAAGGCTTGCTTTTCTGTAAATGATAGCACAACAAACGGACATCTAAATGGCGGCCACTTATACGGTAATAACGGACACGCTACTTTTCCTTTTGGGGGATATCTGTCTCAACTTAATGAAGCTATGTACTCGGGAGGTCAAGAAAATGGTCGTAACAACATGAATGGAAGCGGCAATGGCATCGGAAGACTATCAGAAGAGCCAGCTTCGAGATCAAACAAAAAGAAACCATTAATGACGCGATTCTTCGGAGAATATTATTTCAAGATAATTACAAACAAGTTCTTCAGATGGATTATTATTCTACTGATGGCTGGTGTTCTTGCCTTTTTCATCTTCCAAGTTACGAAGTTAGAGGCTGATAATGAAGAGGTTTGTAACCCTTATCACTCTTTACCATGTGACGAGAAATAAACTACACGTGCACTATGCCAGTATCCAACATTGTAGCGTTTAACACATTACAAAAGGATGGTTATTTTTTTTTCATCTTGCATCTTCATTTTTCTTATTGAAAACACTTTTGAAAATGAAGAATTTACACGTCAAAAGCAAATTCTTTTTTTGCAATTATTTACTTCACGTGTATATTTTTAATCCAGATTTCATATCAATATAACATTGAGGTATTATCATAACCTTCGCGTACAGATATGAACGAATGAAATTCCATACACATGTATTACTCTTTGAAAACTTCTTCTGTTGGCTTACCTTAAATACAACATGCTGATTCAGACCTTTATTATTGAAAGTAAAATAAGAAACTTAAGATGATAAGAAACACGGTGATCTCCAAAATTACATATCGAAAGCATTGTGTTATAAGATAAACCTCATTTGTACAGGAACAACACTCTTCTTTAGGAACGTAAAAATGTTGGTAGATTTGAAATGTAAGAGCTTAAACTCAGAATTGATATAGTTATAACAAACTTGTTCCCTTTTCCAGTTCCAAGTATTACCAGACAGTCATGTTTACGAAGTATCTCGGGTACGAAGGCTGGAATCCTTTGTTTCGAGCTATGGTGACGAAACACTAGAGTTGTACATTATCTGGGGCGTGAAGCCAAATGACATGAGTGGTTGTGACTTTACTGAACCAGAATGTGATGGCGTCCAAGTATATGACGATACATTCGATATAAATACCCCTGGAAACCAGCTAGCCTTGAAGGTATGCGCTACGAACATGGTTTTAAGGCGGTTTCAGTGGTATTTCAGTTATATAACGACGACAGTTTAATTATTTATGTATTCGCCAGATTTCAAAAGTTCTCTGCTCAAGCTTTCTGGTAGCAAAGAACACTTGCACAAAAACAAGTGCAGCCCGAGTATCTTTGAAAATATTTAACAATATCAGATTGAACATTTCATGCAGTCTGATACTGATTTATATTGTCCCCGAGAAATCGTAAAATTGATCACGAGTGCCAGCTGTGATGGTGCTAAGCTCTTTACCAAACAACAAAAAATACCCATGTCTAAACTGACAGCAATTGTAGATAACACATTACATGTAAATGAGGCTTAATTGATAGAGCGTGTCTTCGAAAGAATAAAAAGAAAGTGTTTACAGAGGAGAAAATGCTGGTTACTATGTTTTCGAATTTGTTCTTCCCTCAGGGTCGTGAAAACCTTGGATTATTTGGTAAAGGGTAAAAAATACTACTTCTCTAACGAATAATCAAATAATCTGAATAACATATTTCATAGTATGCACTTTACAATACACATAGTAAGCTTATCAACTTTGGTACTGTTTATTTTAAATATGATAACTATAATAATACTATAATAATTCCATATAGCTCATTTTTATTTCCAGACATTTTGCGAGACCTTGGAAAACATGGATGGTGCTAGGGCGGAGAAGATGCGTTTACGGAAAAACCAGTTTACAGGAAAATATGAAATACGTTGTTTTCTGCAGAACTTAGATAACTTTCTCGAGGTAAAAACTTAACATACCCTTTAATTCATTTAATCATATTCATTTTCATTCAGCCTTGAGGAAATACCTTTATAGAAAAATTTAGGAGACAATGCTAGTAACCATTATTTTCTCATTTTCCCATAAATCTTTTCCACCCTTTCGAAAATAATCTCTTCTTTTGACTCGCATTTAGTTTATCTCTGCAAACGTTTGAATTTGGACAAGTCTAAAACTTTGTCGTTTGGTAAAGGGCTGACACCTTTTCTTGCAGGCGGAACCCCTCAGTTCAGGCGCCAACCTGACAGTGCCATTCACAAAGGACAAAGTTACACAATTTATGCAGGACCGACCGCAGTTTTACAATGCTTCGCTGTTTGACGATGGTTTCCAAGACTATCTGGAGGTTTTGTAAATTCACTCTTTGTTATTAAGCAACCATGTTTTTCTATTATTTTGCTTGAAAGTTCCAGGACATTAAGGCATGGCTACGAAGGCGAACGACAGAAACTCTGTGTGTTTCTATTTTCCCAATAGGTATAATGTACAAAAGAGCATAATCAACCAAAAACTCCAGATACTTTTTGCTAACTCAAAAACTTATAAGACAAACATTTTGATTGGGCGAGAGATCTGTCTCCGCCGATCAAACGGCTAGAATTTGAAGTTAGAATTGAAATTCTATTTCTGAATGTATTGATTAAGTTACAGTATAAGTTATCTTTTTAGTAGGCATGCAAGCGAAAGTCAGTACTTCTGGTTGCTCTTACAAAAAAACAATTGGAATTGAAGGAGAGAAAAAGAAATGTCGTGTGAAAAAAAAACAAAAAAACAGGGGTATAAAAAGCAGAAGAAGAAATAACCGTGTAAACCATAATGTATTTCTACTTTTCATGCATAAGTAAAATTTCGTCGGTGTAGTTAAAAAACCTCGTAAAGTCTACAACTTATTTCAAGTAAACCGACGATTTGCAGCATTTTACAATTCGTGCATACTGGTACTCCAAACAAATATACTTGCGAAGATCGAATTAACTGCATATTTTTTTGTGTATTGGCAGATCCATTTCTGTAATTTGTCAAAACTATTGAATTCATACGCAAAAAACCCTGAAGTATACAATAAAATCAAACCAAGAAGTAGAACTATCTCTTCATGCAAGTTTGCCTAAAGGCTTTTGACTATAACGCGCAACTGAGTATTTGGAATGGTATTTTTCACTCTTGATCTATATTTCTTGTGCAGATTCCCACAGCGTACTGGCTGTCAGACAGACATACCTATGCTATAACAGATGATTTCTATGATTACGACCCTCTGATTGGAGAGGGTAGACACGACTATAGTCACTTGGTGAAAAATTACACAGGTTGGTTTTTTATTCTAACAAAGTACAAAATATAACGTTTTATTTCACACCTACAATTTAACATCCAATGAAATCACTTTGATGCCACTTTTCCAGTCAAATATCGATATTCTGGACTCTATCCTCGTTTTGAAAAGTCCATATTGGACTCTTGCCATGTTCTGAAAAATCCATATTGGACTCTTGCCTCGTTCTGAAAAATCCATACTGGACTCTACCGCCTCCTGTATGGAATAAGATGTTCTGTACTCACATGGTAGAATCAAAATGATTTCATTTGACGTTAAATTGTAGATGTGAAACAATACACTGTATTGTAAAGATGGAGCATTCATAGCGTATACTTTTATCAAAACGAAAAATTATTTCAAGGGACCTAGGGACCACCGACAGGACTCTCCAAATCCTTATAAAAATGTATGTATACACATAGATTCGGGCATGTAAAGACCTAATTTGTTTCTTTTAAACTCTCTCTCAGATAAAATTTCGGACTGTTCTAAATTGAAAGCAAATGCAAACAACAAAATCAACGTTGTTAAAATGATAGCTATTGTTTGAGAAATGCTAGTTACCGGCATTTCTCCTTTTCTCACCTTATTTTCAAAACCTCCTTTGTCAGGGTTATTAAAACTTTGGACTGTGTGGTAAAATGTTACGATATTTCTGATTCCAGATAAATATTACGGCAATTTTATCAAATATGTTGCTATAGAAGTCAACACAACGATCAAATTTCGAGTGCTAGGATATGTAGAAGGTCTGCCCATTCTTGACAGTTGGGAGGAGTTTATGGAAGAAGAGGTTGGTTTTGCTATTATTGTTGTTTCTTTTACTTACTTGTTTGAAACCAAAATCGTATACTATTCAGAGATTTGCATGCTTAAACACTTACTAATCAAGTAAGTTCAGAGTTAACGTTATTCACGAAATCGCCGAAGTCCTTGCCGAACGTCAGAACATTTTCTTGACCAAACTGAAAGCATTTGAAGGCGACAAATTAAACGTAGCTCAGGTGACGATTTTCGTCTTTAGGGTAGGAACATGGTGGAAAAAGGGAATACGTTGTGCTGATTACCAGCATTTTCTTCTTTTCCCCACAATGTTTTTAAAAGTCATCTCTTTTGGGTCGTTAAATCTAGGGATTGTGTGGTAAATTTGACTATACAGCGTTTTCATGGATAGTTTAGTAATAGATATATTACAAACACAGCTTCTCAAAGCTACTTACTCTTGTCTTTCTACCCATAAATGAGGCCTCTTGCCACAGAATTTCAGAGGAACAGCACTGCTTCCTTTAGCACTATCATAAAAATGTCAGACATATAAATATTTACATTAGTAATGTATGTTTGGAAGCGGAGTAGGTTTATGAAGTAGGCCTAATGCGCTCGATGTAATAGTGTGCAAACTCGGTACACTATATTGTATGGAAATCTATAACATTCATTTGCAGACAATTAGCACCTGTTTGCCCATTACTACACAATTCCAAGTTTTAACGACCTCGATGTAAAAGGCCATTTGTAGATGACAAACTAACCGTTGCTAAATTGATAAAAGTTGTCCTTGAAAACACATTGCAAGAATTGCATAATTATGGGAAAAGCAGCATTTTCTCCTATTCTTGCAATGTGTTTTCAATGACAAATTTCATCATTTTAGCAACAGCTAGTTTGTCATCTGCAAATGCTTACTATTTGGTTTACAGTCTAAAATATTGTCGTCTAGTAAAGAGTTCAGGTAAGACACGAGAAAATGGCGATTTGACAGACTCTATCAATAACTAGATATTTGATTAGAACGCACGACTTGATGGCTATTAGTTTCCAGTTGTTTAAAGTTTTTTCCCTTCTCTTTCACTTATAGCTCGCAAAAATGCCTGATGGACTCAAACAGGGTTTCCAAACGGATGTAAGATTCATGTGGCATTTCAAGAAAGTCGAAAAGGTATTCTTTAAAGTCTATGTGCTGTCACTATAGTATCTACACAGACAATCAAAAAGAACAACACAGAATGAATATTAAGAGTTCCGAAATTATTGTATATGTACATGTATATTTATTATATTTCATGTGTCTATTTTTAGAAATGTTATGGGTAAAGAAATGTCGTGATTTAAGCTGGAGGAATTATTTCCCCGTCACAGTGAATATTTTCCTCTTGCCGAAAATCTGGAACTGTTTTTTTTTTGTTCTTTTAGATCTCTAGTTTTGAAAGTGGCATTCGTTGACAAAATAACTAGGGGAAATATGATTTATAACTTATTTCATCATTTTGTGGTTAATATGGGGAAATATTTGCCTAAAAAGGCAAAGGTCCACGAAAATAACGACTGCCTTACGACTCTCGTTATTTTCGCATACCTTTCCCCTTTGAGGCAAATATTTCCCCATATTAACCACAAGCTGATAAAATAAACTCTATTTAAGATTGTGATTAATCATTTAAAAGATTTGTTTAAGATTTATCTTATATATTTCTACCGAAAGACTTGTAGGTTTAACCCTTATTGATCAAGTGACACGAAATGGTCTGAAAACTTTGTATGAACTGTAAATCTTTAGCTTCAGAGAGCAAGATAAATGTCATGGACATTTCTAACAGACAAATAGAACCGAAACAATATAGTGTTAAACCTTATATAGGTCATGCAGAATATCTGACAAAATACTGGCCAGAGTAACTCCAAAATTATATAAAGTATTATTTGGAAAATTCAAGATTATACTAAATATTGTTTTGAAGGTATCATCGATATCGGGGAAAAGAAAATGCGCAAAACCCGCTTTGGCGCTTTACCATTAAAGACCCAATAATTCTACAACCAATTCTCCACTGTTAATTTATTTGGAAACGAAGATTATAGACAAAACCATCAATTTTCAACCTGAATGAATATTTATCTTCTTCTTGTTTAGCTGTTGGTTCAGAACGCTGTCTACGGAGTTGTGATCGGTATAAGTCTTGCCTTCCCCATACTTATCATTGCTACGGGTAACTTTATTGTGGGAACCCTGGCGACGTTCTCGCTGTGTTGTTGTACAGTTTGTGTTATTGGCGTCATCCCGCTCGGTGGCTGGAAACTTGGTGTAAGTAGGATCTTATATACATTTGAAAAACAGACGACTTTGAGTCAGATAAATATCTTCTTTGAAATATAATGGTAAGTCATTTGTATACGAAACACTCCGTGCCAGTCTCTAACTTCCAAATTTCCGCTGATGAAGGTGCGGGTATTCAATGCAAGAATCAGAATTTGAAACAAGCTCATTAAAATTCTGTAAAGTTGTTGATGAGATTATCACTTTTGGTGATAAGAACCGTTCCTTCGACACAACTAAATACCATTTTGACTATGTTTGTGTATTTATTAGCCAATGATATGCATGATTTGAAAAGAGTTGTGCTCAGATATTTTTTGGAAGAATATAGCATCTTTGTCTCGCATTCTACCAAGACATTAATCGCATAATCATGTATTTATAAAACGTTTTTGTCTAACCACTGACTAGGTAAAATGGTCTGTGTCTTACTAAAATAAAAGTTCGCAACAAATGCATAGCTGAAATGAAAAGCGCACACGGCTGAATTCGAACACGCGAGGAAAAATGTTCTAGTTTTTCGTGGTTAAAGAGCGTAACACCTTAACCACTGAGCTGAAGAGGATTCTGTGTAACAAAGTTGTAAAGTATTGACTTTACACGGGAAAAGGCTATGCGGTGAGAAAGGACTGATCTCCCACAATACAAGATTATCCTGGGTAATAATTGTCTTGAGGATTAATTTTCCTAAATCCAAGATACGAAATATTCCAGGTATGAGTTGTCATGAGTACTAGTTGTCCTGGGTACGAGATGTAAAGGGAAACGACTCTCGAAGATGTCATTTTCGTTTCTTTAAAAATCTAAGACTGTTCTTTTTTCTCCACAGTACCTAGAATCCTTAAACACATGTATGGTGGTTGGATTGTCTGTGGACTACGTCGTACATCTAGCTCAAGCCTACAGCCACTCCTTACATGCTGACAGACTGTCCAGGGTCAAGGACATGCTAGAGGAGATGGGAACTTCCGTTCTGTTCGGGGCCATTACAAGTCTAGGGGCTGCCATGTTTATGTTTTTCACGATCATTACCTTCTTCAACCAGTTTGCGGCATTCATGTTTTCTACAATCGGATTTTCTCTCCTTTTTTCGCTGCTGATGTTTACGACACTGATGGGTATATTAGGTCCGCAGAATGAAACTGGTTCTCTGCGTGCTTTGTACAGAAACTGTAAGATGGGATCCACAAGAAAAGACAGAAAAAGCCAACGACATACTCCGCATGTGCCTTACTATTAACTTATTCACTATTAGATACAGGGCAAAGTCACAGTTATGCATCACCCGATAGTACAACATGTACATCAGCTAGATGTAAATAATGTTAAATGAATTTACAACAGATTGCAGAAGAAGTCCACTGAGATAGTATTCTACTTCCATTTGTGTTGGTCTGTGTCAATCAACCAATCGGCTTTTCATTGAGCTCGGATTTTGTATCGCGTGTAGCTTCATGTCATATCAGCTTTCATATCAGAGTGACTAGTTTCTTTTAGAACTTGAGCAGCGTTGCAATTCTGGCTTTTCTTTCAAACTAATCCCAGCTGCTTCTTTAACGTCTCTCAGTATATGACTTGAAGAAACGGCTCAAAAAATGTTTTTTTTTGTGTGTGTGTCTTCATATCATCACGTTTTTAAACATTATCCTGACGTATTTAATTTTGCTGACGATTACAGAATCAGAGATTTATTCAACGTTCAGAGACAGGCGTTTTCCCTTTTGTCGTGCTGCCATATTGCTTCTAGACATACTGTATCATAATTATATTATTTGCATTTGTAAATTATAAAGTGACTCTCTCTATCTCTCTCTCTGTCCCTCTCTCATTTTCCCAAAAAATCATTTCTATACAGTGATAATTGAAATAAAATAGTTGCAGTTGAACTCTCGCCGAAACAGTCCTATATTCCATGCCAATTTTCCCCATCAGTAGACAATAATGTACACTATAGCTCTTATTAATCATATATATTTAATCCAGATAGTTAGTAATATACTTGATGAAACAAACAATTTTACAGCTGGTTAATTACTTCAATTCTTAGTAAAGAATATCAGAATTCCGTACAAATTAATATATGCGATAATGAAAAGAGAGAGTAGTTTTGATTATTTTTTTTTTAAATAAATTGATAAGTTTTAGTATTCTTATATGGAGTGCAACACGCGAAAAGGTGCATTCGGACATTTGCGTAAAGTGTCGTCCCGGATTAGCCTGCGCAGTCCGCGCAGGCTTATCCGAGACGGCACTTTACGATTACATTAGATTTTGTGCTACAGTAGTCTTGCGTAAAACAGGAAATCACATAAAATTGGAAAATGTCGTTTCGGATTAGCCTCTGCGGACTGCGCAGGCGGATCCGAGACGACACTTTACGCAAATGTCCGAATGACCCTTTTCGCGTGTTGCACTCCATATCATATTTAATTTAAAGTTTCAGAATAAAATAAGTTGTGTAGAGTAAGCAGTAGTATTTCTGTTGTCCTGATAGTACAAAAACAGTAATAAAAACAGAAATAATAATTCACAAAAATAGACGATGATGATAATAATATCAACATAAGAATAAATAGTTGGCTTCCAATACGCGAAAAGGGGCCAACGGACATTTGCGTAAAATTTCGTCTCGGATCAGCCTGCACAATCCGCGCAGGCTAATCCGAGACGACACTTTATGACTGCATTGCGTTTTGTTCTGCAGTAGACTTGTGCAAAACAGAAAATTACATTAAAACGGAAATTGTCGTTTCGGATGTGGCTGCGCGGACTGCGCGGGCTGAACCAAGACGACACTTTACGCAAATGTCCGAATGCCCTCTTTCGTTTCAAGCCATGTAATAAAATACTACACGTATCAAATTTCTTCCATTGAGTAAAAATGTCACATTATTTCGCAGTTTTATTTTCATGTCTCACACACCTTTAATGAAAACGGTTTCGAAGCATTCTCATCCAATATGAACTTTGACCAAAATTAAAGATTTAAAAGGTGAATAATTTGAAGACATTGAGGCAATAGAACAGCATGCTAGTTAAAAAGTATTTCTTCTTTCATCGGTCACGGTATTTTCAAAGGGCATCCTCTACAAATTATAATAAAACTTGTCTACGGTAAACATGGTGATAATAAGTGTTCAACATACCTCAAAATATAGTGGCTAAAGGAGAAATTTCTTATTACAATTTCTTGTATTGCCACGATAATTTCGGAATACCTCTGTATGAGGGTAATTTGATTTAAAGAATAAATACTTCACGCTCTACTTTCATTACTCTCAACTACATAGAGGTCGCCATTTTGATTTTCAACAACACCAGGCAGTGTGTTTAGCTCTTGTTTTTGATCGCTGTTGGGTGTCAGGGTTAACACGGTCGAACTTCTGTCTGAATTCAGCCGAGATTCAAACATGGTCTGTTGCCGGTGCATTTTCCAACCTATCTCTGTCATCGGGGGTTTAGGGGGCAAGGGGCCCCTTCTCTCCCAATACTCCGCCCTCTCCAGTAAGTACCCGCGACCGTGTTCAGCCAATCCTTTTGAGTGGATAAATTCTTCTGATTCAGGCTCTGTGAAAAGAAGAGCATCATTATATGAGCTGTACTCTGGCAAAAGGGGGCTTAATGAATCTCCGGTATACACGACACTAGCCCAAGTCATCACATAATTATGGATCTATGAGAGCCAATTTTTAAAATAATCAACTTAATCATACGGTAGACTGGCTCTTTTAGCTCTTTACTCAATAGATACTCACTTCTACACATTGCTTGAAGGAGCCTTTGGAAAACATTGTGCCAAAAGGTGAAATTGCTCGTGACGAGCAATTTCACTTTTTGTCACAATGTTTTCTATGCTATCAAAAGGTGTCATATACACATAAGAAACTGCTCCATCCTTGCTGTTATTTAGGGTCAATTAGAGATACAATGGAAATGCCTTATGGGGTAAAGGGTTAAAGAAAATTGACCAATAGCGGAAAGTTTCGGCACAGGGTCAATACTTTTCGCAGTTGCAATAAACCCCCCTTTTCAAATGGCTCATATCTATTTACCTTACACAGAAGTTTTTCCTTCATAACAGACGACTTTAACGCAAATATGCTTGCATCGGTCAAAATAGCTCGAAACAAAAATTTTCTTATTTTGCCACAATGTTATCACTAATGGGGCATGTATTGATCCCAAACCAAAATACGAAAGTTTTTTTTTTTTTCATGCATATTTTATGATACAAAATAGTAGAATTTCGTAATTATGATAAAAGCTTCTTGGTTCAACCCCAAAATTTAGCTGAAAATAGCGTGAAAGAATCAAACTCACATCGCTCTCCTCGAAAGAGAGATTCTGGATTTGAGATCCTTGAACATTTATCAATATGGCCTGCGACACGCAAAAAGGGAAATTCAGACACTTGCGTAAAGTGCCATCTCGGATCAGCCTGCGCGGACAATGCAAACTAATCCTACAAGACACTTTCCGTTTTGATGTAATTTTCTGTTTTGCCCGAGTCTGCTGTATCAGAAATTCTAATGTAGTCGTAAAGTGCCGTCTCGGATTAGCCTGCGCGGACTGCGCAGGCTGATCCGAGATGACACTTTACGAAAATGTCCGAATGCTCCTTTTTGCGTGTTGCAAGCCAAATCATGATGACGCGAGTATTGGTCATGGTTTTCAGAGAGCAAAGAGCGAAAGCGATGAATATAACTTGTAGTGCTTGTTGCACAATAGATGTAAACGAAATATGTTTGAAATTAACAAATACCTTTTGATTCTATATACTCGTCGAAGTATTTCTTATCTTTGTACAGTTCTTCTAGCAGCTTTTTCAATCGATTGTTGTCAATACCGGAAAGTTGGCTTTCACTGCCATCTTGTCTTACAGCGTGGAAAGTATTCTCTTTCGGGAAGGTTTGTTCAGTCGAAGGTTTCACTTGCGAGGGTGCGGATTTACAGAATCTATCACGGTTACCTCCCTTGTTGTGAGCGTCACTAGTTACCTCCCTTTCTAAATCTTCTTGTCGTCGAACAATGGTGAATAAAGTGGCGGGTCGCTGTCAAAAAATATAAGTTGTCGTCAAAATGTACACAGTTTAAATGAAAGTGTCTACAAGATTTAAAAAGATCTGGCCAGTTTAACAGTTGTCATTTACAAAATGAACCATCTTAAATAAAGGCTAAATCTTTTCTACTACAGCAACTTTAAAAGCCACATAGCGGAATGCCAAAATAGACAGTCACACGGACATAGACAGAGACACCTATAGAGACACAGGCACACAGATAGACACACAGGCAGAGAAAGACTTTAAATTTTCTAAGGCATGATTCGAAATTGGAATCCAAGAAATAAATGAAAGGAAGGATACTCATGGTGGAGTGTCAAAGATACATACTTTATCTCGAAGTTTGACCTACCTGTAGCTCGGGACAGCCCCTTTCTCGGACAACAAGTCTTCCGTCATCCGTGTAAAAAGACTGACTTGTCTTGAATGCTGGTCGGTAAGGGTCGTAGTATTCCTGAATAAATGCAACAAATAAAAGAGATGAAGGTGATAAAAAGACGAGATTGTTAAGATGAGACTTTGCAGTCTGGTCTTGATTTACGCTGTCTGCAAGAGAGGGCTGAGTTACAATTAGCATCCCATGGATCTGCACTTGAAACAAATTTGCAGCAGTTTGAAAAAGTCCTTGTAATATTTGGATTACCTATATTAATGAAAAACTCTTATATATGTTTGTGGAAACAGCGGTGCTTGCAAGATATAAATTGTTTCTTATCAGCATTTTCATTCTTTACCCACAATGTCACAGGATTTATTTTTCATTTTCGTTAAGGTGGTCTGGTAACGTACGATATCAATTGTCTTCAGTTGGTAATGAATTAATAAAAGACAGTAGTGGAGGACTTGGCATGCGATCTAAAGTGAAAGACATAGCTAAACCTGAAAGATGAATAAAGCAAAACTTTCTGAGGAGTAAGGAAATTTATAGAGGCAACGGCAACATTAAATAAATAACTCAAATTCTGCAAATAGAACTATTCAAGGTTGTAATACCAAAGTAAACCTGAGAGATACAGACAAGAATCTTTAAATCAATAACCACTTCGTGAGAAGTTTTTTTTTTTTTTGGGGGGGGGGGGGAAAGATAGATATTTGTAAATTTATTTTGTATATTTGCCCATAGATAACCCCGAAGACATTTCGACATTTTCCTCACGTTTTCAGTTTCTCCCTCGAAGTTCTCTGAAGCATCTTCTTCGCCATCCACTGATGTAAAAGCCTCAATGGGTCCTTTAAAGAAAGAGAGGGCAAATATCAAAACTATGTTAGATTTCAGTACGTTTATGGAAAAGAACAATTTTCAAGGCCATCATTCTTCCAATAAAGAATAAGCTTAGAGTAAATAAATGAGAAAAGACAACAAATATATCGAAAGCAAAATGGTGTGGAGCGTAATTGGAAATAAATTCGCCGAGGATATCTAAATACATGTAGGCTAAAAGCTGTTGTATCAACTTCTAACTTGAAACATACCCACTCTGGTATTTTAAAATACCTCCCAGGTCATATTTTAGTTCGAATCATCGAATATCCAATGCATTTTTGACTGAACGCCTATATATAAATTGTAATCTCCGGCTGATTGAAATCCAGATTGATTTCTTTTCGCACAGGTTTACAGCAAAAAAGCAACGAGAAACTGCTCTTATAACAAGAACTTTCATGTGTTGAACAGTGATGCATATTTATTAACCATATTTCACAAGGATCATTTTGATGTCATCTGTCTCGTCTATAAGGCATTATTCATGCGAAGTTTGGGGTGTTTTAACAAGCGATCTTGTTGAAATACTTCACAGAAACATTTTGAAACCTTCAATCAACGTGAAATCATCCACGTGAAATTTGGCACTGTATGGCGAATTAGGAAGATATCCTTTATTTTTAAATATCATCAAAGTTCGAATAATGAAGTATTTTGTAAAGTTGTTTACGGAAAAACAACGCAGCTGCATTTTTCAAACAATAACAAATACATGTACATATACACCTGAGAACATAACTTCAAATGGCTGTTCGATAAAGTTAGGTTATTGTTTTTGCACTGTTTGGTTATTCCCTTCATCTGTAAAGCTAAAGGCCTTTGTGCTCATATTTTGCGAACGATTATTACAATAATTTATAATGATATTAGCGATAAATCACCAGTAACTTTGTATAGGAACGTCAAGGATACCTTTGAACTGTCCTCTTATGTAGCTATATAAATTAAACATTTCGATTCATCAAAATGCAACGGCCAAAATACGTCTTTCACCACATCTATTATTAATTGAAACAGGGAGACGTAAAAATATAGAACGTAACAATAGAATATGTACACTCGGCGATTTGTTTTTTCCTTTCTTTCAACCGCTTTTTATGGTTGATTTTTTTAAGTTGTTGTCTATTCCTTCAGAACTCATTGTTCAGTAAATAAATTTTTATAATGATGAGCAGTATGCATTCAAGTTCAAATGATAATAACGTATTCTGTAATCAAAGTAAGTAAGAAAAATTATTTACTTTTGTTTAGGATGTCTTGACGTTCTTCAAGGATACGTTTGTCCCTCTCTAAGCCTTGTCTGAACATCTCTTGTTGTTCAAGGTTTGCATTGCTCTGTAGTTTACGTGCTGCACCCAGTGTGCCATGCCCGGTTGCCGTTCTTGAGTAGGGTACACTTAATGATGATAGCGACCTGGGGCCTGGCATTGTGTCATGCCCGTTCTAGAAATAATAGACATCAAAATGTTATTTTCGACTTAATACAATGTTCTTTAAAAATAACAGTAGGATTTTTGTTCTGAAATGAAAAAAGGAATATACTAGTTGTTCCAACATCGGCAATTTTGAAGAGTAAAATCATAAAACGGACACAATTAGTTCAGTAGCGGATAAATGTAAATGATGTGGGCATTCAAATGCATTCAAAATAATGTTGATACAAAGAAAAAAAAAAGAAAAGATAAAGCGACTTGCAAACTTTTTACCTTGTTTTGAATATTATTTTTCTGCTAGCGCCGACCGCACAATAACAGCTTGTCATGTTCGGATTAATTTCCATACTTTTGAATGGCATGATTTAAATGCATTCTTACACCCGCTTTCCTACCTCTTAGACGCTACTTGACATTAAATAAAAAATAATTAGTTTATCTCTAAATACAATAAGAAATTAGACAACTAAATTTGAATCTTTATTGTGATTTTCCGTCCGATTTCGAAATACAATTAAGCTAATTATCTTGTATGAAGGTGCTCTTATAATCTGTTTTCATGCATATCAAGAAGGTCATAAAAATGGTTAAAAAATTCATTTAAAAAAAGGTCCTTGAACATGCAGATAACTTATCAAAAGCCAAAGTATTCCACAAACGTTAGTCTGCTCTGACTGCCCGGGCTGATCTGGGTTACTTCTTGCAGATGCAATAGAACCCCCCCCCCCACTTTACAGAGAATCGCTTATTTTAATAAGAGATAATTTGGCCATTGTTTTAACAACAATGTCTGTTTCATTTCTTGCAATAACACTGTTCAACGATTCACTTACTATGATCCCTTCTTGCGTCCACGCTCTTTTTGAAATAACATCTGGTAACGCACTGGGTTCGGGCCCTTTTATTTTCTTTCGAAACAATCTTTTGTTTAGTTTTCGTCTTATTGCTGAACTTATGTCTCTTCTTCCCTGAAAATGAAACAAATTAGAGTCACAATGCATTACTCCTCACAGAGGTGATGGGAAGGAGGAGGAGAAGAGGAGTAAGAAGAGTTAAACGAGATAGTGATAAAAGAAGCTATTACCCTTTTGTGAGCAGCTAACTGATCTGAAGTAAGTGACTGGGTGTCATCTTCAGGCATTCTGAATCCAACATATTTTCCTTCTCCACGAGATCGTTTCTATCAATATATGAAAAATAATCATCAGAAGTTAAGATGTTTCAAAGTAGCTTTCCTAAATGACGGTCTCAGAATTGATTTGATCAGTTTCAATGTATTAACTCTTTTTCTAAACGACATATTTTGGACTAGTCAAAACCAAGTGCATTTGTGTCTCTAACTTCGGAATTTGACTCTTAAAATGTAGAACATTTTGTGGAAAAAGGTGAAATTTCTGTGTAACCGCATTCTTTCCTCCTAACAATGTCTCCAGAAGTCTTCTTCCTTATGGTCTTAAAGGCAATGCTTGTTTATGGAAAGGTATTGACATTGGAAAGGGAAATTGAGTATTAGTTCGAGTAACCTGATGTATAGGTATTTTACATCCGAATATGGTAAATACATATAAACAAACATATCGTATAACTGTTTTTTTTTACTGCTGTAAAAGTTCACGAATTTGAGCTAAAAACACGTGATTTAAATTTTTACGATTTTATTTTTTACTAATTCTAAACATGCGTAAAAAATTACAGCATTAAAAATATCAGTGCATTGTCAACTCTTTCGTTTAAGATTATAAAGGTATTGTTTGTTTTAAATACAGGTTGAAAGAAAAGTGTCACTCTTTGTTTGGCGTGCGAATAGCGGTAATTGTTTTGACGTGCGAATAACTGTTTTAACACATACCTGTATGGTCATAATTGATAACTAACTGTGGAGGCACATTGTCATCTGTCATCTGTTACTTTTTTCACTCTGTTTAGAAAGCCCTCCTTAAGCTCATCGAAATTTTAATAGCTCGGGTTTTGCATTTGTACAGCCACGTCTTTTCACAAGACCCATTCGTGACATTTTTGGAGCGGCCCGGTGCCGAGTCAAATTCTCATCACCGCCATAATCGACGTGTCGAGTGTCATGAAGGTGCCTCGTTTACGTGGTGTCAAAGCACCTTTAACCTGAATATTCAACTCACGTGATTGGAATTCTCTGTTAGTTTTCTATTTAGGCACGGAAGCCGTGGCTTAAAATATCCAAATACGGTAGAGATGACTTATTGAGAGAAGTCACATCACACGTAATCAGAAGACAAGTGAAAAAAATCTTATATTGCGTGTATTTAGTGCACAGGTATTGAGTGCATACTGATAACCCTTTGTTTCATATCGATACAACACTAAGGTTTTACGCTGTAATTGTTTACGCGTCGAATTTTTACGAATCTTTTTGATGCGTAATAATTAGTAAAAATTGGCAGCACGTAAAAAAACCCGTTATACGGTAGGTTACATTAATTTCTATCTCCACTTGAAATATTGAAAATGTCTGGCATTATCAACATGACGAAAACCCTGTCTAAATAAACAGACAGTATCGATTCAATAAACAGAACAGAAAAGTGGAAAACAATTTTTGTGCCTTCAGAAATTTTCTAATACATTACTCCAACTCGATTTAGACTGGATTGAAATAAAAGGAAAACAAATTAAAGAACTGTCGCCATTTGTAGACCGGATATTTGTCATACCATTTCCGGCGATGGTGATCCCGCTTCCGTTGTGACATGAGACCGTATTGATCTACCACTCGCTGTGCGAAGTCGTAGTTTACTACTCGGGGTTCTTGGCATTTCCGATTCACGGGGTCCAAAAGGGTCATCGATATAACCCTGACAAAAAAATACGACTGCTGTATTATTTCAAAATTAATGTGTTTAAATAGGGAAAAAATAGAAAATTAATACAAAATGATTATTTGGGCTTGGAAACTTTGGCTTTGAAAACTTAAGGAAGATGTGATTGTTCTTCTACTTGAAAATTATTTAGCGTTCTGAACCGTCAGTCAGAGCTACAGCTACACAGTTTTCTCAATGGCATGCCTGTCTGCGAATACCTTTCATTTGCGTAATCTTGTAATGCTTCCATTTCTTAAGAAAGGATGTATTTCCGGAAAAAAAAACAAATGTATTTTTTTCCTCACAAAAACAGCTGATAATGATAGTATCATGGGTGAGGTGAAAAGACTGAAAGCCATGAAAGGATTTAACGTCTTCAATAAGCCATTTCCTGGTAAAAAGCTGGGTGTCTTGACGTATGATAGATGAAGAAAAACATGGAGTTTAGCTCATGAAAAAATTATTAATATCCACTGAAAATAGTGAAAACAAGTTAGTATTTCTCACATCAGAACTGCCCCTTCATAATTTTCAAATGCATACATGTTAGCCCTCTGCTGATTTAGTAGAACAATAAAACATCGTTTAATTGAGATTGTGGCGCAAGGCATTGAAACGGTTGTATTATAATCACATAGCTACTCAAAAGAAAACCGTACTCCTGTTGGGCGTCCTTTTGCATTGCGTCTGAGCCTTGGAATATTGAAGATTCTACCGAGTCGTTTATGGAACGTGAATCTACCGTTATGCGGGTCATATATAACTGTATTGTCCAGTCTCCGCTGAAACAACAACAATGAAAGAACTGGGTGTACAGAGAGTCAGACTCTTATTCAAATTACACAAAACAAAATATAACTGAAAAAAAAGTTACTGAATTTCAAGCAACATTTGATTTAGTTCAAAAGCTCGAGATAGAAGCCGTATAGTTGTAAGTATAACATTACTGATCTATATCTTGATGTAAAATTAATTTCGAGGACGAGAGTGTATGAGCATTTTACTTTCGAATGAATGTGATCCAAGCAAACAGTTATTTACGATTTGTTATACTTCAAGTAAACGCTTGGCCTCGTTGAAATGCATACACAACAACCTAAACCTTAAAAACAAGGCATTTTAAAACACACTGAGATTGGCTGATGGGGTAATCAACATAAAAAAATGCAACACGGATATGTTGAATACGGGTAAAAAATTTTTGCACTGCCATCTCGGTCAGAACAATTAATAAAATATCGAAGTGACGAGAAGAAGACGGCCTGTACATCCTTTTCTATCTATCTGATCTTACGAGCTACAGATTTGTATGCACCGTGATTTCTCCCTAAGGATTGATTCAAAGATTAATACCGCCTGGACCAAGACTAACATTTACGCTGCACACACACACACACACACACCCACACACACACCCACACACACACACACACACACACACACCCACATATATATATATATATATATATATATATATATATATATATATATATATATATATGCTGTCGAAATTATTATGCACAACCTACTTTTGTGTACATACTAATCATATTTTCAATCTACTTACGATTATACGCCCATTCCCATCACGGGCAAACTGCGGTCTAAGATTCATTTCTTCATCAAAGAGCATTGCAACAATCATAGCTTGTTGTTCCTTATTCAGGACAACATCTACCGCATCTTCAACCTCATCATCTAATCCACTATCTCTCTCACTTAATTTATCCATTTCAGTATCACAGAAATCACTAGGCAAATCACTATCCTCTTTATCGTTGTTGACGTCTTTATACTGTGCATCATTCCTCGATGGTTTATCGTCCAGAGTATTCTCTTTCACAAGTAACATTCTTGTTTTTGATTTGACATCATTCAAACCTGCATATTCAGTTTTTCCGTTTACGTTTTCATTGTTTGCTGTTCCTGCCCCATGCTCACGGCCATTGTAATGCTCATGCAGTCGCTTCTTGGAAATGTGTCCTCCAGGGCTTTCAGGATCTTCGACTGAAGTCAAGCTTTCGTGTGATTTCGGTCTCTTATTACCAAGTGGATCACTACTACACTGTTCTCTGTCTATAATATCTTTTAGTTTTTTTACTCGGTGAACAGTACCATCAGGACTAATTAGGTCTTCATAGTCACTACCGCTGTCAACAGTACTGCCCTCACCAAAGATGCTTGTCATACTCTGAAAGAATTAGACATTTTCAGTTATTAAGCATCAAAACAGGTTTCATCTATCCGATTTCGACATTTATATATCCGTCCTGCTTTAATAAAGATGAAAGTTACAACATTTTGAAATCAATAAATCTTCTACCTACGACTTAAATCATTTTCCGCTTTTATCGTTACTTTCACGTGTTCTATTTGACTTGGTCAACTGTTTATCTAGTTTAAGTATGAAATTTGTCATACGGCGATCTTAAATGTTCCTGTCTTATGTGCAATTTTGTTTGTTCATTTTGATTTGGTTTTAAAAAACTTAATAGAATTGGCATTTTGTATTCAATCCTACAACAGGCACCGAGAATACTCCAGAGAATCATGACTTGCGATATCAAGCTTTACAAATGTATTTTTCTTCGTTGTTGTTGTCACTCAGCCACTGTCACTGAAAACATTGCCCTACTAGTTCTACAACAAAGTCTTCGATTGCATAAAGTAGAAAAAGTCAAATTGATTCTGGCCAATCTTGACCCAACATGACCAAATTTCAAATATGCCCGAGATATCAATAGGACGAATACTATGGTCGAGGTTTATAAGTATAAGGCTGAAAATGTGGCCTACAGAGTGCACATACGGGCTTTCAAAAATTTGGCCCATTAACCTACTTCTCTGACCACACATGACCTTTTTCGAACTTGTTCGAGATTTCATAAAGTCAGTTATTCTGACCAGGTACAAGAGTATCAAGCTGAAAATGTGACCTCTTCAGTGCACACAAGGTTGTTGTAAGATTTGGATGAATGAAATAGTTTTAGTCGATAACCTCAGATATATGACCAGAAAAATATGTATTTACTGTATGTGTAAATGTTGGTTTGAAATATATTCCAAGTTTTAGACAAAACGAAACAAAATCAGGGCAAAGAATTTTCGTTACTTTACAATACGTACCTCATTTATTCCAAATGACTCCTTTTCCGTCTCAGGATCGCTCCAGTAATGCTGCTGATCAAGAATATGTTCAATACGTTTCTTGTTATTGTATTGTTTAATAAAAGGCGCACTTCGTTCGCCAGGTTGTTTCATATCATCTGAGCTATACATGTCATCTTCGTCTTCGATAACGAATTCGCCATCTTTGTCACCTTTCGTTCCAATCTGTTTCGTTCTTTTTCTTGCGAGGTTTTTCATCTTTTGACTTTCAGATTTGCTTTTATTTTTCGTACGTTTCCTTTCTTCATCGTTTCGGAACACCAAGACGGTAGTGAGCGACCGCACTGACTGCGTTTTATAAAGAAAGGTGTAAAGAAAATTTATTGCCCAATTAATTTCTACAAAACTTCAAAAAATTAAACCACCTTGACGATAAAGTAATTTTTAGAAAGCACAAGATTTGAATTTGCGAACCAAAGTGTGAAATGGGAAGGTAACTTTTCAAAGTTACAGGTTTATTGTGATGGATAAACAGCTGCTGTCACATTTTTTTTCCCAAACACACCACGACTTCAATAAAAAGGTTGAACTTCTTCAACAAGTAATTTGAATTAAGCAAATTTCTTTGAACTATCACATGTTCAGCAAACTATGAAACTGTTGCGAGTTTTAACGACCCATTCAAAAGAGAGTTTTCCGACAATGTTTTCTATCATTTACAGGATAAATCCAAACATTTGTGCAATATGAAATTTGTCGTCTGTACAATTATGCTTTCAAGTAGCCGAATTTAATTGTTTATCGCCTGCTAAAGGGTGGATTCTGACAGAGTATACCCGATGTTCCTTGTCCTTCTTTTGTCCTATTTTGTTATACTCCTTCGTTTTCTCATCTTCTGTACTCTGTTTCTTTCGTTGTTTTCTACGGTTCTTTTTCTTTTCTAAATCAGATTCTTGGTCGTCTTTGTCCTCTTCCTGAAAGTGGGATAAAATTATCACTTAATACACAATTAGGCAATGGTCAGAGCAAGTGGGCTTAATGCATTTTTCGTAGGACATTATATCATGCAAGTTATCACAAAACGATGGTTCTATAAAGTCTCACCATTTTCACAGTTGACTTGATCTTGCAACAAGCAAAATTAGCAAAAGTTTCAGCCAATGTCAGCCTATGTGTATTGTGCATGCTGACACAAGTAGATACGGTTTTCAGATGCATAAAACCCCCTTTTGATAGAACACGGCTAAACTAGATACGTCTATTTCAAGTTTCTTAGAACTGTATTTCCGGTTTTGAAATAAACTTTTAAAGTCAACAACAAGAGACATTTATCAACAGCAATAGAGGTAGCTCAGACCGCATTAACAACCTTTTACAAGCAAATAGTATTGCATTCTAATTTACACGTATTCATTGCAGCCATGAAAACATACTGAATTTACCCTTATGCTGCTCAGCTCAATGACATTTTGCCGACAGTGTAGCACAAGCTCCGGCTGGAAACAACGTGCAGTCTGATCCTGAATCTACACTTCCCCATTGGAGATATTTTCCCTTAGAAAAAGACTTTGAAGTGGCAATATTTGGGTTTTTACAATTGGCTTGAAAAGTTACATTAAACTTATAAATGTAGCAGATGAAGGGTTCAGCACTGAGACAATTTCAGAATTGTGTCTATATACCTCTCTTTTTTCTTTGCCTTCTGTCTCTTCTTTTCTTCCTTGTTCCTCCTCTCCTTCATGGTCTTTCTGTTCCTTTTTCTGTTCGTCCTCTACCTACACGTTTTTAAGACCGAAATTAGAAGTTAACATTATATAAAGCTGTGATTACTACTAAATTTCTTGTTGTAACAATATTCAAAGGGGGCACAAATAATATAATAATCTCCTTTGGAACTATATTCCTCCAATCTTAACCCTTTCAGACCCATAGACAAAAACATGAGCTTTTGGGGACAGCATGGATCAAGATCAGACTGCACAGTGCAGTGTTATTCTGTATCTGTACTAGCCACATTCTCAGTCTGCCCTATACGATAAAAAAAATTTTGTTTCAACGTTTTACAATGTGTTAATAAAATGATAAACACACCATACATTTAAAGAATGGAAGCTGTCTTTTTCAATGCTATGGTGATAGTGTTGAATTAGTAGCAAATTAGATCCTTCATAACCATTGATCCTTTTTTTCCGACAAATTTGTTCACTGCAAAAGCGTAAAAAAGTTTTTCTATGATAACATGGTTCGTTGAATGTAGTGAAAGATAAAATACTCATTATGATAACATGCCACAAATAGAAGTGCTGTATCATGATTTACAAGGGTACATTTATAATCAATTGAAAAATAAACATTATCTTTGATCTTTATTGCCTTGATTTAGATAGGGGTCGTATCAAAGGTTGCATGTTAAGTAACGCAAATTACACATATGCAGAGATAAATCTGAACCATTATGGTAATAGGTAAGTTAAATAAAAATTTCAAAACATCATTAAAACCATAAACATTGCAATTTTAAAAGTTGTATTTGCTTGAAAAAATTCAGTGTGGGCGAATGAACATGAAGATGATATTGCACGTCTGTCCTGATCTTCACGAGCTCGGTCCAAAGTCTCACTTTGCAACTTTCGAACTGAACCGTTCAATTGGCTACATGTTCGATGTTGAACCATTTATCGAGCAATTCGTTTTGGAAATATTCCTTATTACAGTTGTTAGTTCATAGTTTAGATTTTTACCAAACAACACAATTTTAGACTGGTCCAAATTGAAAGCATTGCAGACGACAAAATAAATGTAACTAAAGAATTGAAATTTGTTTTAGGAAGGGAAGAAAACATTGTTGGAAAAGGAGAAAGTGCTTGTTACTTGCATTTTCTCCTTTTTCCACAATGTTTTCAAAGGGCCTCTTTCACAGGGGTGTTAAAAGTCGAGATTGCGTGGTAAAGGGTTAAAATAATATTAAAAAGCCAGACGTTGTAGTAGACTTAAAGATCTTATCATGGATTACCGGTTGATACATTATGCAAAAACGCATGCAGTCAATTTCAGGGAAAAAATAATATATATTCAAAAAAAACCATTGCCAAAACACTAGTTTTAATAACACCAAAATAGAATGCTTTTGAAAACATTGTGAAACAAGAAAAAAATGCTGGAAACCATCATTTTCCCCTCGTCCACAATGTGTTTACCCTGTCAATAACACATCTCATTATATGAATAACATTCCATTTATCGCCTACAAATGATTTGAAATTGTAACCAGCCTAAAGTTTTATCGTTTGGTAAAGAGATAAATACTGCAAAGAAAAAAATACTACAGTTGTAGCTCTACATGTGCACGTGCCATAGACGAAGCTGTAACTCGCTGTATAAACGACGCAAGAGAAGCCCTAATTATGAAAACCTATATGGTTAATTTTTTCAAAAACACACACAAAAAAAAAACTTTGGACTCATACATATTGATTTATTGGCATATGCAGACCTAGCAAATGCGATTTCAATGGTTGTCTTTAACTCTTTTGTAAACAACAATTTTGTAAACTAGACCCAATAGAAAGCAGTTGCAAAAGATAGTGGGTAAAGGAGAAAATCACTGCACTTTTCATTTTTGGCAGCCTTTACTGTCTCGGCGTAAAAACACCGTTTTTTATTCATTTTTTTAAAAAGATGGTTGTATATAATAGTAATATATATGGCATCAAAAAAAAAAAAGCGTACTCTAGGTCTAGAACAGCACTGGTGTAAATTTGGAAGTTATAAAACTATGGTTTTCTCTAAAACTACATGTAAAGCTCTGACACTATTTAAACACACCCTCAAGATTTAACTCCTAGCTAACTAAGAAGAGTTTGCATACTACATATTGAATGTGATTCAAATGATAGGAACAGAACAGAACATTTATTTTTCGACTTGTACAAAGACAGGGTTTGAAAACAGTGTGAGAAAAGGAGCACATGTTTCGAACATGCACTTCCTCCTTCCCTATTTTTCTTTTTTTTGTCAAAAGCTTGCTACTGTGCATCTTCGCGAGCCAAGCTTACGATCACTAAATGGATCTTACCTTGGCTGATTTAGCCCGATTTCGAGATTCCTGCGATGCGCCCTCTGTTGGATGTTGGTTATTACCCCCCTTTACATCATATTTCTAAAAGCAAATGAAATATCGTTTTACAAACCGCTTACGAATACACGTGAATCGTCGGCCTTGGCTTGCGAAGATGGCTACTGTGTGGAGGATAATGAATATCATTTTACCAGATATGGGTTAGATATAAATTATACTTTAATATGAAAATAATGAGAGTTTAACCCATT
Source organism: Tridacna crocea (assembly GCA_943736015.1). Taxonomy (NCBI): domain Eukaryota; kingdom Metazoa; phylum Mollusca; class Bivalvia; order Cardiida; family Cardiidae; genus Tridacna; species Tridacna crocea. The sequence goes on from OX031063.1 coordinate 29,178,529, forward strand.
AACTGACAACGATAGTGAAAACGATATGGCTGGCGAACGCCTAGTTGTATTTTTTTACACATTTACTAGTATATATCTATCTGAACAATTTGCCCTCAAAATCTCAGTATTAACTTTTTTCTTCAATACACTTTAGCTTTTATTGAAGTCTGTGTGTCTGTTTAGATAAAGTTGATATAGATCTAATTATAACATGTATTGATTGAGTCTTGAAACTACGTACTTCTACAGTCTTTTTACAGCTAAATTGTCGTGAATTTTTACAATCGATGGAAAAAGGTCATTTTGTGTCGTTTTTTAGCCTGTTTGAAGAAGAACTAGATTGTTTAACTCTTTAACAAACACAAACTCTTGTTGCCGGCTTCAAGCATTTTGTCTTTTTTTCTGTGATGTTTGAAGCCGAATACGTAAACTTGTGTAATTTAAAAAAGTAGCTGTCTCGTAAAAAAAACTTGCTTACTATACGCATTCATGCTATACAAACTACCCCTGCCAGAATTTCTTTTTCATAACGAGAAATGTACTAGTTTCGTGCAATTGTATTATTAAACATCTATACCATTTATTCGTGCTGATTATTTTTTTCGAGGATTTTACTATACTAGACTACTACTATTACATTTCCTGATAGATAGGTATTAATAAGACCAGCATGACTATCTGCAACAGTGTACTTACCCGGATAACGTTGCATGTATGACAATACCAAGTGGTATATCATACTACAGTTAAGACACTACGGAACAGGTAGAATCAGAAAAATACCGATCGAACCGATTTCATATCATATCATTCTATCAGACATATTTTTATAAAAGTCTCTCTGACTTTGCTTTTCTGGAGTCCCAATTGGATTCACGGAATCTTGCCCCGTCATAAGCTAGTCCATAAATATTCGTTTTGCTGTTACAAGTACTTTATAAAACTTAACTTTGAGAAAACCTATCAGATAGTCTGGAGTTCAATTTGAGACACCATGAACGAATGTATATTATATACTTCTATGAACAGTTCTTTAAATTGAAATTTTTTTTTGAGATACCCTGAGAATATTGAACGACCACAATAGTAGAAACGAATAAGCATAGAATTAAAGTGCCAACAATTTTGCATCAGACTATAAAATCTGTGTTATCAACAGCTGTCGTATGATGCACTTGCTAAACTTCATGCGATGACTAAAATCACCTTTATGTACATATACAACTAGTTTGTGTTCATAAACAAAGATAGAAGCACCGTAAAATTTATCGTTGCGCTTATGGGTCTTCTCGTAGGTGTTTGATTTTCTTGTTACCAAAGAAAAACCATAAATGGACGATTCATTAGCCCTTTGACAGTAAGTCTGTTAACTCATTACCACACGAAAAAAATTTAGACTGGTCCAAGTTGAAAGCAATTTCAGACGACAAAATAAATGTAACTCAAAAATTGAAATTTGTTTTCAGCTGGGTAGAAAACATTGTGGTTACCAGCATTTTCTCCTTTTCCCACAATGATTTCAAAGGGCTTCCATCTCAGGGTCGTAAAAACCAGTGATTGTTTGGTAAAAGCTTAAAGCAGTCGTCTCCGTAATTAGCATTAATGGTTTGGTAATATGATGATAAAAGCATGAGCATGCAACTTGCAAGATGGTCTTCTTTATACATGATCCAGGTACAATATATGAATCCTTAGCTAGGTCATGGTCTCTGACGAAGGAGACTAGAGTTTCTTATAGAAAAATAAGATAGAGTAAAAAGGAAAAAAGAGGTTTGACCTGTACTGAAGGTGGTATGACGAAAATCTTCTTATCCACTTCATCATTCCTTGGAAGATCTTCTACCGGCACTTCAGCGTTTACCTTTTCGTCTTTGTCATCATAGAAAACAGTACTTTGCTCGTTTTGTTGGTCCTCCTTGTCTATGTGCTCGTTCTCGTACTCTTTTGTAATTTCTTCAAATTTGCTCGTTAGATCTTCTTCATTTTCACCGATTTCATTCTTAAATGTACTTTTAACAGAAGAACTATCAGGCTCTTTGCCTTTCTCAACCGTATTTCCGAGGGTTTTCTCTTCTCCATTGTCTGCTTTATGTTCCTCTTCTTCATCTGGTACCTCGAATCGACTCTCTTCTTTTATTTGCTCACCCCCTGTCGGTTCGTTTGTTGAGTTGGTGGTATTTTTTACGTTACGGTGACCGTCATCACCAGTACCATCTTCTTCTTTTTCATCCCCACCTTCTTTGTTCTCTTCTTCGTCATGTTTTTCCTCTTCTTCTTCTCCTTCTTCTTCTTCACTCTCCTCTTCTGTTTCCCTATTGTCCTCATCATCCACGCCCCTATCTTTATCTTCTTCTATTTCTTCTTTTATTCCTTTCTTATGATCATGTGTAACCGCGGGATTTCTTCCATTTTCCTTTTGTTCTTCATTTTCTTCAGATTGTTGATCATTAACTTTTTCTGGTTCTTCTTTTGTTTCTAATTGTTCTTGTTCATTTGTTGGACTTTGTGAGGTAGTTTGGTTAACGACATATACTTCAGTTTTTGAAGAGGTTTCATTTTCAGAATCTTCAGAATCGTGTTCTTCTTCGTCTTCCGTTTCACTCTCCTTGTCCAAATCTAATTCCTCATCGTCCTTTCTCTTCTCCATCAGCGTGATTGTCCTGTCTTCACCATAGTCCACATCTTTTTCGTCATTTACTACCCCCTCTTTAATATCTTGCTCATCACCTCCTTCCTCCAATTGACCTTCCTTTGACAGCTCCTCTTCAACCCCATTGTCTTCCACATCTTCAGCTCGTTGGTCTTGTACTTCCTCCTATAACATAACAAATCATATCGTTGTGGTGAACGTCATTTTTTTTACAAGTTATGCAAGTATGATAACTTCAACTGATGATGACTTCGTTCTTTACTAAAGCTTTTTGTAAGGCTACTCTTTTATCATGATTAGCTCCAGCAAGGATCACAAAAGCTACAAGTCCTTCCGAAATCAATCCAAAGGCAATCCTAACAATATGATATAAGACATCATGTCATCAACTGGCGTGAAATGAAAGATATATAATACGGAACTGAATATTAATTACGAACTTAAACATTAAGACCAAAAATTCAGATGAAGAACCACAAACAACTATGTAAATACATGAGTATACTTAAAGTATCATTGTCGACCTTTTAATTGCGACAAGACAAGTAATTGCTCCTAGCGTACAGGTCGAAATTCGTTTCCTAAACGAAAGGAGGTATTTGCTTTTGTTTGTAGCGTACATTCACATGTGAATGCAGTGACAGTGCTGACTATTCTTGGATATTATGTTGTCTCATTTATTTCTAAAAGTCAAATTTATAGTCGGAAAAACTTAAGGTTTTTCCGTATATGGTAAAGGCCCGATTCGTTTTTATAGCTGTCAAAACTATTGAGGTTCGTATATATTAGAATAAACACCGCACAACCGTTAAAATAAATGGTAAGTTTTCCATTTTCTTTGATATTTACACTCACAATTCTATTTGACTCTCAAAAGAAAGTATTTAATAGGCAGTTAAATTGTTTATCACAATTTTGAGGTGAACCTCCGATTAGTACTTAAAGAGTACAAAATAAAGACAGTTTGCGCTGTTAAACCTGGAAACACATTTTTCAACTATAGTTGCCTTTGCAGCAAATTTAGATAAAGATCAGACTGCTCAAAACCTTCAGTCTGATCGTTGATCTACTCTGTCCACTTTGTTTGATAATTTGAACAAACTTGACCCTAAACTTGTAAAATATTGGCAATTATCATTAGACTGAAGATGCCTCTGTGGTTATTCGGCGCTCTAAAGGTTAAATCTACCTGTATCATGAATTATGAAATGTACCAATCGATTACAGAAATGCATCAATAGGGAACGTGTTTGTTTGAAATGAATGATGGTACACAGTTATCATATCGGTGTAGCCTTTTGGTGGGTTGGCCGTAATAGTGAGTTTTCAGTTGATGATGTTTCGGTATTTCCGTTTTTATATATAAAACCCGTTCATAATGATATATATTATTTTCATTCTATGCAACGAGAGCTGATTGTCAAAGACTTGGACAGAAACAATTAGATATACATACAGCCACACAAAGGAAGAGACAATGACAGATGATAGGTAGACACATGGAAAGCTCGCTACAGATGAAAAATATAAAGACTAAAGATCAACCTTACTCGAACTGTTTGATCGTCCGGGTCTGAAGCTCTGGTGCTCGGTTTTTCCTCATCTGGTAAAGTGCTGGGAGGTAGGTCCGACATCCGGGATCTCTGTAATATAGAATACTATGATTTAAAAATTTATATTTGCAAATGGCATAAGCTTCGTTCGGGCCGAACAAAATAACGAATTTACATGTAATACAGAATCTACAGCTTCGCTAACAGAAACAACTGACCCAATGCAGAAAGAAAAAAGAAGAAAAATTCATCTTTTTCTAGATGTATATTAAGGGTAATGTTAAGGGAGAAGGAGCAATCGCTTGTAACGTGCAATTAAACGGTGCTCTAGGAAAACGCTGTTTAATGCATCTCCTTTGGACAATGTAACAACTAAGTTATTGTGATTATGTACCCATTAAATTTATATGGCTTGCAACACACGAAAAGGGACATTCGGACATCTACGTAAAGTGTCGTCTCGGATCAGCCTGCGCAGTCCGCGCAGGCTAATCCGAGACGGCACTTTCCGTTTTAATGCCATTTTCTGTTTTGCGCATGTCTACTGTAGCAAAAATCTAATGTAGTCGTAAAGTGCCGTCTCGGATTAGCCTGCGCGGACTGCGCAGGCTGATCCGAGACGACACTTTACGCAGATGTCCGAATGTCCCTTTTCGCGTGTTGCACACCATTAAATCTAACAATCTGCTGAGCCATGAAATAGGGGGTCCTTGGGCAAGAAAGAATTAACAAGAAGCAAAAAGTTTCGAACCAGGTCATCCTCCGCAGACTGCGCAGGATGACATGGATCGAAACGTTTTGCAGATACATAGAACCTTTTTTCAACAGAATATGACTCGATTGCTTCTTTTGCCTTCAACACTTTAAGAACTTTATACAGTAAAAATATCTGTTTGGTAAGAGGTGATATTTGTTCAATTAATCAAAACAAGCACCATCAACAAGATCGTTTCATTTTAGACTAGACTCATCAGACCTTACTGTTTGTCAATAGAATATGACAAATGAACAACCGTCTCTACATAGAACTGTACAATATTCATACGAGTTATTCAATAGGCCTATATTGTCAGTACTGGTGTAGTAGCATTTTACATCACATTGCGTGATATTCCAAGAGCTCATTTTCACAGACTGAATAAACTGTTTTCGTTGAACACCTCGCACAGATGTAGCTAGTTCACATAGTTGACAGTTTAGATTTAATCCAGATTGTTGTCTGGATTCATGTTCAGGTGACTGGATACCTTGTGGCACTTTAAGGCGTAATAAGCATCGTAATTTTCAACTGGAGTGTCTTTTCGACAGATACAAAAAAATGTACAAGTATCTTTCTTTTAAGTATAGTCAAGTTTAATATCAAAAGGAGAACGTATTTCACGACAGATTTGAAATAGTTCGGTTCAAGGTAGAAACGTTTTCTAATAAATATTATGACAAACTTACATGTATTTCCCCTTTATCAATAGAACTCTTCAGTTATATCCAAAAAAGCACCATCGAAAGATAAACATTTCCTGCCAACACTTAATCACTTTTATTTTCTTCAAAATATCCAAATTAATTCATAGTTACCATCACAGAAAACATTGTAGAAAAAACCTAAAATGATAGTATAAATAAAGTACATATATTGCTATGTACAGTATGAGAAACGATCCTTAAAATTCTCCGAGATAATAACTGTAAATAAGCAAGGGTTTTACTCCGAGACCACAGAGAAATCGTAACATAAAACACAAGATAGTTATAGCAGTTCGAAGGCTGTTTCGACAAAAACACCTCGCATACTATCGGACAGTGTAGATCTATATCAGACTGCACGTATGTGCAGTCTGATCTCGATCTATACTGTCCGCAATAGCACTTAAGTTTTTCCCATAGCTTACCGTGAGTTAAGGGCAAGCTATAAAGATCGACGATTACGGGTAAAACCACGGATCGTAATTGAGATTCTATGTCAATAGAAACCCGCGTTTTCAATGGGACACTTAAATAGATCAATTTAGATTTTTATTCAAATTCTCTACCCCGTCCAACCTTTCTCTTTTTATATATTTGTTTCTTTCTAGCCGTTATAGTGTGAATATCAATTTTTGCAGGCATTCAGATGACAATATTTTGTTGGAGAAGGAGTTATCTTCTTTACAAAATAACTTATCAAGTTGTCGTAACTACAAGTGAAATAGCAGAGAGCTTAGGGAACGGGCAGCTACTCCTGTTGCCAAATTGTTTTAAAAAGTTGGCCACTGCAAATATTGAAATAACGGTTTATATACGGAAAGGTGTTAACACTATTTTTATAAGTTTCTGAAACAGAAAGAAAACAATATACATAGAATGAAATGGGGAAAGGCGGACGGACGGTAAGACACACTGATATGAAGGCAGTCACGAGAATTAAGGGCAAGATGGCAGCGTAAAGGCTTCCTCTATTGACAAATGCACATATTTCATTTCCTTGAAATTCAAAAGTCTGTGCGGAAAACAAATAGATAAAATATTATTGTAAAATGCTGTCGTGGAAATACAATAAATTATGAATAATAGATTTCCTCCCTGTCTCTGTGTAACCCTTGATTTTGGACTTGGACAAATTTTCCTCTCATCTGCAGATGACATTCTCCTCTTCTGACATAAACTTTTCAGATATTTTAACAGAATGATAACATGTTAGTAACTAGTCATTCTTTTTTTTTGGGGGGGTGGGGGGTGGGGGGGGGTCTTAATGTTTAATCATGACTGTGTCTAGTTATTTCTTAATTACATGTACATGTATATGCACTGAGATAACGTGGCATCGTCTCGATTAATTATCTATTACAAGAGAAGAAAAAGATAGGGCTGCACATTTTAAATGCTCTTAATCTTTGATACGGTAACTGTCGGTGTTTTGATACCATTTACTCTTTACCAAACACAATTCTAAAAGCGTCCAACTTAAAATCATCTGCAGAATTTCTAGCAAATTCAACGTTACCTAAATGTTGGATTTGCCCTCAACGGAGAAGAAAACCTTGTGGGAAAAGGAGAAAATGCGGTGACGGGCATCTTTACTAACAATGTGTGCTACAGCCATTTTACAAAAGACAACATTTCTGTGTAAAATATGGTGAATGCAGCCCTGAAGTTCCACATAAGTATGCATACATAATCACTAAACAGAGAAGTTGCTTGTAACATAAAATTTGCAAATTTGTATCTCAACTACGCTCACCTCAGAATGAAAAGAATGGTAGGCAGTCGGTAACATGTTGATTAAACTGGGTATAACTGTTTATTTTAGTGTATACTCAAAACTTCTTTCGTAGAGTGAAAAGCATAGGCTATATAATTACGAGAAGCGATCCTATTTCTTTGTGCTAAGCACTGAGGACATTGATCAGTTCATCAAAATTAGCTTTTCCTGATAAACAACAGTTTTGTAAGGGCTTAGGGAAGCAGGCTTATTATTTTTTATAGGGCCTTTTAATACTGTTTACATAAGAAAAGGAGATGAGCTATGAGGAAAAAGTAGTTCCGATGTAATGCAGAGAAATTACCTTCTCCTCTCCTACAAAATGGTCATTTCACTACTTAGTCATTCCCTGGGGTCATTTCGCTGGAAGGGTCATTTCTTTGCATTACACCGGCAAGAAAACGTCTATAAAATTCATTGGCGAGTTTATAAATTTCTTCGTGAAATTATAAAGTTATAATTCATTGTTAGATTTTTTATAAAGCACCAAACAAATATTTGAAAAAAAAAAAGTGTAGTGTTTGAGTTTACTTTTTTAAAAGTAATAAAAATGTCATTAATAATTCAGCAACCTCATTACTTTACTTTTCAACAACCAATTACGGGTTTAACGACCCTGAAACGGAATCCTTTGGAAAACATTATGGGAAAAGGAGAAAATGCTGGTAACCAGCATTTTCTCCTTTTCCCACAATGTTTTCTACTCTTTCAGTGATATATCTAAGCCAGTCTTAGTTTGTTATTTGCAAGTGCCTTCAATTTCGACTGGTTTATAATTCTGTCGTTTGTCGTAAACGGTAAAACCCCTTTGTAAAACTCAAGACTTTTTCTTTCAAGTATATTTATAACTATACGCAGTTGCTTGGCAGTGTGGTCACTATTTATGTCTAGCAACTTTCTGTTTCGCAGCAAAAAAAACAGTATCCACTTGCAAGACTAATTTGTCTATCATGTTCTTCTCTTTTCGCAAAGGGTACCTGAGGTCGCAATACTCCAAGATATACAGTAAATTTAAATATACGAAACGACCAGTTATACATAGACACTGGAAGTCAATATTGAACGTTTGTTATACACTTAATTTTATATCTAACAAACGTCAACCCTTAAACTATTACATAAATAAGAATGACAATTTAAAATCAACAGAAAAAGGGCGTAAATATTATAAATTCAATTTTATTTCCGCTGGGAAAAAAAATCACTCCGCGCACTAAACAACGAAGATCAAGATCAGACAGTGCAGTCTGATCTTGGTCTACATTGTCTGGAAATGGCTCAATGGGTCGCTCTTTAGCAGCCAAAGTGTACAATTTTATATTTCATAGGGCTCCTTCAGGAAATTGATCATATCAATACCTGTCGATTTTTCCATTTTCGCCATACCAGTTTCTCGACTCTAGTCCCTCTTCTACGATACAATTTAGCCTCTTGGAAACACTGTGACACAAGATTCACCCATTACCACACAATCCCTACTTTTGACGACAATGAGAAGACGCCTTTAGAAAACATTGTGGGAAAAGGAGAAAATGCTGGCAATCAGCATTTTCTCCTTTTCCAACAATGCTTTCTACCCTTCATAAAACAAATTTCAAATTCTCAGTAACTTTCATTTTGTCGTCTGCAAATCCATTCGATTTGGGCAAACTTAAAATTTTGTCGTTTAGTAATGGGTTAAACATGCCTGCCTGTTTTTTTTAAAGATATACACACTCAATATTATAGAGTCTACATTTTTTTTAAATGCCATCAGTTTAAATATAGAGGCTTACATGACTAAATGGGGGAAATGGGACAGACGGAGTAAATGTCGATTACGCAAATGTATTAACCCATTTACCACACAATCTCTAGTTTTGACGACCCTGAGAAAGAGACCTTTACAAATCATTGTGGGAAAAGGGAGAAAATGCTGGTAACCAGCATCTTCTCCTTTTTACACAACGTTTTCTACCCTTCACTAAACAAATTTCAAATGTTCAGTCACTTTCTTTTGTCGCCTGCAAATGCTTTCCATTTGGACAAGCCTGAAATAAAAAACCCTGACCACTGAGATTGAATCAAATCTAATTTAAGAAGAAAGACAACTTACTCAGATTGGAAGCATTTATCTCCCTTCCCCTTTGCAATGGATGGTATTTCGTGCAAACAAACTGCAGTGTTGGTGTTGTATTAGAGTTATACTGTAGATGATATATGGTGCTCTCAAAATGAAAATGATATAATAAAACATTGCAAAAGTTATACGAAAAGATACAATAAAAACACAACAAACTTGATACAGAAATAAACAAAAAAATAATACAAGGAGGAGCGGATGGAAGGCATACCGTCTTTCAAAACAGTGTTAAGTAATTAGGAATGAAATATAGAAATATACAAATGTAAGATCATTATAACAAACAAAGGAATTAACAGAAAATATAACATAATTAACTCTTTCAGTGCCAAATTTAGTTAACTCCTTACCAAACTGGAAATAAATACACCAGTTCAAACTGAAAGCATTAAATTGCAGACGATGAAATAGATTCGATCAAGAAATGTAAATTGTTTTTGGTAAGGCTAGAAAACATCTTAGGAAAAGGAGAAAATGCTGGTAACGAGGAAATGCCTGTTATCAGTATTTTCTCCTTTTTTTCCAACTATGTTTTTATAAACTGTCTTTTCCAGGTTCGTCTTTCGACGGCTGAAAATACTATTCCCTGACACTCAGAAAGGCTTACAAGTATCTAATAGGTTTACCTAAACAAAAGGTCGGTATAGATCCTACATCAGACTGGACGGTCATTTTAGTCTGGTCTTGATCAATGCCTCCTCTAAAAACCCTCATTTTCGCCTTTGGCGCTGACAGAGTCATAGCTTGTTACATGTAATTGTAAACGAAAGGTAAGTAGACAAACACGCTTTTTGGAAAAATGCAAATAAATTCCCCCATGAAATATGAAACTAATTTCTTTTCGTGTCCCTGCTTGTTTATCATAAGGTTTTCTAACCTAAATAAAAGAGCACGAAATACTTCCAGAGCTGAAACTGAAGTACACCATAAGCAATCACATTTCGTTTATAAAATACACACATGTATAAAACAAAATACGAACAGCCGATGAAAAAGTTAGTTAAGCAAGTGCATCGTACGAATAAGCTGTAAAGAGATTCAAATAAAATTTCATTTAGATTCGATAATCTTGCATAAATTTAGGAGGAAAGTGAGGAAGAATGAAGTAGTAATATCAAAACATGACCTACATGTATGTAGTATTGTGTTGATAAATATTCAAAAGTATTTATAATATTGTTGTAACATGTTGCTGTCCGTTTAGCTTCCTTAGTCATAAAGCGATGTTTTTGGGCAGTCTTGAAATTTTCACACACACAGACACACACACTAAAAAAAAATGACATGTTGTCATTGGTGCTTTTGGTTTATCTGTCAACTTAGCAAAAGTTTAAATGATTTTGCTGACAGTGTAAATCAAGATCATACTGTAGGTTGACTACTATCACTTGCAGCAAGATCCTAAATCTGCATCGTTTGATATTTCTTCAGATATACCTAGAAAGACAATCTTTAAGAGGCAGAATTTGGGTCTTTTCTGCTGAAAATTGAAATTTAATTTGTTAAGCATTCAAAGGCTTACTGTCTGATATCATAGGCATTTGTTTGATATCATAAGCAACAGTTTGTTATATATTCAAAATACACATTTTATGTTTAATATAAAGACGATAAAACGTATAGAAGGCAGCAATACGCAGCAGCATGATATAAAAGAACAGGATTAATGATACTCACACAGTGCTCAACGCAACATAAAAATACTTGTCAAACACCCAAAACGTAAGCGAAAAAGGTTAGAGGCGCTAGTTTTAATTCTACCTGTCCTGACTGAGGTCTAGAAGCTTTATCATCTACTTCTTTTTCACCATCATCATTTATTACCAGTTCTTTTTCGCTCCGTCCCCCTTCTTCCCCTCCTTCTCTTAGCTTGCTGTCTGTCCTGTGTGTAACTGCAGGTTCACTGAAATATAAAGTGAACCGTGTACGGGTAAAAGGTAGTTATATGCATCTCCTTGATGCATTATACCAAGCAAGCCATCAATTAATGATCACTGGAATCTACAGTTGATTGAATCTTGAGTATTGGATTGAACAGATGCCCCCCAGAGTGTATAAAAGGTTTTTAAAGGTTTACTCAGTGACTCACTTTTTTACCAGTCATGAACCATTTTCGAAATCATCCGAGATGTCATCAAGACAAACATTCCTACCAAATTTTATGAGAATTGGAACGAAAATATGTCCAACAGAGTTTCCACAAACTAGATTTGATCAAGTGACCCATTTTACTTTTAGAACTCGTTTGAGATATCACCAAGATAAACATTCTGACTATGTTTTATCAATATTGTACTGAAATTTCGGCATCTAGAGTGTACACGAGGATTTTTAAGTTTTAATTCAATGACCTATATTTTAACCAACATAGCCCATTTTCCAAGCGAGAAATGAGATATCATGAAGAGATACATTCTTACCAATTTTCATGAGCATCAGACTGAAAATATGTCATCTAGATCATACAAAAGGCTAAAGTTGACGACGAACGGCATTCGACGAAAGACCCTGTACATAGCACGACCATAAAACTTCAATGCAGGCACTTCGTGTTCAGGTGAGCTAAAGTGCCATGAGAATTTTATGCTTTATAACAGATTTGTGCTTCAACATTTTAACCCAAGATATTACAAAAAGTCACATTAGTACAAATATGAAGGTACTTTTATAGCTGAAATAAAGATTGTTCTTTGTACTATACCTTATGCCAGAGTCAACTGACTTCTTTTCTTCCTCATGTTCAAAGCGCTGTTGTTCACTGGAGGATCTTGACGAACATCTACTATCTGAACTTCTGGAGGACTCATCGTCGTCGTCATCTTCATCGTCGCTAGATGGGGCTTCTTCATCTTTCTGTTTAAAGTAATTATACGGAGTAAAAGAGTAAATTTTTTAATGACTGGACTCTTAAAGAAATATTTAGCCCCATCGTTAGTTTCCAACCGTTCTTTGATATCTCACGTCATCAGAGCATTGTTACTTGTTGGACATTACATTTACAAAATCTTCTAGCAAACATATTGTTAAACTTATGACAACATGTAATGAAAAGCAACGTCAGAAATCTGTCAGTTTGTGCATATACTGTAGTTCAGTTTCGAGTTTGTCCATTTGATTGCTTAACTATAATCTAGTTTCAAATGTTAGCAGCTGAAACATGATTTATAGCGTTACAGAGTTCATAAAAATTGGTTAAAAAGAAATTGGCCACTTCTATTAATCGATACCTTTTTTCTCTTCTTTTTCTTCTTTTTACGGCGTTTTCGTTTATGTCGTTTACATCTTTTACAGCAGCAGACCACGATAATGATCAGCAGCAACAGTGTGATAAAACCAGCAACGCCAAGTATTATGGGTAGAAAATCAAACGGACTGTCTGTTTCACTTGTGAAAGCTGGAAAAGAAGTCATTTAACCCGTTACCACCCAATCCCTACTTTTGACGACCCTGAGAAGGAAGCCCTTAGAAAACATTGTGGGAAAAAGGAGAAAATGCTGGTAATCAGCATTTTCTCCTTTTCCCACATTCACATCCCTTCATATAACAAATTTTAAAAATTCAGTCACTTTTATTTTTTCGTCTGCAAATCCTTTCGATTCGAACAAACCTAAAATTTTGTGGTTTGGTAATGAGATTAATTCTGTTGTAAAGACTTTTAAGCATGACTCAATGATCTCATTGCGGACAGTGTAGATCATGATCAGACTGAACAGGACGTTCAAGGACCCTACTCGACTGGACAACATAGATAGTGTATTCTTTCTGCAGAATCATATATAATATCAATTGAGACAAAAACTGCTAAAGATTCTTTCATATTCATGAAAAAAAGTCCTTTTTGTGTATTCAAAACGTGCTGGGGAAATCTCTGCAAAATTAACTTCGATATTTTATTGAAGTCAATAGAAAATTGTTTTCTATTCTACTATATTTAAACGGTGATTGAAGCTGTTCCATATTAAGTCGTCTTCCTCAGACAAATTACAATGTAGTAAACATGTGTCAGTTCACTTTTTACAACTTCTAATACCTGTTTAAATGCACTTTAACGTTTGTATCATTATATAGCGAGAAGTGGGTATATGAAATACTTACGACAGAGAACTGAAATAAACGAAAGAAAAGGATAATAAATTAGAGAAAAAAAAGAATCTTCATGTGTAACTAAAACTCATAATTTACGCCCTCTGTTTACATTGTTCTTACACCTATCATTCAGAACTGTAGCAAATATTGCGATCAAGATGAAATTGTTCTCCTTTCCTCATAATGTTGAATATGTTGTAAACTTTATCTGTGATTGGTATTCATATCATATACTTAGTTTTAAATGTCTACTTCAGTAAATTTCTGGCAGGGCATGCTGAACTTAAATCAGTATTAACCATTTGGCTGCTAAGCGCGACTGGCTGACCTTTTGCGGACAGTGTAGATCAAGATCAGACTGCACCGAACGTGCAGTCTGATCTTTGATCTACACTGTCCGATAAGGGGGTATTATTCCCCAAAACAGAACTTTGAAACAGCAATATTTGGGTTATTAATATCGAATTGGAAATTTCATTTCAGTTATTTAGCAGAAAAAGGATTAAATAATCTTGATTGAAGAAATGGGAATTAAAGGTATCTGGTACATGGGTGAGCAATATCATTCTAAACATGATAAGATGGCAGATTGATTGTTATGCTAGTATTGAAATACTCTTGACTGTCAATAGAACATGAAGTTCAAAATATTTTGGCAAAGAGTGGACACGTACAAATAACTGATTTCAAACTGTTGTTCCGCAAAACTCTAATCAAACAAATACAGTGAGACAGAGAGAGAGAGAGAGAGAGAGAGAGAGAGAGCCGACACGTCACGGTGTTCATGGACTATTTTGAAAGTTGTAATTGAGATAAGAAAACTCAGAAAAGTAGGGACAGGAAAAAGGGAAGTAAGCTATGATAAATGTATATTGTAAAGCCTTTACAAATACATGTATCTGCCCTGGACCAGATAAACTACATGTATATTTGTTGGACTGGAATCAAATTGTAATGGATAAGGGAGCGGGGCAAGAATTTTGAACAGTAAACAATAATATACCTACAAAAAGGTGTAAACTGAATGATCTGCCCAGGACTAGATATGTTTGTAGGACTTTGATTTTCAACACAGGTTTCTGGATTCGCTGTTATAAATACTGTACTTCCGGACAGCTCGATGGCCTAAAGAAAGATAAAATACAAATGGTTAGTGTGCTTGTCAGCATGTTTTCTTGTACCCCTACCACTAGCCAACAAAGACAGGTAAGCTCTGAGGACTAAAACATAATGAGAATAGGAAAAACAATGGTACCTGTTTCCCAGAGTATTGTCCAATCATTATTTGAGGCAAACTTTAAATATCGACGAGTTTGAAATTTTGTTGTGAAGTATAGAGTCCGATGAAATTATGATACATGTACTTGTTTTATGGTATCAAAATTACCAGTTTAATCCATTTTTAATCAAATTCAAATAAGATATACTATGCAAAAAGGAGGTTTAATACATCTTCAAAACATGCCATTGATTTGATACAAAAATTGCAAAACAATTGATATACGTATTGGGCTTGACATGCAAAGCAAAACATGTTCATTCACTGTGAAATAATTCGGTTTTTTTTTAACGTGGCAAATATAATGGACAACGAAGACGATTACACAACACTTTGAAAAATGACTTCAGTAATTCAGTCGGTCAATATGTTTATATACGGTTTACTTCAAAAACCTCGTAACTACAGCTTGTTTCGCGCTTTAATTACGAGGTTTTTGAAGTAAACCGACGATATATGTGACCTGTCACGAAAAAAGGGACCATCTGGGAAATCTGTACATCAATTAGATGAAAAAAGATCAACGAAAGTGCAGGTCAGTTTAAGTTGATGATTCCGCGCAGAAATCTGGGCAGGCTGACCTCGGTCAAAACTTTCTGCTTTAGATAAATTTCCCGCATGTCCAAGGACTATCAGCTGGCTGTTAGACAGGATGAGCTTCACTGATCTATGATTACGTTATGATCTGCATGGAATGATGAACCACGGATGTGCATTAAACCATTACCACACGAGAAAAATTTAGACTGGTCCAAATTGAAAGCATTTGCAGACGACAAAATAAAGGTGACTGAAAAATTGAAATTTGTTCTGGGAAGGGTAGAAAATACTGTGGGAAAAGGAGAAAAATGCTGGTTACCAGCATTTTCTCCTTTTCCCAGAGTGTTTTCAAAAGGCTTCTTTCTCAGGGGCGTCAAAAGTAGGGATTGTGTGGTAATGGGTTAAACCCTCTTTTATTATAACATGGCTTATTTATCTTTTTTCTGAGTGTAGAGCATTGATTAGGACGTATGTTGTGTAACAGAAGAGATTAGTATTTTGATTCTTACCAGACAAACAAACTGATACGTGTTAGAGCCATCTGGGGTTGCAGAATCTCTGTTGTACAAGGTGACATAAGATACCGTATCTATTTCGTCATAGAATAGACAGTCTAGAACACCTTCACCTGTAATTTGAGATTAATGATTCAGATATGGCCTGCAACACTCCAAACAAGAGGGCCATTGGCCCTGGAACGCTCACCTTAGACTATAGCTTATGAGTGAAATTCAATTTTTTGAGCAACCTTGGTAAAGCTTCACCCAAGGAACATCCCTGCCAAGTTTCATCAAGATTTCATCAAGGGTTAGGAGAAGATGTGTAAAGAAATTGTTGATGGGCGACAGACGCCGGACATAGGGTAATCAAATATCAAAGCTCTACACCTTCCAGTTTCAAAGAAGAATTCTAAATTTTCCTTCTTTGTCCTATGTTCGAATTTGTGGTCCCCGAGGCTGGGTCTGTTTTAACGAAAGCAGCATCCTTCGAACAAACGTAATAGAGGTCCACTCAAACATGCTACATACCAAGTATCAAAGCTCTACACCTTCCCGTTTAAGAGAAAAAGAAATTTAAAATTTTCCTTCTTTGTTCCAACCTGTGGCCTCCAGGGCATTGCCAGTTTTGACGCTAGGGACATCATATGACCAAACTTGGTAGAGGTCCACTAGAAGATTCTGCATACCAATATCAAAGCTCTGCACCTTCAAGTTTCAGAGAAGATTAAAATTTTCTAAAGTTTTCCTTCTTTGTTGCTATGTTCGAACCTGTGACCCCGCGGGGTAGGGCCAGTTTTGACCCCAAGGGCATAATATGAACAAACTTAGTAGAGATCCACTAAGGATTGCTACATGCCACATATCATAGCTCTATGCCTTCTAGTTTTAGAGAAGAATAATTTTAAATTTTTCTTTCTTTGTTCCTACGTTCAAACTTGTGACCCCCGGGGCGGGGCCAGTTTTGACTCCACGTGCATGATTTAAACAAACTTGGTAGAAGTCCACTAGGAGATCCTACATACCAAATATCAAAGCTCTACGCCGTCTAGTTTCAGAGGAGAAGAATTTTTAAATTTTCCTTCCTTGTTCCTATGCCCAAACAAGTGACCCCCGGGGTGGGGCTAGTTTTGACCCCAGGGACATCATTTGAATAATCTTGGTAGAAGTCCACTAGGAGATGCAACAGACCAAATATCACATCTCTACGCTTTCTAGTTTCTGAGGAAAAGAATTTTACAGTTTTCCTTCTTTGTTCGTATGCTCAAATTTGTGACCCCCGGATTGGGGCCAGTTTTGACCCCAGGGACATAATTTGAACAAACTTGGTAGATGTCTACTAGGAGATGCCACATACCAAATATCAAAGCTCTACGCCTTCAAGTTCCAGAAGAGAAGATTTTTAAAGTTTTCCTTCTTTGTTCCTATGCTCAAGCTTGTGACCCCCGGGGTGGAGCCAGTTTTGACCCCAGGGATATAATTTGAACAAACTTGGTAGAGGTCCACTAGGTTATACTACATACCAAATACCAAAGCTCTACGCCTTTAAGTTTCAGAGGAGAAGATTTTTAAAGTTTTCCTTCCTTGTTCCTATGCTCAAACTCGTTATCCCCCGGGTCGTGGCCAGTTTTGACCCTAGGGGCATAATTTGAACAAACTTGGAAGAGGTCCATTAGGAGATGCAACATACCAAATATCAAAGCTCTACGCCTTGTAGTTTCAGAGGGGAAGATTTTCAAAGATTTCGTTTCTTTTTTCTTTGTTGTTACCATGGCAACCAGAGTGATGGGTGGAATATCAATTCTTTGAACAATTTTGGTAGAGCTTTACCCAAGGAACATTCCTGCCAAGTTTCATGAAGATTGGCCTAGTGGTTTAGGAAGAGAAGATGTTTAAAGAAATTGTTGACGGACGACGGACGCCGGACATAGGGCAATCACAATAACTCACCTTTAGCAATTTGTGCTAAGGTGAGCTAAAAAGGCATTCGGACATTCGCGTACAGTGTTGCCGTTTGAAGTTAAAAAAAAAGGCCTATTTAATTTTTCCACAACGTTATTTTTACATATAAAGAAATCATCCAGTTATTTTGATCAGATTTAATATGCCAGACGGCATAAACCAAGATAAGACTACACAGAACATGCAGTCCGATATTAAATCTACACCTTCTATTTATTTACTTAAGCTTTTACTGATAAGAATAAATCTGAAAGTCAATGACTTGTAATTTCTACTGTCGAGAAATGTCGAATATGTATACTTGGCACTCACAGTTAAACAAGAGGGCCACTGGCCCTGGAGCGCTCACCTTAGACTATAGCTTATGGGTGAAATTCAATTCGTTGAACAATTTTGGTAGAGCGTCACCAAAGGAGCATCCCTGCCAAGTTTCATCAGGTTTCATCAAGATTGGCCCAGTGAGTTAGGAGAAGCTGTTTAAAGAAATTGTTGACGGACGATGGACGCTGGATGACGGACGCCGGACGCCGGACATAGAGCGACCTTCGTGCTAAGGTGAGCTAACAAATACCAAGGCTCTGCACATTCCACTTCCAAAGAAGAATTCTAAATTTTTCTTCTTTGTTCCTATGTTTGAAACTGTGATCCCTGGGGCAGGGTCAGTTTTGACCAAAGCAGCATCATTGGAACGAACTTGGTAGAGGTCCACTCAAAGATGCTAAATACCAAATATCAAAGCTCTACCTCTTCCCGTTTAAGAGAAAAAGCAATTTAAAGTTTTCCTTCTTTGTTCCTATGTTCCTATCTGTGACCTCCGGGGACGGGCCAGTTTTGACGCCAGGGACATCATATGACCAAACTTGGTAGAGGTCCACTAGGATATGCTATATACCAAAAGCTCTGCACCTTCAAGTTTCAGAGAAGATTTTTAAAGTTTTCCTTCTTTGTTGCTATGTTCAAACCTGTGAACCCCGTGGCAGGGCATAATATAAAAAAAATTTGGTAGAGGTCCACTAGGAATTGTTACATACAAAATATCAAAGTTCTATGCCGTCTAGTTTTAGAGAAGAAGAATATTTTTTTTTGTTCCTATGCTTGAACTTGTGACCCCGGGCCAGGGCCAGTGGTGTCTCCAGGGGCATCAGATGAACAAACTTGGTAAAGGTCCACTAGAAGATGCTACATACCAAATATCAAAGCTTTACGACATCAAGTTTCAGAGAAGAAAATTTCTAAAGTTTTCCTTCTTTGTTCCTGCTTTCGAACTTATGAACCCGGGGCTGGGCCAGTTTTGACCCCAAGGGCATCATATGACCAAACTTGGTAGAGGTCCACCAGGAGATACTACATACCAAATATCAAATCTCTATGCCTTTTAGTTTTTTTTTTTTTTAGGAAGAATATTACAGTTTTCATTCTTTGTTCCGATGTTTGAACTTGTAACCCTCGGGGCAGGGCCAATTTTGACCCCAGGGGCATCATGTGAACAAACTTGGTAGGGGTCCAGTAGAAGATGCTTCATACTAAATCTCAAAGCTCTACGCCTTTAAGTTTCAGAGAAGAAAATTTCTAAATTTTTCCTTCTTTGTTCCTATGCTCAAACTTCTATACCCCCCGGTTTTGACCCCAAGGACATCATTTGAACAACATGGTAGAGGTCCACTAGGAAATGTCACATATCAAATATCAAAACTCTACACCATCTAGTTTCAAAGGCTGTTCCTATGCTCAAACTTGTGACCCCCGGAGTCCAGGTTCATCATTTGAACAGACTTGGCAGAGGTCTACTAGGAGATGCCACACACTAAATAACAAAGCTCTACGCCTTCTAGTTTCAGAGAAGAAGATTTTGAAATATTTTGTATTTCTTTCCTTTTTGTTGTCATGGCAACCAGACCTATGGGTGGAATTCAATTCTTTGAACGATTTTGGTAGAACTTTACCCAAGGAGCATCCCTGCCAAGTTCCATCAAGATTGGCTCAGTGGCTTAGGAGAAGATGTGAAAGAAAATGTTGACGGACGACGGACGACGGACATAGGGCGATCACAATAGCTCACCTGTAGCACTTCCTGCTAGAGTGAGTTAAAAAGAGTTTAAGTCAGAACACTTACTTGTGAACATTTGTGTCGTTTTGCACAACGTATAGTTATATATAAGCTGTTGTCTAGAGTCGCAGACATCTACACTAGTAGTGTTGGAGTTCGAATCGTTGCAGGTGTTGTAGAAATAAGAACCGTATATGGAAGGTGGACACAGTGTTAACCCAGACGTCTCTGAACCTGAAATTTTTAATGATTTGGTTATATTCTACTCCGAGGTAATGATCAACGTCTAGGTCATCCAAATTCATACCAAATTCATGATCCGAATGCTTACTTGAGCTGGTACATATAATATTTGGAAATCTGCAAATACAAAGCAAATCGCAGACGATATGATATATAATCTGACTTAATTAACTAACGAAATTCGTTAATGAAAAGTGGACTTTTTTCTCAAGGTCATTAAAACTCGAGTTGTCTGGAACAGGCTTAAAGAGAAGAAAATACCATTTTGGAGAGCAAGATGTTGATGGTACGCCAAGTCGTGGTTTGTCTGTGTACACACCTCAGCCACTGTGTCCAGGGATGTGAAACGTAGTCCAGTAGATTCTGCCGCTGTTTGAAAAGACATTAAAACTTTGACTTCTCATGTGCAATACGACAGAATTATGACAACAAGTCACAAGCATTTAATCCCTTTTCAACAATGTTTTCTATCATTTCTGCGACAACTGTCAACATTTTTGTCAAATCAATTTTGTCGTTGGCAAATGTTTTCAATTTGGACAAATCTAAATTTTTCTAGTTTGGTAAAGAGACAATGCACACATGTACATGTTCATCTAAGGTAGCCCGGCTGGGTATGTCAGTGTGTAAGGTATCTGGCTCGTAACATGGGCTTGCGAGATCCCGGCAAATTTTCTTTTCCGGCAATTCTCCACCTCTAACCCCTGATGCAATTGAGAAAGTAGTCAGTTGTTTGGACACATAGCCGGGCCAGTGCTGGTCTGAGAAAGGCAGGAAACACATGCATGTAGTGTAGGTGCACTGGTCGCCGTGACATAACCTAAGTTAATCGGCAATCCGAAACGACACTTTCCGTTTCTATGTAATTTTCTGTTTTGCAAAAGTCTGTTGTAGCACAAAATCTAATGTAGTTGTAAAGTTAGCCTGCACGGACTGCGCAGAGTGATCCGAGACGACACTTTACGCAAATGTCCGAATACCCCTTTTCGCGTGTTGCAAGCCGATCTATAAAATCCTGTTTGTCTAACAACAGAATGGATCAAGGTACAGTTATCCTTTAACAGGCAAAAAAAAGCTTGATCTACAGCAAAGCAAAGTCTCGACCAAAGTCAGTCTGCACGAAGTGCGCTTTTAGCAGCTGATTAAACTCCTTTTTTTCTTTTAATTTCTTTTAAATACCGAGATTAACTAAATGTTGAACCGCTTGGAATGAAACATTTATACCTGTGCCATAGTAGTACACATATTTTGATGACGTAATCTCACGAAGATCAATGCACGTGTGCATGAAGATGAAGAATCCTGTAAAAAGTTCAACCTGCTCTGCTGACCTGCACGAGGGATCAAAGAAAGAAGACATTTTCTTTTAAATTTCATATGCACAAACTTTACATTTAGAATTTCTACGAGGGCCCATATGAAACGTAGTATCAAGTTTGGTTACACGTCATTGATTTGATACAAAAAATTTACCAAACAATTGATATATTGGGCTTGACATGCAAAGCAACATATGTTCATTCACAGTGAAATAATTCGTTTCTTTTTTTAATGTGGCAGTTATAATGTCCAACGAAGACGATTACACAAAACTTTGAAAAATGACTTCAGTGATTCGGTCGGTCAACATGTATATCGTCGGTTTACTTCAAAAACCTCGTAACTACAGCTTGTTCCACGCTGTAATTACGAGGTTTTTGAAGTAAACCGACGATATCACGTAAAAATGACTTCAGTGATTCAGTCGGTCAAAATACATATCCTCGGTTTACTTCAAAAACCTCGTAACTACAGCTTGTTTCCCGCTGTAATTACGAGGTTTTTGAAGTAAACCGACGATATGCTAGTATGTGACCTATCACGCAAAAAGGGACCATCTGGGAATTCTGTACATCAATTAGATGAAAACAGATCTATGGAAGTACAGGTCAGTTTAAGTTGATGATTCAAAAATGATTGTATATGTATAACAAGGTACAATGACCACTTTTCAAACAGAAAATGCCATTAAAACGAACATTGTCAACCCTGGCCAGCCAGCACAATTCGCACTGTCTGACCAGGGTTGACACTTTTCCCAGTTCCCTTTTTGCGTGATGGGTCACATGCGTATATTCAAAATCACGGGCTCAAAGTCAATATTTATGCTGAATTAACTTTTCACTGCTGTAAGCATTTTCAGCAAGATACATTTTATAGAGAATGCGTATCACGCTCAGTAAATGTGAACTTTTTACGAAAAGATAAAATTTTAGACTTGTCCAGATTGAAAGCATTTGCAGACGAGAAATTAAAGTTTGCTCAAATGGTGCAAATTGTTCTTGATGGAGTAGAAAACACTGTGGGAAAAGGAGAAAGTGCTGTTTACCAGCATTTTCCCCTTTTCTCACAGTGTTTTCACAAGGCTCCTTTCCCAGGGTCGTTAAGACTCGGGGTTGTGTGGTAATAGGTTTATCCTCTGAAGGAATTAGCTCTATACAAGACGACAAAATTTTAGTCTCGTACAAATTGGAAGCATTTGCAGACGACTAAATTCAAAGTTACGTAGAATATGAAATTTGTCATTCACTATGATAGAAATCATTGTAGCAAAAGGAGAAAATGGCGGTTACCAGTATTTTCTCCTTTTATACCAGAATGTTTTAAAAAGGCTTACCCCCTGAGAGTCGTAAAATGTCGGAAAAAGTTTGTATTGGGAAGGTTAGAAAACATAAAAAGAGGTTACCTGTATTTCCTCCTCTTTCGACAATTTTTTAAAATGCTTCTTCATTAAGGTCGTGAAAACCAGGGATTGTTTGGTAAAGGGCTAAAGGATTAATGGTATTCATTGTCTAAGAATTCATTACTCTCTCACCGTTGGTCATTGTTTTGGTGATGGTCACGGGGAAAGGTAGCTAGTGGCTTGAGAAGAACACTATATGGAGTACTTATAAAAAAGAAATCCCGGAAAAGCATGTATAACTATTCTGGCTGCCATAGAAACAATGATGAAAATTGTTGTTAAACACCATACTACCATACAAAATTAACCTTTATTTAACTCTTTATCACACGAGAAAATTTTAGACTGGTCCAAATTGAAAGCATTTGCAGACAACAAAATAAAGGTGACTGAAAAATTGAAATTCGTTCTGGGAAGGGTAGAAAACACTGTGGGAAAAGGAGAAAATGCTGGTGACCAGCATTTTCTCCTTTTCCCACAGTGTTTTCAAAAGGCTTCTTTCTCAGGGGCGTCAAAAGTAGGGATTGTGTGGTAATGGGTTAAATGATTATAGCTCACTCTACCTTACTCTACCTTTGCCTTCTAAAGAAAAAATCTACCAAATAAGACGCGTTTTAAATGTAGCAACTGACCTTAGAACATACTTAGTCCCATCTTGGATAAAACAAGTAAAATCTAGTGTCGGATTGGGAGAATTCAGAAATACACCGGAAGGTGACACCGCCTTGTAGTTTAACAAGTGGGTGGAGTTGGTGACCCATGTACCATCAAAACTTGTGACCCATGTGCCGTTAAATGATTCTGGAAACGTGCATTGACCTTCTGAAAATGTAAACCACATAGCTTTTGATAATAATATACAAGAAATCTGTGTAAGAAGAAAACGATATAACTCTCTGTAAATGTAGAATTGGCGCATAGAAAATTAGCTCCATATCAAAAGCAGAGAAATGAATAAAACCTTTATTCTATTATGATTACCAACATGGAAAGATTTTGTCTGTAAATTAGATTATCGGACTCTGATAAACTTAAAGCCATCTCAGAATCTACCGCATTTTCATCGTGAAATAACCATTTCTAATTTTCTTATCGAACGCACGCTTGAAAATTGCATAGAGTACCGTAAAATCTCGTCTGTCAAAACTCGGTATAATCTCATATACATTATTTCTAGTAATTACCTTTTTTATATATATTCTTGCTTATTCAACAATTAAAATTGATAATTCTGACAAAACTACGATTTATTTTACCTTTGGATTTAGTATCAAATTGTTATATGTCAGCTTCTTTGGAACTATAGTCGTCTAGGACGTGCACACCTGTCACAGAAGCGAATGTGCTGCGGTCATGTATATTTCAATACACGTACACATATGCTCATGTTTTCGTGTGTTGTTAATTCTAATTCTTGAGGTACAGTTGTGTGAAAAAAATAATGACATCTGTACTATCACGGTAAAATTTGGTTAAAATCCACGAGATCGATTATAAAGCTCGCAAAAGGCCTGCTTGATAACAGTGTACTAATAGAAAGGCAGTGTAATAATAGAAAGGCAACGCAATATTTGACTCGTGAAAGACACTTCATCTCCAAAGCCTTGCTTTTTGCTTAACACGCTGAGGTGGTACGTATTCCATGGCATTATTTTCATATAATTAGCCGGTAGCTCACCAACTAGCCCAAACAGAATGACTTTCCGGAACAAGACCTTGCGACCTCCCGCTGGGCGGATGGCTTGGCCGAAAGGCGTACTAAAAAGTTTTTATATTGCACTTTCACATATAAGTAGCACACATACGCTATGTTCAACTCTGCACCGTAAGAAAGTTTTTGCATGCTTGAATGCAAAGCATTTGCATAATACAAAAAAAGTAGCTGAAATAAAAGGTTAAAGGTTAAGATACATTGGAAAAAATACAGACTATCTGCATTTTCTCGTGTTCACATCAAGTTTTCAAAAGCTCTTTACTTTCAGGTACGTCAAAACCCAAAATTGCTTTGTTGCAAGGCTACAGTGATACATTTTCCACCCAAAACGGCTCTCTGTCGCATATAGTAATGGCTTGTAACAGGCCAAAAGGGACATTCGAACATTTGCGTAAAGTGTTGTCTCGGATCAGCCTGCGCAGGCTAATCCGAGACGACACTTTAAGACTGCATTAGATTCTGAGATACAGCAGACTTATGTAAAAAAGAAAATAACATATAACCGGAAAGTGTCGCTTTGAGCTCCCATAATTTTGTCGTCTGCAAATGCTCTCAATTTGGTCGAGTCAAAAATGTTGTCGTTTGGTAAAGAGTTAAGAGTTGTAGTTGTTCGAAGGCCTTACGCTTAAAACTTTTCTACCAAATTTTCTGACAAATACACAACAACAATATGGCGCAAATAAATCGCTCAAGCTTACATTATTATAAGGGAAGAATAAAGAGTATATATACGAATATTTTCACGGCAAGGGACGCAAAAATAAAAAAAAAAAGTTTAATGTGAAACTCAAACATAAATGGGAGAGAAATAAATCGAAAACTGAAAAAAAGCATTGTCTATTCAAAGACGGGTTTAATACAACACTTACAATTCATACAAAACAGACATTTTGTAAGTTACGTATGTTTGAGCTATAATAAAGATATAAATATTTAAAGTTTACCCATTAATGTTACATGCAGTTTTCAGCCCTTCCAACTGAAGTGATCAAATAACAAAAAAAAAGGGCAATGCACACAAATGGCAGAAATAATAATTAGAAGAATGATAAAAATGAATAATAATAGAAGTAATCACCATCATCATCGTCATCATCAGTATGATCATGATCATCATCATTATAATCATCACCATCACTCGTTATGAAAGTTTGATAAGAAAGTAGAAATTGAATAAAACCATTTTCAGATAGACTGAAGGATTAACTCAAATGTTACCAAACGACATATTTAAGGCTTGTCCAAATTGAGAGCATTTGCTGACGACAAAATAAAAGTGACTGAAAATTTGAATTTTGTTTTGTAAAAAGTAGAAAACATTGTGGAAAAAGGAGAAAATGCTGACCACCACCATTTTCTCCTTTTCCCCCAATGTTTTCTAAAGGTTTCTTTGTCAGGGTCATACAAAAGTAGTAATTGTGTGGTAATGGGTTAACCTTTAGTTTAAAGTTGGGACATAAAAAGTTTTTTTTTCTTTTTGCTGAAGCTGAAGATTAAGATCATACAGCAAAGAACATATAATCTGATCCTGAATCCACAGTGTTTGTCACTTTATAAAGATGCTTGTTTACAACTTAGATTTCTCTTATTATTAGAATGGTATTTCAGTTCATAAAATTTGTACTGTTGTTTTTATGGCGAGATTCATCTAGTTCGCATATTTAAATAGTTTACAACAACATCAAGCCCTGAAAAGAAGATGTATCAAATTGAGTCATGGTACGCGAAAAAGGGTTTGAGTGCACCTGCAAAGTGTGTCGATTCATGTCAACTTGTGCAGTCCGCGCAGATCATCCTTGGTGGAAACTTTTTTTTTGTAAATTTTCTGCATATCCCACGATCATTCTATCTCATGATTCAGTCTTTAGATACAATAGACTTTATATATCCATGATTATGTAATGACTTGTTTGCCTTTAAAAACCATGGACATGCGTTAGTTCGTGATTATGTGATGTCTTGTTTGCCATTATAAACCATGGACATGCGTTAGTCCATGATCATGTGATGACGTGTTTGCCATTATGAGCCATGGACATGCATTAATCCATGATCATGTGAAGACGTGTTTGCCATCATGAGCCATGGACATGCATTAATCCATGATCATGTGAAGACGTGTTTGCCATTATGAGCCATGGACATGCATTAATCCATGATCATGCGATTACGTGTTTGCCATTATGAGCCATGGACATGCATTAATCCATGATCATGCGATTACGTGTTTGCCATTATGAGCCATGGACATGCATTAATCCATGATCATGCGATTACGTGTTTGCCATTATAAACCATGGACATGCATTAATCCATGATTATGTTATGACTTATTTGCTATTATAGAACATGGATATGCATTAAACTGCATTGTCATCAATTGTATCAGCTTCAGCTCTTTCACTATCAGCCGTCAACTCTGTATAGACACGACCAGTTTCGGCGGCTGAAAACACTTTCCACTGAAACTTAGGAAAGTCTTAATCTTAACATGCTAAGCGCGACCCACTGACCTTCTGCGGGCAGTGTAGATTAAGATCAGACTGCACTGAACGTGCGGTCTGATCTTTGATCTACAGTGTCCGACAAGGAGATACTATTACACAAAACATAAGCTTGAAAAAGCAATATTTAGAATTTAAGATATTTAGAACTGAAATTTTCAGTTTAGTTACTTAGCAGGATGGGAGTTAAAGGCTTGACTAAACACTTTCTGTGCAGTCTGATCTTGGTCTATACGGTTCGCAAAAGATCTTCTTTTGATTGCAGCGATGAAGGATCAAAATTATTGCTCGCTTATTTGAATTAAGAACAGCTTTGGAATGAACCTTAACGGACAGATTGAACTATTTTCGAACTTTCTGCGGTGCAATTTCATTAACTCTTTACCACACAATGACGACTTTTTATGACAATGAGGATGAAGCCTTTTGAAAACATTGTGGGAAAAGGAGAAAATGCTGGTAACCAGCATTTTCTCCTTTTCCCACAATGTTTTTTTACTCTATCAGGGAAAAATTGTGTCATTTTAGCCAGTATGAAATTGTTGTCTGCTAATGCTTTCAATTTGGATAGATCTAAAATTTTGCCGTTGGTAAAGGGTTAAACAACATTATAAAGTGCAAACCTACGAAATCTTATTACCAAAATAAAAAAAAAAGGTTTCATTTTCCAGTTTATCTCAAGATATCAGTAGGTCCTCACATATCGGCAAAATATCTAATATAACTTTGTCAGACTTTCATTTCAGTCTTCTCTTTTCTGTCTGAAAGTGACCTGACACCCACCTTTATCCGCATGTCAATAAATCCTCATCTAATTGGGTTTCATTTAGTGCATAACAAAAACATACACAAGGTCTATTGGAAGTACGCTCGCCGAGCTTTCATTATATAAGTTAATCCTTTACCACACAATGCCGACTTTTGACGACCCGGGGAAAGACGCATTTTGAAGCATTTTCAAAACATTGTGCGAAAAGGAGAAAATGCTGGGTAACCAGCATTTTCTCCTTTTCCCACAATGTTTTGTCTCCTCTTCCATACAAATTTCAAAATTTATGGTCACTTTTATTTTCGCGTCTGCAAATGGTTTCAAATTCAGTCTAAAATTTTGTCTTTTGGTAAAGAGTTAACCCTTTATCAATTAGCCCATCAATATACGAGCCGCGCTCTTGAAAAAGGGGGAGGGGTTTAATTTCTCCCCGTAAAGCATTATATCCTGCAAATTAACTCTTATCTTGAATAACTAAAATGAAATTTTCAATTCGATAGTAAAACGTAACTATTGCTAGTTTAAAGTTCAGTTTTGGGAAATCATATCTTCTTATCGGACAGGGTAGATACAAGATAGACTGCATGTTCTGTGCAGTCCGATCTTGATCTACACTGTCCGCTAGAGGTCGGTAAGTAGCACTTAGCAGCCTAAGGGGTAATGTATTTCCCGACTGGATTATACCAATATACAGTATGATTATAGATCCATTGTAATCTGTTTTGTTTGGAAAACGATCGAATCAAGACTGATTCTTTGAAGTGCAGAAAAATGACACAAAATAGAAACTTTCGAGTAAAGTTTGATTGTATGGTGTTTAATGCCGTTTTCAACATTATTTAAGTTACATCGCACCTATTCATGCTTTCCTGGGATCTCATTTACAGTACTCCGCACAATATTCTTTCTAAGTCAGTGGCTGCTTTTCCCAGCCGAAAGCCGAAGGCTTCTCAGCTGGACTAAGTTATTTGGTAGACAGTATGAAAGAACAGCCGGTGTAATGCAGAGAAATGACCCTCCCCTACAAAATGACCCATGGGTCATTTCTCTACGTACAGGATTACCCGGGCCAATATTTTACGTAGAGAAATGACTTCTGGGGTCATTTCTCTACGCAGAATAATGACCTTGGTCATTTTGTAGGGGAGGGTCATTTCTTTGCATTACATCGGCACAGAACTGGCTGGTCACCACCATCTCCTTGTACAATTTTTTTCTATCCTTTTAAATAAAAAGAAAATAATAATAAAGAAAATGCGCAATATTTTATTTATAGTATGCCAACTGTTTTAAATTTGGACCACTCTAAAATTGTGATCAAGAGTGAAACCTTGAAGAAAAGTGTCCTTGCGTTCTTGGATTGAGGGATGGGGGAATTTGAGAGAAGAAAGCAAACAAACAATAATATAAATCTTTTTCATTATATGGTAAGTTACAAACACGGATCTTAAGATGAAAAGAGCCACTAGCCCGGGATTAAACCGAAAGAATTTAGAATCTGAATAGCGACCATAATCGGCCCATTGAGTAGTATTCATGGGTTAAGTTCAATATTTATGTTAGAAGATTTTCCCTTTGAAATATTGCTTCAGCATTTTAAACCTTTCCAATGTAATGGGCGAAAACAGGGCTATTTGCGAACGGTATAGATCAAGATCAGACTGCACGGAACGTACAGTCTGGTCTTGATCTATACTGTTCGCTTATCTTATACGTTTTTTAGTTTTATATGATAGAAAAAAGCCATTTGAGTTTCGTGGAATTGAATTTCCACCATCAAAATTTTGCGTTTAAAAGGCACGGACGAATTAGAATATATTACAAAAAGTATAAAATCACGAGAAATATCAAATGCTGAAGATATTAACATTGTTGGGAAAAAAAATGAGACAAACTGAAAACCTGCGCTTAGTGTGCAATTTATCGAACTATAAGAATGGTGTCAAACAGTTTTATAATTCTGTTGACGTGCTAAAGAAAGGAAAAGGGTGTTCTACTTTTTAAAATGTAAAAGAAGCGTGAGAAACGAACTTGTAGCTTTTCGTCATTTCATTTAACCCCGAATAAATGGAAAACCTACATGATTAAAATCTGTTATTTGTCCTCTTTTCCAACCCTTTTCATCTATTGTGGACTTAGTCATATGTCAAATGAGTCTTTTACTTTTGTAGTGTTGGGCCCAAATATTCGGACTCTTGGAGATGAATAAGTTAAACTGCCTACGTATGCCCTTTTTTTAAAAACATTTCCGGTAACCTATGTAACTCTGAAGATTGGAAGACGGATATCACTTGTTTCTTATCCGTCCCATGTACACCAGGTATAGGAAGAAATATATAAGCTAATTTTCTTATTTGTTTGATGTCAGGCCAAATGTTTACAACTTTGTTTCTATGATGAGTAAACCTAGGAATGCCGCCATCATCCGGAAAAAAATAAGCCGACATAAAGATGAGTCCTTTCAGTTAAGAAAATCCCTCACGTGATATAATATGTCTTATTGTCACTGCTTTCAAATTACTGTACATCATGTTTTTCCTCTTACCACTCTTTTTTTCCCGGTTTACGTCACTAAGATATTCTGTATTCGGTAGCATTCAGTAATCATTCTACTCTAGATATGAGCAATGCCTCTGTAAAAGGAAGTTTAGTGCATCTGCCAAAGGTTTAACCCTTTACCCCATAAGGCATTTCTATGGTATCTCTAACTGACCCTAGAGAACAGCAAGGATGAAGCCGTTTCTGATGTGTATATGGCACCGTTTGATAGCATAGAAAACATTGTGGCAAAAGGTGAAATTGCTCGTCACGAGCAATTTCACCTTTTGCCACAATGTTTTCCAAAGGCTTCTACGAGCAATGCGAAGAAATGAGTATCTATGGAGTAAAGGGTTAATACCATGTCATGCTGCGTAGTCTACCCTAGCTGATCTAGGTCGAAATTTTTTGTTTTTGTGAATTATTTTGTGTGTTCAGTGGATCATACCACCCTAGGATTTAACCAGTGGTTAGACAAAATGACCTCAAAGGATCTATGTGATGTTTTGATTGGTATAATGCATCTTGGAGATGCTACATAAACCTCTTTTTGCAAGTGCATTGTCAATATATGGCTCGTAAAACTCGAAAAGGGGCATTTGGACATTTGTGTACAGTGTCGTCTCGGATCAGCCTCCACACGCAAATCCGAGACGGCACTTTTTTACTACATCAGGTTTTGTGCTACAGTGGCCTTGCGCAAAACAGAAAAACACATAAAAACGGAGGGTCGTTTCGAATTAGCCTGCGCGGAATGCGTAGGCTGATCCGAGACGACACTTCACGCAAATGTCCGAATGCCCCTTTTCGCGTGTTGCAAGCCATAATTTCACACACAAGTCATCATTCATCAAGTCTATGGCACACGAGGTGAAGCCGGCCCCTGAAAAAGTTCAATTAATCTTTTCAGAGTTTTGAAAGGCTTGCTGTACTTTCTCCCATAACTATTCATACTGATTTTCACCATTATATTTTGTTGCTTCTTCGATAGATAATCGATTTTTAAAGAGAGTTTGCTGTAGGTCTCAATCTATTCATTTGCATACTTTATTCCAGCAAACAAAATGTGTCTTTTATAATACTGAACTAAGGAACCTTTAGAAACGAGATGAGAACATGTTTGTTACGATGTTTTTCATAAAACGACCTGTCATATTGCAATAAAAACTGTACTCTTTGACTCGATTTTCAACGCTTCAGTCTCTGTCCTGCTAAAATTAAGGTAAAGATAAAAAATAAGAAACAATTACATCTGTTATAAATGACGCCATTATAGAATTCAATAGCGTCCAAAAGTAAACAATGCAGATTAGATGCATTTAAATCATACCATCCAAAAATACAAAATAATTATTATGAAGACGGTCGGTCCATGTATTAGTCGTTTGCAGAAAAAGAATTTTAAAACAAGATAAAAAAATATATCGTCGGTTTACTTCAAAAAGCACGTAACTACAGCTGGTAACAAGCTGTAGTTACGAGGTTTTCGAGTTAAACTGACGACATAACAGTTGAAGCGATCTGACAACTTTTTACTCAGTTTTTAATTTCTTTTCTAGATGCAGTTATTAGCAGTTTACATGCTGCATAGTTCAAACTTTTAATTTTTTTTACAAAAAAGAAAACATGTCATTCCACGACTTGCTTGTGAATGCATAACGAAAATGAATTTGACATCTTCTTGCCTTAGCCCCACCAATTATGAAAATGAAGATCCAAAAAACTCTACAGGACCCACTCGAAGTAGTGATAAGTGATCTCCTCAGGAAAAGACAAAATTTGACACCGGACCATACTGAGAGCATTTACATGCAATTGATTAAATGTATCTCAAACGAAGAAAAAGTAAAAGAAAAAAAAAAACTTTTTGGAAAAGAAAAAATGCTAGTTACCAGCATTTTCTCCGTTTCGAAGAATGTTTTCCTTAGCATTCCTCCTTTAAACCGTTAAAACTCGGGATTGTTTCGTAAAAATGCTACAAAAAAGTATTGCGGACTTTTTTCAAGGATAATAAGAGTAAAATGGACTTACCTACGCAGCTTATAAGAGCCAAGACAAAAATCCATACTGCTTCTTTTTCCATTCCGGGTTTCATCTTGCTTTGAAAGGTTCTGATGAAGATCTACTCTTTCTTTCAACCAATAGTCCGTTCGCAAAACTT
This sequence comes from Tridacna crocea, assembly GCA_943736015.1. NCBI lineage: Eukaryota > Metazoa > Mollusca > Bivalvia > Cardiida > Cardiidae > Tridacna > Tridacna crocea. The sequence goes on from OX031063.1 coordinate 29,211,136, forward strand.
TCCATGTTCTTTTCTTTTAATCTCTCTTAATTTTAACAGCCTCACCTTTACCGTTGTTAAGTCGTTTCGTGCAGTCCTACTTAGCACCGATAAAGCCCAAGAATATTCTGTCCATATCAATCCCGAAAATATAGTATTTTGAGAGCCAGATTGTTCGGTTACCAGCATTTTCTCCTTTTCCCACAATGTTTTCTAAAGGCTTCTTTATCAGGGGCGTCAAAAGTAGGGATTGTGTGGTAATGGGTTAATGAAGATTCAAGATGAGCTCGCATGTTCTGTAAAGCTGATCTTGGGCTAACCCGTGTGCAAGAAATCCCATAGCACGGTCGCCATATGTACCGAAAGGGTGGCGCTCTGTCATTTGTTATGTGATCGATTATCAACGTGACCTCAGTGGTTCGGTTTCATTCGAATATATTCTTTTATGCATGATCCTCCATTGTATTGCGAATTTTTCAAATGGTAGACAATACCTTTATCGAATTACATTACATTATTTATAACACAAGTTTTTTATTTACGGATGATCTTTAGCGATTTTACTTTTTTTCATTAAAGTTTTCTTTTAGGAAACTGTGTTTGGGACCCTCGTTTCAAGAATTATCTTAAAAGACAAAAGGCGTATGATACTTTACAGTTCTATTTCATCGCGACGAAACTTTCAAAGTTATTCAAATTAAGTTGTTTTTTTTTTTAATAATTACCAGAGATGAGTATTCAAAGCTTAAGTTTTATGATTATTTATAACGATGCATTTTTTTCTATAATAAAATCCGAAAAAAAAAAAAAATCCCCGTAACACTACATCATTAGAAACATGTCGTCAAGGCGCAAAGTTACAAATGGAAACAAAGACCATATAAACATTTAATACATCTGCAGCACTAAAGTAATTTTTAAGTAATAACAATAAAAATATGTTCACAAAAAGGAACCAAAAAATCTATGATTTCATTTTAATTTCATTAATCCATATTCTAGCTCAACACTTTTCCAACGCAGATTGCTCATATCCACTTAAACCCATACTGTATCTGGGGACCAAGTAGAAAGAATAATCAATATTTTATAAAACTGTGACATCTTTTTATCCTAATCCAGACAAATTTTGAATAAATACTTTTATTTTTCTATTCGATCGATTATGAGTCAATAGCTTAAACGATGCACGAGTTATTTATATTGCTTTATTGATAGATACTAAAATACAGCCTTACTGCAACTCTCTTATTGTCTGCCTGCCTGTTTGTCTGCCTTGCTGCCGACCTCATGATCTGCCTCACTGCCTTACTGCCAGCTTATCTGTCTACCTTCAGTTCTGCCTGTCTTTCTGCCTCCACATCTCTCGGCCTATCCATCTTTATGCCTACACATTACAGACTGTGTAACAATACTCCTGCCTGCCTGACTGAAAAACTGACTGACTGTCTTCCTATCTGCCTTTTTGTTTGCAATTATCCTCGCCTGTCTGACTGACTTGCATTTTACCTTCATATCTGACTGTCTGACTGACTGTCTACTGGTACCTTCAAGTCTATCTCTTGTCCACCCTTCATGTCTGTCTCCCCATGTCTGTCTTTCCGTCACCCGTCTTTTTAACTCCATGCATCTACATTCTGTAGGTCTATCTTCATGCCTGTCTCTCCGCCACTTGTCTGTCTGACTTCATGCTTGTTTCGCTACTTGCTATAGTTCTATTTATAGCCTGTCTTTCCGACACCTCTCGGTGAATCTCTATGTTCGTCAAGCAAGCAGGCAAAAAGGCAAAGGAAAAGTTAGTGGACGGATAGACTTGAAGTTTAACAGGCAGGACCTGTTAAGGAACGACAGGCATGAAGATAGACCGACGCCAAGTATATGGATGGACCGACAGCAAGAAGACAGATAGGTATAAGTTTCAATTTTTGAGTCACGTTCATTTTGTCGTCTACAAATGTTTTCAATTTGGACAAATCTAAAAGTTTGTCGTTTGCTAAATAGTTAATTTCGCATAGTTTTCAATGTCTTTGAATTGCATTTTCATTTTCATAAATCAAATAATTAATTAGATATTGAAGGATATTGTGTCCTTCTCATAGGAACAGGGACAAGCAAACAAGTTCTATTGCTTTTCTTATCAAATGATATTGTCATAAACAGATAATACCTATTTTTGAAAAATGTTTTGTATTCAACGAATAAAAGGTGTTTTTACAGATAGAATAAGAAATAAGTTACATATTCAAACCTTATTCCGAAAAATAAACATTGTCCTGTGAGAAAATTACTCGGAATCGAAAAGTTCCCTTGATTTTTTCCATGTACTTTATAACATTTCGTCGGTTTACTTCGAAAACCTCGTAACCACAGCGTATAAGAAGCTGTAGTTACGAGGTTTTCGAAGTAAACCGACGATTTGTCTTCAGGATGTTGAATGCTTTTTTCGAGCGATGTACATCAAGGTTAACCTGCACTGAAAAAGTGCTGATCCTATGTCTATAGATACTTTCTCAATTTCTGGTAAATATAAGCCTCATCATAGCAAAATCCAGGTCCCTCCAAGCCTGAATCACAAGTTTCTATGAGCCTATGTGAACAAGGTAGATCAAGATAAGACTGCACGGACTTGCATGCAGTGTAATTATATTTACGATATCCAGTACGGTTAGCCAACGACAAGAGCTTTTTAATCGCCTTTTTCTAGGATTTTTCTAGCGGCTTTGATATTTTCATATATTTCAATTGACTGTGTAATTGTTAACTCGTATGCTAAACAATCCTAGAATTTCACGATCCTGGGCAAGAAGGCTTTTGAAAATGTTGTGGGAAATGGAGGAAGTGACAGTAACCAGCATTTTCTCCTTTTCCCACGATTTGTTTTACTCTATCACATACCTTAAGCTTATTTAGAATGTGTCCCATGCATTTTCCAAGAGTCTAAAAATTGTTGATTGAGGAAGGATTAAAGAACTGAATAATTATGGTGTCTTCGTTTCTTCAAGCTTTCTCAAGATTTAAAAAAAAAGATGATTTTTGTTCGTTGTCATCATAGAAAAATATGCGCTAAAATTTTGAAAAAAAAAAAGAGACGAAATTCATGGAACGCTTTAACTGAAATAAATTATATAAGTCTAATTGACTGTTTGCGATGAGTCTAATACGATAATAGATGTATTTGTCCATCAAATGAGAAGACGAAAGTTACAGGCATGAAGATAGACCGAAACCACGTAGACAGATGGACCGACAGCAAGAAGACAGATAGGTATAAGTTTCAATTTTTGAGTCACGTTCCTTTGTCGTCTACAAATACTTTCAACTTGAACAAATCTAAAAGTTTGTTGTTTGCTTAAGAATTAATTTTGTATAGTTTTTATTATCTTTGAATTGCAGTTTCATTTTCATGAATCAAATAATTAATTAGATATTGAAGGATATTGTGGCTTTCTCATAGGAACAGGGACAAGTAAACAAGTTCTAATCCTTTTCTTATTAAATAATATTGTCGTGAACAGATAATACCTATTTTTGAAAAATGTTTTGTATTCAACGAATAAAAGGTGTTTTTACAGATAGAATAAGAAATACTACATATTCAAACCTTATTCCGAAAAATAAACATTGTCCTGTTGTCCTGTGAGAAAATTACTCGGCATCGAAAAGTTCCCTTGATTTTTTCCCTGTACTTTATAACATTTCGTCGGTTTACTTCGAAAACCTCGTAACCACAGCGTATAAGAAGCTGTAGTTACGAGGTTTTCGAAGTAAACCGACGATTTGTCTTCAGGATGTTGAATGCTTTTTTCGAGCAATGTACATCAAGGTTAACCTGCACTGAAAAAGTGCTGATCCTATGTCTATAGATACTTTCTCAATTTCTGGTAAATATAAGCCTCATCATAGCAAAATCCAGGTCCCTCCAAGCCTGAATCACAAGTTTCTATGAGCCTATGTGAACAAGGTAGATCAAGATAAGACTGCACGGATTTGCATGCGGTGTAATTATATCTATATTGTCCAATACGGTTAGCCAACGACAAAAGCTTTTTCATCGCCTTCTTTGAGGATTTTTCTAGCGGCTTTGATATTTTCATATATTTCAATTGACTGTGTAATTGTTTACCCGTATACTAAACAATAGCGGAATTTCACGATCCTGGGCAAAAAGGTTTTTGAAAATGTTGTGGGAAATGGAGGAAGTTAAAGTAAACAGCATTTTCTCCTTTTCCCACGATTTGTTTTACTCTATCACATACCTTAAGCACATTTAGAATGTGTCCCATGCATTTTCCAAGAGTCTAAAAATTGTTGATTAGGGAAGGATTAAGGAACTGAATATGATGTCTTCGTTTCTTTAAGCTTTCTCAAGATTAATAAAGAAAGACGATTTTTGTTCGTAGTCATCATAAAAAATATGCTCTAAATTTTTTGAAAAAGAAAGTCAAAATTCATGGAACACTTTTACTGAGCTTTAATATATAAGTCTAATTGGCTGTTTGTGATGACTCTAATACGATAACATTTGGCTATCAAATGAGATGTCATTTCGGTCAGTAAAGCGATCACAGCACACACTGTACATCCAAGGTTAGCCTTCGAGTTCTGTGTATGCTCAGGTGACCTTCGTGATGAAATAGTTAAAACATACCGTGCCAGTCGAGTCTAAACGACAAATCACTTTTCTCAACGTAAAGGAATCCTGTTTTCACGCCACGTTAAAGAAATTATTTATTTACGCCTGTCTGTGAAATGCTTTCATAATTAAATAGGTTGCATTCATGACGGGGAATATCTATTTATCTATTTAAACCAATACATTTTCACAAATCACTGAACATTTGAGCTGTCATAGCCAGCTGCCGAACGCTTTTGTGAGACCGCTTTTCCATTTTGTCATTTTAAACTAGTAAGCCAGTGTGGTTTTACGTTGCAACCATGAATGAATTTGTTAATGAAATACTAATATACCTTATAATGATAATAATAATAATATGATAATTATCATCATAATCATCTCGAATTTCGACATTTTAATGTTAGCATTTAGGTCGCAATGTCTATCCTGACTTTAGACTTATTTATGAACAGTGGCTCTCACGATACAATTCTGATGCGTTTCAGATTAGATGTTCCTGTCAGCATTTGGTCTTTCACAATTTTAATCAAATGTAACTTAATAATTCATTCGGTGAAGGAATCAAAAAGCCTGTCAAGTAAGGTTTTTAAGCTCGAATATTGATTGTCTAAATTCTTTACAGTGATTTATGAATGTTATTTCGACGTGGACCCTTTTTTTCACTCACGACCAAAGATTCTTTTCTGTCTATGAGGAAATTAACCCTTTACTCCATAGATACTCATTTCTACGCATTGCTTGTAGGAGCCTGTGGAAAACATTGTGGCAAAAGGTGGAATTGCTCGTGACGAGCAATTTCACCTTTTGCCACAATGTTTTCTACACTATCAAAAGGAGTCATATACACATAAGAAACAGCTTCATCCTTTCTGTTATTTAGGGTCAGTTAGAGATACCATAGAAATACCCTATGGGGTAAAGGGTTACGCAGATGGTCAATAAATTACTTTATCGATACCACTGATTTATTGGTTCGATGGTTTTTATATAGAAAAGCAGTTAGAGACTTAGGAGAAAGTGTTAAGGAAATTACTGGCAAAGATAACCCAAGGAAAACGTAGATAGGTACAGCTGTAGCTGTGATATATACTTAGTAACCGAAAGAAAAAAAAAGGTTGGGAAAAAAACAGATTAAACTTCAGCAACCAAGCAGACAGGCACACGCAGAAAAAAGATAAATTACTAATTAAGCAACACGGGGAAAGGCAGATGTACTGGTAACTGTAATATTACTAAAATGCTATAGAAAACTGCATAAAACACCATGACAAACAAGTGCATATTGTCACTATAGAAATGAGATATCAAATGCAAATATCTATAGATAATGAAAATGATAGAACTGGTTGACAGTCAAATAATAACGAATAAAAGTATAAGTCGCGCAATGGAAAAAGGGGGCGTAATACATCTGCAAACAGTATCGACTCATGTCAGCCTGCGCTGCCCTCGTAGGCTGAACTGGGTCGAAACTTTTTGCTAACGGTCAATTCTCTGCGTACCACAGAATCACTCTATCGTATGAATCAGTCGGTTATGACACAAATGGGATTTTATGGAACCATAATTATGTGGTTGTTTGGTTACTTTATCACGAAAATGTATTAAACTCGTTTTGTCAGAGTGCCTTTCATACATAAGGTTTCATCCTGTTATTCATTTAGCGTGAATCAATCCATATATACCGCAGCTTTCTTTATTTTTTGAGAAAAACTGCAAGTAATACAATAAAAAAAAAGGGTTGGAAGGAAAAGAAAACATCTTTTTATAATGTAATGTCGTGAGAAATAGTATATCGTCGGTTCACTGCAAAAACCTCTAAACTACACCTTGCAACAAGCTGTAGTTAAAAGGTTTTCGAAGTAAACCGACGATATTAGCTGTTAACTACCAGTTGTTCCATTTTCTCACTCTGTTTTCGAATTATGCACAGAAAGGATGCAAAAAGCAGGATTTGTAAGGTAATGGATGAAACGCCCTATTGTAAAGATGTAGGCTCGGGTTAAGAGATAACTTCCTTTGATATGTACGATCGATCTGTAAGTATTGATTTATTTTAATCGATGAAATGTTCTTTTTTCATTTCTTGAAAGGGAAATCATTATATATATCTTTAACATAATTTACGTCTACCGGCATTTCAAAACTTAATTATTTATGCTTTTTTATATGTAACTCAGAAATTGAAATATGTTTCCAGTAGGGTAGAAAATGTTGTGGGAAAAGGAGAAAATGCCGGTTACCAGCATTTTCTCCTTTTCCTACAATTTTTTTCAAAAGTCTACTATCCCAGGGTCATAAAAACCAGGGATTATTTAGTAAAGTATTAAGAGGGTAATAAATGAAATATAAAAAAAAAACCCTACTTGACAACGTGAACTGCTTCATTCCATTGAGTAGATCAAGATCAGATTGCACATAGGGTGCAGTCTGGTATTAAATATGTACCTTTCTATATTTTGCGAGGTCCTATATCTAAACAACCCAGAATTATCCCTATATGTAGGCTTATAGGTAATTGTATTCCATCTGATTAGCGCTCCATGGGTTTTTTTTTTGTTATAAATACATGTACATGAACTACCTTCTTTGTCTCGTTTTTTTCAATAAGAAAGAAAAGTACAAGTTATTAAACCGACTTTCATTGTTTGTGTGTGGTTTTTTTCTTTGGGTTTTTATTGATTTCTTTTTATTTAAGACATATAAATAAATAAAGAAAACCTGTACAAAAATCAATAACATTTTAGATGCATGACTTAAAAAAAATCCAAATATCTCGCTTATGACGGTATTTTTCTTTAATAAATAACATAATCATGGTTAGCACATCTCCGTGTTTCATTTTACTAAGTAAGTCCTCATATAATAACTGATTCATTAAATCGATTTTGTCCGAAAACTGACATAGTCATCATGAGATAGACTGATCCCTCAACATGTAGAAATTGGCCAATAGCAAAAAGTTTCAAACAAGATCAATCTGCGCAGATTGCGCAGGCTGGTCTGGTTTGATATTTTTTGCAGATGCATTATATCCCCTTTTTACAGATATACCCCCATATACCCCCCTTTTTACAGATATACCCCGATTTTACAGATATGCACCCCCTTTTTACAGATATGCCCCCCTTTTTACCGATATACCCCCTTTTTACAGATATGCCCCCCTTTTTTTACCAGATATACCCCTTTTTACAGATATACCCCCTTTTTACAGATATGCCCTCCTCCTTTTTTACAGATATACCCTTATTTACAGCTATACCCCCTTTTTTACAGATATACCCTCCCCTTTTTTACAGATATACCCCCTTTTTACAGAGCATGGCTCATATAATTTAAAATCTGTACAAAACTCAGTTATGTTTTAGATGCACAATTTACAAATTAGAATGCCTGATTTAAAACTTGATTCCTGTTTTAAGCAACAAAGTATAAGAACCAGAGTCAATGTTCCTTATGGAGATCCACCAATCAATTTTTATTCCATTCTAAGACTGATTCTAATTGTAGGGAGTAGCACAACTTCTGATTGGTTCCACCATTCGAGCCATGCTTCATGCTTGATGAAAAGGGGATTTAATGAATCTGGAAAAAGTATGGTCTAATGCCAGCCTGTGCAGGCTGACATTGGTAAAAACCTTCTCCTGCTCGTGAATAGTCTGCCTTTAAAAGACCCATTCTACCTGAAGGTAGAGTCATTTACTAGAAAAAAAAATGGATTCATTATTGATGACTTGCATGTCACAATGCATCACGGTGATGCTTTAGATGCCCTCTGGCAAGAACATAGTTAAGTTGGTCCTCTCTCTCTCTCTCTCTCTCTCTCTCTCTGTGGGTCGTTAGGCTTAACCCTTTACCCCATGAGGCACTTCTATCGTATCTCTAATTGACCCTAAATAAGAGCAAAGATGAAGCTTTTCTTATGTGTATATGACACCTTTTGATAGCATGGAAAGCATTGTGGTAAAAGGTGAAATTTGCTCGTTACGAGCAATTTCACATTTTGCCACAATGCTTTCCAAAGGCTTCTACAAGCAATGCATAGAAATCAGTATCTATGGAGTAAAGGGTTAAGTAAATGTTTGGCACTAAAAGTTCTAACAGTTTACGCGCTGTTCTCAGGTTTCACTTTAACCACTTGTACATTAGCCTGGTTTTGCGAGTCACTAGGTGCTGCTATTTGTCGATGATACTGCTGATGCTGATTTCTGAACGGTATCTGTTCTGTAGTGTTTTCTCGCTGTGACAGCCGAGAGGAGTTCGGGTTGTTGGCATCGCTCGCGCTCTTCGGTCTGCTAGTCATTGTTGACATGCGAGAATCGAGCCCAGAATCAGCCGTTGTGTAGAAGGTGCTCATTCTCATGAGGCGTAGTCCCAGATCTGAAGGTGGTGGTCTAAGTGGCTCGGGTTCCTTTGACAGCCAGTATGCAGCACGGTCGTGGATGAAGTCTAGACCCTCGTTAGCTAAGGCTCGAGTTTCAACTGTAGCATTGGTTGGTAGCTCTACAATTTGAGAAAATAGTTATTTCCATGGCATCTTGTTTAATTCTTCCAGACGGCAAGATTTTCGAATTTTCCAAACTGAACGCATGCGACAAATTAGGAGTGTTTCAAACCATTGAATTTGTCTTTGACAATAAAAAAAAAAAAAAAAAAACCGGAAAATGAGAAAATGCTGGTTTGTATCATTTAGTCCTTTTTTTCAAACGACCTCTACCTAAGGGTCGTTAAAACACACGATTGTGTGGTCTTGATGGACGGATCAAACTCACCGTACGATCCAATGGTTTAACAAATATGGAATAAGAAAGGTTTTGGAAAAAATGTCTTACAAAAATAAATCCTGGTTACCCAGGATACCAAAGGACAGGTCCAATTATTTTGACCGGTCCCAAACTTGATATGTTCTCAGCTTTCAGTATGTACACGTTTTAAATGTTGTCGTCATACTAGGGATTAATAAAAAAGAAACCCTTAGACCGTGTATAAAGACCAGTATCCCCCTTATGTTACACTGTGGATATCCTTTTCACATACCGGTTCTTCGGGTTCAAATAACTTTTCCAGTGAATGCACTATACTATAGTTCTGTAGTACTTATAAGTGAAAAAAATAGGTATCAAGCTTTATTACTGAAATGCTATAAACAGTAATTAATAATATCTACCGTATTTGAAGGTTTATTTTTGATACTTTCCTGAATATTCCTTAAAGTGTCACTTACTTTCTGTCTCGATATACTGATCGAAAAACCTCTTGTCTGTGAGGAATTCCCCAGCATATTTACGTAACTTCCGGTCTCCTAATGCTTCTGGGGAATCTGGTGCTGTTTTCATATTTATATCACTAATATTGGAGCGCTCTCGTGTCGCATTTGGGGTGCTCAACTAAAATAAAAATTAAGAAAATAATAATTTCATTTTTCTACCTTGTTTTTGTTCGACTGACAGTTTCTATCGAACAATATGTACGGTTATATAAGTCACTTATTTCTTTCATTTTTAGATAAACATCTGTCTATTAAAACTTCTTGCTTTATCTCATGTGAAATACAATATCTTTAAACTAATAGTAAAAAATAAATCAACATTTCTGTTTCAATCTATGGTATTATGTTCAGCTAACACAGCATACTAGATTTAAAACGTACAGACAAATTTACAAACAAATGAAACGGGCATCAACTCTACAAAGAATCAAAGCGTTCAGAACGCTGAAGTGGTATTTGTCAAGGAAACGCATTGTGTAGAATTAATAGTTTGAAAGAAACAGAGACATATTGTTCAAATATTAGCTTAAAAGTCAACCAATTTAGCAAATGATTACCTCTCGGTTGAAGGGAGAGTACTCATGACAAAGTTTGGTTTATTTTTGTATAAGTGGTCTCCCTTTGATCATTAGGAGGAAGCAGGGGTAACGCCCCTTGACAGTAGAATGCATGACGAATAAAGAGAAAAATCCTGTTGCTATATCGAACAAAATTAAGTTTGTTACTGAAAAATATAGTTTTGAAATATCTCAAGCCTTTTACATTTCATTTCCAACATTACAATCAATTACCTCGATCTATAAATATTCATGAGCAATCAAATGGAGTAGCGAGCAATCATAGGACGAAAAAGCCATGGAACGAATTGGTTTTGGAACGAAAAAGCCCAGGGTCAGTATGCAAAGTTGTATCATTGCGCTAATAAAAGGCTCTGAGCAAGAGAAGCTATTTTCAATCAAAAATAAGTTTCTCAACGATCGATGGCTTCGCCCAATCTATTTTAATATGCCATTTCAAATTACATAGCTGAGTGCCACCGAAAAACTCATTTGCCTGAGAAAAAATGAGTTTAACTGGGTTCATTTCCTTCGGCTTTGCACAAAATAAGATATATGGTTATCAAAATTCAATCTTGAACTCCTAGTGGTAATGTCTTCGACAAATACCACACAAATGTCACAATGGAATGAATACGAAATATCATGACTGTAAAAACTTTTTGAACCAAGATCGGATTCAAGATTAGACTGTACGTTTGACACTGTGTGATCTTGTTCATGTTGTCTAAAAGTCGCGTAGTATTTTGAAAGTCGTATATGCAACATTGTAACTTAGCAATTGCAGTTTCGCTAGTTTCGTGGACTTTGATGTGTTCAAGGCAAAAGGTGACTTACTGTATCTCCGTGACGCATTACATCATGCAGATGATCACATAATTGTGGATCCATAAAATACATTTTGCCCAACAAACAACTTAATCTCAACGTAGACCGTCCTTCGACATGCAGATAATTCAACAGTAGCAAAAGGTTTCAACCCAGGTCAGCCCGCGCGGACTGCGCAGGCTGACCTGAGTTGATACTTTTTGCTGATGCGTTGAACCCCCTTTATCACAGAGCATTACTCATTTTATAAATCAAAATCAGAATTCCTCTATATTACACTGGAACATCTTATTCTGCAGACAAATTACTTTACCTTGCTGACGCTACCTCCGACTAGAACAAACTCGTCTAAAGAACCGATGTTTCTGCTGGGCATCTGTGTTGTAGGTACTTCTGTCTCCTCGGGAATCCCGCTAGAGGTCGCCGTCCACGTGGCTCGTAGTTCTGGCAAAAAAATCATATTATGTTTGTTTAATTGATGTCTAAACATTTACCACACAATACTGACTTTTAACGACACCGAAAGAGAACCATTTTGAAAACATGGTGTGAAAAGGAGAAAAAGAATTTGTCGTCTGCCAATGCTTTCAATTTATTCCAAGCCAATATTTTGTGGTTTGGTAAAGAGTTAACGCCAGTTTTAACATAAATTTCAACATTCTCTTTATTAGTGCAGTCAGTATGCTTATTTGTGTGTCACTAAGGTTAGATACCCAACACCATGCGGCAACATTCTTTCGATACCAATGGCTGCCGTCCGATATCAATAAAGGCTAAGCTATTGGCTGCTTTCCAGTGTCAACAAAGTCAGAACTTAAACCAAATGCGAAATATGAATTAATCCTATAGACTCAACGATCACACCGCAAATTCCGGAGAGAAGTTTTATAAGCTTTAGTTAGCTTTCGTCCAAATCCTTTTGTAATGAGGTTACAAATAAATATATTTTAACTAAACTGCAGAAAGAGACTTGGCCAAAACAGGTACTCGCACGTGCAGCTCTTGGATTAATAGTTCTGCCTATTACTCAAGCAAGATCCATTTCAACCAACCAGTCTTAAGATCATTAAATAGTTTTATTATCTAAATTCTAATGTAACATAACTTTTGATTGCCTAAACCATCTGGTGTAGCCTATCAGAAGTTGTGGTACTGTCAAATTTAGAACATGTAACATAACTTCTGATTGGCTAAACCATTTGGTTTAGCCAATCAGAAGTTGTGGTACTTTAAAATGTAGAACATCCTGGAAAATATGACTAAGAATATTCATAAAAAACGGATGGTAAATATGGAGCCTGGATTATGGAGACTTCGTGTCTATATGGTCATAGCTTTTAGGGTGCATAAGACAATAAGGATGACTGTTTGGGCTCATGGTTATTTAGTTTCAGAGAAAAGTAAGTATGAGTGCAAAAAGTTGCTAGATCCAGGGCTTTTCAATTAAACCTTCTTTGACAAAAAAAAGAGCCAGTCCATCTTTGAAACATTTGCAATCGACAAACTAAATCAGTCATACTCTGGCAGAAAGTGCGGGGTGGGGGGGGGGGGCTCAAAGTATCTGAGTGATTCATACAACCCGCTATACCGCGAGATAGAACGGTCCTTCATGCAGGGTTAATTGGATCGATAACTTTTGCTGGTGCTTTAGACCCTCTTTTTACAGGACGTGGCCAAAATGTAATTAGCCCTTAGGCTGCTAAGTGTGACTAACCGACCTTTTGCGGACATTGTAGATCAAGATCAGACTGCACAGAACGTGCAGTCTGATCTTTGATCTACAATGTCCGAGAAAGACAGTATTATTCCCCAGAACATGTTTATCAAATAGCAGTGTTATGTTTTTTATAACCGAACTGAAAATTTCAATTTAGTTGCTCAGCAGGATAAAGATTAAAGGATGGAATACTTCTTAGAAACAGAAGGAAAAAAATGAGGGAAAAAGAGAAAATACTGATGACCACCTTTTGATCTTTTTGTCACGATATTTTCAAAAGCTTTCATCTCGCTGACGTTTGGTTAAATGTATATTAATCCTTCACCAGGCAATAAAAAAATCGGAGATGCCCATACTGAATGAATTTCATACGACACTTACTTCAGCCAAAATTATGTAATCTGTCCTTGAAATAACAGATATCATAAAACTATTTCCAGTCAAATGAAGACAAAAAAATGTGCGTACTTCCTCCTCTTTTAAAAGCACTGTTAGTATTTAGTCGACTTTCTCGAGCCGGACGACCGTCATCGAATGTGTCAGACCTAAAAATCATATTGTTGACTTTGCTGCAAATTCGAACTGGCTGGCTTCTCTGTACAGCCCCAGGCTCCTGTTTCTCTATTTGAGTGTTGTCGATATAGGCGGAATCTTTTACTACCCCTTTAGATCCGGAAAAGTAGATCTGAAATAGACAGTTTTCATCTATCTATCTATCTATCCATCTATCGGTCCATCCATCCATCCATCCATCCATCCATCCATTCTATCTTCAGTATTGACCCATCGATCCCATACCACGGATGGACAGACATTTGGACAGACGACTGTGCTCACGATAGACACATATTACGACATTCCAAGCGTATAGACAATGACTTACCGGGACGGGGACCGGTTGTTCTGTTTTAGCCCTTTGTTGTTGTTCAAAAAGGCGTTTCTTCAACAATTCACGTTCAGCTGATCCAAGTTGTCGCCCCTAAAAACAGAAAAAAGAAGGCAATTTGAGATATGATTCAGATGTAAAGTGTATACTTGCCGCGTATCGTTTATTATCTTATTATTTAAATTTATACCATCATCACAGATTTAACAGCGACTTTTTAAAAGGCCGGCTGTTGCATGTTGGAGTTGAGAATGATCACATGTTGTATTCTTGTACATCTTAACTTACACTATAAAAGCTACTAGTTAATCTAATGACCTTTCTTTGACTTGCATCCATTTCATTCAAAGGTGTTGCTGGAACAGAACTTAATTCGTCCTTCATACTGAATGCCACTGTACGAGTTGGGACCTACAACAAATAAACGATAGATAAAATAATGGATGAATAAACGAATGCAAACGAGTACATGGATAAACAGGTTTAGGTAACGATAAGAAGAGAACGAATACAGAAATATTTTAACTCCTAAATAACTAAAATGAAATTTTCAGCTCGATAATTATTACCATTTCAAAGGAATGTTTTGGAGCATAATAATATTTCGTTATCGGACAGTGTAGATCAAAGCTCAGGCTGCACGTTCTATGCAGGCTGATCTTCATCTACATTGTCCGCAAAGGGTCATTGGGTTAGGCTTAGCAGCCCAAGGATTAAAAAATCCGTAAATACAGTTATTTGTTTCTCATGTTTCATTCTTTTACAGTCAAATTCTACTTCTGGTTTTTTTTTTTTCGTATTTTCTATAGGTCTGGGGTCAATGATCAAGACAAAAACAAAGTTTCCATTTTCTATTCATTGAGCTCTCAGAGGGTCTAGAAAAATACCTGTGGGTGCATTGATAGATCCATAATTATGTGATGACTTGCTTGATATAGTGCGATTTAAAACAGAAAAAAAAAAAACGTTTCGAAACATAGTTATATTAATCAGTCTGCGTGATTGCTTCCAAGAATTACAACTATTAATATAGACAATGTATAGATAGCTCAAATAGTTAGCTGACGTAATCACAAGATTCGGACCTGGAACTTCTGATTTTGGTGAAAACTACTGATTATGTTTACTTTATAATCCCTCTTACCTCGGTTTTTCCTTTCTCTGTATCTACATCTTTCTCCTCGCAAGCGTCTCCCCAGTCCCACTCCGCTGTCGGTCCAAACTCGTCATCTTTATAACCCTGAAGAAAAGTAAGGTCCGTATTCGTCAACCATTATCCATGTCATCCAATGTCTATACAGTAATTCAAAGCTTTAAAAAATAACACACTACTACCCCTTTTGCCAGAGCATCATTCACTTGGTTTTGCAAATTCAAATTGGACTAAAAATGCTCTAAAAATAGTAAGTGGGTACGGATCTGGGTATAAGTTATTGACAGAAGTTACCCAAATGCTTAGGTTATAGCTGTTGGAAATCAGTTGCTGAGATGATGCTGTTAGAAACGTAATATTTTACATTTTTTTATTCTAAAACACATAAGTGGTGATGACAAAACAACAGGAATTCGACTGCAATAAGCAACAATAGAAAAAAAATAATACTTTAAAAGCTACCAGGAGATATTTGATAAATAAAAAAAGAAGATAAAAATCAATTGCGCGTAATTGGTATTGCCAATAGCATGAAAGGCCTTATCATGTGAAAAGCGTGCCAAGATCCGTGAAAAGGGGGTATAATGCACCTGGAAAAGACATCAGGCCAGGTCAGCTCGCTAAGACACCAATGGCTGAACTTGGCAAAAACTTTTTGCTGTTGTTAAATTTTCTGTTTGTCCGAGCACCATTCTACGCTACAACTCATTCATAGTCAAAACGGAATTTATCTTACCACAAATTATGTGATAATTCGCTTGGTATAAAGCATAGTTGAAATTCATTAAACCCCCTTTTCCCAGGGATTGCTAAAACCCTTTTTTGGCAAAAGACGGAAGAAAACAAAATGGCTTGCAACACGTGAGAAGGGGTATTCGGACGTTTACGTAAAATGCCGTATCGATCAGCCTGCGCAGGCTGATCCAAGACGGCATTTTGTAATTATATTCGATTATGTTCTCCAGTAGACTTGTGCAAAACCGAAAATCACATAAAAACGGAGAGTTTAGTTTCGGATTAGCCTGATGGGACATGAAAGTTCGCAACAAATGCATAGTAGAAATACAAACGGCCTCTACCGGGATTCGAACCCATGATGGACAAATGTCCTCGTTTTTCGAGGTTTAAAAGACCAATATCATAAGCACTGAGCTAGAGACATTTCGGCATTTGTAACTCCTGATGGACTTTTTCCGTACAAGGTTATGCCTTTTGGAATGAAAAACGCGCCAGCAACATTTCAACTTCTTATCAACCTGATAATATATCAGTAATGTCATCATTCACAGCGTTTATTGGAATGAATATCTAAAGACTATCAGGGATATGTCCGAACGCCATTTTTCGTGTGTTACAAGCCAAATTATCATCTAAAGATATCATTCTGTGATTTTTTTTTGTAAGTTGAGTTTGAAAGGTTGCCTTTAAACGAGGCATCTAACACTATATGTAAAACCTACCCCAAGTGGACGCCCATCTTCATTACGAATAAGACGCGGCAAACTAAACACATGGCCAAACTTTCTTCTTTGTTCAACCTGGCTGTGTGTCAGTACTATCTTACCGTCATTTTCACGCTGCGAGAAATGAAAAAAAATTCACACAGATTCATTCGATATGTAAATAAAAAGCACGCCAATAATTCGAGTAATTACTCCTCGCATCCAATTTGCAAACTTGAAAGATACTTGTATAATACGGAAAACCTTCTTGAGAAAAGGCTTGAAAGCGATGTTAGAACAGTGGAATTGTTCGATCAAAGCAATCCTCTTGCAACAATGGTTTCAAACAGTGGCCCGCTGCAATACGCAAACTGTAATCTACAAGTGGTAATTCTTTACTTCTTGATGAAACGACAAAATTTCGGACTCACCGAAGTTATAAGCATTTTATTTTGTGGCGAAATAAAGATAAGTTCTGTGCTTGAAATAGTAGGAGGAAAAGGAGGCAATGCTTGTTGCCTGCATTTTGTAATTTTCACAGGTTTTTAAACATCTTCCTCAGGGTCATTCAAATGCGAAGTTGGTTGATAACCACTTAATGTTCCATTGCATGATAAACTAAACAAACAAAAACACTTTTAAAGATTCTGGCACAGCCGGAGCCTGGTTATAAAATTTTCCAGTAGTATTCCTTTTATTTTATACCCGTTTACTATTTCCGAGTCAGTAATTTATTTCCAGTTTGACGTAAGGTTTTGACAGTAAAAACAAAATGTATACGCTTTTCCTTCTTTTTCGAAAACTCAGTATTAGTCTGAATCTAAAAAGAAACGCAACATTAAATTCACAATTATATTTTAATCATTATCTTTATCTGTTCCATATTCAAAGCTATCGAGTTTGACTGGCATCAAAATTATAAGTTTGAAAGAACGTACTATAATATTGCCATCTTTATCAAACAGATATCCATCCGGAAGTTCATCATTCGGACCAACTCTAATGTTATCGGCATCATTTTCCTCCTCTTGAAGAACGATTTCCATTTTGGAAGGTGAAACTGCTTCTTCTGCACCAACTTGTTGAGGCTTTGGAGTCGCAAGCTATATAAAAGGTAGGAATTATCTGATGTACATGCTATATGGCCTACAACATGCGAAAAGGGGTATTCAGACATTTGTGTAAAGTGTCGTTTCGGATCAGCATGAGCAGTCTGCGCGGGATAATCCGAAAAGACACTTTCCGTTTTTATGTAATTGTCTGTTTTGCGCAAATCTTCTATAGCACAAACTCTAACGTAGTCATAAAGTGCCGTCTCGGATTAGCCTGCGTGGGATGCAGAGGCTGATCCCAGACGACAATTCACGCAAATGTCCAAATGCCCTTTTTCGCGTGTTGCAGGCCAAATGGGATTTCGGTGTTTTAAAAATACGTGTATAATTTATTGTATGAAAATAAGCAGATTCCCATTCAGTTTTTTAAGCTACATCGAGTATAATTTTCTGCAAAAAAGTTCCAGTCAGTAGTAAAATCCAAAATATTGTTATTTCAAAGCTATTTTTGCCGAGAAAATTGCATCTTAAAAGGTCTGTGAAATTCATAGATCGAAATACATTTTTTGTGCAGTGTGATCTAGATCTACTCTGTTCGTCTAAAGTCGTCTCAGGGTCAAACTTTTACAGAACCGCGATTTATTGAAGTTCTGGGCTACATAATATGAGGTGCTGGAAAACTGACTATTTATAGGCCTTGTCTTCTAAATCACTCACCGCGTCTTCTTCAACTTGTTTGGGCTCTTCTGGTTCATCAAAATAGTGAATCTTATCGAGCTCGTCTTCGATATCTTTCTTATGATAATATTTCTCTATATGGGGCGCCTCGATACCCCTGGGGTCACCAGCACGGCGCCTTTTTCGCCCTTTCGTGTCGCTATCGCTGTCAGAGGTCACAGGTTGATCATGACCTTTCACCTTTCCCTTCGCCAATTTTCTGAGTTTTTTCTTTCTATGTCTCTTTTCACCAGCCATTCGTTCGTCTTCTTCACGCGATATCAGCTTACCGGCAGTGTCTCCACCATCTTCAAACTGAACCAAGAAAAAGATATAGAGAATAATCAACCGGTTGTATGCGATATTAAAAATCTGTCTATAGGTACTTTTAAAACTTGCGCGTATTGTTCAGGGTCGTCTTCCCCCAATGTTTTCTTCAGGGTCGTTCAAACTCGGGATTTTGTGGTAAAGGGTTAAAAACCCATTTACCAAACAACTCCATGTTATTTTTACCTTTGGGAAAATAGCTGTTGAAAACGTCGCACGATCTGTGCAGTCTGATCTTAAATCTACACTGTCCGCAAAAGGTCAGTCTGTCGCGCTTAGCAGCCAAAGGAATTAAATCACCTGTTTGTGTTTCCGTCGTCTTTTAGGACCCACAACTGAAGCGTCACCGACCATTTTGTCTATCGGGTCATATGAGTTGGCTAGTCTGTTGAACTGAAATGATAAAAGAGTAGCTGTTAAACATAATACAAAAAAATGTTTATTGGACTTTGTGGAAGGTAAAGAAATAAGAATATGAAAACTAGGGTAAAACACCTTAAAAATACTCATAGATAATGTGAAAGAAAGTTATCAAAAACACTGGCAAATCTCAGGCGAATAATACAGTTTACATCACAAAGTCTGGAAAACATAACAAAGTAGTTAACAGATTGATTGAATGGTGTTTAACACGGCTTCCAACATTTTTCCAGTCATATCATGAAGAAAGTTCACGTATTCCTGTGATTGCAGGGTTAAACCGATAGTCAGCTGATGACCTTAAGTGCCTTATCACTTCGACGATGTCACCAAAGATTCTCTTTCTCGTGTGAGGGTTGAAACCTAAACCGTCAGGAAACTGCAATCGCAGAGACGCCACGTACCTCAGCCACAGATTCAGTCTGGATTTCAAAGTAGGAATCATAATATTGAAAGGGGTATTCGTACATTTCGTGTAATGTGTCGTCTCGGATCAGCCAGCGCAGTCCGCGCAGGCTAATCCTAGGCGGCATTTTACGAAGACATTAAATTTTGTGCTTCAGTAGACTTCCTCAAACTGACTGAAAATAACGTAAATTGGAAAGTGTCGTTTAAGATTAACCCTGCCCGGGCTAATCCGAAACAATTTACGCAAATGTCCGAATGCCCCTTTTCGCGTGTTGCAGGCCATTTAGTCGTGGAAGAGATACCTGCAGAGTTTTTAAAATTTACGTAGATATAACAAAAAGGTTTCTATGTTTAAGAAGGACAACTCATTCTTTTAAATATTTTATCAGCGCAAAAAGCGAAAACAGGCATAGATCAGATCAGATTCCACATAACGTTTAGTCTGATTGTGGATCTAAACCGTCTTGAAAACGTAATGTCTTAGTATTTTTTACAGAGTCAAAATGAACCCATTTCATTTATTTGGCACTTTGAATGTTAATTAATACAAACTTCACTATAGAGAGAGAGAGAGAGAGAGAGAGAGAGAGAGAGAGAGAGAGAGAGAGAGTTATACTTTTCGTCTTCTCTCTTCTCGTTCTGATTCGTCAGTCTGCAATCATGAGAGGAAAAATGATATATTAATCCTGTATAAAAATCAGATCTTAATCAGTAATAAGATAAAAAAAAAAAAAACATTGAGCCCAGACAGCAATAAACTTAACGAAACATATTTTACTTAGTTGTTTTCTCAGATAGTTTTATTACGACAGGTTCATGCACGACCAACCAGTGGTTACACATGACGCTCGTCCGATCCTTGATCTACATGTACATGTACATATTAAAAGAATTTACAGCTGATAAATTAAATGTGACTCAAATCACCATATTTGTCAATTGAAGGGTGCACAAAACTGGGGGAAAAGGAGACAATTCTGGTTACCAACCACGTTTACAAAACTTTTTCTCTTGGGTACCGTTAAAACTGGGGATTTTTTGGCGACGGATTAAACAAGTCACCTTCAGTTTGGAAGATATAGGTGCGAAATTTCTATAGGGATTACATCCTACAGTGTCTTTGTTCGTTGGCACTAGGTAAATCAATTCATTTCATGAAACAAATTAATAAAAAAGAAATCCCATTTTTTTCTGTTTTTGCCATGTTTTTTAACATGGCATGCCGCAAACTGGTCAACATTCACTTAAAAGCACATAAAAGAAAAACAAATGTTCTTACCTCTTCACTTGATGAAGTTTCACGCATAGTTTTATAAACCTGTAAAATAAGTTGAACTTTACAGAGCCAAGAACCTAAATCTCATACCTGCGCGATTGTATTGAGAAAATATACAGTAGTACTTTACTTATGTCACATACATGTATGTCAGTAACAAACTTTATTGTTATATACCATCAAATTTTCTAACTCAAATACCATGATGCATCGCGCAAGAATAGAAAAAAGATTTTACTTTTTACAGACTCAAAAGGGGTGGGGGTGGTGTCTGTTTGTAAACTGAGCCTCATAAATACGAGTCCAGCGTGCTGGCTACTCATGGTTTGTCTGGTTTAAACTATACACATTCATATTCATCCGCCACTCATAAAAATAAGTGACTACCCATTTAAACAGCGTTTGTTTCAATTTCTTATCGTTTTCTTATAGAAATGTCAAGGGTTACAAGACCTTTTTCGTAAGGTATATAGATATACTAGCATAAAAAAGGAAAGTTTTAGGTAAATAGAAGCAGTAAGTTTCCTGTGCTTTGCGAGATATAAGGTATATTCCCATACAGCTACAAGTAACAGAAATAAAAGCACCAGAGCACGTACTCAACAAATAGAGTTTATTTCATCAGCTTGTGCTTAATATCGGGAAATATTTACCGAAAAAGAGAAAGGTATGGGAAAATAACGAGTGCCGTAAGGCACGAGTTATTTTCACAGACCTCTCCCTTTTGAGGCAAATATTTCCCCATATTAACCACAAGCTGATGGAATAAACTATATATTATATTTCTTCTGATTATTTTGTCAACAAACGCCACTTTTTAAAACTAGTAATCTCAGTCAATTAACCGGATAACCTATATTTTCAAAAAAAAAGTAGTTAAAGATTTTCGGCAGGAGGAAAATATTCATTCTGACGGGGAAATAATTTCCCCAGCTTAAATTACGACATTTCTTCACGCATAAGATTTTTTTTAAAAAAGACACATGAAATATAATATAAAATCTTATGACCATTCTTTGTCTTATACTCGAGAATTTTCAAAATTTGAAAGTAACAAGACTTCTAATTGGCTAAACGATTTGGTAGGTAAATGCAGGCCCTGGATTGTTACTACAACATCACATTTTCCATGTATTTAGACGGAATCGCGCTTCGGGAGAAAATGTGAATTAATTTGTCCGTTTTCTACTGAAATTAATTTGTTGATGCTGTCAATGAAAAAACCTCCTATATGCGATAGGTACGTGTGGAAACGATGTGAATAAAATGTAAAATTTGTACATGTATTGCTATTATGAGTTTATGTGACAAATAAACATACCTTCTCTTTTGGCTCGTATTCCACCTACATGACCAGAAAAGAAAGACATATACTTACAAGTATAATTTGTATTTATCTAAACTCTTTACCACGAAACAAATTTTTGGACTGAACGAAATTCAAAGGATCTGCAAACAAAAAATTAAATCTTGGCAATACGATGATTTCTGACTTTGATAGTGTAGAAAATATTATGGGAAAAGGAGAAAATGCTGGCTACCAGCATTTTATCCTTTTCCCACATTTTTTTTTTCTGAAGGCTTATTTCTGAAGGACGTCAAAAGTTGGGATTGTGTGCTTTATCTGGTATTTGACCAAATATTGAGGTAAAAAGCCTGATGACGGCACATGAAACATTGACCAAATAATGCGTTTTTGAGAAGTAGAAATTATTGTGGGAACAGGATAAAAGAAAAACCCTGGGTACTAGTATTTATTCTTCACCTACAGTGTTTTTAAAAAATTTATCCTTGGGACCGTTAAAAAAAGTATCATTATGTAGAGGGTAAATGCTTCAGGATAGCCAGGGATATTCATAGTTTGAACATTAGCTTAAGCTACATAAGTAGTATAGGCGCAGAGTTTAAGACTCTCAAAATATACTTTAACTCTTTATCAGATAAAAAAAAAGTGAACTGCGGCATACACGGAAGGATCTTCTTTCAAAATTTAGAAAACACTACGGAAAAGGAGAAATTGCTGGACACCAGAATTTTCTTCTTTTTCGTACATTGTTTTCAAAAGCACTCACATTTAGAGGAATTGCTTGATAAAGGGCGAGTCGATGATTAAATAGTGTTTATTTCATCAGCGTGTGGTTAATATGGGGAAATATTTGCCTAAAAAGGAAAAGGTCCGCGAAAATAACATTACGGCAGTTGTTATTTTCGCGGACCTTTTCCTTTTGAGGCAAATATTTCCCCATATTAACCACAAGCTGATGGAATAAATTATGTAATTATATTTCCTCTGATTATTTTGTCAACGAATGTCACTTTTAAAACTAGTGATCTCCAGTCAATTAACCGGATGACCGATATTTTCAAAAAAGGTAGTTCCAGATTTTCGACAGGAAGAAATTATTCACTCTGACGGGGAAATACCTCCTCCCCCCCGCTTAAATGACGACATTTCTTTACCATAACATTTCTAAAAATAGACACATAAAATATAATATATATTATTCTGTTCACCTTGTGTATTTTGCGAAGGGCATCTTTTTTCCGTTGTTCTTCTTGACGTCTCTTTTCTTCTTTTTCTCTCCTTTTCTTTTCTCTGGCTTTCTCAATTCGCAGTCGTGTCTGAACAATTGAAATAAGAAAGATTTGTTTAAAACAAAAAAAAAAAAAAAAAAAAAGAAAATAGACTGCGTAAGAGGTACTTAAATATGTATTTTAAAACTCTTTTACAGTTCAAAACGAAGAGAAGTAATGAAAAGTAACAAGGCGAAAATTGCCCTTTTCCTAAATGCTCTGCATATTATTGAACTTTTCAAGATTAGATATAAACGTTGAGAAAACATTAATTACATCACAATCAATTGTAACATGAAAAACATGGAAATGTAATGCAAACTGAAAAAAAAGGAAATCTTCAAACGGAAATGGAAAAAAAAAAAACAGTTCATGAGTTGATGAAAAAAATACAGCATAGGGAGACCAATTGTTCTTTTTTCAACGATAACTTGGAGAAAAAAAAGACAGTTATTACTAAATTGCTTTTGGTCAGTTTTCTACATGCCAATAGACTATTATACTACAGGATTCAGAATTTAGACAAAATTTGTTTCATAGATGGATAACAATGTAATAACTTAATTGGTATAATGTATCAAGGAGATGCATTAAAACCTTTTATAAGGGTATTGTTAAAATGGCACACCAAACTTAATGTTCTGGCATAATTTAAAAGATAGACACTGACATCATTCAATCTAGTGAAAGAACAACACAGAGAGAACTACATGTACCTCGTCATGCTCGGGTTTTGGTGTTGTAGGGGGTATAGACTGTTTTCCCGTAGGCTCTATTATCTGTTTCAGAGCTTCCTCCTGTTCTTTTCTCTCATCCTGACGCTTCTTGTCTTCTTCCTGTTTCTTCTGAAGAATTTCTTCGAGTTGTTTCTTCTTTTCTTCCTCTTTCTTCTTTTCTTCTCTTTGTTTCTCTTGCTTTGTCTGTCCTTTAGTTTTTGTTATTTCCTTCGGTTTTACGATACCCTCTGATTTGAGTTTGTCCTGTATATCAGTCTGTCAGTAAACGTGTAATTAAAGTCATACATTTTTTTATTTGTTTACCTACTTTGTAACAATGAATTTATAAGGATAAGTGTTTTATACTGCTCGTAGCATTACAGTAATGATATGATGACAGTTCTTAATTCTTAAGTCCCTCCTTTTTAATCTGCACTAGACTCGGGGCTCCACAGTGCCCTGTAACAGTACGTTGAAGCATGACCAGGGCTGTCAGAGGCGATCTAACCACGAATCTTTAAGTGAAAAGACGTCGGTCTGTCGATGAAATAATTCACTAGTTTGTATTTAAATCTAGTGACTCTTTCTTTCCAAGTTCACTTCTTCCTACGTTCGTCCGTCCGCCCGCTCGTCCATCATCGTCTCTTCCGCCTCTCTCTCTCTCTCTCTATCTTTATTTCTCTCCCTCTGTCTTTATTTCTCCCTCTCTCTTTCTTTCTCTCTCTCTCTCTCTCTCTCTCTCTTTCAGTCTTCCTTGCCCTATCAAAGACATAAACACAATAAACACATTAAGGTTCTTACCTCTGCCGGTCTTGGGTCCTGAAGTTTATCACTTTTACTTTTCGACACTTCTATCAGATCAATCGTTCGTTCTTTTTCTCGTTTGGTGTCTTTTCCTTTTTCAAAGCTGAATAAGAGAAACAATCTCCCATTTTAACGGAAGTAGCAATACCCAAATAGTTTTCGACTTCTTGTTTTTCGTATGCAAAAAGACAATCCAGCTCATTTTGAAAATAGTAATTACTCTAAAAAAAAAAGATAAGAAGTATGTTTAATAGTCAGTCAATTTTCCAATTATTGCTGCTAGAAACTGAAATATTAAGCCTTGGGCCGTAAAGCGCGACGGGGGGGGGGTGTTTTGCTGATATTGTAGATCAAGATCAGACTACACACTGCGTGGATCAGCAGTAACTGATAGGAGATATTTTCTATAGATAAAACTTTGAAATAACATTATAAGGTTTCACTACAGCTTCAAAGTTTCATTCAATTTATTTTGCAGGTTAAGGGTTAATATTCAGATTTATGATATAAAGGAACAAAAAATGATTCAAGTCTGCTTACTCATAGTCGTCCTTTGTCTTTCTGAATGCCCGTCCCGTTTCTTTCTTGAACTCTTCTTGTGCCTTTCTTTTCTCTTCGGCTATGTCTACTTCTCTCAAGCTGTCAGGAGACGGTCGCCTTTCGCCTGTTTTTTTTTTTGTATAAAACGTTGAAATAATAGGTTACCGTGTTACATAGATGAACTAAAACTGCTGCAACAGTCAATGATTGTTCGTGAAGATCGTTGTCGCTGTATAACGATGTTGATGACTTATAGTGATTGGGGGTGAGTTTCGCAGTTATTGTAAAATTATTAGTAATTTTCTTGTACACCGGTTGTTGCTGTTAAACTCGCGCAGAGTTTGGTAATAATAATAGACATAGTTTTCCAAAACAATGATGATCAATAGGAACTAGTATGTAAACCGATACCGCACAAACCCGTGTTTTAACGACCAAAAGGAAAAAGCTTTTGAAAACTTTGTGGAAAAGAAGAAAAGCCCATTATGCTTTCTATCATTTCAAAGACAAATTCAATAATTTAAATCGAAAAATAAAATCTACAAAGGTCAGTCTGCGCTGAACGCGCAGCTTACCTGCGTAGATACGTTTTCAAATGCTTTAAACCTGCCTTTTAAAGATTAATGCTCGTATTCGTGATATTGTTGTTCTTTTTTTTAATGTACATTATAATCACATCAGAGCCTCAGACGGATATCCTCAATTATCTTTTTTTTTTCATCAGAGGCATCAGAGATCTACGAAATCACAGGTTTGGGATGAAGTAGGCCTATTGTCAAGGTTTGGGATGAATTACCGTCAAGGAGTAAAATGGACACATACCTTTAACTAGTCCGGCCTCTTCATCCTTGACTCGAGACTTACGTATGTAGCAGTATATGATTAGTACTATTATCAAGATGATAAATATCAAAATGGATACGACAATAAGTGCAATGATCAAGGCGCCCAACCCTTCCTCGTCGTCGCTGCTAGTGTTTAGTGCTGCAAGGAGGAAACATCAGAGTTTGATACCATACCTCTTGTAGACCACCGTTACCGGATCAGGTGAATTACGTTTACGTTCGCTTTAAATTTTATTGAACCATGCTCTGTGAAAAGGGGGCTTAATGCATCTGCAAAATGTATCGACTTATGTCAGCATGCACGGACTGCGCAGGCTAACATAAGCCGATACTTTTGCATTTTTTTTGCAAATTATCTGCATGTTTACCTCATAATGTAGTTGGTTGTTAGGAAAATTGGATTTTCTTTAGATTAATGACAATTAATGACAATAACGTTACTAACAAAGATGCTTGCAAAAATTCTTTGGAGATCAATGAGACTTGTCCATCCTGTTTTAATGACTATAAAACTATGTAAGTTTTTGTGAATAAAATAATTCGTTCGTTCGTTCGTTCGTTCTTTCCTTCAGCAAAATACAGGGTGTCCGGAAAGTAAAGTACCATTTCTGTACATATGTAATATGACTATAAATATAAGATAAAGAGATAGAAATAATCATACATGTATATGAAATATGTAAGTTTTCTGTGTGGTAATTTCATTTATTTTTCATAACAATAATATTATACAGATTTAATTAACTCTTCGCAAAACAAACGATTGTCTTTGAAGTCAGCCCTTTCAAATCATTGCGGAAAAAGAGGAATATACTGAATGCTAGTTTTTCCCCTTTTCCCAAACAATATTTTCAGTCCTTTAAACGGTAAACCCCATCATTTGAGCCACCTTTAGAACTGATTTGTCGTTTTCGATATTGTTCGGTCAAATTTTTGCAGATTGGAAAAGAGTTAAATAAAGAATCTGAAGGTTTGTTTACCCTTCTAGCCTTGAGATCTATAACTGCGAGTTATAAGAGTTTAATGTGTTATGTACATACCCAGTTATTCCTAGCTTTGTTCATGTGTGTATCTATTTTTGAATGGTTTTCCCCTGTTACTTTTTTTAGAACTGGATTCTCTCTTGTGGAATATTGTGCTGGAAGTTTCCAGGCCTTTTTACAATCTGATTACTAGAAATTATGCAACTGATTTTAACATGAATTTTCTGGAAGTTTCCCTGTTATTATAAAAGGAAAAGCTTTTTACATCTCAGTGTTCACTAGTTAATACATGATTCCCAGACTACAGTGGGGATTATTTTGTGTTTGTGTCATATAATTAGTGCTTGGATTACATTCAGTTGGATTAGGATCAGACTAGACTAAAGTGAGGATTATTTCATGTGCTTGGATTACATTCAGTTTGGATCAGGATCAGATTGGAATTAAGACTGGAATAATTTGTCTTTTGAATTTAACGTCTAAGGTATTGTTTTGTACTATTGTAATATTGTCATTGTTTATTTGATATTTTTGTTTATAAATTCTGTTAATTGTTATCGTTTGTTGCTGGCTTCTTCTTTCTAGTTACGCCTGACTCGTAACAGAAATTGGGGGCTCGTCCGGGATTGGAAAATAGACTGACGCATTCGTTTTCCTTTTGGGATTAACCATCGATTGGAAAATAAGACAGACGTTTGCTTTTCACAATTTAAAAAAAAATCTAATACATCCTGTTAGTCAAAATTACTAATCAGTAATTATAATACAATTTTGTTCTTGAATCCAGCAACAAACAAACATGTCTTTTGACTTAGATAAATTTACGGCTGAACCGTCTGTGGAGTTACTGAATGTAGGTAAAAAGACTGATTTGCTTAATCTTGCTAAACACTATGAATTGTCTGAAATAAAATCTTCAATGCGTAAACATGAAATTAAGAACATTTTGGTACAATATTTTGTTGATGAGGAGATTTTCAATGAAAATGCTCTTTCCCTGATAGTTGACGTTCAGTCAGTTTCAAGTTCGAAAGAACTTGAATTATTGCATAAAACGTGCCTTTTCGGGCCGTTATAAGCATGTATTAACGGGTAAAAATCGGGCGGATAACGGGAGAAAACGTGTATTAATCAGTAAATTCACGCGCCGTTAACGCCCGGGTTTGTACTATCAATATCCTCGATTCGGGCCTACCTTGTAAACAACGTTTGTCCTTGTCAGATTTTCCCTAGACATAGCCAACTTTCGCGGACATGTAAAAATCGATATCGGCCAATTTTACCTGCATTTTTTATATAGAATTATGAAGGGCCTAGGTAAATAAACGCTTATAACTTCATCAATTTTCAGAATTGAAAATTATCTCAAGTGAGGTAAGAAAATTCAATTTATTCTCTTTCAAATGAACTTAGTTTGAAAAATTTCGAAAAAGAAACTTTTGGTCCTTTTTTAACTTAAAAATTGTAGGTATGGTTTATATAGAATAAAGAGGAAAAACGCATTTTCCCAGGTCAAAAACTGTAATATTTGTTTAATTTTCTTTTTCTGTGTTGAAAAGTCAAAATTATCTCAAGTGGAGCGAGTTACTTTCTTCATTTCTCTTTCAAATGGTATAATTTTGAGTCGTTCAAAAAAATAACCTTTTGGTCCTTTTTACAGTTTTTTAATGCAACTATCCTATTTTTTTCTTTTTCCGTGAACGTTCGGATTATGCCGGACTTTGCCGATATTGACCGAGTCTTACTGTTAGATAAGCCAGCCGGGTATCTTTATTGTGTTACGTAATGTTTCATTGACAAACGGACCCCCTGCTATGTTAATGATATACATGTATCCACATGATTATAAACTGGAATTCATTCCCGGGTTGTTTTCAGATCGAATACCGTTTGATTCTGATAGAATCCTTAAGATGTTTTATTATGTATTCTATTTATCTAAAAGACCAGAATTTAATACTTATGACATTATTTCCTTTTACAATGATTAAGATTGACATATGAAATAAGAAAATGTACGTTTGATGATATTTTCAACTTTTCAGCTTATTAGAAATGAAATTAATGCCTTATATTTTTTTTTCTGACGACAGCTCACAAACCCATGTTTCCTTGCTTTTTTCACATCGGTCATTGATCTGTCGTATCACATAGAAGGCCTTTGAAAACATTGAAGAAAAAGATTTTAAAGCTGGTTGCCAACATTTTATCATTTTCTTACACTATTTTTAACTCAATAAAAGATAAGTTCCATTTTTTCCATGCTTTATTTGTCTTAAGAAAATTACTTCATTGTGAACAAATCTGAAATTGTGTCTTTTGGTATAGATTCAAATAACAAGCTTAACCTGTTACTGTTTAAATACGGCATCTAACGACCCTGCTGTTGATTGTTTAGGATAAAATATGGAAACAGGCGCATTATCTTTTTACAAGTTATCTTCTACTTTTCGAACAATATTGTCTACATCACTCAATCGGTTTCTCCTGCAAAGAGTATTTACCATTCAAAGAATGACAACATGATCAAAATTGACAACTTTTCTGTTACATAAATCAAACAGTTTCTCCCTTCTTTCAAATTCCCCCCCTTTAACATCTTCAATATTTTAATTGTTCATTGGAAGAATTAGCCTAAACAGTAAGGTTCTTCCACCTTTAAAACGATGCAACCTGCAAAAAGCATAACCGCTATGAGTGAATAAAAGATGAAAAAAAAAATGACATAGACCATGCATGTACCCGGAAATGGGAATAATACAAGCTACTTCTCCTTTACCTGTAACTTAAAAGGTTACCTGCTGCATTATCATTATTTATTATTTCAAGAGATAGTATACTCAATCAACCTTGTATTAAGAATGATTTACATGTATCTTGGTTTGAAACCGGTTTTTAACACAGCTTGGTAGTGAATTCTACTGATGATTAGTTGAAATGACACCATACATAACTTTTTTAGAGGAAAAATATCTTTTTATCTTTATCATGCCTGTAAGCGGCGCTAGAGTGTAGCATCGGATCAGTTCACAAGTGCTGATCTGTTACTTTCAACAGGAACCTTTTAGTAACTTTCTTTTGAGTCTCTAGCACATTTTTCTCCCATTTCGGATGCAATAAAAGAATCTTAAGTATATTACATCTGCAGCGTTTTTAAACTTGTGTGATAATAATAGCTTGGACCTACTTTTATGTATAGAAATATAGTTTAGTGCATAGATAGACCTAAGTTGTTCCGAAATACTTATACATGTACTTAAACAGCTTTTAGACTCACTCAAAATGGAAACATCTTAATGCATTTATTGATAGTAGTAGACATTGTTAGCAAATGCAAGATCCCTCATTAAGCCAAAATACAAATCGGCGCCACACAGTACGTGGAGTATTTGGAACGAACCATTTTCTTTTATTTTGTTCGATGAAAACCAACTTTGAATGAATGTTTTTTTATATACCGAACCTGTAACTTTTCGTCTGCGTAAAACCATGAAAATTTTCTCTAATGGTTCTGAGCAGCCGGTAAAATTATTTTATGTGCTATAGCAGTTTTATTTCTCCGCCTTCCCAACCTTTTTTTCTTCTAAATATCGTAGAAAGCAGAAATTATAAAAATCAAAACCATCAAACCACACATGCATACAAAAGACAAAGTTTACCCAATCAAGTTATAACCACTAGCTATTTACTAAACGACAAAATTTTTTTTTTTTCAAGTTGAAAGAACTTACAGACGAAAAATACGGCACATAATGAGACTTGCTTTTGAAAGGGTAGAAAACACTGTGGGAATCGTAGAAAACATGTTATATACGATCCCTAGGGAAAATGAGACATTGCCCACCACAAGTATTTTCTCCTCTCCGTGCTTGCTTTTTCAGGGTCGGATTGGTCTTTCTTTTTCAGGATCGGATAGGTCATGTAACTGCCACATAAAGCAAATCTTCTCATTAAGAAAAAACCGAATGACGAAACTTTGGACACCACCAAGTTAAAAACATATGCAGACAACAAAATAAATGCAACTCAAATGATAATGTCTGTCTTTGAAAAGGTAGAACATTTTAGGAACAGGAGAAAATTTTCTCCGTTTCCAGCAAAGTTTACAAAAGCGTTTTCTCTCAGGTCCGTTAGATTGCTGTATACATGTATATATAGTGAAACTGGTATTCTCAAAACGCCGAATTTTCTGCTGAATTCAACTTGTTGATTTTGCCATGAATATCAAAGATTTCTTTTTATCCAAAACAATTTTCGACATACGGAATCGATCAGGTCCAAGATCAGACAGCCTGTTTTGTGCAGCCTGTTATAAATTTACAATGTCAGCAAAAGTGCATTTGAAAGGATTAGATTTCAGGATCAGATTACAAAAAGTGCATTTGCCGAGAGCAGTTTTAGGACCGATCAGTTTATGTCTCAGAGAATCAAAACTTAACCCTTAATCCGAGGTTAAATGAATTACAAACCGACAAATAATGCAGAAACATAACAATTTCAATGTTCTTTTCTCAAGAAAAATCTCGCTTTATCAGGAGGTGTTGTTCCAATATGCTGTTGAGTCTAATAAGGGTGCGCATTATGTGCAGTCTGATACTGATATTCAAGAGCCACACTGTTCTGTACCAGACAAAGGGTTTAGGTTAAATCAGAAAAAAATGCCAGGACAGATATACCGTCTACGCAAGGATTGTGAAATTGAAGCAGGCCACTGTTACGTAATGTTACATTTCTCTTATCTTTTATCGCTGCAGGCTATTGAATATCGATTACTTGTATACACGATGTAAGTTCGCCAAACTCCGGAAACTCCCGTACCTTTACGTATGATATCGATTTTTTTCATCGATTTGTTGATATGCGAGACTGCCGATAAGGCATGTCCGTGAAAGTTGGCTATGCTCCGACCATCAAACTGTAGGAATTCGTACCATATTCGATCCTTTTCATGGCATGTCTTTGATGATATTAGTACACCACAAACAAACCTTTGCACAGAATCTCAGTCTAATCGAGATCTGAACAAAAATTCACCCATGAAATGTATCCTAAAGCAGCTACATCCCACCCACTTTTTAACGTGATCGGTCCGCCTCGCTTGATGTATATCGAACCCTCTGTCGCCTTCAGTTACAGAAATTTATATCCACGCATTCATCCTAGTTGTAATCGTCCAAATGTGTGCAAGTTTACTCCACATAAGTCCAGTGTGTATTAAAAATCAATAAACGTGTATTTACAGCGAGAGAATCAAATCTGGCATACAGGACTAACGGCCCTTTCCTAATCGTAACAAAAACTTCTTCGCCGACTTCCGGTTTTGACCCATTTGCGTACAGTACATTTGAAATTCGCTTATTTGCATTTCTATGGAAATATTTTTGCTATCTGTGCAAATTATTGTGAGAATACCTTTAATTTATGCAATAATAGCGTTAATTCACGTTTTTTTCGGTCGTTAACATTCGCAGAGGCCCTCAAAATACTTAAACACCCTCGTGCTTCGCACTCGGGCGTTAAAGCATTTTTCGGGCCTCTGCGAATGTTAACGACCTCAAAAACGTGAATTAACCCTATATTAAAATTTCAGATCAGACAATTAGAAATTCAGGAAAGAGAGAAGGAAAGAGAAAGGGAAAGAGAAAGGGAGAGAGAAGAAAGAGAAAGGGAAAGAGAGAGAGAAGAAAGAGAAGAGAGAGAGAAAGAAAGAAAGAGAAAGGGAAGAGAGAGAGAAGGAGAGAGAATTTCAATTAAGAATGAGGGAAATAGAAATGCAAGAAAGAGCAAATCAGCCCAAGCAAAAGATTGAATACAATTTCGATGTTACAAAACATATTAGGCTTGTTCCTCCATTTCAAGAAAAAGAAGTTGATAAATACTTCCTACACTTTGAAAAAGTTGCAGAAAACTTAAATTGGCCAAGAGAGCACTGGACTTTGCTTCTGCAAAGTGTTTTGATAGGCAAAGCTCGTGAAATTTATACACAACTAGGTGTTGAACAATGTCATCATTATGAGACTGTTAAAGAACTTATTCTCAAAGGTTATGAGCTGGTCCCAGAAGCATATAGACAAAAATTTAGAAATTGTAAAAAAGATTCTAACCAGACTCATGTTGAATTTGCTAGAAACAGAGAACAGTTATTTGATAGATGGTGCTGTTCTAAGAAAATAGACCAAAATTATGATAAACTAAGACAACTTATGTTAGTTGAAGAATTCAAACGTTGTATTCAATTTGATGTTAAGACATTCTTAGACGAAAAACAAGTCGAAACTTTAGAAGAAGCAGCTCGTCTGGCTGATAATTACTACCTTACACATAAAGTTTCTTTTATTGCTAAACCAAAATCTACTTCCTCACATCCCCAAAATAAATCTATGTCTGGTAATTCATCTGGCATGCCCAGTCAATCCAATACACCCAAACCCAATTCTACTAGTGAAACCAAAAGTCAATATCCCTTATCTCGACCCACTTGTAACTATTGTAAGAAACCTGGTCACCTTGTTTCTGAATGTTTGAAACTAAAAAGGAAGTTAGAAAGTGATGAAACCAAACCAACAAGGCTCACCACTCTTGGACCAAGGCCACAGTCTTCTATTAAATCCAATACAATTGACGTAGTCACAAAACCCAAGTCTGATTCTACTATGGAGATTTTTGAACCATTTATGTTGAATGGTTTTGTTTCACTTTCAGGTGATAATTGCCCACCTACCCCTATTAAAATTTTAAGAGACACAGGAGCTTCTCAATCTCTTATTTTAGCAGATATACTGCCTTTTTCTGAGAAGACTTCTTCCGGTACTAGTGTCCTTATTCAGGGTGTAGAGTGTGGAACTGTTAATATCCCTCTCCATCACGTTAATTTGTCATCAGATTTGGTTACTGGGCCTGTGGTTATTGGTATTAAACCTTCCTTACCTTTTAAAGGTGTCCATTTACTGCTAGGCAATGACTTAGCTGGAGATAAGGTTGTGGTTAATCCACTTGTAACTGACACACCAAATATAGGTCAAACAGATGACCCTATCGAGCAGGAAATTCTTGACTTGTATCCTTCTTGTGCAGTTACCCGAGCTATGGCTAAAAAGGCCATTTTGAAAAACTCAAACTCTGACATTGACTTGACAGATACTTTTATCGGTCAATATTTTAATAATGAGATTAAAAAGTCTCTTGATCCCAGTTTGTCTGATACTCAGACAGACTCGTCAATGTCTTGTCATTCATTACCAAGGTCTATTGACCAAGGTCAAGACACGCTGTCAAAGTCACAGCTTATCCAGGAGCAGCAAACTGATCCTGAGATTTCAAAATTAATTCTTAGGGCTTTACCTGAAGATGAAATTTCACAGGTCCCAATGTGTTACTATATAAAGAATGGAATTCTGATGAGAAAATGGCGACCATTTGATGTCCCAGCTGATGATGAATGGGCTGTTTACCACCAAATTGTGGTTCCAAAGTCATATCGTCATGAAATACTAAGTATAGCCCATGAAAGTCCTATGTCAGGTCATCTAGGTATAAACAAGACCTATCACAAAATTATTACTCATTTTTATTGGCCTGGTCTCAAATCAGATGTCTCTAAATATTGTAAAACTTGCCATACATGTCAAATGGTAGGTAAACCCAACCAAACCATTCACAAAGCTCAATTACAACCTATTCCTGCTTTTGATGAACCTTTCAGTAGGATACTTATAGATTGTGTTGGTCCTTTACCTCGAACCAAGTCAGGAAATGAGTATCTCTTAACAATTATGTGTACTTCTACACGTTTTCCTGAAGCTATTCCTTTAAGGAACATCAAAACAAAGTCAATAGTCAAAGCTCTTATAAAATTTTTCACATTTGTTGGTCTTCCAAAATCAGTTCAGTCTGATCAAGGGTCAAATTTTATGTCTGGTATATTCCAACAGGTTATGCATGAATTAGGGATCAAGCAATATAGGTCATCCGCTTATCACCCTGAAAGTCAAGGTGCTTTAGAAAGATTTCACCAGACATTAAAAAATATGATAAGGTCATATTGCTTTGACACCGAAAAAGATTGGGATGAGGGCATCCATATGTTACTATTTGCAGTCAGAGAATCTGTACAAGAATCTCTTGGTTTCAGCCCTTTTGAATTAGTTTTTGGCCATTCTGTTCGTGGACCTTTAAAACTTTTGAAAGAGAAATTTCTCTCAAATGATGAAGCACCTTTGAATTTACTGCAGTATGTTTCTGACTTCAGAAATAGACTGTCTAGGGCATGTGAGGTTGCTAGGTCTAATCTTAAAACGTCTCAGGGCAAAATGAAAGCAAGATATGACAACCATGTTATTGATAGAAAATTTAAACCAGGTGACAAAGTCCTTGCTCTTTTGCCAATACCTGGCAGACCTCTACAGGCAAGATATTTTGGACCCTACACTATTGACAAGAAAACAAGTGATTTAAACTATATAATTAATACTCCAGGAAGGCGTAAAAACAAACAAATGTGTCATGTAAATATGTTAAAGGAATACTTTGACAGAGATAGCTCTATTTCAAAACCAATTACAGTTGTAAACACTGTCCCACAAGAATCAAGTGTATTTGAAATTGAAGTAAATTCTGACTTTAATGATAAATCTGATCTTGGTCCATCTAAACTTGAGAATTCGGATATTTTGAGAAACCTTAACAACAAACTTTCGCACTTGGAACCATCACAGCAGGAAGAGCTGAAACAGTTGATACATGAATATGAACATTTATTTCCTGATATCCCCACAAGAACAGATAAAATCTATCATGATGTCATTGTGGAAGATTCTAAACCAATAGAGCAACATCCATATAGGATGAATCCTTTGAAACAGAAATACCTCCAAGATGAAGTAAAATACTTACTGGAAAATGACTTTATTGAACCTAGCCAGAGTAATTACAGTTCACCATGTACATTAGTACCTAAATCAAATGGAACTTATAGAATGTGTACTGACTATCGTAAGGTGAACTCTGTGACAAAAACAGACTCTTTTCCAATACCAAGAATTGATGACTGTATTGACAAAGTTGGAAATTCTAAATATGTCACCAAATTTGACCTGCTAAAAGGATTCTGGCAAGTTCCACTGACTGATAGAGCAAAAGAAGTATCAGCCTTTGCTACTCCAAACGGTCTGTACCAGTACAAAGTTATGCCGTTTGGGATGAAAAATTCTCCTGCAACGTTTCAGCGACTTGTAAACAACGTTATATGTGGATTAGATGGCTGTGATACATATATTGACGACGTCATCATCTACTCAGACAGTTGGAGTGACCATCTTCAAAGAATCAGGAAGTTCTTCAACAGACTCAGTAAAGCGAAACTGACTGTGAATCTTGCAAAAACTGAATTTTGTCATGCTACTGTAATATTTCTAGGACATCTTGTGGGACAGGGTCAAGTTAAACCTTTAGAAGCTAAAGTCAATGCTATCTCTGAGTTTCCTGTGCCTAAATGTAAAAGACAGCTGATGCGATTTCTTGGTATGGCTGGCTACTATAGGAAATTCTGTAAAAATTTCTCGGGTATTGCTGAACCTTTAACAAATTTACTTAAGAAAAGCACAAAGTTCAAATGGAATGACAGATGTCAAGATGCATTTGATCGTCTAAAAGCCATACTAAAGAGTGCACCAGTTCTCTTGGCACCTGATTTTGAAAATGTTTCAAATTAGCTGTTGATGCAAGTGATGTTGGTATTGGTGCTGTTTTTTTACAAGAAGATAATAATGGTATTGATCACCCAGTTTGTTACTTTTCTAAGAAATTTAACAAACATCAGAAAAATTACTCTACCATAGAAAAAGAGTGTCTTGCTTTAATTCTGGCAATCCAGCAGTTCGAAGTTTATTTAACCGTTTCAACTTCACCAATTGTTGTATTCAGTGATCATAACCCTTTAAGTTTTCTACACAAACTTAAGAATAAGAATCAAAGATTACTGAGGTGGAGTTTATTGCTTCAAGAGTTTAATCTTGATATTAAGACACATAAAAGGGAAAGATAACATTATACCAGATGCTCTTTCAAGAGTTTGAAATTTCAATAGTCGTTTTTCCCTAAATCAAGTTTAAACTGTTTTTTCTTTTAAATTGTAATTTCATTACCTTGACTATTTTCATTAGTCTGAAATAGTTAATATTTGAGTTTGTCATTTCCTCTGTAATACTTCAGTTAAAGTGTCATATACATGTTTATAAATAATATTGCAAAAAAGAAAGATTTATTTCATAAACCGTTTTTTTTCTTTTCAAGGGGGGAAGTGTTATGTACATACCCAGTTATTCCTAGCTTTGTTCATGTGTGTATCTATTTTTGAATGGTTTTCCCCTGTTACTATTTTTAGAACTGGATTCTCTCTTGTGGAATATTGTGCTGGAAGTTTCCAGGCCTTTTTACAATCTGATTACTAGAAATTATGCAACTGATTTTAACATGAATTTTCTGGAAGTTTCCCTGTTATTATAAAAGGAAAAGCTTTTTACACCTCAGTGTTCACTAGTTAATACATGATTGCCAGACTACAGTGGGGATTATTTTGTGTTTGTGTCATATAATTAGTGCTTGGATTACATTCAGTTGGATTAGGATCAGACTAGACTAAAGTGAGGATTATTTCATGTGCTTGGATTACATTCAGTTTGGATCAGGATCAGATTGGAATTAAGACTGGAATAATTTGTCTTTTGAATTTAACGTCTAAGGTATTGTTTTGTACTATTGTAATATTGTCACTGTTTATTTGATATTTTTGTTTATAAATTCTGTTAATTGTTATCGTTTGTTGCTGGCTTCTTCTTTCTAGTTACGCCTGACTCGTAACAGAAATGAAACAGACGCAGAATATTTATTTACCACATAAAGCATAATTTGTGCCCCATCACGCAAAAAGGGACTTCTGGGTACTGCGAAAAGTGTCAACCCTGGTCAGATTGCGCGAATTGCGGAGGCTGACCAGGGTTGACACTTTTCGCTTTAATGACATTTTCTGTATGAAAAGTGGTCATTGTAACTTGTTATACAATCATTTTTGAATTATCAACTTACATTGTCCTGCACTATTTTTGATCTGTTTTCTATCTAATTGATATACAACATTCCAAGATGGTCCCTTTTTGCGTGTTGGGTCACATTTTGTTATGCTAGTAGAAAAGATTAAAAGAGATACAATACTTACGACAGGTGACTACAAAAAGAAAAGAGAAAACTGATCAGTTTTTGTTTCAACTTGTGGAAGTAATCAGTAAAAGAAACAATTACTAAAACAACAACGAGATGAGTTGCAATAATAAAAAAAGGTAACTACAATTTTTGACAGGAAACATTGTCAAAATTGAAATAACCAACACCGTAAAAAAAGAAAGGAGCTACTAGTTAGTAAGCTAATGTATATTTCAACAGTGCTTCGTGAAATTTAAAAAGAAAAGACGAGGTGTCCTGCTTGTTGATAAAGTTTGCGTAATTTTTCAAGCATCTATTGTCGATTGAAAATAAAACCACTGAATATCTAAGTACACAGATTTGAAGTAACACTTACAAAACGGTGTGAACGTAAATTTCTCCCCACCGAATATAACGGAAGTGGCCGTCTGGGTATCCTGACATGTTTCCGGGAATGCAGTTGCAACGACATTGCTTCCACTGTTTGCAAATACCTGCGTTACGTAAAAACAATCAAATAAATGACACTTGGTAACTATACATTGACATGACTGGAATTGGCAATGTAATATTTAATTGGCACACTGAAAGGGTCTTCATTCGATGCCGTGTTAACTCTTCACATCACGAGAAAAAACTAGGAGGCTTGTCTAAATAGAAAGCACTTAAACAGTATAATCTACATTTGGTCCATATGATGGAATTTGTTTTTGAGAGGGTATAAAACATTGAATGAAATTGAGAAAATGGTGGTGACCAGCATTTTATGTAATAAAAGAATCACATGTATGTGATAAAGGAGTCATTACCAAACTTGCATAAATGCATCCTATACTATGCATTATAAAAGTTTAAGAAAGTCAAGCGCAGCATCTTCTCTGTCTGTTTCACAGTCTAAATGATTGGGGTGTTGTCTTAGATTACAACAACAAAGACGAAAATCCTTCTTTTAAGAATACCTACCCAACATGTGTACGAGTACGAGGTAGATCCGTCCTGTGTTCCATTATTATACAAAAACGCGTAGACACTGCTTCCTTCCGTGACGAAATAGAGACATTGGAGCAAATTTGGGGCTGCAAACATTAAAATAACACACTGGATGATGAGGTACAATATTTCTTGGATATACAGAAAGTTTTAGATGCACTAAAACTGTTCGGTCCATGTCAGCCTGTGTGGACAGTGCAAGCTGTCATGGACCAAAACTTTCTGCATACGCATTACACCTTCTTTTAATACCATATGACCCATTTATATTTGAATAAAAAAACATCATATGTATTTATGAACATCTTTGTCTTACTCTTATTCTGTGATAGGAAATAAAAAAGAAATAAAGATTTACTCTTAGACAAAATGGAGAGTGCAAATATTTTCCAGCAATTCAATAATTATGCAAAGGGCAAACATGGGGATCCATCTAAAGATGTTTTAGCAAAACGTACTAGATATCCAATAAATAGTGTAAATTTTTTTAAAAAACAACTACTTAAGTTAAAATAGTAAATGGGTTTAACCCTGTACCATATGACAAAACTTTAGACTTGCCCGAATTTTCTGCTTTTGCCAACTTCAAAATGGGCTGAGTCTCAAGAACTGAAATTCACCTTTTGACAGGTAGGAAAATTTGTAAGAAATCGAGAAAATGATGATCTTCAGCACTTTCTTATATCCTACAATGTTTTCAAAAGGCCTTTTCATAAGAATCTTTAAAACTCCGGATCGTGTGGTAAGAGGCTAAAATAAATATACTGTTATCTACATAATATGAAACAGAATAAATTTGCGAACATGTAAACTGAAGAGGTATGCACGAGTGTATCGTTTTTACGAAATGGAAAAGTACTAATACATGTTCGCACTATTGGACCTTACCGTTGGTGGTTGTAAATCCTAGTCTACTTGTAGAACTTGCATGTGTAAAGCTCATAAGTGTAGTGTCGACACAAGAGTCCATCTGCCAATCTGTTTCTTGTGCAGAATCTACGTTTTCATACACCACAGTGTAGTTCCCGAGTATAATGTCCGGAAAATCACGCGTGGCATTGCTAACAGTCGCTGAAAAAGTCATGTATCAACCATTTATCCAGCAGGCTGCTAGGCACGACTTAGTGTGCTTTTGCTAATAAAGTAGATTGTGATCAGACTGCACAGAAGGTACAATATGATTCTGGATTTACATCATCAGAGACAATGTGATTATTATCGAAGAAAAGAACAGAACTTTTACATCATAATACTAGATTCTGATTTTCATTATTAGACTGATACTTTCATACGAACTAATGAAACTTTCAAGCCCATAGTAAAACCCATATAATTCTGAGAAATCTCCTTATTAAACAGTGTAGATCCAGGTCTGACTGTATAGCCTGTGCAATATGACCTTGATCGAAAACTGTCTGCAATAGGCCCTTGAGTCGCGCTTAGCAGCCAAATAGTTAAAGTTCGTGAATAGTTCATCTCGTAAATCTTGTTATTGATATAAAAATAAAGCAAATATTTCCATTCAATATGGGTTCGATCCCCACGGCTGTTCATTTAAAGTTATTAATAGTCTTTCGAATGAGATGTAAAACGGAGGTCCCGTGTGACCTCAAATACCGAACAAAAGAACTACATAACTAACAATCTTTATTTGGGCGTCGTCCATAATATGGGCAATCGATGGCATATTGCAAATCTTGGACTCAAAAAATATATGACGATCCTAATTCGATACTAGACTAGATGACCTCTTTACTGTCTGGCTTTGAATTAGTTAAAGTATTTGCAAAAGTTCCTGTAATATTGCCACCAGTGTTCGTATTCACCAACCATTCTTAAGAACGTTCTTTGTCTTAATCTTCGAGATTTTCTGACTGTTAAAGTAATAGGACATCTGATTGGCTAAACCAATTGGTTTAGCCAATCAGAAGTTCTGTTACTTTCACATTGACAAAATTCTGAAGAATAAGCCTAAGAATGTTCTGAAGAATGTTTGGTGAATAT
The DNA here is from genome assembly GCA_943736015.1 of Tridacna crocea. Taxonomy (NCBI): domain Eukaryota; kingdom Metazoa; phylum Mollusca; class Bivalvia; order Cardiida; family Cardiidae; genus Tridacna; species Tridacna crocea. Next base: position 29,252,458 of record OX031063.1, read on the forward strand.
GGACCCAGTATGCCTATACATTGTCCTGAAAGGACTATTTCACCTTTTTTCTGTTTTTCATGCTGAATGAGTACCCCTAATTTAGGTTAACACAGATGAAGATCTATGAGTGTTTGCGTCACTGTGCCAGATAGCTTAACTCTTTACCAAACGACAAAATTTTAGACTGGTCCAAATTGAAAGCACTTTGCAGACAACAAAACAAAAGTGACTGAAAATTGGAAAATCGTTTTGGGAAGGGTAGAAAACATTGTGGGAAAAGGGGAAAATGCTGCTTACCAGCATTTTCTCCTTTTCCCACAATGTTTTCAATAGGTTTCTATATCAGGGTCGTGAAAACCCGGGATTGCTTGGGAAAGTGTTAGAGGAAAGTGTCTTCTTTTCATAAGGTGTTCTTCATCATTAACGACATATAAACTTTTCATTCTTTGGAAGGTTTCTCCGCTGTGAAAACTGTACCATCTGTGCATGTCTGTAATGTATTGTACCAAACAAGTCATTACATAACTAACTATACCCATAAGTCCATTTTGTCTAACAGCCAGCTGTGTCCTGCGGTAAAAGGTCCTTTTATAAGTAGAACATTTACTTTAACGTAGTAGAACCCTAATAGAAAACAGCTATTTCCACAATAATATTATCCTACAAAATTTGCTATGATTAAAAAAGGGTGTTATTGTACTGCTTTAACCAAGCCACTTTTCCCTTCTTGTCTTTTCTAGAATTATCATTTATAAATCTAAAACTACTGTAATTATTTTCATTACAAAGAGAGATAGTAATTACCTCCCTTTTCTGGAAACTAATAAAAGTATCTACAAATAATTTCAAGATAGGCATAAATAAATTTCTGGTCGGTTAAAAATGTGCAAAAGTATTACACCTGTATAAATCCGTATTCATCAACTATCAAGAAAACTTTATGCAATTCAGCACTAGAGGTATTAGGGTTCCACTACCTTAAGTAAAAAGCTTCGACACAGGTCGGCTTGACCGCTCTGCGCAGGTTGACCTAGGTCGATACTTTTTGCAGATGCATTAAACCTCCTTTTAACAGAGAATAACTAAAATTCAAATGTACATGGAACTGCTAAATCAGTATAGAATGAAACCTATTGAGCACATAGGGCTGCTTTTCAAGCCAAATTATTATGTACTAACTTACCTGACTGTGTAAGAATATTCAAGTTGGCGGGAGTTCTAAAACCACTGTTGGAGCATGCAGCACTCTGATCGCTTGTAAACTGTTCGCCTGTGGTTGTATCCGTAGCTGTAATATAACAATGCAAGCAAGTATATGAGCATAGAGTCTTAGTCGCCACATGGCTTGCAACACGCGAAAAGGAGCATTCGGACTTTTGCGTAAAGTGTCGTCTCGGATCAGCCTGCGCGGACTGCGCAAATTACATTGAAACGGAAAGTGCCATTTCGGATCAGTCTGCGCGGACAGCGCAGGCTGATCCGAAACGACATTTTACGCAAATGTCTGAATGTCCCTTTTAGCATGTTGCAGGCCATATTGGGGTCGGCGACCGTTTTCTCTTGGGGTGCATTCCATAGCCAGTATACCGTATTTAAAAAGAAAATGTTATCCTTTCGAAAGTTAAAACTCTATATATCAAGCAAGGATTTCCTTTACTAGTCACTAACGTCTTTGTGTTGACCATGTCTCACTCTGTATTTCTCTGTAACTCTGTATTATTATATTTCAAAATTAATCTTTTAAGAACGTTGTGGTAATGAGTCATAAATATTTTGATAGAAGAAATTTCGTGGTATTATTTCATGCTTTCCGTTAGGATATCGAGAAATAGCAGTGAAAATATTTTTCGATATTACAAGGGTTCGACCAGTGAAAATACCGATTTTTAAATTCTAGTTACCTAGGTAAATTTCGCACGATCACAACCAGATGGAAATATGACGTCATTTACCTTACATTACTTGCTCTTGACGTAATATTGTAATGCGTTGCTATGCGGGAGGGGTACGACACGGGCAAAAATCAAAAAGAGCTGTTCTGGATTTTGATAAAGCTCCTCCCAGAAAGGTTTAAAAGCATTAAATAAATAGAATATTTGCAGCCACTCGGGAAAATATTACCGATGGTGTTTACTCGATGAAATAAATTTCGATCTTTCACCGAAAAAAACAAATATCCTCCATATCATCAACTGACTGAGACAAAATGTCCAGTTCAATCAGATAACTAGTCTTAAATTTTGATTGAAAAAATGGTAATGTCGCTGAATATGATCTAATAGATGGGACATGTGTCCCACAGAGAAGCTGTGGTTAAATCTTACCTGTTACTATATAATAAATATAGCTGAATGGGGCCCTGTCTGTCCCTACTATTTCTATACACGTGTACACGTCTATAAACACTTGGAAAAATAGTTCAAAATTTGTGCTGAAAGTAAGAAACAAAGAATACAATATCAGCTCTTCCTACTTACTAACATAAAAGTTCGCAACAAACACATAGCTGAAATACAAACGGCATCTGACGGGATTCGAACCCGTGCGGACGAATATCCTTGTTTTTCGGCGTTTAACTCTTTACCAAACGACAATATTTTAGACTGGCCCAAATTGAAAGCATTTGCAGACGACAAAATGAAAGTGACTGAAAATTTGAAATTTGTTTTGTGAAGGGTAGAAAACATTGTGGGAAAAGGAGAAAATGCTGGTTACTAGCATTTTCTTCTTTTCCCACAATGTTTTCTAAAGGCCTCTTTCTCGTGGGTGTCAAAAGTAGGGATTGTGTGGTAATGGGTTAATTAAAAGATTAAGACTATAAGCACTGAGCTACAGTTGTCCCTAATGCAATTGGTACGTATTGTATCTTTAATCGGGACAAAACCATGCATGTAGGAGTGGTCTTTTGTAACACACCCCTCCTAAAGTCACCATTTTTTGATGACTCAAAGCCTTATTAGGCAAAAAGTACGTTTTTTTGATAACAAATGGGATTAATGGCTCGATTGCCAATTCTGGACGAGCCTCCATCTTACGACCGTGAAAGTTCGCAACAAATGCTATACTGAAATACAAACCGAACCTGGCAGGATCCTCGCGTTTTTTTTCGAGATTTAAAAGATCAGTACCATAAACATTGAGCTAAAGAGATTTATGGTGAAAATCCTAACATTTAAGTCGATAATCTTAAAGAACATTATAACCCTTTACTCCATAGATACTCATTTTAACGCACTGCTTGTAGGAGCCTTTGGAAAACATTGTGGCAAAAGGTGAAATTGCTCGTAGCGAGCAATTTCACCTTTTGTCACAATGTTTTCTATGCTATCAAAATATGTCATATACACATAAGAAATAGCTTCATCCTTGCTTTTATTTAGGGTCAGTTAGGGATACCATAGAAATGCCTTATGGGGTAAAGGCTTAAGCTCACGTTTTTTTTTGTAATTCAAAGGACAACTACCTTAAGATGTACTGGTCGGAACTGGACCCAGTGGCGACACAGTTTAGGGTTGCTGTATTTATTGTCCCTGATAGGTCAGCTCGAAAGTTAGCGATCTGAGTTCCACTCCCTGATACAGTCCATGTACCACGTGATGTAGATATCCATTCACCATCGGCCAAAGGTAAGGTACACTGGCATACTGAAAGCAGGTTTAGATCTAAATCTCTTGACAAATATTTTCTATACTGAATGCTGAACTTTTATTCCAACGACACAGAAAAAATCCATCAGAAAGTAACCATCCCTATAAGCAGACAGTATAGATTCATGATAAGAATGCACATTCTGTGCAATCTGATCTTTATCTGTACTTTCCAAAAAAACACTCACTTGATGGGCTAGAAATACAAATACCTCGCGTTAAATTTATTTCTTCATTTGTTAAGTGTATCGAAACTGCACCATTTGACGCTACTAATATCAAGAAGAACAAACATCCGAGAATTTCTTTTTTCATAAAAACTAATCCGTGAACGCGAACATTGCTTAACCCTTTCCCAAACGACAAATTTTTGGGCTAGACCAAATTGAAAGCATTTGCAGACGACAATTCAACTCTTGCTGAAAAGATAATTTCTATCTATGATAGGGTAGAAAACATTGTTGGAAAAGGAGAAAATGCTGGTTACCAGCATTTTCTCCTTTTCCCACAATGTTTTAAAAAGGTTACTATTCCAGACCCGTAAAAACCAGGGATTGTTTGGGAAAGGGTTAAGTGCACTTCCAGCATTTGTAACTGTTTTTCTCGGGAATGTACAAGCGTCTGTCTTCAGAAAATTGACGTCCCACGTTACAAGTTATATATGAGCCATTCTCTGGCAAAAAGGGGCTTATTGCGACTCCATGATGCATGATAAAAAGCAAGTCATCACATGAACATGGACATGGATCCATAAAGTCCATGTTATCTGACAACCAACTGAATCATGAGGTAGACTGGTCCTTTGACATACAGAAAATTGACAAACAGCAGAAAGTTTCGGCTCAGGTCAGCCTGCGCGGACTGCGCAGGCTGACCTGAGTCGATACTATTAGCATATTCATTAAGCCCCCCTATTCACAGAGCACGGGACATAAATATTCGATTCGAACTGCATTTAAATCATGTTATCTTCTTCTTTTTAAATGCTAAAAATGAATGAAAATAACTTTCTAGTGTTAAATGTAGTCAAGTACGAATTCAAAGCTTTTGCAGATGACAAATGAAATGTGACTCCTTTTTGGATTTTTTCATCTTTGAAAGGGGTCCGGAAAACTTTCGAGACAGGAGGAAATGCTGGCCACCAGCGTTTTCTCCTTTTTCTACCATGTTCCTGAGAGATATCTTTCTCAGTGTCGTTAAAACTGGGAATTGTTCGGTAAAAGGGGTAAAAAATGTAGGAATATGTGTAAATAGGTACTACTTACCAATTTGTGAAATATTAAGACAAATAACAAGAATAAAAACTCCTAGATTCGCCATTTTCTTTTTTTCAAAATAAAAAAAAAAACAATTTACTTATTTGTCATATCGTTTAAACCACTAATCTTATAATGACGACAAGTAAAAATACAAAGACAATCACCATATTGTCTCTATGTACAATTGTTTAATGGGTTGTCACTGTGTATTGTTTTAAATATTTGGACTTTCTTTTGTCCTACATTCAGTCAGGGTGTTATCAGATTTCTGTCATTATTATGTTACCCAATAACCACCCAGATATTATTTTACGTCCTCGCAGCGGATAATTTTTGAAAACATTGTGGGAAAAGGAGCAGTAATTTGAGACAATATCTGCAAATAGTTACCAAGCCACTACGGAAAAAAATCTTTCAAATTTTCTGATACTTTTACTAGATTGTTGGACCTCTCTAAATTGACCGTTCGGTGATGGGTCAATCCGATTCAAGACTATACGTTTCTCTCTCTCTCTGAAACTGGTGACTGGAGATGTGTTTGTGTCTCTTACTTGGTCCATGATAAACTGGTGCCACATCTAATTTGTCCTTTGCAAGTCATTTCAGTTTGGGCAAGGCTCCGATTAGAAAATATGTTGGTCTTCCGTTTCTGAAAATGTCGACTGAAAAAAAAAACAAGAGGGCCAAGATGGCCCTAGATCGCTCACCTGAATTTCTGAGAGAACCATAGCAATTTTTTTTTCAAAATGTAATCAGCCATTTCAGAGAAGAAGAATTTTTAAGAATTTCTTCATGTCTGTATAGTGTAAATAGTCCACAGCCATTAGAGCCATGTTTCTTGATGGATCAAAATTTTTAGAGCAATTTTTGAAAAGGATTAGCTAAGAAGCATTTCTGTGAAATTATTTCAAAATCTGATCAGCCGTTTCAGAGAAAAAGGATTTCTTCATGGCCAAATACTCCAGGTAGTCCCCATTCACCAGAGCCATGTTTCTAGACAAATCAGCATTTTATCGAACAATTTTTGAAAAGGATTACCAAAGGAACATTTCTGTGAGATTATTTCAAAATCTGATCAGCCGTTTCAGAGAAGAAGAATTTTAAAGAATTTCATCATGGCCATATAGTGCAAGAAGCCTACATTCACCAGAGCTATGTTTCTAGATGGATCAAAATTTTCACAAACAATTTTTAAAAAGGGTCATCCAAGGAACATTTCTGTGAAATTATTTCAAAATCTGACCAGCGCTTTCAGAGAAGAAGAACTTTTTTTTAGAATTTCCTCATTTTCCTATAGTGCAAATACCCCCATTCACCAGAGCCGCGTTTCTTAACGGATCAAAATTTCGCGAACAGTTTTTGAAAAGGGTGACCCAAAGAACCGCTCTGTGAAATTTTTCAAAATCTGACCAGCGGTTTCAGAGAAGCTGAAGAATTTTTAAGAGTTCCTTCATTTCTATATGGTGCAAGTAGCCCCCATTCACCAGAGCCACATTTTTTGACGGATCAAAATTTTACGAGCACCTTTTGAAAAGGGTCACCCAAGGAACATATCTGTGACAGTATTTCAAAATCTGACCAGCGGTTTCAGAGGAAGAGATTTTAAAAGAATTCCCCCTAAAAATTATATTTGGTTGCCATGACAAAACCAGAGTTTTGGGTGGAATCAAATTCTGTGAACAGCTTTTAAAGAGGACCTCCCAAGAAACATTTTGGTCCAAATCAGCCTAGCGGTTTAGGAGTTGATGTTTAAAGAATTGTTGACGACGCACGACGGACACCGGGTGATCCTAAAAGTTCCCCTTGAGCACGTTGTGCTCAGGTAAAAAAAGAGGTGAGCTTGTCATCATTTGTAATCATGTCTTCTTATGTCTTTGAAACGGAAAAAAGGAGAATGTCATACAATAATCTGGTGTTTCAACGTGTTGTCTACAGTGTAAAGTTGTAACAAATGTACGATGTCACGGTCTGAATCATTTGTGGCGTGGGTCGACCGTAGCCGAAATCATACGTCATAGACCTATATTCAGTCTATTATTGCCATTTAAATGGCACAAAAAGAGAGTCCTGCTGTCCTAAAATCATGAATTTATGTCTTCAAATGTTATATTCACTGCTGGTAAAGAACTGAACAGAAATAAGGCAAAAAATGATAAAAATAATGAAAAGCTCCTAATATGTAGACCGGCTCTGAATATGTAAGTCAGAGGTATTTTACACACCATTAGGTTCTTGAGACCAAAGGACTGACATAATACAGATAACTGTCCGCAAAAGCGATGTTACTTTTTTCCTGGTCGCCTCTGACACAGATTTTGTGCGCAAGTTTGAACTCTCATAATTTTGCAAATATCTAGCACAAAACTAGGATTCAAACATACAAGTTGCTTGTGTATTTAATAACCCTTCGTTTGAAATACAAATATTTTCAATTTAAATGCTGAACATAAGAGAAAACCGTGCAATTCATCTGTTACTCTAGTTGTTTACATTCCCGAAAACACTTAAAATGGCCATCACGCACAATAAATTTCCCAGATTTACATGTCATAAACGACTTCTACAAGCTTTTAAGATGATGAAAGGTTTAATAATCTACCTTTGGTCATTTTATTTACTTATATTTAGGCCCGCCTGGGTGGCTCAGAGGTGAACGTGTCGGTCTCATGACTTGGTGGTTGTGAGTTTGATACCCGGTTGAGGCGGACTTTCTTTTCGGCGTATTTTCGCCTTTCACCTCTGCTGAAGCATTTAAGAAAAGTAGACGGTGGCTTTGAAAAGAAAGTTGTGTTAGTACTGGTATAAGAAAGCCAGGAAGCACATGTGCGTCACCGACCGCCATGATATGACCTTAGCTGTTAAAGTGGCGTTAAATCCCAATACAACCAACCACCTTATATTTAGTTGCATTTCGCTGCAATACAGATTAAACCGACGAGACAGAAAGGCAGTATAGCGCTCTTCACGAGCCAAGTTTACGATCACTACGTGGATCTTACCTTGGCTGATTGAGCCCGATTTCGAGATTCCTGCGATGCGCCCTCTATTGGATGCTAGTTATTACCCCCCTTTACATCATATTTCTAAAAGCCAATGAAATATCGTTTTACAAACCGCTTTCGAATACACATGAAGCGATAAGCAGACATCCACGTGGGTTTCCATGTTTGCCTTCTATTCGAAAGGTAGCGCTACCAGAAAATTTTCGAGGGACTTAAGACGGTACGGTGCACAACAAATGTCCATATATGAAAAGAAAATCATCGTAGCATCTCATTATTGAGCCTACTCAACCTTTTAGACACAGGCAGGGTGTAGCTGAATAAGAAAGGACTTGTATCCATCATCATTCAAGTTTTATTATGAAATAAGCAGTGTATATGTAATAGGCTGTCATCCATTCTATCTGGACAATTTTGGATGGTCTGAAAAAGTAGCGTGTGCTTATTATGAATTCTTTGCCGAGATAGTTCAATATGGTCTTAAAATTGTCTGAAGTTAAAGCTTAAACCAGTCAAATTCTATAGTCGTTAAAGATGTTCTCGCCGAGCCCTGATAGCTCAGTGGTCTCGATCCCGGGCTCGGCCATTTTCTTTCCCAGGATTGATGATAGTCATTACGACAGGATTCATTCCTCTCCCACTGCTGACCATTATTTCGATGATGATTATGTGAGAAAGCAGCCAGTGAAAGCAAATTGTGCGAGTACTGGTTATAAATGAGACCTTAGGAAAGCATGGATAGCTGCACTGGCCAATGTGATATAACTAAAATAATGTTGCAAACAGTGTTAAACACCATACCATCAATCAATTAGGTGTTCTCAAGCATAAACAAAGCTTAAAAAGTTTGCGATCTATATCAAAGCGCGCTTTTATGCAGCAGGGTACAAGACGGTAGTAGTAAGTTATAGAACTTGAAACTTGTTCCTGTTTCCTTGGTGCAGTAATCTTACTCGTATTTTCAGTGTCTAATATAATTCGAGTATTATAGCAAGTAAAAGCAACATTTCAGGGAGAATCTGTCAAATCAATCTACTTAAAAGTTGGTCAAACACGTCAGAGTCTCATATCACTTCAAATAAACAACTTTTTGTCGAATTTCCCTTTTCATTCTTCGAAATAATAGACATGCTCTTCAAGTGACTGTACAGAAAAAAAAAATATTGTAGATCTCAAGTGACTGTACAACAGCTTATCAAGTGACAGTACAAATTCCCTATGTTGACATGCCATTTTAAACGAACGATTAGGAGGATTGTAGTCGATTTTGTTACCAATTCTTTACATGTTTTCAAACAAAAATGAATAAAGAAACTGTCTATATATTTTCCGTTCAGCAAAAAAAGCTTTTAAGGATGATTAATGAAACACAATACCCCGTTGTTTCTAGGCAAAATCATCTGTATTTTAGTATGGTTACATGATCAAGGCATCCCCATATCTCAAGGAAAGTTTTTCAGGGCACATGAGTTTTCCTGATACGGTCTATGATTAACAAACAAACAACTGGATATGAAGGTTTTATAATAGCTATCAAAATAAATGAAAAATCACCAGCTTAACTTACCGTGTGTTAGCAATTTTCAACGACCAAGTGACATTTCACCACTGTACAGACTCCCAAGTGACATACAATCTCAAACACTGTACACTTCCGGTCCTACACCGTGACTATGATAACTTAACGCAAACTTACAAACAAAACTGTTTTCATTCAATGACGATATCGACATATATCGCTAAATATAGAAGGCCATTTTATTGCTCAGCTTCAAAACATAAATTGGCTTAATGTGGGAAGATGGTGTCTAGTTAAAATAAATCCCAATGAATATCAAACCATTCCCGTTACAAACCCATAGAGCGCCAAATAAACAAGAGATTACTTCAGTCTTTAAAAAAATCCGAGCAATTAAGGTTTTAAAGTTGCATAAAATTGTACAGAAAGTCTGAGGAAAGTGGTCGGTGTAGATCAAAGATCAGTCTGCAAGTTCTGTGCAGTCTGATCATGATCTACACAGACTGTAAAGGCAACTTTTATTGTAAATGGCACTTTGAAGTTTTCGTTTTAACGCCCCTTAGACATCGAACCTCTGTCGACGATTTGAACAGTCTACCGGTACTAGATCTATCTTGTAAAGATTTAACACTATCCAAATAAGCTTAACCCTTTCGGCGACAAAGGGGAAAGCAGAGACTTTTGCGGACAGCATAGATCAAGATCAGACAGCACAAAATGTGCACAGAACGTGCAGTCTTATCCTTGATCTATGTCATCCGCTGGTGTAGTCAAGCCTATACAATCAAAATCTTTGTGTGTTTCAATAGATTGTATTTATAGCCGTCCGCTGGAATTTGAGTTTTTTTTTTTTATTTTGCACAGAAAGGTGTAGACTCGGAATCAGATCGTACATTCTGTGAAGCGTCATTTTAAACTATGCCGTCCTCAAACCTCATACCTTTGCAAATGGCGATTTTCAAAGATTCAAACCTTTCTCGGTGATTCCATTCGGATTTCAAGTAGAAAAAGCAGGAAATAATCTAATTTAAAACTTAGAGTTTTGTGTTTTGTATTAAAATCAATATCAATGACACTCTTTTGTTAAAATCAATTGAAATCTTCATCAGAAACAGATTAAAAACGTTACATGTAAGTCACCTTTTTCCTAGTGTTGTGTTTAGTACTTTGATCCGTAAAGCGTCTAGGAGAAATGATCATTATAAGGGAGACTACTCTTGCTTTACTCTTCCTCTTAGACAGTACGAGTTTTCTCCCCTAGACCATATATTTTTTTTTTAAAAGATCCCAGCTGCGATAGTTTTGCAGTACGAGTCTATGGGCATGCTTTATTTGGTTGATTGATAAAAGATATAATTCGATATTGTAATTAACCTGTATCTTATTGAGAAAAATGGCTATTTATCTATTTTTTTCGTCATATATGAATCAAGGAAAATCATATTTGCACATAATTATGTAGACTACACCGTAGCTTATTTAAATCAATGAAAATTTTTGTCAAACAGTATGCTTGTATATGACTCTTTCTTATACATTTTAATCAAATAATTCTCGCGCAATTTAATCCTTTACAAGACAGTCCCGATTCTTAGGGACACTGTTTAAGCTTTTGGAAAACATAATGAGAATCTTGAGGAAAACTGCTGGTTGCATGCTATTTTCCTTTTTGCCACAATAATTCCATATCCTTCACAAAGTCCTTCTTTTGAGAAACGTTTGATCAAACACTATCTGTTAATAGTACAGAACTTTTATAGTCTGGCAGATTTGTTTGTTTAAAATCCAACCCTTATCCTACTAAGTAACAGATGAAACCTTCAAACTGATAGTAAAAACCAAAATTTGGCTATTTCAAAGGTATTTTTTTCAGGATCAGACATCCCCTTATAGGACATTGTAGATCAAAGATCAGACTATATGTTCTGTGCAGTCTGATCTTGATCAACAATGTCTGCAAAAGGTCCTTGAGTTGCACTTAACAGCCTAAGAGTTGATACTGTTCGAATATTTTTAATGATATCACAGCTGCAGCCACTTCACCTGTCTATGCTTTCCCAGCATTTCTTTTCCAGCACTTCTCACTATGTTCTTGCCAATCCATTGGCTGCTTTCCCACATAACCATCTAGGGCATCATACACAGGTTATTCAGAAGCAACATAGGAATGTTTCCTGTTGAAATGACTATCATAAATTCTCTGACAGAAATTGGCAAGCTGGATTTTTGTACCAGCCACATGATTGCTCAAATGTTGTTACCAGCTGAGCTATAGCGCATTTTCATCTTTTCCCACAATGTTTTCAAAAGCTGTCGATTTCTCAGAAGCATTCTCCTTTTCTGGTCACAAGCGTTTTCTTTTTTTTCCAACAGTGTTTTCAAAAGCCATCTCTTTATCTGAAAGACTTCTCTTCTGGTCACCAGCATTTTCATCTTTTCCCACAATGTTTTCAAAAACCTCCAATATTTCAACTCTTTACCAGATGACAAAGTTTTGACCTTGCCCAACTTGAAAGTATTTGGAGACAACAATTTAAATGCGACTCAAATAATGAAATTTGGTTACCAGCATTTTCTCCTTTTCCCATAGTGCTTTCAAAAGGCTTCTTCCTCAAGGGTGTTAAAAGTCATTATTGAGTGGTAAAGGGTTAAAAAGCCTTCTTATTCTTCAAAGGCATCCTGTCTGGTTACCAACATTTTTTTTTTCTTTTCCTACCATGTTGTAGAAAGCCTACAGTGTTTTCAAAAGCCTTCTCTTCTTGGGGTTGTTAAAACTCAGGATTGTGTGGAATGGGGTAAAAGGAATGACAAGATAAAAAGATAGAAATTCATAAAACGAACCTTATTTATTTAACAATGCAGTTCTGTGCATATACATGTATATATACATGTATTTTACAAAAATATTCAGTTCTCTGGGTGTAATTACTAAACTCTTTACCAACAACAAAATTTTAGACTGGTCCAAATTGAAAGCACTTGCATATGTCAATATAACTGTAACTGGAAATTTGAAATTTAATTGTTTCCAGCAGGGTAGAAAACATTGTGGGAAAAGGAGAAAATGCTTGTTATCAGCATTTCCCCCTTTTCTCACAATGTTTTCAAAAGGCTTCTCCCTCAGGGTCATAAAAAAGCAGGGATTGTACAGCAAAGGGTTAAGCATTATCATTAAAACAAAGTGAAGTGAGTAAATTCATATTCCTGTTTAAACCTTTACCACAAAATCCCAGCTTTTAACAACCCTGTGAAAGAAGCAGTTTTTAAATGTTATGGGAAAAGGAGAAAATGTTGATAACCAGTATTTTCTCCTTTTCCTACATTGTTTGCTACCCTGCTGAAAACAAATTTCAATTTTTGAGTTACATTTATTTTCTTGTCTGCAAAAGCTTTCATTTTGGACAAGTCTAAAATTATGTAGTTTGGTAAAGTTTAAAAAATTTGAATCAGCATTTACATTCTCACTTCTCACTATTTCCTTACATGAAGCTAACAAACAAAATATAATGAAAGCATTTGCAACTGACAAATATAGGTCAAGGGATGGTTACTGTTTTGAGTTGTTAAAAAAAAACTTGGGGGAAAAACAACATGTAGGTCATCTACATTTTCCTCTTTTCCCATAATCTTTTCAAAAGCTTTATACCTCCAATTCTCATGACTGATTGATTGATTGAATTGGATTTAATTGCCATTTTAACAGCTGAGGTTATATCATAGCAGTCAGTGCTCCTATGCATGTATTTCCTGGCTTTCTCACACCTGTACTGACAGAACTTTCTTTCAGGATCACTTGCTACATTCTCAGATGCTTCAGCCTTAAGAGGCAGGAAAGAAAGTTTGACTCAAGCAGGTATCAAACTCACAACAGCCAGGTCACAAGTTTGCTGACCATTGAGCTGCCCAGGTGAGCTAATCCCCTAGAAAAACAGAACTACAAAAAAAGACTGAAAAAAGGAGAAAATGCAAATAAACAACATTTCTCCTTCTCCTGCAATGTTTTTTCTACTTTGTCTGTAAATGCTTTCAGTTTGAGTCTAAAAGGTTTTCATTTTGTAAAAAGTCAACAGGGTTTTGGTTGAGATAAAGAGTTAACTCATTACCAAACGACAATATTTTAGGTTTGTCGAAAGCAAAAGCATTTGCAGAAGACAAAATAAAGATGACTAAAAATTTGAACTTTGTTTTGTAAAGAGTACAAAACATTGTGAGAAGGGAGAAATTGATGGTGAAAAAAAAAGTAAACAGAAATTTGGTCGAGATAAAGAATTAAAACCAGTAAAAACTTGGGTTGGACTTGAAAAACACTCTTACATTTAGGTTTGCATGCTCTAATACTATGCATTTCTTAAATCTGGCCAGCCATCCATTGGAATAAGATAAATCCTGAATCCCCAGCTCACAGCCAAGTTTCTTCACCTTTTTGACAAGCATATTAACACTTACTACAATATTTCTTGAACTTTAGTCTGAGTACCAACGATAAAGGCTTTCATCCAGGTTCATGTGCTTTGGTGTGCTAGTCTGAACCCTGTAATCTTCTGAACCACTGGTCCATTTCTCTTTGTTTTACAAATAAACCACTTACTGTGGATGATGGAAGACTCTTGCCCCAATTTTTGGTTAAGTACTTCACAACTTCTTCCCGAAAAATATTATGGTTTTTGACTTCTCTCTTCTCCAATGAGGTAAACTAGTTTCTGTGTTTTGCACCTCCCTTCCATATTTACACTACAAAGATGGAAAGAAAAGTTCATTAACCCTTTACCAAACGGCAATATTACAGACTTGTCTAAATTGAAAGCATTTGCAGACGACAAAATAAAAGTGACTGAAAATTTGAAATTTGTTTTGTGAAGGGTAGAAAACATTTTGGGAAAAGGAGAAAATGCTGGTTAACAGCATTTTCTCCTTTTCCCACAATGTTTTCTAAAGGCTTCTTTCTCAGGGGCGTCGAAAGTAGGGTAATGGGTTAACCCTTAATTACCTCCAGGAAAATGTATTATGAAAATAATGTGGAAATAAGAAAATATTGGGAACTAGCATTTTCTCCTTTTCTGACAAATAATTTTTTCTATCAAACACTAAACCCATTTTTGAACTACATTCCCAATAATGTTTTCAACTCTGTCAAAGACAAATCTCATTGAACTACATTTCATTTGTTGTCTGCAATTCCTTTTTATTTCAGCAAGTTGAACTAGAGCTGTGGCTTAATGTGACTTAATACCCCTGCCAGCCCTTTGACAGAAAAAAAAATGTCAAATTCAAGGGGAGATAACTCTTCAACTAGGAAGAGTTGACACATGAAAAGTGCATCTTGCAAATCTTGTTATAATTATGATTAATGTATGTGCAAAGTTTCAATACAGTTGAAGGAAAATTATAGGAGGAGTTTGGGACACAAAATTACTGGTATTTTGTACACAGATGGACAGACACACAGACAGATACACAGACAGAGTTGATGATTCCAGTATAACCCCGAAAACATTCATTTTGTGGGGGGGTACAAAAATTTCTCATTTTCTTGGTAGTTTATATAGAGGTAGCTTGTAGTTACCAGCATTTTCTCCTTTTCCCAAAATGTTTTCAAAATGCTTCTTTTTCGGGGTTGTTAAAAGTTGGGATTGTCTGGTAAAGGGTTTAACCTTTGACCAAATGACAAAATTTTCGACCAGACCAAATTGAAAGCAATTGTAGATGACAAAATAAATGCAACTCAAAAACTGAAATTTGTTTCCAGCTGGGTAGAAAACATTGTGGGAAAAGGAGAAAATGCTGGTTACCAGCATTTTCTCCTTTTCACGCAATGTTTTCAAAAGTCATCTATCTCAGGGTCGTAAAAACCAGGGATTGTTTAGTAAAGGGTTAAGAAGAACTCAATTATTAATCAAACATTGTTTAACTTATCGTTTGCCATGTGGTCAAAATGGCTCAAAAAGTCTGCATTGTGGTTTGCTTTTATTAAAAACTCTCACTGACACATGCTTTCAAAGGTTACCTCACTGCATGACAAACACATGCTTTCAAAGGTTACCTCATTGCATGACAAAAAAACTCCACTGTGCTGGATGTAAAAAGGTTTCTGTAAATTACAGATTCTGTAAAATGGACATACTGTATGTAGCTACATTTTTATCTTTATTGTGTGAAGGATATATGTTTTCTTAAGCTTTTTCTAAGTGGTCTAATCTGGGCATTTGTTATATTTTGTAGGATTTTCATTAATTATGATTTTTTCTGATTGATAAAAACTTGAAGTCAAACACAGTTAAAGACAGGTGAAAGTGTGATAAATATTATACTGCATATTAATCTCTTCCTAAAAAGGCAGAGTAGAATACAGAAAATTGTACAGATATAGATCTACCCATACTCAGAGTAATTCCCCTTGAATAAAGTTATTTAACCCTTTTCCAAACAATCCCTGGTTTTTACCGGTCTGGCATAGTAGCCTTTTGAAAACATTGTGGGAAAAGGATAAAATGCTGGTTCTTCTGGTCTGGAATGGTAGCCTTTTGAAAACATTGCAGGAAAAGGAGAAAATGCTGGTAACCAGCATTTTCTCCTTTTCCTACAATGTTTTCTACCATATCATAGAGAGAAATCATCTTTTCAGCAAGAGTTTAATTGTCGTCTGCAAATGCTTTCAATTTGGTCTAGTCCAAAAGTTTGTCGCTTTGGAAAGGGTTAAAAACCTGTTTTGATCACACACCCACAAAAAATTATAATGACATGACATCTTTAAAAGAAATTACAGTAACTTGATAATAAAAAGTCGAGTTTAAAAAGTGCTCTAGAAATAAGGTGTCAATATGACCAAAGTTGCAAACATTTTTCCACCGGGGATCGAAATGAGCAAAATGTGTTGAAATGACTGGGTGTCGAAATTAACGGGTGTTCAAATGACTGCCATTCGATAGAAACAAGTTTTCACTGCAGTAGTTATACTAACCCCCCTCAATTATGCTATTTTCTTTATTTTCTTTTCAACTAACGTAAAGTGTTGTATTGAACAAATTTCAAATTTTTCTCACAATTCAAACTTTTATCCGAATATATCTACAGTCCGGATACTGAACAGATAATTCCCGTTCATGTTTACTGTTTTATTGTCTTTGATATAATTCATATGCAAAGATATACACGTGTTTACTTGAAAAAAAGAAACATGCGACTTACAACCATTGGCACCCGTAGAATCGTAAAGAAATCAAGGAAATAGTGCCATTTCTTCTCTACCAAGCTTATTTGCTCTTTCCGGTTTGTTCCTTTCGCATCAATTTTGTTTGTAACACACTTTTACATTGCTTTTTCTCCTAAATTTGTTTAATTTGTTGCTACTATCGCTTATTTTCGTCAATTTTATCTGCAATTTTGTTTACCTTTTTATTTCGGGCTGATATTCATTCGAAATACAAGGGTCTTGCAAGAGAATGATGGACGACTAATGGTCAAAGGGAAGCAACTCGTACAAAATTTTGTAATTAGTAATGCTACAGTTGCCTCCCTTATTGGAGAGGCAAGGGCTTATTTCAAACTGCTTCACGTCGTGGGTACGTGCATACCATTGAATGGTACGCCTACAAAACAAAGACTCCGCCCAAGACCTCGTTTTGGCTACTTTCGGAGGTGCCTAATTACTGCGGCTAAAGTATGCGCATAGTATGTGCAGAAGGCGGGACATGGAACCGCCTTTTCCTGTCTCTGGTCCTTATATGCCTGTGCACCTTACAAAAAATGCCAGCCAAGAGCAAGCATAAAACCGAGGACGAATAAGCACGCTTACGTCTGTAGAGTCGATCCGTTTGACGAACGATAATTTTTCATCTAGTTGTAACGAATTTCAATCAGTTCATAAGGTCAAATTGTTAATTTTAACCTTTCTAAAAACGAAATGCCCCCCCAAAAAAGGTCAAACTTATTATTTTTCTTAACAGGCGGCAGGTAGTCTCCCGTTTATTTCATGTTAATTATAACCGACAATATTTGAATTTGGAATTCAATGCAAGATCGCGCTTCAATGAAAAATGCAATATTTTGTAACAGATATCATTGAGGTAATAGATGTTCTGTAGATCTAATTCTGAGTTCATGACAACCACAACGCAAACTTACAAACAAAACTATGTTTTCATTCAATGACGATATCGACAGATATCGCTAAATATGGAAGGTCATTTTATAGCTCAACTTCAAAACATATATATAAGTTGGCTTATCACGGTAGGAAGATAATGTATAGTCAGTAAAATTAATCCCAATGGATGTCAAACCGCTCCCGTTACAAACCCATAGAGCGCCAAATAAACAAGAGATAACTTCAAAAAAGGCTATCCAAACAAATAATTATAAATTAAGGTTTTAAAGTTGCATAAAATTGTCCAGAAAGTCTGAGGAAAGTGGACGATGTAGATTAAAGATCAGACTGCACGTTCTGTGCAGTCTGATCATGATCCACATGGACCTCAAAGGCAAATATTATTGTATATGGCGCTTTGAAGGTTCAGTTTTTTCGTGCAGGCCTTAGACATCGAACCTTTGTCTTCGATTTGAAAAAACAGGTTACCGGAACTAGATCTGATAAATATTTTAACTCTATCCAAATAAGCTTAACCCTTTCGGCGCCATAGGGGAAAGCAGAGACTTTTGCGGACGGCATAGATCAAGATCAGACTGCACAAAACGTGCACAGAACGTGCAGTCTGATCTTTGATCTATGTCATCCGCTGTTGTAGTCAAGCCTATACAATCAAAATATTTGTGTGTTTCAATAGAATGTATTTATAGCCGTCCGCTGGAATTTGAGTTTTTTTTTTTTATTTCGCACTGAAAGGTTTACGAAACAAGTAAACTGTATAGAGTCGGAATCAGATCGTACATTCTGTGAAGCGTCATCTTAAACTATGCCGTCCTCAAACCTCATACCTTTGCAAATGGAGATTTTCAAAGATTCAAACCTTTCTCGGTGATTCCATTCGAATTTCAAGTAGAAAAAGCAGGAAATAATCTTATTTAAAACTTAGATTTTAGTGTTTTGTATTAAAATCAATATCAATGACACTCTTTTGTTAAAATTAATTGAAATCGTCATCAGAAACAGATTAAAAACGTTACATGCAAGTCACCTTTTTCCTAGTGGTGTGTTTAGTACTTTGATCCGTCAAGCGTCTAAGAGAAATGATCATTATAAGGGAGACTACTCTTGCTTTACTCTTACTCTTAGACAGTACGAGTTTTCTCCCCTAGACCATATATTTTTTCAAAAGATCCCAGCTGCGATAGTTTTGCAGTACGAGTCTATGGCAGCGACGTAGGAAGGATTTCAAGATTCGGGGGGGGGGGGGGGGGGGGCTTACTTCGAAATACTGAAGTTTTTTGCGTGGTTGTTTCGTTGCGCTAAGAACTCGTATTTTAGTTACTATGATTTTCAAAATTATTGGGGGGGGGGATGAGCCCCCCCCCCCTGTTCCTACGGGCCTGTATGGGCATCATTTATTGGGTTGATTGATAAAAGATATAATTCGATATTGTAATTAAAATGTATCTAATTGAGAAAAATGGCTATTTATCTATTTTTTTCGTCGTACATGTATATGAATCAAGGAAAATCATATTTGCACTTAATTATGTAGACTACACCGTAGCTTATTTAAATGAATGAAAATTTTTGTCAAACAGTATGCTTGTATATGAATCTTTCTTATACATTTTAATCAAATAATTCTCGTGCAATTTAACCCTTTACAAGACAGTCCTGATACTTAGGGACACTGTTCAGGCTTTTGGAAAACATAATGAGAATCTTGAGGAAAACTGCTGGTTGCATGCTATCTCCTTTTGCCACAATAATTTCATATTCTTCGCAAAGTCCTTCTTTTGAGAAACTTTTGATCAAACACTATCTGTAAATGTTATTAATACTTAATAGTACAGAACATTTATAGTTTGGCAGATTTGTTTGTTTAAAATTCAACCCTTATCCTACTAAGTAACAGATGAAACCTTCAAACTGATAGTAAAAACCAAAATTTGGCTATTTCAAAGGTATTTTTTTTCAGGATCAGACATCCCCTTATAGGACATTGTAGATCAAAGATCAGACTATATGTTCTGTGCAATCTGATCTTGATCAACAATGTCTGCAAAAGGTCCTTGAGTTGCACTTAACAGCCTAAGAGTTGATACTGTTCAAATATTTTTAATGATATCACAGCTGCAACCACTTCACCTATCTATGCTTTCCAAGCATTTCTTTTCCAGCACTTCTCACTATGTTCTTGCCAATCCATTGGCTGCTTTCCCACATAACCATCTAGGGCATCATACACAGGTTATTCAGAAGCAAGATAGGAATGTATCCTGTTGCAATGACTATCATAAATTCTCTGACAGAAATTGGCAAGCTGGATTTTTGTACCAGCCACATGCTTGCTCAAATGTTGTTACCAGCTGAGCTATAGAGCATTTTCATCTTTTCCCACAATGTTTTCAAAAGCTGTCGATATCTCAGAAGAATTCTCCTTTTCTGGTCACAAGCGTTTTCTTTTTTTCCAACAATGTTTTCAAAAGCCATCTCTTTATCTGAAAGACTTCTCTTCTGGTCACCAGCATTTTCATCTTTTCCCACAATGTTTTCAAAAACCTCCAATATTTCAACTCTTTACCAGATGACAAAGTTTTGACCTTGCCCAACTTGAAAGTATTTGGAGACAACAATTTAAATGCGACTCAAATAATGAAATTTGGTTACCAGCATTTTCTCCTTTTCCCACAGTGCTTTCAAAAGGCTTCTTCCTCAAGGGTGTTAAAAGTCGTTATTGAGTGGTAAAGGGTTAAAAAGCCTTCTTATTCTTCAAAGGCATCTTGTCTGGTTACCAATATTTTTTTTTCTTTTCCTACAATGTTTTAGAAAGCCTACAGTGTTTTCAAAAGCCTTCTCTACTTGGGGTTGTTAAAACTCAGGATTGTGTGGAATGGGGTAGAAGGAATGACAAGATAAAAAGATAGAAATTCATAAAACGAACCTTATTTATTTAACAATGCACTTCTGTGCATATACATGTATATATACATGTATTTTACAAAAATATTCAGTTCTCTGGGTGTAATTACTAAACTCTTTACCAACAACAAAATTTTAGACTGGTCCAAATTGAAAGCACTTGCATACGTCAATATAACTGTAACTGGAAATTTGAAATTTAATTGTTTCCAGCAGGGTAGAAAACATTGTGGGAAAAGGAGAAAATGCTTGTTATCAGCATTTTCCCCTTTTCTCACAATGTTTTCAAAAGGCTTCTCCCTCAGGGTCATAAAAAAGCAGGGATTGTACAACAAAGGGTTAAGCATTATCATTAAAACAAAGTGAGGTGAGTAAATTCATATTCCTGTTTAAACCTTTACCACAAAATCCCAGCTTTTAACAACCCTGTGAAAGAAGCAGTTTTTAAATGTTATGGGAAAAGGAGAAAATGTTAATAACCAGTATTTTCTCCTTTTCCTACAATGTTTGCTACCCTGCTGAAAACAAATTTCAATTTTTGAGTTACATTATTTTCTTATCTGCAAAAGCTTAAAACTTGGACAAGTATAAAATCATGTAGTTTGGTAAAGATTTAAAAATTTAAATCAGTGTTTACATTCTCACTATTTCCTGAACCTGAAGCTAATACTTTAACAAACAATACTGAAAGCATTAAATTTTGCAACTGACAAATATACCGGTAGGTCAAGGGATGGTTACTGTTTTGCGTTGTTAAAAAAAACTTGGGGAAAAACAACATGTAGGTCATCTACATTTTCCTCTTTTCCCATAATCTTTTCAAAAGCTTTATACCTAAAGGAAGCCAAGCTCTGGTAGCTCATTAGGTAGCACGCAGAACTTGGGAACAAAAGGTCGTGGGCTCGATCCCTGGCTCGACCAATTTCTTTTAGGGGATTGCTGATAGCCATTGCCACAGGAATCATCTTTCTCCCAACACTGGCTATTATCCTGATAATGGTTATGTGGGAAAGCAGCCAGTGGTTTGGAAAAGAAAACTGTGTGGAGTACTAATAAAAGAGACTCCATGAAAGCATGAATAGGTGAACTGGCCACTGTGACATAACTGAAATAATACTAAAAGTGGCTCTAAACACCATACAATCAAAACAATCAATTGTACCAGCAGGTATTAAACTTTTACCACATAACCCCCTGTTTTATTAACCCTGAGGATGGAGGCTTTAGAAAATGAGGAAAAGGGAGAGAAACACTGGTAATTAGCATTTTCTGCTTTTCTCACAATGTTTTCTATCCATTCCAAGATATATCTCAACATTTGGCTGACATTTAATTTGTTGTCTGCAAATGATTTCAATATGTACTGGTCTAAAAGGCAGTATTCTCTCATTTTCCCTCAATGTTTTCTATCCTTTCAAAGAAAACTTCTCTACTCTGTGCACCATATGATTCGTCTTCTGCAAATGCTTTCAGTTTTGACCATCCTTTATTTTTTTTTCATTGTAAAGAGCTAAAAGAAACTACCGGTATTACCCTCAGTGAATACGTACTGTAATACTTTTACTGTTTTCCTTTCAGTCATTTTTTGCCTTTTCCCTACTCAAATATTCCTTTAGCCACAAATTGTTAATTTGCAATAAATCTTGACTCTTTACCAGATTACAAAATTTTGGACTAGTCCAACTTGAAAGTATTTGCAGACGACATAATAAGCATGACTCAAAAACTGAAATTTCATTTGGAAAGGGTAGAAAACATTGTGGGAAAAGGAGAAAATGCCGGTAACCAGCATTTTCTCCTTTTCCCACAAGGTTTTTAAAGGTTTTCTTTCTCGGGGTCGTCAAAAGTTGGGATCGTATGGTAAAGAATTAATCCAATTCAGTAATCCATAATTTAATTCTTCACCAAACAACAAAATTCTAGACTTGTCCAAATTGAAAGCATTTGCAGATAACAAAATAAACAAATCTCAAAAATTGAAATAATTTGTTTTCAACAGAGTAGGAAACACTGTGGGAAAAAGAGAACATGCTGGTTACCAGCATTTTCTTCTTTTCCCACAATGTTTTCAGAAGCCCTCTGTATCAGAATTGTTAAAAGACGGAATGGCTTGGTATTCTGTTAAAGCAGTTGAAGAGGACAGTTTGAATTTAGCTTTGAGATTTGAAAATATTGAACGATGAAAAGGAGAAAAACCTTAGATACCAGCATTTCCTCCTTTTCCATCAGTGTTTTCTGCTTTTTTAAATCATGAATCTCATAACTTTAGCTGTATGTAATTTACAGAATGCAAAACCTTTTTACCCTTTACCAGACAAAAAAATTTTAGCCTTTGTCTAAATCGAAAGCATTTGCAGATGACAATTTCAAAGTGGCTACAATTGTGCAAACTTTCTTTGATAGGGTAGAAAACATTGTGGGAAAAGGAGAAAATATGTGGTTACCAGCATTTTCTCCTTTTCCCACATTTTCCAAAGGCTTCTTTTCCAGGAGGATCAAAAGTCGGCATTTTGTATTAAAGGGTTAACCTGGACAATTTTTAAGTCTCAGTTATCATGAGTTAACCCTATTCTAAACGACAAAATTTTAGACTGGTCCAAATTGAAAGCACTTGCAGACGACAAAATAAAAACCTAATTGAAAAATTGAAATATGTTTCCAGCAGGGTAGAAAACATAGTGGCAAAAGGAGAAAATGTTGGTAACCAGCCTTTTCTCCTTTTACCATAATGTGTTCAAAAGGCTTCTATCTCAGGGTCGTACAAACCAGAGATTGTTTGGTAAAGGGTTAGGCATTTTGTTCTTTTGTTACAGAATCAAACTACCGAGTTTCAACACATAGTAGTTATCTTCTTATGAGAAGGACACACCATTAGGTGGTTCTGCTTCTTTATAAATGACTTCACAACGGTTCTATGATATGGTAGACGTCTGAATTCTGTTTCTTCAGTGTTCCACATGTTTCTTTTATCCGAATATATGTACTACCCGGACACTGTGAAAATAAAGCACGTCAATGATTCCAGTATTTTGTGGATTGTTTTACCGTTTATATGTGAAGAAACTCGCGATTTTTTGTGTCAGATTATGAAATGTACGACTAAACAACAAGAAGCACCCGTCAAAACACAAAAAATCAAGGAAAACTATTTCGTCTCCTTGTGTTTGTTTATTTCCGGTTCCGTCATGTCGTTTCAACTGATATTTGTCAAAACATTATCATGTATTTTTTGTCCATTGTTTTATTTACTTTCTTGCTCCCTCCCTTCGCTTATTTATTCCATTTTACCTGCGCTTGTACTTGATATTTTGTTCTAAACTGATTTTCTTTCACAATTTAAGGTCATTGCGAGAGAATGATGAACTACCAATGGTCGATGGGAGACAACTCGTACAAAATTTTGTTATTAGTAATGTCAGAGTTGTTTCCCTTAGTGAAGAGGAAAGGGCTGATTTCTGACTGCTTCACGTCGTTCCCTTTGAAGATAGGCCTACAAGAGACAGGCTCCACCCAAAGCCTCGCTTTGGCTTTTGCCGGTAGTGCTAAATGACTGCGGCTACAGTACCTGAATGGTAGAAGCAGTAGGCGGGACATGGAACCTCCTCTTCATGCCTGTGGTCCTTATATGCCTGTGCACCTTACAAAAAATGCCAGCAAAGAGCAAGCGTAAAACCGAAGACGAATAAACACGGTAACGTCTGTAGAGACGATCGGTTTGACAAGCGATAATTTTTCATGTAGCTGTAACGACTTTGAATCAGTTCGTATGGTAAAATTGTTAATTTTAATTATTCTAAAAACGACATTTCACCCGAGAGAAAATAATTCAGTAAGACATATTATATGTCAAAACAGGCGGTAGGTATAGGCTACCTTTTATTTCATAACAATTTATAACGCCAATATTTGAATTTGGAATTAAGGTAAGATTTCACTAGAATAACAATGCATCATTTGGCAACATATCTCTGAGGTAACAGATATTAATAAATGAAATTAGAGAGTATATGATATCACAATGATAACTAAACATACACTTACCAACAAAAATATGTTTTCATTTACGGACAATGTCGACAGATACTGCTTAATATTGAAACGTTATCTTATAAACTAGTTCAAAACAAAACTTCTGGTTTGTAGAAATATGAGGCAGATTCAAAATTGAGCCCTAAAGCTGTCCCCTATACTGACAACTATCTAGGGCGTCAAATAAACCCAACAGAAATGTTCAGTCTAGAATCTTCTCCCAAACTGTTACATTATCAAGGTTGATTGCTTTTGTGAAGAATGTCTAAGCAAAGCGGACAGTGTAGATCAAGACCAGACTGAACAAGCGGACTATGTAAACAGAGAATCAGATCGTACATTCTATGGAGTATGATACTGAATGCCGTCCGTAAATCTCATAACTTTGCAAATGGCGATTTTCCAGGATTCAAACCTTTCTCGATGATTCCATTCGAATTTCAAGAAATAAAGCAGGAAATGTTCTATCTTAAAAAAATTAGATTCTAGCGTTATTCTATCGAAATCAATGTCAATGAAGCTCTCTTGTTAAAATTAATTGAAATCTTCATTAAAAACAGATTAAAACCGACACATGCATGTCACTTTTTCCCCAGTGTTATGTTAAGTACTTTGATCCGTCAAGCGTCTAAGAGAAATGATGAAAGGGGGGGGGGAGATCATTATAAGGGAGATTACTCTTGGTTTTCTCTTACTCTTAAGCAGTACGAGTTTTCTCCCCTAGACCACAATTTTTAAAAAAAAAAATCCCAACTGCGATAGTTTTGCATTACGGGTCTTTAGGCTTCATTTATTGGGTCGATTGGTTAAGGATATAATTCGATATCGTAAATAAACTGTATTTAATTGAGAAAAATGACTATTTATCCATTTTTTTCGTCATATGTGAATCAGGAAAAAGGAAAATCATATTTACACATAATTATGTAGACTACGCCCTAGCTTTAAATCAATAGTATGCTTGTATATGATTATATTTCTTATACATTTTTTATCGAATAATTCTCATGGAATTTAACCCTTCACGTGACAGTCCGGATATAAAGGGACACTACTTAGGCTTTTGGAAAACATGTTGGGAATCTTAAGGAAAACTGCTGGTTACAAGCAATTTTCCTTCTGCCACAACGATTTCATATCCTTCGCAAAGTCCTTCTTTTGAGAAACTTTTGATCAAACAGTAGATCCCATCTGCAGATGCTATTTAAAACCAAAGACTACAAAACTTTTATAGTTCGGTAGATTGTTGGTTAAGAATTTAACCCTTATCCTACCATGAGATAAACCTTCAAACTGATAGTAAAACCCAAAAATTTGGCTATTTTAAAGGTATTTTTTCAGGATTAGACATCCCCTTATTGGACAGTGTAGATCAAAGATCAGACTATATGTTCTGTGCAATCTGATCTTGATCAATACTGTCTGTACAAGGTCCTTGAGTTGCACTTAACCCTTTACCCCATAATGCATTGCTATGGTATCTCTAATTAATCCTAAATAACAGCAAGGATGAAGCTGTTTCTTATTTGTATATGACACCTTTTGATAGCATAGAAAACATTGTGGCAAAAGGTGAAACTGCTCGTCACGAGCAATTTCACCTTTTGCCACAATGTTTTCTAAAAGCTCCTAGTAATTTGCAGAAATGAGCATCTATGGAGTAAAGGGTTAACAGCCTAAGAGTTAACACTTTACTCCATAGATACTCATTTCTATGCATTGCTTGAAGGAGACTTTGGAAAACATTGTGGCAAAAGGTGAAATTGCTCGTGACGAGCAATTTCACCTTTTGTCACAATGTTTTCTACACTATCAAAAGGTGTCATATACACATAAGAAAGGGTTTCATCATTGCTGTTATTTAGGGTCAATTAGAGATACCATAGAAATGCCTTATGGGGTAAAGGGTTAATACAATAAAATACTGTCAATGATATCACAGCTGCAATCACTTCACCTATACATGCTCTCCCAGTTTTTTTTTTCCAGCACCTCTCACTATGGTGTTCCTAAGTCATTGGCTGCTTTCCCACATAATCATCTAGGCCATCATACACAGGTTATTCAGAAGCAAGATAGGAATGTATCCTGTTGCAATGACTATCATAAATTCTCTGAGAAGAAATTAGCAAGCTGGAATTTTGTACCAGCAACATGCTCCCTCAAATTTTGTTACTGGCTTAGCTACAGGCATTTTCATCTTTTCCCACAATGTTGTTAAAAGTCATCTCTTTCTCAGAA
This sequence comes from Tridacna crocea, assembly GCA_943736015.1. Lineage (NCBI taxonomy): Eukaryota > Metazoa > Mollusca > Bivalvia > Cardiida > Cardiidae > Tridacna > Tridacna crocea. The sequence goes on from OX031063.1 coordinate 29,279,145, forward strand.
GGCTTCTCTTCTGGTCACCTGCATTTTCTTCTTTTCCTACAATGTTTTCAAAAACCTTCAATGTTTTAACTCTTTATCAGACAACCTGGTCCAAATTGAAAGTATTTGCAGACAACAATTTATATGTGACACAAATAATGAAATCTGATCCTGATAGGATAGAACACACTGTGGGAAAAAAGTGAAAAATGCTGGTTACCAGTATTTTATCCTTTTCCCACAGTGCTTTCAGAAGGCTTCTTCCTCAAGGGTGTTGAAAGTCGTTATTGAGTGGTAAAACATTTCCTTCTTTTCCTACAATGTTTTAGAAAGCCTACAGTGTTTTCAAAAGCCTTCGCTATTCAGGATTATTAAAACACAGGAAACTAGTGAGGAAGAACTACACGTCAAAGTGCTTATTGTAATCAACAGGTACTTTAAATCCAAGACTAATCTTCATGTAATTTGCAATCTGATCTATATCTACACATCAGAGATCGTATATACGATCCCAGTACACATTCAACATATTCTTCATGCACCATGGGTTAAGATTAATGCCAAATTGAAACATTGGTGACAAAATTACGCGGCCACTTTTTAGTTGTGCATAGGTTATTGAACAAGGTTAGATATTCAAGTAAACATATTTTCTTTTTATTAATACTTCATAAAGGTCTGTTTTTACCTTTGTTTTCCAGTATTCTCTTTCAGAGGAAAAGAATATAGAATACTTTAAATTAATCCATTATCTAGCCCTGATCAGCTCTTTGCACAAGTTCAAATTTTCAGTAATCATCACAATTTAAACTTGTCTATAGCCTCTGGGTGAGCTCACGTCATCGGTACAAGTTCGCAAAGCACATTTTTTAAAATTCAAACGTTAAAAACACAACATAGATAAAGAGAATTGCATTCTTCCAACGTTAACAGTCGTTGATTTGTGAGCCGAAATAGCAGAAACCAAGGCAGGACATCGGGTAGAATAAATGCGATGTCCTGATTGGTCAAATATCGATTTCCACGGATCCATGTATAAGCTTTCAACAACTAACCCCATCCCCACCGCCACCTACCTGTGAGGCAAGGGGGCTGAGCTCCTGAAATGGTCCCGGCACTGACAGGCTTGGCAAACCCACACAACATAGGCAGATAATTTAACAAAGTTCCACAACTAGAAATGTATGTTTTATTAAATAAATAGCAAAAAAGTTCTATGTAATACAAATACTATCACAGTCAAAAGGCATAGTAAATGTACAAAGCTACCTTGAAACTTACAGCACGTGGGAATTCAGATTATACGTACAATTGCTTTTTTCTTTTTAGCAAACAACATAATTTTCGACTTGTCCAAAATAGAAAACATGATAATAGTACTTGAAAATGCTAGTCGCTTATCGTTTTCTTCCGTTAACCACATTGTTTTCACAAAACCAACACACAGCTCCAGTCGGTTGTTAACTCTTTACCAAACGACAAAATTTTAGACTGGTCCAAATTCAAAGCATTTGCAGACGACAAAATTAAAGAGACTCAAAAATTGAAATTTGTTCTGGGAGGGTAGAAAACAGGGAAAAGGAGAAAATGCTGGTGACCAGCCTTTTCTCCTTTTTCCATGATGTTTTCAAAAGCCTTCTTTTTCAGGGTCAGGAAAACCAGGGATTGTTTGGGGAAGCCAAAGGATTTCACAAAGATCAATCTGTGCAAAATTGTGTTTTCTGCTTGACAGCTGTATTAGAAGGCTCTACGAAATAACATTTTGGATTCATTTAATTTGATACTTGACCAAAAGTAGAGGTAAAATGCCTCGGTCTTCCTTCAGCTTTTGATAAATATAGTGAAAATAAATACATAAATAAACAAATAAAATGAACTAATTTGTATTGAATTACAGATTACCAGAAGATCAAAGTAACTATGACAAATTTTCATTGGCTTATTCTTTATATCTAGGGAAAGACTATTAGCCATGACGAAACAATAAAAAAAGGCATATTCTTCCCTGTATTGCAATATGAAGGCAAATTGTTTAGATGTTAGATTTTATGTGTATCTTGGTAATATGGAAACTGTTAAAATTTCAATATGCAAAAAAAAAACTAAGTACACAACAGCAATTACTAACAGAGTCCACAACATTTTGTGTAGCTCTTTCAATAATTGCAAAATCTGAAGGGCCTCTCAACATAAACTTGTGTCTCTGTATGTACAATATTTGGTTGCCTCTACATGAGTAACTCAAACATTTTGCATTCAAAACATTGTGATACATGAACTTGAAAATACCATTATACTGATCTATCAAAAGGCTTGGTTAACAAAATAAGACAAAATGCAACTACAGACTTAACCCTTTACTCCACAGATACTCATTTTGACGTATCAAGGACAGACAGCTTTTGAAAACATTGTGGGAAAAGGAGAAATTGCTCGTAACGAGCAATTTCTCCTGTTCCCACAACATTTTCCACTCAATCAGATATTTTTATCCTCATTTGTCAATATTTTTGACATCATATCTTTATTTGCCACTGACATGGAAGAGCATCAAATTGGCATATCAGGTAAAGGGTTAAACTGCATCACATTTACAGTCTGAACTTGATATACATTGTTTACAAAAAAGAACTTTGTAGCAAAAATTCCCTTTTGTGTCCTAGATCATTCATGTGCATATATACGAGGTATGCATACTCTGACATGAATCTATGCTCAAGCAAGGCAAACTAGAGACTTATTCTAGATCTAATTTGGGTTGCTGTATTTGTACAGCTTAGTAACTTTTTTTACTAAGTGATGTCCACTGAAAGACTTACTGTTTGATACTTTGTGAGGCTTGCTGGCCTACCAATGAAATCCCAATATATCCGATTCTGGACTCATTTTAGATAATCAGTTTTCTGCTGTCTGACATTACTGTCTGCAAAAGAAACTGAATTAAAACTTGGCATTTAACCCTATATGAATCGGCAAATTTTACAATCCACAAAATTGATAGCAGCTAAAGATGACAAATACTAAAGAAATACAAATAAACTGAAGTTCTTTGACAAGTAGAAAATAGTGTGAGAAAAAGAAAATATGCTAAGTTTTGGCATTTTCTCCTTTTCCCAAAGGCCTTCTTCCACAGGGTCATTAGATTGATAAAGGGTTAAGTGTTACCTACTCATTTCTCTCTAACTTGATCTATAGCTTGTATTTACAGAATGTAAAAGAGAACAAAAAACAAAGATGATCAACCATTGAAAATTTTTCTACGTAATTATTAATATACTTATACCCACACAAAAAGACAAGTATAACAGTCTTTGTAACAAAACACACAAAATACCTTACAAATAACTTGGACTGGCACAGTATCATTTGCATATATCAAATCTTTTCTTTTTAAAAAAATCCAGGAGTTGACATTGAAAATGTCTCAATAATAGTGAGATGAATAATATCTGAAAATTCATGTTTGAAAATAATGACAGAAGCAGAAAATTGCTCTTTTAACTAATATTTCATAGATTCTACCACTCCCTGACCAATTCTCAGGTAACAAAATTTTCTGCAAGAATAGCATCATGTAATCTACATATATATTCAGTTATTGGTCCTTAAAATAGTTTCTAATATACATTCCAGCACTGAAAAAGATATGCATGCATAATTCTTTGCAGTGGTCCTTGACTACTCTTAAGTATTGTTAAACTCTTTATCAAATGACAACATTTTAGACTGGTCCAAATTGAAAGCATTTGCAAACGACAAAATAAATGTGACTAAAGAATTAAAATTTGTTTTAGGAAAGGAAGAAAACAGTGTGGAAAAAAGGAGAAAATGCTGGTTACCAGCATTTCCTCCTTTTCCCACAATGTTTTTAAAAGGCTTCTATCACAGGGGTGTTACAAGTAGGCATTGTAAGGAAAACAGTTAAAAATGAACCAGAAACAGATATCTCTTGATTATACTTCAAAAGTGTTGATGTTTTTCCATCAAAAAGCTATAACCTAGGACTTGCTGATGATACATGTAATTTAAGGATGGTGCAGATCAACATCAAATAGCCAGACTAATGAATCATCTTGGATGAAAACAATTTGTTACTTTTTGAGAATATTTGAAACTGCCTGCACATTCCAACTTCTTTTTCTTAACTTACTTATGTAACCCTTTATCGGATGCCAAAATTTAAGCCTTGACGTAATTAAAAGTATATGTAGACGACAACTCCAATCTGGCTCAAATGTTAAAAGTTTTCTTTGAAATGAGAGAAAAGATTGTGAGAAAAGGAGAAAATGCTGGATTCTAGAATTTTCTCCTTTTCCCACAATGTTTTCAAAAGGCTACTTTCTCAGGGTCCTTTAAAGGCTGCATTGTGTGATAAAGGGTAAACAAACTGAAGGTTAAGCTTGTAGCACACAACCCCCATAATGCTAATTTCCAGCATTTTTTCCTTTTTCCACAATGTTTTCAAAAGGATTCTTTCTCAGGGTAGTTAAAAGGCAGCATCCATTCATGTGATAAAGGCCTAAGCAACTGAAGGTTAAGCCTGTAGCATACAACCCCAATAAAGTGGGTTTGGAAAAATACTTTTGGAAACAGAGAAAATGTGGCTTACCAGCATTTTGTTCCTTATACACATTGTTTATCTACCTTCTCACAGACTTACTCTTAATTTGAGCCTCACTTTACATGTCAATGCTTTTAATTTGAACAAGTCAAAAATTCTTCCCAAAAGAGGTCATTAGTTATAATGCACCCACCTAATGACCTACCGAATATTCTACAATGAGAAATATTTACTACAAAAGTAATGCATCTAAACATTTATCCAGAGTTTCAGTCAAAGAGAAAAGTTGCTGATTTGAGTTATTTTGCTTTACTACTTCTCAAAAAAATACTTTTTGGTCACTTTTTAGAATTGTCTCAAGAATAAAAATTTTGCGAATACCCACAATATGAGTTTCCCTGAAGAAAAAAAATTGTTTAACCCTTTACCACACGATGATGACTTCTGACGACTTTTGGAAAGAAGCCTTTTGAAGACATTGTGGGAAAAGGAGAAAATGCTGGTAACCAGCATTTTCTCCTTTTCCCACAATGTTTTCTACCCTATCAAAGAAAATTTGCACCATTTGAGCCACATTGAATTTTCTCGTTTTCCCACAATGTTCTCTACCATATCAAAGAAAATTTGCACCATTTGAGCCACACTGAAATTGCTGTCTGCAATTGCTTTCGGTCTGGACAAGGCTAAAATTCTGTCATCGGGTAAAAGGTTATAGAATCTCAATATTTCTACTAATCTGAACCTCTGTTTATTTATGAAAAATCCAAATATACTACTTTCAAATCTGATTAATTGTTAAGATTTAGTCTAGCAAATGAACAAAACACACCCAGATGTTCAGAACCTTCTGTTGGACTTGATAGGGCTCACAGACATATCCAGATCCTCGGAATTATCAAACAGTCGCTTCTTTGGCTCAGGAAGGGCAAATGTATCGTTCTTTGATGGGAAATCTCCAGAGGCATTTGACACATAACTATAGTGATTGGATGATTCTACAATTGGGTCTAGCTGCTTGGATGTGTAGGAGTTAGCAGGACCACTAGATGTGTAGGATGTGGAGGTATATGTGAAGGGAACACTATGGGCTGTGGAATAGGACGGAACAGAGGTCACAGATGTCATGGTTGTTGGTAAATAGGATGAACTGGTATATGATGATGATGAGGCTGATGAGCTGAGTCCATATGTTGACCCTGTGAAAGAACCAAAGGACGGATTAGAAGTTGCTGACTGAGCTGGCAAAGGGAGGCTACTAGCAGCTACTTTAGTAGAAAAGTTAGAAAAATCAGTACCGTCTCTGTAGTTATAGTCATTGTAAGCAGACACACTACTACTACCAGAGTTAGCAGAGAGGTATTTCTTATCATCAAGGTTTGACACTCTATTGTTTGAAATACTAGCACCTATCTCCATCTTACCATTCATTACATCAAAATTATTGTTTGGAAATGACATTTTATCGTTTGAAGACAGTAGAAAAGGTCTTCCTTCATATTTTGTACCATCATAGAATACACCTCCACCAACACCACCTGAACCTCCACCAACACCACCTGAACCTCCACCAACACCACCTGAACTACTACTAGAGCTACCTATACCACCATCACCATAAGTACTAGGATTAGCATGAGAATAGTTGGAAACAGACTTTGCTGTGTCAGCATTAGATGATGAAGCAGAAGATGAATAAGCACTTGTGTGAGGTGTTGGGTTATTGAAGTTAGCAGTGTTAGTCATTCTAGTAGAGCCTGGCTGGTTAGAACCTATGTCAGAATGTCTGGAACCTGATGGTGGTTTCAAAGTCATGTCATTACCCATGTATTTGTAGTCAGAGAATTGGGTATTAGATTTTGTGTTAGAACTGAAGTCAGAATTAAAGGTTAGAGTTGGGGTAGATCTACCAGATCCAATACCATTTCTGGATGTATACTCTGATGTGAGATCCCTACCAGTTGTATATTTTATGTCAAAATCAGAACCAGAACTAGAACCAGTTAAGGTTGGCATGAGTCTCTCAGATGAATTTTTTTTCTTATTTTCTCTGTCAAGCCCATCGGTGTTTACAGAATTACTATAGTTATCATAGTTTGAGAGGGACTTGGCTCTTGCTTGCAACACAGCATCAAAACTAACTCTATCATTTGTATCCACTCTGTCTCTATCTAAACCACCACCACTTGAGCCAACTATACCATGCTTGCCTGGAAATGGCTGGGTGCCACTATTACCAACTGTGTTTACACCAGTGCTATTCACATCTAGTTTATCACCAGACTCACTGTAGTTCTTGTAACTGGGAATCAAACCTGGTCTGGATGGCAAACTACCTGCATACTTATTCTGATATACTGCAGAAGGTCTTGTCAAAAGTAGGTTGTCTACAGAAGGTGTTCTTGTCAATGTTGTTCTGCCTGTTGTGAGTCCAGTAGAATATTTACTTTGGGAAGTTGGTGGGTACATGTTGGATGCTGTTGGTAATGCACTGCTTGGTCTCTGGTTAAAGTCACCACTTATGTCTGACTTTCTGTCTGAGGCAAGGAAAATATTATCGAGAGACCCTGAACGGACGTGCTTGCCTCTAGAATATGTATCTAGGGAAGCAGCAAGCCGATCTGTGTCAGGTTTGTAACTAGACAAATAGTCTTCACCTGAACCATTTCTATAACCAATACTACCTGTACTTGCCCGGAAGGCAGCATCAACATCACTGTCCTTGCTAGATCTATAAGTAGTAGGGGTATCATCAAAATTCAGGTCAGATCCTCCTTGTACCTTTTTCTCTGCTCTGTTCAACAGTTTCATACAGTCTGTGAATTCTGGTGTCAATGAAATGTTTAATTCATCCAATTCACTTTCTATGTAGTTTGTGTCATCCAATTCTGATCTGTCTATTTCCTCTTCCCTGCCTTTATACCTAGTGGACTGACCTACCCTGTAATCCAAGTCGTCAGATCTTCTATCATAACTGTTTCCTGTCTGTTTTGTAACATGCCCAGTGTCATCTAGACCTTTAGGTTCTAGATCACTTGGCTGACTTAACACACTATCATCAGCACTGTATTTTTTCCTGTTTCTAGAGTAAACACTATCAGTCTCATAATATTTTCTATCACCCTGTGCACTTTTACCCTTTCTAAGCAGGAGATCATCATCCTTTGAATATCTGTCAAGAGATCTTTGATCATAACTACCAGACAGAGAATCTTCTTCAGTTGTTTTAGATAAATCATATTTATCATAACCTTTGTTGTTGGAAACACCCACATGTCTGTCATTTCCTTTCTTTAAAACTCCTTTCACAGGGGAGGCACTTCTATTGGGTGCTGTATTTCTATTACTGTGCATTTTAACAGGACTAGGCATTTCAAGTTCAAAGGAGACAGCTGTTGTGTCTGTATTTTTGTTGAGGTCAAATGTTACTCTCTTTTTACCACCATTTGACCCATCTGCTTTGGTACTGTGGCCTTTAATTAACTTTTTATCAGTTTCAAAATCCATGTATTCATTCCTGAGATCATTTTCTTTATTGTCACCATTACGATCGTAATAATACTTAGAGCGCTCACCTGAACTAGATTTACCTCCCTTGTCTTCTGAGAAAAGCTGCCTTGATGCACTATCTCCCCTGGTTCCATCCAAACCAGGTTTCCTTGATAATATATCACCACTCACAGCGTAACTATTTCCTTTGGAAGAGCTTGATACTGGACCTGCACTCCCACCTAAATCATCTCTTTCCTTTTCAAGTTCTTCAATATACTTGTCAGATCGTTCAAGGGCTTTTGTTAATCTTGTGACATCTTTTTCAGCACTAGCCAATTTTGATTCCAGAGTCTGTACTGTGATTCTGCCATACCTGCAGAAAAATATAGACTTTTTCCTTTGACTCTTTGAACTATATAATAATATAAACTTAGGATGTATACTGAGTATATTATGTTTGAGCAACAAGCTTTCTTTTTTATTTTCAACATCTCGCTTACATGCAGCTTATGAATAATGAAAACAAACCATCTCTAAGGAAACCAATACTGCGCAAGGCTCAAACAATAGTACAAAACCTGACTGGTGTTTCTACTAAAACAAATGCAATACATCTGAATGAAGGTAGATTGAAAATTTCAGTAGGTGTCATAAGAAAAAAGAAAAGATCCTTGCAGCGATAATTTTGTGACATACACTTTCATAGAATCCTGTCATATTGACTGAAAGTAATTCTCAAACAATTGGGAATTTGAAAATATGAAAGGAGAACTTTTGATCCACTGAAAAACTCTGACAGGTATGGCATTCACATCACCTCTTTAGCCAAAAAGTTTCACAAAAACAACACTTTCTCATGACATGATTGCAGGCTTCAGAGTCAATTAGATCGTTATCAAATGACAAAATGTTTTTCAAAAGCCTTTGTTCTCAGGGATATTTAACATGAGATAGCTTGGTAAATGGTAAAAAGGAACTGCACCAGGGCTTAAATTCGAACTCATCAAGTAGAGTGTAATTTTACCTATGTGGAGATCGGCCAGCTAGCTCTTGTCTCAAATTTTGATTTTCTCTGTTCAAACTAACATTCTCATCTTTCAGATTAGTATTCTCCTGCAATGTATTATAATAAGAGCAATACTTAAAGAAAGTTATGGCTTAAAGAGAAAAAAATTCAACCTCCAAGAACTAAAATGTTGAATTTCAAATAACCTGCATTTTGATGCTAGCTTTTTCAGAATAAACATACGAAAGAGAAAGAGAAAAATAGTCTTCTTGCAATAGGATAAATATTACTAGAAAAGGAACATTTGCTTTTCATCAGCAGCTACATTTTCATACAATATTTTCACATTAATTTCGCCCAGTGGATGTATGAAGCCAAGGATATGCTTTAATGGGTTGAGAAATGATGCAAGCATTCTAGTCCCATAGTCTTCTCTTAACCCTTTACCAAACAATCTTAAAGTTTCAATGACCCTGAAATTGATTACACTTTTGAAAACATTGTGGAAAAAGGAGAAAATGCTGGTATCCAGCATTTTCTCCTTTTCCAAAAATGTTTTCTAGCCTATCAAAGAAATAAACCCAATCATTCATTGCCACAATTACTTTGTTGTAACAATCTAAAGTATTGTCATTTCCCAAAGAGTTAATAAACAGACTATCTGCTCAAAACAATAATTTCATGTAAGTGAAAATGAAGACTTGAAAACTAGGGTTTAAGTGTGACCAAATATTTCTCTGAGGTTTGATGAATATCCCTGAGAGAGAAAACCTGTTCCTCTGTCACTGCTGACAAATTTTGTTTACTCTGTACATGTAGCAAAGAAGCATATGAACTGGGAAGTGCACTGATGAGTGAGTACTGAGCCCACTGCTTACTTTATCCTGAAACAAATGTGCTGCAAACTGTTTTCAAACTTCTACAAAAAAATATGGAGAACTACAACAAATAATGGTTTAACTTTTTACCTCACAATCCCGATTTTGAACGACCCTGAGAAGGAAAGCTTTTGAAACCATTGTGGGAAAAGGAGAAAATGCTGGTAACCAACATTTTCTCCTTTTCCCACAATGTTTTCTACCCTTCCAAAATCAAAATTCATTTTTCGAGTCATATCTATTTTGTCGTCTGAAAGTGCTTTCAATTTGGACTAGTCCAAAATAACTTTTTACCACACAAAAAAATCTTTGACTGGTCTAAAGTGAAAGGACTTGTAGATGATAATTAATTTGTGGCTTTTAAAGAGTGATGGAATTTGTCTTTGTATATGGTAGAGAACATTGTTGGATGAGGACAAAATGCAGAATGCTTCTTCCCCAGGGTTGATAATCTCAGGTTGTGTGGTAAAGGGTTGATTAATCATTACATATGGAAACACTGTGGCACAGTGATTAAGCTCTTTCTTCAGTACCTTGCACTTCTGAAGAAATACCTGTATTACAACAACCTAAGATGATGAAAACTGAATAGCTTTAAGCTATAACCACATGGGCAATCTTTCAACCTATTAAACACACATACAAGTGAAATGATGGCAAGAAAGGTACATGTATTTGATCTACTCTGAGCAGAACACTCTGCAGGAAAAGAGCAATTGCTTTTTCAACAGGCTGTAATTGTTCTTACCTGTTTGACTCGTGTAAGTTCTCCTTTCATCTTTTCATACAACTTTGTTGCATCCTGGAGTTTCTTCGTGAGGAGAAGCAACTGTTCAGAATTCTTTGAGGGCTCTCCATGACTTGATCTACAAGAAAAAAATGTACATAATACTTTGCTGTTATGACAATATATGTGCCACATTCAACATTTGCTCACTATTTTGTAGTAACAGGCCTATGATATATCTGACATATAATGCAAATAAATGTGCAAGTCAAACAGACACTTCCAATCTATTTCTAGTACCAAGTACATATTTCAGCATTTGAAAACGAAAAAAAAAATAAAAGCAAAAAATTGTCCTCCTAGCATATCAACTATGACTGTAATCCATCAGCCCACATGTGTTGTGTCCCATAAAAAACTTTGGGCTTCTTTATTTTTTTCACCCTGAAAAACAAGGCTTTTGAGAAGACTGTGACTTGTATTTTTTCCTTTTCCTTCAATGTTTTTTACTTGTACAGAAACAGATAACAATAATTCCCATCTCAAAAAACTTTCAATAACGTTAAGTCTAGGATTCTGTTGTGCAGTACTCAAAAGTAAAGCCAGTCTTACCTGCTTTCTAACATCCCATCCTTTCTATTTTGTTGCTTCAGTATTTGGTTTTCTGTTCTCAACAGGTGAATTTCAGACTGCATTCGCTCAAACTCATTCTTAGGTTGGAAAAAAAAGAAGAAAGCAATTTAGCGCAAATGTCAAATCCAGCATGTAACTGCAATCATGAAATGTTTCTAACAATAAATTCTTTCCTCTTACCTTCTCTGGTATTTACTAGTGCCAATCACATTTCATCATTTCACGGCATCATTTCAAAGTAATATATGACTACTACATGTACAAGTAAATCAAAGTAGATTATTTTCCTTTTCATTTGGAAAATCTTCCAAAACTTACTTCTTTTTACAACCTACATTTTACTGTGAAAGGAAGTTGTCCTGAATTTCTCACATACAAATAAATGTAAATTTCTTGTTTAGCTTTATGATATTGAAAAAAAAAAACAACACTTTATTATGCTGTACAAACACTATAATACTTTACAGTGCAGACATGAGAAAAACACATTCCCCACAAAATCCTTTGATTTTACATTTACTTGAACTTTTCAGGTCTGTTATTATTTCTGATGTCACCTGTTGTTTTTAACATTACATCTGAATCTGTTCCCCTGAGTCTGTGTTTGGGATAAGTTTTACCATGAAATTTAACTCCCTGAAATATACAGCCTCCTAAAATGTTCATAATGCAACACTTACCTCATATTCTTTGTACAAAAGATCAAATCTAGCTTTTCTCAATTCTGGATTTGTAAGCTTGTCAGCTTCATTCTCTTGATGGTTTACACCACCTGAAATATTTGAAATGCATTCTGTAAAAAGGGGGTTTAATGCATATTCATAATACGTTATACCATGGAAGTCCTCACACCAATATAAATCCATAAAATCTATTATGTCTCACAGCCAACTGAATCATGAGGTAGAATTGTCCTTTATCATGCAGAAAACTAAACTGTGGCAAAAGGTTGTAAAAGAGGTCAGCCTGCATGTTTTTGCTGTCTCTGATCGCTAATTTATATACATGTCGAATATGGGTTGCTTGCTGAACTTTATACCATGAAAACACTTGGGATTTGTATTTCATAAGGCACAAGACACTGTGGAATTAAGACATTCAGAAAATGCTTGTTAAAAGCAAATTCTCCTTTTCAGTTTCACATGTTGTGTTTAAGCATTCCCTTTTTAACTTTAAAATGTCCAAATCACACAATATGCAATGTACTATTATGAAGATTTGTGAGAAAAGAAGAATGATTTATGAACTCTTCATCTTTTGTCAAAAAGCCCTGAACTTTTGTGATCCTGGAAAAAGAAGTTTCTCTGATAACATTGTTAGAAAAGAAGAAATTTTTTAAAAGCAACATTTTCTCCTTTTTTCACCATGTTTCTACCCTTTCTAATACAGTAGATTCCGCTTATTTGCAAGTCCTATTTGTCAGAGAAAATATTGCGAATAAGCGGTCGGCCCGATAATCCGATGGCTCTTTTCAGACCGGAAGTCAAACCAGAGTTGCAGACGATCGTTTCGTTCTATTGACAGACGTTCAGCTCTTGCATCCCGATCATTTGATTAATGTTCATAATTTTTTTAAATATATGTATTTCAAACTAAACAAGTTTTAAAAAATCGTTTGTTTGCTTATTTACCTATCAAGTGCACAAAGCACCAGAAACGATCCTGGGTGTTAGCCATGGTGGTGCTTCGTTTGACATAAAATTCAACACAATTTTTTTGTCAACACAGGTTTCGACGCATATTTCCTGTTTCCGGTTATCTAACATTTACTCCATGTGTACATGTACATTCTTACACAACATGATCGTGTGCTGTGCACCTGTATAAACCGCTACTCGCCACCTGTTAGGTTGAATGGGTGGGTAAATTTTGGTTGACGTCATAGACTGATTGCCGTCCAGACGATTCTATTTTAACGCATCAAAATAGGCCATACCATTCAAAGCAGACCGAGATAAGAAACGGTTTTCTGTGTTTTTCACAGTTTACATTCGGTACACCTTACTTTCACGCCTGTAGTCAAATTGTTTGTCACAAATTGGATTATCGACGAGACACTAACAAACAGTTAAGTTTCCCCCCCCCCCCCCCCCCCCGTGTGTAATTATCTGATCGGTGATGGGTTATTTTGATCGGTCTTTCTTGTAACGGGTAAAGTGCCGAATTCGTCTGCAATTGCTTTCGAGGAGCGTAGATAAAGATCGGACTGCACAGAATGTGTAGTCTGATCATAGAACGTCTTTGTTCGTTTGTTTTTTTCCCGAGTTATACCAAGACAAGATTTAAGTACATGTAGTCATCTTTTCGCCATTTTCCGGCCCTAAAATTACCATTTTATTAATCAGTGCTCTTGGTGGTGGATGTACAGCCTGGTACCCGAAATCTCGAGTAACCGTCCAATAGTTTGAAAATCGGCAACCAGTGAAGCTCCATATTTAGAATGTCGGCCATTTGCAGATGTTTTGTAACCGTTATTACACTTTCTTAAATGAAAAGAATAACATAAAATAAGCCAAGAATTTTTATCTTTGATGATTAAATTATGAAAACGGATCATGTCGGACTCGTCGTTTGTATACTGCTACATTGGTTTTTAAACTGCGATTCTCTGTACGCATTGAAATTCAACTGTTATCTTTTTGAGTAACCTTTTTTTTTTTCCCGGACAGATTGAAATTTTTCGCTGTCTTATCCCACGGAATTGCTAATAAACACTAGAATTTCGAATCATGTGCTAATTTTTCGTTGCAAAAAACCGAAATGTTCTATTTACGGGATCCCCATTAAGCGTTGAAATTTACGCTGTCTAGATAGGAAATGGATCGGTGCTGGACCAAGTCTTGCAAATAACCGAAAATCCCGATAAACAGGGTTGCGATTAAGTGGAATCCACTGTACAAATTGCATCATTTGAGCAACATTTAGCATGTAGTATGTAAAAATGCCCTCAGTTTGACCAAGTCTACAATTTTGCAACATGGTACAGAGATAATCCGACTTTTAACAGCAAGAGATTCAATTTCAAGTAAGTTTAAACTTATCAGAGGCCAGAACCGACTTAAGTAAATGTGTTTGCCAACATAGCAGATCAAGATCAGACTTCAGAAAATGTAAGCTTAATCTTTGATTTACACTGTCCGCTGAATTACTACAACATATTATTGCAAATACAGCATTGAAATGCTAATACTGTATTTAAAATGTTTTTTTTTTTTCCGGATTGAAAAGGTTCATTGTTTTGATTCAGAAGTCTGTGGGTTTACCCATTACCACACAATCCCTACTTTTGACAAGCATTTTCTCCTTTTCCCACATTGTTTTCTACCCTTTATGAAACAAATTTAAAATTTTCACTCACTTTTATTTTGTTGTCTGCAAATGCTTTCGATTTGTACAAACCTAAATTTTGTCATTTGGTAATGAGTTAAGAACTACAGTACAATGCTTACCCATTATTTTCTTTGGGGATGTCATGCTTACTCTACATGCTGGACAATGCTTGGTTTTCTGCAGCCATACATCAAGACAGGTAGAACAAAATACATGATTGTTTGGACATAATACTGGACTCTTTACCTGGTGAAGAAGTAGATATAATATTAACAGCCTTCATAAATCTGAGTAAGTCAGAAATTTAGAATACCCCTATAAAGCTGGGTATCACCAAAAAGTATCGCATCACTCTCGCAATACCAGACCAGCGATATGATGCAGAATCGTGATACTTGATTGGTAAAAATCTGATATACCGGTACATATGATATTTGTTGGTTTATTATGCATATCCTTTTTATGCAAAATATAAAACACATACAAATGATTTAAACGCCGGTCTGGCATATTCAATTTCTGGTTCATTATCCTTTGTTGCTAGTTGTTTATGAAAGAAGGGTAGTGACTGCTTACGTCAGTAACACATCTGAACCTTTCGGCCCTGGCAAACTTGGCCCCTGGCAGTAACAAACTCTATTTCAAATAAATCTAAATTGCGGGACTCAAAATAACACTGTATAGCTGGAAGAAGTTATTGAGCACTATGATTCAAACTTGATTCATTTGACAAGGAATATCTATGCATCAAGTGTTTAAATTGTGTGTGCATTGTGTGGTTGTTTGTATGGTGTTTAACACAGTTTTCAGTATTATTTCAGTTATATTGCGGCGGCCAGTGCACTTATCCATGCTTTCATGTTACAAGTAATCTGTACAATATTCTTTCCTAGCCACTGGTTGCTTTCCCACATAACCATCATTGAAAAAACATTCAGTGGTGAGAGAGGAATGAATCCTGTTGCAATGTCAGACTATCATCAATCCTCTGAAAGACATTGGCGGGGGATCATATTCATGCTCCCCCTTGTCCTCAAGTCCTGTACGCCACTGACTGACGTACTGAGGCTTGGAATTTTGCACAGTACAAGAAACAATTGTACATTCAGATACTAATAAGGTTAATTTTATCTGTCCATTATTACTTAAAATATGTGTGTGAATGTGTGTTTTTCTAGTAACAATGGACAGATAAAATGCGGTATAGCTAAACAGCGAAAGGAACTTCCTTTCGCTTCCTTTCGCGAAAGGAAGATTACGTCCACGAAAGGAAGATTCTTTACTATGAAAGAAGCGTTTTCCTCACGAAAGGAAACTGTCGTTGATTTATTGCTTATACATTCTAGGTATTTGTAAAAGTTAGATTATGAATTTAAGATTTTTACACTCGAAAAATCGTGTTTTACTATCGCGGTGAAAGTGTTACTATAAATAACCGTTCTTGCGTGAAAGTATGTATGTACACGAAAGGAAGATTTTTTCCTCGAACGTAGTCTTTATGCGTGAAAGGATTCTTTTCTGAATTTGAGAATATCTTTTCGACATGGATGAACTTGACTTGTCAAATTTATAAGTTTTATATAAAACTTTTGCTAGTAACGAGATTCTTTAGTGTAAGGAAATTCCTTTTGCGAAATACAAAGCCGTCTATAGAACCAAGATATAAAACTGTTCTTCTTGGAAGAGTCTAAGACTTTAAGATGAAATCATTAGACTAGCAAGCTTTATGAAAGACGAAAAATAAAATGTAAATATGATTTTCTAATAATTTAGACGTGATTTAAGTTTAAAATATGAGATTGAAATCACAAATGTAAAACACGCTGATCAGTGGTTGTTAAACTCGTATAATTCTTTCTTGTCCTTATCTGAAAAGCATATTTTGGAGTGAAATGTTGTTGGAAAGGGATAAAATGCTATTTCCAGAATTTTTTTTCTTTTTCTATCAAAAGAATCATGATGGTAGACTATATGCAATCATTTCGTACCATAATCATTTTGCTTCCTTGCGCGAAAGGAAGATTACGTTCACGAAAGGAAGATGTTTACTATGAAAGAAGCGTTTTCCTCACGAAAGGAAACCACCGTTGATTTATTGATTATATATTCTAGGTATTTGTAAAAGTTAGATTTTGAATTTGAGAGTTTTAGACTAGAAAAATCGTGTTTTACTATCACGGTGAAAGTGTTACTATAAATAACCGTTCTTGCGCGAAAGTAAGTCCGTTCATGAAAGGAAGATTTTTGCCTCGAACGTAGTCTTTTTGCATGAAAGGATTTTTCAAAATTTGAGAATATCTTTCCAACATGGATGAACTTGACTTGTCAAATTTATAAGTTTTATATAAAACTTTTGCTAGTAACGAGATTCTTTAGGGTAAGGAAATTCCTTTTGCGAAATACAAATCCGTCTATAGAACCAAGATATAAAACTGTTCTTCTTGAAAAAGTCTACGACTTTAAGATGAAATCATTAGAGTAGCAAACTTCGTGGAAGTTAACTCTTTACCAAACAACTGGTCCATGGGAATCATGACTTTCGACAAGAGTGTGGAAAAGAGAGGAAATGGAAGGAAACACTTCTTTCTTTTTTGAGGTGGGATGTAAAAAGTTAAATTAAACCTTTAAATTTCATTTATGTTGCGAAAATGTACTAAACTTGGGAAAGAAATCCTATTTTCGATAGGAATAGAATTCTTGCGTAGCTCGGAGTGAATTTTCCTTTCATCAGGGATTGTAAAATGTACATATAGTCTATTACATATGGTCCCTGTTTTCATGAATGGAATTTTCCTCTAAAAGAAACTTTGCAAAATCATAAAGAACAAATTCACTACACACTACCATTGAAAAAAAGCTGAAATTTAATCTGTAAGGGGTACCTACTTCAAAAGAGATATTTCATTATTTATAAAATCATGTCGTGGAATAAACATTACTTGCGGGCAAAAATCTTCCTTTCGTGAAAGAAACTCAATTTTAGGAAGGAAATGCTATTTATAGTAACACCATTTACGGCGATTACTAAAATACGATTTTTCGACCTCAAACGCTCAATCCCAACAATTTTATTTCAACCGTACGAAAGACTTGACGTTAATTTTCCAAAAACACCTTCCTTTCGCAAGAAAAACGCTTTTTTCATAGAAAACAATCTTCCTTTCGTGGGCATTATGTTCCTTTCGCGAAAGGAAGCGAAAGGAAGTTCATTTCGCTGTTTAGCTATACCCGATAAAATGAATCTTTTCGGTCTGTGAATGTACAATAAGGACCACATAAAATTCAAAAGATGTCATTTTTACAATTGAAACAATTAAAATGGCATGATTTTCTTCCATGAATTCCTTCTGTCTTTCCTTCAATAAGAAAGTAGTAAAATACAGCTTCAAAATAAATATTTTCACCTTAATTTGGGTGGGATAAGATCATCAGTCTAAGAAAGTGCCTTAGAAACGAAGGACGCTTTCAAAAATATAGGTAAAACTTGACCTAAATGTGTCTTTTCAGATACATACTTCTTATGAAAAATAACGTACAAATAAATCACCTTCCCAAGGCAGACTTGACAACTAATGGGTAATGTGAATGCAATTGTAGGATGCTTGTTGTATCTTGCATTCACCTCAGCCGCCATTATCAATACTAAATCCATACGCTACAGAAAAACTTGTCAATTGAAAAATGGTGATTGTTTCTATTTGTTTATACTAAACTTTCGGAAACTATTTCATAATGTGATTGAAACTGTCATTTGAATGTATTATTTTAGATTCTTTGGAGAAAATGAGTTATCGTGTACGAACTACTTTATGCAAACCAAAACCGGAAACTATTGCGCGCATCTTATTGATAT
Source organism: Tridacna crocea (assembly GCA_943736015.1). NCBI lineage: Eukaryota > Metazoa > Mollusca > Bivalvia > Cardiida > Cardiidae > Tridacna > Tridacna crocea. Next base: position 29,297,601 of record OX031063.1, read on the forward strand.
GTTGTAAGGCACTTCCGACAGTAACGTGTAAACTGAGTTTCACTTTTAAGAAGTCAAATCGTTATGAATATATACCTCGTTTCTATCACCCAGTGTGAGAATTACTAAAAATGTCATATCCTGTCATACGGAACGTTTTTTCAACCGCAAGGAAGCATTGGTTCCTTGTTGGAATAGTGATTGTGATTCTGCTCGCAAAATTTGCACCTGAAATCGGGGCAAAAGGGGGTAAAGAAGCCCTTATCTTTTCATTTTTATAGAAGTCATGATTTCATATTTATAAGAGTTAGGTAGGATTTAGAGATGAGCAAAAACTACAAATATTTTTTATTTTTCAATTGCTCAATTTCAAGTAAGCTAACATCATTTGAACCACAGGAATTTGACATTCTATAACCAAAATAAATGATAAAATACGAAAAAAAAAATACCCCTATATAATATAAATACTAGAAATGCAACATATCGAATGCCGGCGGCAGCACAAAACAGCCTTTCCCACCTAAAATCACCCACGAAACAAACATTGATCATAATTTCCTTTACTGGCTTTAGCCTGGCGATAGACAACACAAAAATATACCTGCGACAATGTGTACCTCAGTAGACACCTTTTAACTGGAGGTATCCGTCATGTTTTACAATGTTTTGACAATTGTGATCCATCTAGGAAGCCATTCGCTATCGTCACTGGATTCCCATGAACGGTCCAATACGGCTAAAGTCCATAGAGTTGCCTTGCTTGATGGGGGAATTCTCTATTCACAAGTGTTAAATATCTTTTCTTTTAAAAAGGATACGGTCTAATAATTTTGTTACTTACTTCTAGAAAAATCTTAAGTATCATGTCCATGAATATATTTAAAAAAAAAAAAAATAATAATAGTAATACATGATTCGAAAATTCACTTCCTGGATATCCTGTGGCATCAGCGAATGGCTTCCTCGATGGATCAAAAGTGTCAAAAAAATTGTAAAACATGTCAATGGCAACTTTGGCCCTCTTGTTTAAAATATTTCTATGAAAATAATTGGTTGTTTACAATAGCAGTTCTAAACTTAATGAGAAGTAGATACATTCATTGATATTTTGGATGATATTGCTCTGTTTTCATACTTACTCCATAATTTGATATTTGTTAGTTTTTTTCTTCAACAGCTTAGAATGATTTTTTATTTACTAAAATTTCAGGGATTTTGAAACCAGAAATCACTGTGAAATACATTGCTGTATCTATCATTTTCTTCAACAGTGGAATTTCTCTCAAAAGTGAGGTAGGCAAATGATATCCTTTTTACAACTTAGAATAAATTTATGTAATACATGTAACACCTCTTAGTTTTGATGAGACATGCATGTGTCTTCTGTTTGATGTGTATTTGCCAAATGAACTAAATGACAGCACTGTAGGTAACATATGTGTTGGGGTTGAGCATTGGCTTCTCTGATTAAAGGTTCATACCGGTAGTTCAAAACCAGTGGTCAGCTTGGTCAGTTTTTGGAATGACTCAGTTTCACATCACATCATGATAATTAGTCAGATATCCTGGAGATGGATTGTTATATTACATTGTAAGAGCTTGTTATATAAACAGCATGAGAGAAATTGGTTTACTTCTTATTACCAAACAACAATATTTTAGGCTTGTCCAAATCAAAAGCATTTGCAGATGACAAATAAAAAGTGACTGAAAATTTTGAATTTGTTTTGTGAAGAGTAGAAAACATTGTGCGAAAAGGAGAAAATGCTAGTTACCCGCATTTTCTCCTTTCTCCCACAATGTTTTCAAAGGCTTCTATCTCAGGGTTGTCAAAAGTCGTCATTGTGTGGTAAAGAGTTAAAGTGTTTGTAAACAGTATGAGAGAAATAGTTTAAACGTTAGAGGATGGAACAAACCCAACTGTGCAGATACTTTCAGTGTAGAAGTTACTTTAGATCCCAGTATTTTGAATTATGTGTGTTTTTTTTTTTTTTTTTGTGTGTCTGAAAAATTTAAACTAAGCAGATAGTATAGATCAAAGATTAGACTGCATGTTTTGTGCAGTCTTATTTTGATTTTGACTGGCCTGAAAGGCAACTGTCATTGAGAAAAGCACTTAAGCATAATATATCATATTAGACCCAGAGATTATTGAGATATTGTGGCTGTTATTCATCAGAATACATATACATATGCGATAGAATATTTTACATTGAAGATTCAAAATGAGACTGTACATTCTGTCAATCTTGATTGAAACTGTTTTGACTTATGAAAAACTGCCAAAATTAAGATACAGCTACAGGTCAGTAATGTCCTTGTTCAAAAGCTTTGTTGTAAAATATTGAGATTAACTCTGAAAGTACAGATGATTGCAATACACATGATCTAGGGTATCTGCAAAATTTTTGACACAGTTTTTCCATTTTTAAGATAGATTTATCGGATTATCTTATCTTTATAAAATTACGTATTAGTGCTATCAGGAAAATGAAAAAAGTTTGTCCTAAAACTTGTTTTAGCAGTGTTTTAATCTTTTACCGCAGAGTCCCGAAAGTTTGTCATTTGGTAAAGGGATGAATCTGCAACTCAGATTCAGCACAATGCAGTATTGTATGGAAGTAGATTATGTTTCTCATAGGCTTGATTTTTGAAAAATATATGAACTACATGACTGTAGTTTTGCACTGAAAGTATATTGCCAATACAGTAGTTTGTATTAATTTTGTATAAAATGTGTTGCAGTCTCTGCTAAAAGAAATTTTCCTCCAGCTTTGCCACAAACATGCAATGGATCTGTTTCGCTATCATACATATATCATTTAAAATTGTCAAAGAGGACTATTAGAATTTTGAATGTGACTCGGTCATTGCTTATTTTCTTTCAGGAACTGGGAAAAGCACTGCTACAAGTGAAGATACATTTATTTGTTCAAGGCTTTACCTTCCTGTTTTTTCCATTGGTTATTTTTACATTGGCAGCAGCATTACATTTTGGAGACTTTAATCCTAATATTTTAAAGGGGTGAGTATATTGTAAGTTACAAAGTATCATAGAAATGAGATTCATCATTTCCCTACATTAGACAAACTTTAAAAACATTTTAGATAAAATACAATCAGATAGACTATAGATTATTATTTACAGTGAAGTATTGTCGAAAGTTACTATAGGTTCTTTTAGTAGATTGATATGAAACATACTTTCTTCATTCTAACATATGTTATAATTACTTTTTTAGGTTTAACTCTTTACTGCATGACAAAATTTTAGACTGGTTCAAATTGAAAGCATTTGCAAACGACAAAATAAAGGTGACTGAAAAATTGAAATGCTGGTTACCAGCATTTTCTCATTTTCTTACAGTGTTTTCAAAAGGTTTCTTTCTTAGGTGCGTCAAAAGTAGGGATTGTGTGGTAATGGGTCAAGTAAAGAACTTGTGTATTTGACTTTTTCAAAGTTATTCTATCAAAACACAAATGTTCTTATCATTGCTATGTACAGAACTATGTTCCTTTATAACCTTTTAACACATTCCTGACTTTTGATAACCCTGAGGACCCTGAGGAGTGAGGAAGAAGCCTCTTGAAAACATTGTGGGAAAAGGCCAAAAGTCAAGTAAACAGCATTTTCTTCTTTTCCCATAATTATTTTCCCCATCAAAGACAAGTTCCATCAGTCATACTTAAATTATTGTCTTCAAATTCTGTCAGTGTGGACAAGTCTATGGTATGATGAGAAAAATTGTTATCTCATAGCACACTATGGAGGTTGACAAAATAATTGCTGGATGTCTCTTTTTTTTTTAAGATTTATGGAAAACTTGGACTCTTTTATTAGGCTCTGATGATTATGTTTGTTTCAGATTAAGAATACTGAGTTGTATGCCACCTCCAGTATCCTCAGCAGTGATTTTAACTAAAGCTGTTGGTGGAAATGAGGTAAGTAATATTTACATTCATTTGTGAAATTGAGAACACTAAGTCCTTTACCAAACAATGGAATTTGGATTCAACCAAACTGAAAGCATTTTCAGAAGATATATTTGATGGAGCCCAAGTGATGATTTCCATCTTTGAAAGGGGAAAAAAATACTGTAGGAGAAAATGCTTTAACCCATTACCACACTATCCCTACTTTTGACGCCCCTGAAAAAGAAGCCAATAGAAAACAATGTTTTTGACCCTTCACAAAACAGATTTCAAATTTTCATTCACTTTTATTTTGTCGATTGCAAATGCTTTCTATTTGGACAAGCCTAAAAACATTATTGTTTGGTAATGGGTTAAAAAGTATTTTCTTCCTGATTCCTTAACTCTTTACCACACAACAAAATTTTAGACTTGTCCAAATTGAAAGCAATTGCAGACAACAAAATAAATGTGACTCAAAATTTGAAACTTTACTCCAGAAGAGTAGAAAACATTGTGGGAAAAGGACAAAATGCTGGTTATCAGCATTTTCTCATTTTCCCACAATGTTTTAAAGCCTCCATTCCACACAACATCTACTTTTGACGCCCTGAGAAAGAAGCTTTAGAAAACATTCAAATTTTCTGTCACTTTTATTTTGTTGTCTTCAAATGCTTTCGATTTGGACAAACCTAAATTTTTGTCTTTTGGTAATGAGTTAACAGCATTTTGAGATTTTTAAACCATAAAATGAAATGCTTACACTTGTATCTTCAAGAAGTCTGAAAACTAGATTTCTACAGATAGGTTGGTGTGATTGACCACTCTTAAATCCGCAACAGTAGGAAGGATTTTCTTCCATTTTTTTCTGTCATTGTCTCCTTTGTCAGTTCTGTTCTTGTACATTTGTCCACTTTGCAACAACATTCTGTGTAGTCTGATCTTGTACTACAATGTCTGCAAAAGGTAAGTGATTTGCACTTAGCAGCTTAAAAGTTAATATTTTACCATTGATAATGTCATAGAATAGGTATTTCTGATAGATACTTACCATTTTTATTGTAATTACAGTATTGATATCATTTCAGGCAGCTGCAATATTCAATTCAGCTTTTGGAAGTTTTCTGGTGAGTCAAAAACTGTTAGCTTATGATCTTTTTTCTTTTCCTTTGAAAATAAGTTACTGCCTCAGCACGTTGAATTTTATTGTCTCTTCTACTTTTCCTCGGGTAGATCGTTACCCAATATCAATTTACAGCATTGTTTTATTAATGGAACCAGTCCATAGTTGTATGTTGCATGAATCAAATTTAGTTAGATTAGGTATTATACTTTCGTTCTAGTCTTAGAGTGATAGGCTATAATTTATTTATATTTATGCAAAAAAACCCGAAAAATCACCATTATTAAAATGATGTACTGTCCATGCTCTTTAACAAACAAATCCATGCCTGTACAACCCAGGGAAAGATGGCATCCAATAAGATAATTTGAAAAGGAGAAAATGCCAATAATCAGAATTTTTCCCTCTCCCTAAAGTATTGTTTGCTCATTAAAAGATAAAGCCCATCAGCTTTGTATAATTTCTCACACACAGAAGTTTTGATGTGGGTAATTCCAAAATATTCTTGTCTAGTAAAGAGTGTATTTGATCCATTTAATGACTGGATATATAAAACAATACAATTGTTCTGTATTTCATAGAGTTACACTTATGAAAAATTGATAGGAACTTATTCAGGATTTGTAATGTTGTAATATGACAGTTTACTTCAATTTTGATGCATGTCACAGATGTATTGTTTTGATTTACAGGGAATAACAGTCACTCCAATGCTTATCCTATTCTTGGTAAGTTATGCAAAAACTTTTTTAACTCATTATCAAATGACAAAATTGTAGGTTTGTCCAAATCGAAATCATTTGCAGAAAACAAAATAAAAGGGACTGAAAACATTGTTGGAAAAGGAGAAATTGCTGGTTACCAGCATTTTCTCCTTTTCCCACAATATTTTCTAAAGGCTTCTTTCTCAGGGTAGTCAAAAGTATGGATTGTGTGGAAATGGGTTAAAAAAAGAAAAAAAAGTTGTTAGTATTGTATGATTTTAACAAAGATGACAACATTTGTTCTAGTTTTGCAATGCATTTTTTGTGCAGGTGATTAGATCTTAGACAGATTGCACTTGTAACACATTTTAATAACACCCATACTTTTAAATGTTATGAATGAAATTTGGCTGCAGGTTGACCCAGCATTTTTTCACTTTTGGTAGCTACTTAGCCTGTAACTCTTTACCAAATGACAAAATGTTAGGCTGGTCCAAATTAAAAGCACTTGCAGTTGACAAAATAAATGTTAACTGAAAAATTTAAATTTGTTTCCCGCAGGGTAGAAAACATTGTGGGAGAAGGAGAAAATGCTGGTTACCAGCATTTTCTCCCTTCCCCACAATGTTTTCGTAAGGCTTCTTTCTTAGGGTCGTAAAAACCAGGGATTGTTTGGGAAAGGATTAAAAGACATACTTGTTGAGGTCTATACTTAAATAAGTCACATTTGGTCACTAGCTAGGTTGAAACCATACTTTACAGAGCAAGGGAGTTCATCATTGCTCAGCTGTGTAGATTTGTGACATGTAGCCATGAGGCCATTTTTTTTTAATCATAAGCAGAGGCTGTGAGATTGTGTGTGAGTGTCCTAGGGTTGGACACTAAAGATCATGTACCTGGTACTGGTGAAATCTAGGACATGCCTGAGTAAATGAGTCATGGCTTTGGTGTTATGATATAATGTTGAATGCTGCAAAACACCATACACATATACATGTACAAGAAAGAAATAAAATCAAAGAACATCAGGGGATGTGAGGGTAACCCATTCAGAAATTTCTGATCCGTACTTCTTATTGTGTTATTTTACAGGTTGGTACTACAGCCTCTGTGCCTGTTCTTTCCATATTTCTACAGCTGACAGGTACAGTTGTTATACCACTTCTTATAGGTCAATGGATGAGGCGGGTGTTATCAACTATTACAGATATAAAAGCTGTACCTTGGAGCCAAATAGGAAGGTTAGTTTATGCCTACCTCTGCTGAACCATCTTCTGGCAAAAGGGGGCTCAATGCATCTGCATGATTCATTATTCCAACCAAGTGAATATAATTCTGTAAGCTGGTTCAAAAGCAGTTGCTCTGGTCAAATATTCCAACAGCATACATGTGCAACTACTAGTATACTTGCGGCATATCAATAAAAAAGAATGTTTTTTTTCTATCAGGTTTACTGGAAATGGTGCTAGAGCCGTTTTACTTGAACTTTTAATGTACATGTATTAAGTATGGCATACTGGCTGGAAAACTTCACTTTATGTGCATAGAGTACTTGGCCTGTTGTAAGTTAATCAGACTGCATAGTATTTACAAATCAGAAAATTAAAGCTGACATGGACAAAGTGGATGGGGCAACATAAGGCTGCCTAATGTCTAATGAATATCCGTCCTTTGTCACACAATTCCAACTTTTGATGACCCTGTGGAAGGAGCCCTATGAAAACATTGTGGGAAAAGGAGAAAATGCTGGTATTCAGCATTTTCTCCTTTTTTTCCACGATGTTTGCTGCCCTCTCCAGAACAATTTTCTATCTTTGAGTCACAGTTTTTTAGCTCCACTGGCCGAAGGCCAGCGAGCTTATGTCATGGCCCGTTGTCCGTCGTGCGTCCGTCCGTGCGACTGAATTGAAACAAAGGGCTATTTTAGCAGTATATTAGATAATATAGGGCCATTAGGGACCAAGGGGCCATGGCCCTTTGTTTATCAGTTGAAAAGGATATAGAGGGCCTTTAAAATCTGTCTAAAATAAAATTAAGAATGGCCCTTTGTTGATGTGTCCATAGTGCGTCAGAGTCCAACAATGGGCAGTCACTATTGCTAGTTAAAAGTGACCCAGAGTTGCTGTTCTTTATCAAGAAAGACAACTTCGCATTATTTGGATATCCTCAGTCTTCATCAGCATAATAGTATATGCAAGGTGCTCGCGAGAAATTCGCGCCATTTACGTCATTTGTATGACGTCACAATACATGTACGTTCCTGAGCAGTTACATTTAGGCCTACTCAGTGATGATGGAGAAAGAATCGCCAGAAAACTGCTTTCCATCTTTGCCAAAAAGATGCCGATTAGAACAGGTTTGACTCTTTATATTTCAGTATATTATTTAGTTTTCTTCAAGGAAAAGGCCTGTTGTTATTTTTATGCATAATGGTGAAGTTTAGCCTGTGGACCCATACATTCGTTACTCTAACACCATATTTTTGCGCATGCGAGTTATCACTTGGTAGCTGATTTGATCAAACTTTATAAAAATATGACATTGAACATATTTACAGATCTCAAACGCGAAAAAATCTGGCAAAAACAACTGGACAACAACTTAAACTTTGTTTTTACTTGTGTCTGTTTGAGCTGAAGCACTCGAGCGTAGGACTCATACATTCGTTCCCTCTGATTGGTCAGACTACAATATCAAACTGACGTCATTTCCCGGGTAAATTTTCATTCTACAGTTAGGTTCATCAAATATCTTCCACCTAATCAAACTGAGAAAGTAGATGGAAACTCGGCATACATTTATTTACACTGTTTTTCCAAAGTGGTAAGAAAAAAAAGCAAACTCGATTAGATCAAAGATACTTTATATAAAGATAGGGTTAAGCGAAACGTCAATCAGACTTACACTCGCCAGATTGATTTGTTGCGTGGTGGATCGAAACTGGTGAACTTAACCGTATTTTATTCCAGTATCTTTGGCTCGTGTGCAAAAGAATGTAGACGAGAGCACCTAAAATGGTTACGTCATGTTTTGGTATTGGCAAATGATCCATTTTACCATAAAATAGCACGTTTCTCAATAAAAAAAGAGAAATATTGAAATAAGGTACGATTTTAAAACCACACTCTATCTATTTTTTACGCATTTCAGCTTTTTTCTTCAATGTAAATACATATTTCATAATTTGGCAAAAACTGTATCGATACTCAGATGGAAAGATAGTCGGGTGCGCGAAAAAAATCTATAAATATACGACATAACGAATGTATGGGACGTAACACAACCCCTTCATGGCCTTATCGGATAGACGCTCACCCCCTACTGATTATTGATTTTTTCGCAAGGCTAACTGCATCAAATCTTCGCTGGTTCCGTGGTCTCTCTCATAGATACAGAGTGAAAAATAATGTAAACAAAATCCAAAATGGCGGCTCAATGTGCCCACAAACTGTCACGACGGGCGGAGTTTGTCGAGTACAAGCTGTAAAATTCGTAACACAAAGAGACAACCGCCAATACCTACTAACACAAGAATAAAGATTTAATTAAGATGCAAACTACGATTCTATCATTAGATTTCTTGCAGAGATCGTCGAAAATTAGTAATTTTCGCGATCTTTTTTTTTTCCTTGCAAATGACTATGTAATATCGCGGACAAAAGCTTTGCTAGATATATTTGGCTTCATTTAAACTCGTAATACCTGTCTACCATTCCTTTGCCCCCTTTTCTTCCAAGAAATAGATCGTGATAATTGTTTTCACAATTTTAAGGAGGACGAATAGTTATCTCATTCGTACCTCGACATGTTCAACTCCGGATTAATCACAAAAATTTCGGATTTTTCCCCCAAAAATTGAGTTCTTATATTCTTTAATAGAAGTAATTGATATGATTATTGACCAAGACTTATTATTTTGAACAGCAGACTAATTTCATATTCATAAATTCAAAGTGCTAAAAGCACTGAAGTGGCAAAACCACTGATTTCTTTTTTTTGCCCCAAAGAGGGTTTTGAACTATCAAAATAAAATTTAAAATTGCACCATATAGGATCAGAAGGGAAATAATAAGGTGTCATTAGAGAATCATCTTCAAAGCAAACATTGATTGGCAATTGTTCCATTTTACAAAACTCATTTAGCTTTTCTAAATACAGTGTTCAGTAAAAAAATAAGATTCTGTTTTCTTACAGTTTAAGCAAAACACTTTGATAGTGTTAGGGATATTTTAATGATTGAAATTGTCCCGATGAATTTCATTTCTTATCAGAAGCTTGTTAAAATGGTCAAAGATGTATACTATTCCAAGGGCCTTTCCTGTGAATAAGCTCTTGAAATAGGGTTCATTGGCATTGTTTATGTATGAATTACTTACTAAGTTACTAAATTTTCATGGAATGGAATCGAATATTAGAAAAGGTGATATAAATGTAGCTTATATCACAGAGGGATAGATGATAAACTTTTTAACTGTAATATGATTAATTAAAGTAGCTCTTCATTTATAAAAGTGAGAAAAAAAAGGTTAGTGGCAAACATATAATATCTGAGAGATTCTGCATTTTTCATTTTTATTGATATCTGTTTAGAAATTGATATTAGAAAAGAAGGACAAATGATTTCTTTCATCACTAAATTAAAGGTGGATGTCAGGTTTTAAACTATATGACCTTTGATAGCACTTTGAGTAACATTTGAAATACTACCCATTTTGACAACACGACCAAATGCCACCACGCCTTCAAAAATTTCTGGGGAGAACCCTGATGGCATCTTAAAAAGGAAGTCTTATTTAGTCTTTCTCTTGGTTAGAATCCCAATCTCTTTCTACTTTAGTTCCACCGTTTATAACGTTAATTTATCGAAACGTCGTTGCGAGCACAGTGTTGCCGTTTGATAAAAGAATTTTGATACTTTAAAACAAAAATATACCCCCCAAAAAATACATCACTATCAAGATAATAATACAATTTTTGTTGATAGTTAATAGAATTTCGTAAAACTGAACTTTCATTGGTTAGATAAGTTCCTGTTAAATTTTCAAAGCCATTGTGTTTACTAAGGCGAAAAGAGCCGAGTATTCCAAATGACAAAGTGTACATGCAATAGTAGAATTTTTTTGAACGAAATTATGGTAGTGTTATAGCACAGGAGTTTCGTTAAAAAAATAGTTTTGACTTCGTTTATTTATTTAACCCTACATGTATACAAAGAAAATGGCGCCTGCCTTGGCGGTTGTAATGGAATATTTCAATGAATCTTACCATTTTTCAATGAGTAGGTGACAGATGAGTTGTTTTTTAAGTTAAACAGAGTTCTTTAAATAAACAATTCCGGATTTAAAGAGATTGGTTCTTCTGAATTTTCCTAATTGGAACGGTCCAACCTGTTTAGACGTTACAACATGTCATAAAAATTGATGTTGAAAGAGAAACGAACATGTGAACGTTTAAATCTTTGCACCATGATAATGGGCGTTTTAAGTTATTGCTCGGGAAAATTATTTTGCTGTGACAAAGAGTCGAAGTCGTCAATGCGTCAATTGAGGGCACAACTTTGATTAGGCCTACTGTCGGTTTGAAAATATCACAAAAATACCCACAAAAATATAATTATTCAGTAATTTAAAACAAATGTTTGCTCTGGTGGTATTGGGGTACATCACCACCATACAAGGTGGAAAATGCAAGATTATTGTATAATTATGAAAGTATTCTATAAGCTTCAAATATATTTTATTATTTTTAAATGATGTAAACATCAGGTGCACAGAAGTAGGTGGCAAATCATTATGTTTCTTATTTTTTCCACAGACATTTCTATGGGTCAGTCACCTAAAAGGATTACCAAAGGGTGTGTTGTGGCCAGCAAAACTGGTTGAGTCAAAGTCAAAGAATGAAAGCATTTGTGTGTACATAAAGTGTGACAATGCAGAGTAAGTTAATTACATTTACATTAAAATATTACCAATATATTTCTGAATAATAAGTGAAATGTAAAATCAGTAAACATTAACACAATTTGACAGTGCTATGTACCATTAACCTTTATATGTCTGCATGTGCTTAAGAGCAATGACTTTAGTAACCAGTACTGGTCCGAAAATGCAGAAGTTTTATTTTTAATTCACCTATTGTGATCACCTTGGTTTGTCATCTGTCATGCATCAACAATTTTCAAACATCTCCTCCTACTAAACTGCAGGGAAAATTTTCTGTGAAACTTCACAGGAATGTTCCTTTGGTCAAGCTCTTTCTAACTTGTTCACAGAAATTTATTCCATTAAAACCTCTGGTTGCTATGGCAACAAATGACAAAATTAAGGGGAAAAAAATCTAAAAAATCATCTTCTCCATAACAGCGTAGCCTAAAGCTTTGAAATTTGGTATGTGGCATCATCTAGTGGACCTCTACAAAGATTGTTCAAGTTACAGCCCCAGGATCAAAATTGACCTGCCCCAGGGGGTCACAAGTTTTACAAAGGCTTATATAGTGAAAACTTAAAAAAATCTTCTTCTCCCAAACAGAAAGGCTAGGACCTTTGATATTTGGTATGGAGCATCATCTTGTGGACCTCTATCAAGATTGTTCAAATTATGGCCCCAGGGTCAAAACTGACCGATCCTAGAGGGTCACAAGTTTACATAGGCTTATATAGTGAAAACTTTACAAACTTCTTCTGAAAGAGAGAGGCCTAGAGCTTTGATATTTGGTATGTGGCATCATCTGTTGGAACTCTTCAAAGATTGTTCAAACTATGGCCCAAGGGTCAAAATTGGCCTGTCCCCGGGGGCCAGAAGTGTGACATATGCTTACATAGTTAAAAAAATATTCTTCTTTGAAACAGAAAGGCCTAGAGCTTTGGCCCCATGTTAATAGTTATACACATTTGTGCAGGTATAATACAGTTAGACTGAGGTTGATGGTTGGACAAGATTCAAAGGGCCATGGCCCCCTGTAACTAGTGATACTAGTTTTGGCATGACACTGTAAAGAATCAAGATGGTTGTTGGACAAGCTTCAGAGGGCCATTGCCCCTTGTTACTAGTAATACTTTTTAGTATGGTTAACTCGTCACCAACAGCAATAAATCTTCAGCAGACGATTTGACAAACAATTCTGGCAAGAAACGGAAAAAATACATTTAAAATAGTCTTAAACCTGGATGTTTCCATGAAAAAGATATAAACTATTTTGGCCAAAGGAGAGTATTCTCATTATGAGCAGTTACTCCTTTGACCACAAAGTTTTTGAATGTTGTCTGGTGCACTGCCACAATAGTGTGGCATTATTAGATAAAGAGTTGAATTATACGGTCGATGAGAATAAGGATGATTGTTGGATAGCCAATAGTTTCAATATGATATCGGTAAAAATGAGGATGCCTGTAAGAATGGCCCCATGTTACTAGTTATACACATTACTTTAGGTATAATACAAGTAAAACTGAAGATGATGGTTGGACAAGATTCAAAGGGCCACAGCCCCTTGTAACTAGTGATTATAATGATACTAATAAGTTTGATATTACACAGTTAAGAATGAAGATGGTTGTTGGACAAGCTTCAGAGGGCAATGGCCCCTTGCAGATATTGATATCAATTAGCTTTGATGTGATTCAGTAAGGAAGATTGTCTGACAAGTTTCAAAGGGCCTTGGCCCCTTGCAACTAGTTAAACTTTTCAATGAGAGTGCTCAGCAAATCTGCAGCATCTAACTTTACAAACAATTTTGGCAAAAAGCACAAAGAACATTCATTAAAAATAGTCTTAAACTGAGATGTTTCTATTAAAATGAAATAAACCATTAAGGTTGATGAGAATAAGGATGGTTGTTGGATAGTCTTAAACTGAGATGTTTCTATTAAAAGGAAATAAACCATTAAGGTTGATGAGAATAAGGATGGTTGTTGGACAGGTTGCAAAGGGCCATGGCCCCTTGTAACTGGTGATGCTGACTGTTTAGATTCTGTAAAGAAAGCTGTCAGACAGCTTTCAAAGGGCCATGGCCCCTTGTAACTAGCAATTATATTGATACTAATTAGTTTTGATAGTACACAGTTAAGAATGAAGATGATTGTTGGACAAGCTTCAGAGGGCCATGGCCCCCTGTAACTAGTGATACTCTTGGTTTTGGTATGATTCAGTTTAGATGACTGCTGGACAGGATCCAAAGGGCCATGGCCCCCTGTTACTAGTGATACTCTTGCTTTTGGTACGATTCAATTAAGAAGATTGTAGGACAGGATTCAAAGGGCCCTGGCCCCCTGTAACTAGTGATACCAGTTTTGGTATGACACAGTTTAAGACTAAAGATGGTTGATGCACAAGTTTCAAAGGGCCATGGACCCTTGTTACTAGTAATGCTTTTAAGTATAGGTAACTCTTCAACAACAGCAACAAATCTGACTTTACAAACAATTTTTGCCAAAAAAAAAAAACCCTTTTAAAATAGTCTTAAACTATTAAACTAGTATGGTTAACTCTTCACCGACAGCAACAAATCTTCAGCAGACGACTTGACAAACAATACTGGCAAGAAACGGAAAAAATACATTTAAAATAGTCTTAAACCTGGATGTTTCCATGAAAAAGATATAAACTATTTTGGCCAAAGGAGAGTATGCTCATTATGAGCAGTTTTTCCTTTGACCACAAAGTTTTTGAATGTTGTCTGGTGCACTGCCACAGTAGTGTGGCATTATTAGATGAAGAGTTGAATTATATTGTTGATGAGAACAAGGATGTTTGTTGGATAGCCCCATTCAAAGGATTCAAAGGGCCATGGCCCCCTGTAACTAGTAATACCAGTTTTGGTATGACACAGTTTAAGAATAAAGATGGTTGTTGCACAAGTTGCAAAGGGCCATGGCCCCTTGTAACTAGTTATAGTGACTGGTTATATTCGGTAAAGAAGGCTGTCAGACAGCTTTCAAAGGGCCATGGCCCCTTGTAACTAGCAATTATATTGATACTAATTAATTTTGATAGTACACAGTTAAGAATGAAGATGATTGTTGGACAAGCTTCAGAGGGCCATGGCCCCCTGTAACCAGTGATACTCTTGGTTTTGGTATGATTCAGTTTAGATGACTGCTGGACAGGATCCAAAGGGCCATGGCCTCCTATTACTAGTGCAGGGCTTTATCCAGGCATTTTGGGAAAAGGCCCCTGGCCAAATTGGGAAAAAAAATTATCGACAAAAAGTCAGATTGGGAAAATAATATTGACTAAACATAAAAAGATTGTCAACCCCCCCCCCCCCCCCCCAGTATAGTAGGATTTTTTAATTCTATTATAAAGATACCTGTTTTTCAGGCGAATGAACAGAGAATTATTTCCTGTCTAATTTTCTATATTGTGTGTATGCAAGTCAGCTAATAAAAGTCATTATCAAGGCTAAATAAGACAGACTGAAGAGTCTCTGATCGTGCGAGGGCTTTTTGGCAATGTTTTGTCATGTGTTTTCGTAGTTTTTTCCCATGACGATTAATCTTTAAAAACGATTCTTTGTGTGTTTTGACACATATAGAAAGATCGATAAATCGTCATTTTCTGAGGCAGATATAATAGAGTATTGAAAGAAAACCTGTTAGAAATAATTTGTGATGCAGAAACTTCACACATTTCGGCCGACAACAAACTCTGCTCACAAATTTTACAGACGATTCTTTGCTAAGACAGAGATTAAGCACAACAGCTCGAAATTTCAGAGAAAAAAAAACTCGTGGTCTAGAATAGGTCGGGTATTTTTCATAACTTGTTCCTGATTCAAGACCGTCATTTTCGGAGCTGGGTTCTTTGTTTTTGCTTTACGAAACTCTGCTTCGCTGCATTTTACGCGAGGCGGATGCCTGGAAGTTAACATGCTATTTTTACGACGTAAAGAACGGTTTACAGCCAGATAATCAAGTCAATGCATGAATCGATTGAAAATAGTGAAAATATACGGACGCAGTCTATAGTTCATTCGCCCCCAAATAGTTTCATACCTACAATAAGACGATTGTCGATTTCCTGGTTGAACTCTTGTCAGTGCCCGTGAATTTGTGGAATTTGTGGGTCAGGGAAGGTCCTTGCTGATACATCAGACTATTTTCTTTTTCTAGCGTCCAATTGGGAATTTTGTTTTATGGAATTGGGAAAAAAATACACTTTTTGCCATTGGGAATGGGGCCAAAATTCGGCCCCGCAGGAACGGAAGAAAATCCCCTGTAGTGATACTCTTGGTTTTGGTATGATTCTATTAAGAAGATTGAAGGACAGGATTCAAAGGGCCATGGCCCCCTGTAACTAGTGATACCAGTTTTGGTATGACACAGTTTAAGAATAAAGATGGTTGTTGCACAAGTTTCAAAGGGCCATAGACCCTGTTACTAGTAATGCTTTTAAGTATAGGTAACTCTTCACCATGGCCTTTTTAACTAGTGATACTCTTGGTTTTGGTATGATTCAATTTAGAAGACAATCTCATTGAAATCAGATCTACTGTATCACTACCGCAAAGTAGATCTGACAGTACCCCGATAAAGGTCACATCAGAGTGACCCCTACATCATCATTATATATGACATGTTTGTTGTCATGATGATTTACGGAAAAGTTCTGTTTGTATGGCTGTGCAGCCATCTCGCAATTTACCTCCCTTTGAAGTCAGTTGAAGTTACTCCCTCTTACTTTACATTACAGATTTTGACAGCGGCTTTCCGATTGGTTAATCGAAAAGGTCAATCTGACATGCAGTCAGATCCACATAGCGATTGTGAAATGTAGCGGTTTCGTCGATCTGATTTTAATGAGATTGCTGGACAGAATTCAAAGGGCCATGGCCCCCTGTAATTAGTGATATGCTTGGTTTTTGTATGATTCAATTAAGAAGATTATATGACAGGATTCAAAGGGCCATGGCCCCCTGTAGCTAGTTATACTAGTTTTGGTATGATGCAGTAAAGAATGAAGATGGTTGTTGGACAAGCTTCTAAGGGCCATGGCCCCTTGTAAAAACTAGTTATGATTTAGTGACAAAGATTGTTGGGCAGGATTCGAAGGGCCATGGGCCCTTGATACTAGTAGTACTTTTTAGTATCGATAACTCTCACCAACAGCAACAAATCTGCAGCAGATGACTTGACGAACAATTGTTGCAAAAAGCAAAAAAAAAAGAACATTTAAAATAGTTCAACTTAAACTTGAGATGTTTCCATGGAAAAGATATAAACTATTGCGGCCAAAGGAGACAATGCTAATTATGAGCAGTTTCTTCTTTGACAACAAAGTTTTGGAATGTTGTCTGGTGCACTGCCACAGTAGTGTGGCTTTATTAGATGAAGAGTTAAATTATATGGTTGATGAGAATAAGGATGATTGTTGAATAGGTCCCCCCTTCCCAATTCTTACCAGTTATGCCAAGTAGTTTCAACATGATATAAGTAAAAATAAGGATGCCTGTTAGCATGGCCCCATGTTACTAGTTATACACATTAGTTTAGGTATAATACTGGTAAGACTGAAGATGATAGTTGGACAAGATTCAAAGGGTCATGGCCCCTTGCAACTAGTGATACTCTTGGTTTTGGTATGATTCAATTAAGAAGATTGCTGGACAGGATTCAAAGGCCATAGCCCCCTGTAACTAGTGATACTAGTTTCTATATGGCACAGTAAAGAATGAAGATGGTTGTTGGACAAGTTTCTAAGGGCCATTGGCCCTTGTAATAAATATTGTGGTATGATTCAGTGACAAAGATTGTTGGACAGGAAACAAAGGGCCATGGCCCTTTGTTACGTACTAGCAATCTGCAGCAGACAGCTTTAAAAACAACTTTGACAAAAAACGCAAAAACATTAAAAAATTAATAGTCTTAAACAGAGTAATGCCAATTACTCAACTGGTACCGGTAGTTTCGATAAGATATCAGTAAGAATGAGGATGACTGTTAGATAAAATTCAAAGAGCAATGTGCCCCTGTTAAAGCATTTCGTTGCAATATAATTGAATTTAAACTGAGTGCTCTATCACTATGTATTGCTTTTGCCTTCTTATTTAAATCTATACAAATTACTTTATTCCAGACTTTCTGTGAAAAAAGCAAACATCAAAGAATTTGTGGTTGATGAAATGGGACCATTGAAAGACAAATTTTTAAGTATGTATTCATATTATATCATATCATATTATTCATATTTTCTTTCAGAAGTTAATACCATACTGGTACATATTATACGTATTAGATTTACAAAAATCTCATTTCAGTTTGGGTGAATGGAGTAAGTTGTAAATAACTTTTTGCCATAAAAAAGCCTTCCATCTTCATTTAGATTAAAACAAAATAGCATCTGCCTATTGATAGCTCAGTCAGTTTCATACCTGAAAGCAATGATCTAGAGGTTGTTGGTTTGACAAACTTAGTAACGTATAATAGATACGCCCTCACCTTTGACATGCAGTTCATGTAATTAAATTAATTAAATAAGTGTCACTGCAGGCAAGGTAGTTACTCTGCTCATGACATGACCAGGGATATTAAAAGAGGTAAAACAAAATTGGCATTCAACTCAAAGTACAAATGTACATAAAATGTTGCCATGTTTTATTAAATTGTTGCGTGCTACTAATGTAGAGGAAAGGGGCCTTTTGGTGACAAACAATACAGAAAGATAATTTATTCTGAACTTGTCCTTTACACGTTTCTGTTATTTCAGATATCCTTACGAAAAAAAGGAGATTTCATACAAAACAGCAACTCATTACAGATATAGAGTGGGCAGTAAATGAAGTGAAAAGATTGGATGATGAAAGGGATGATGAAGGGGAAAATTCAAAAGGTGATGATGACAAGGTGGATAATGAAATAGATGAAAATAATGATACTGAAAGAAAAAGGGTAGATAATAACATAGACAATGAAAGGAAAAGTTTACATAATATGACTGGAGATGAAATTGAATCGTACATGATAAATAGTGACAGAGACGACAATTGTGACGAAGATACAGGTGATGAGAAGGATAATGGAAGAAAGAGTGGTGCTGTTAAGATGTATGATGAAAGAAAAAAATTAAATAAGACTAATGTGACAAAGAAATATGAAGTTGATCAAAGGAACAGTGACAGAATTTTGAGTAAAAGTGATGGTTGCAAGACAGATGATGAAAGAAACCATTCAGATAAGACTGTTATCACAAAGAAAAGTGAAGTTTATCAGAGGGACAGTGAGAGAGATAAAGATTATGTTCCAGAGACAGATGATGAGAAGGAAAGTGGTGGATATTTGACTGATGATGAAATCGAACAGTATACGACTGATATTGGCAGATGTAAAGATTATGTTCCAGAGACAGATGATGAGAAGGAAAGTGATGGACATTTGACTGATAATGAAATCAAACAGTATATGACTGATAGTGGCAGATGTAAAGATTATGTTCCAGAGACAGATGATGAGAAGGAAAGTGATGGACAATCGATAGATAGCGAAATTGATCAGTACATGACTGATAGTGATAGAGATAAGGATTATGTCCCAGACACAGATGATGAGAAGGAAAGTGAAGGAAATATAACAGATGATGAAGTTTACATACCAGAAAGTAACAGGGTAGATGATTATGTCTCCGAGACAGAGGATGAAATAGGCAATGTGTCGGATGATTCCAATAGCTTGCCAAACTTCCTTCAGTTTATTAGACAAGAGATTGAAGATACTCCTAGAGTTGTGGGAACAAATCAACCTGAATCGGAAGTAGAGAAGCCTTACCAAAGGAAGTTGCGGGAAGATCAGATAGTCAGGGATAGCAAGTATAAAAACATCTACATAAAAAGATATGTGAAGTCAAAAGATGGAAGATCTGGTTTGAAAAGTGATGAGCGGCCCTATGATACCGTGCATGCAGAGAATAATCTAGCTGCGCGTCCCGCGTCCCTGACGCACAAAAGTTGCTTGAGACGCACAGAAGCAATAAATGTGCGTCCCTCGGGACGCACAGGTTACGAAAAGCATATTGTACGAATAATTAGTAAATCTCACGATTGTAAAGTGATATTTTCGTTGTTTGCATTCGGATCACATACATTTCCTCTAAGCAAGTCATGCTAGCATGATATTTATTTTCGCTCATCAAACATTTGCAGACGACTCCTCTTTCCCCCCCCCCCCCCCTTTATTTTCATTTCATAAAACAACATTATTTCCACTCATGAACAGAATTTTAGGTTCCACTTATTGCTTTATTCAGAAATTTGTGTGAATTCACTTTTAAAATTCATTATTAAAGAAAAGAAGATAGTTTGAAGTCCTTCTGATCGGACGACGCCACGCTGCTCATTGTAGTGTCATGGGTTTTCGCGCTTTTTTGTCGATCTATTTTTTCTTGACAGTTAGTTTCTGGAGAAGTATTACTACATGATTTGACATCATTTAGTCTGTTTAAATAGCAAGTAACTTAAAAACCAGTCACTTTACACTAGATAAGAGGAATAACACTTTCCTGACTCTGTCATAAATGACTCGCCAGCTTCATTATCATCCGGGTGTCCTTCGCATTTTATACTGATTGTGTTTAACCCATATTTCTGCCCGATGCACGCAAGCTAGGTTATATGTAGTTCTAGACGATAATTTCATGCCTCAGACTGACATTTAGGCAGATATCTTTCACCATCAAAGACCAGTCATTTCAAATTTCCAAATGTCAAAACCCGGGCTCAGGGAAGCTTGCCGAGTTGTCAACTTTTGTCAAGACATTCATGGACAAAGATTTGTTTCTCATTTTTCAGCCAATTTTCGTGTTTGTTATCCACTATGTTTAATCCAAGATTGTGATTAATAAGAATCACGAAACCAAGCGCTAAAAACCAGAATTCAAGTTTTGGCACCAAGCCAGGTTAGCAACCGACTACAATCGATTCCGGGATTTCTCAATCGATTATCGAAATCGAAAGCCAAAACCAAGTGACTTTCGACTATAGTCGATCATCGGCCCACCACTAGGTGAAGGGTTAATAAATTCCAGTTCTCTGATAGGATAGAAAATATTGTGGAAAATGAGAAACTTCTTGTTCCGAGCGCTTTCTTTTTTTCACAATGTCATTGAAACAAGGGGGTTGTTTGTGAAATGGTTAAACTGTTCCACATCATAGACATATGTTAATTTGTTTATAAAGTTACTAAAACCTATTTTCGGTTTTTTGTCTGTTATTTACATCTGCAAAAAAAGTTCTTAAATCATGAAATGTTTGCTAACAAACCTTAGTGGGACTCAGTATTTTTAAAGCTGGACTCATTGATTTTGGTCTGGGACTCATTGATTTCACACTTGCGAGTCCCAGGACTCATTGTTAGCAAAATCTAGATTATTCACTGTGCATGCATGCTGTTTTTGTAGACAACTCTTCACACATATTCAAGATCATATTGAAAAAAAGCATGCAGATAGAAATGAGGTGAAGGAAATAACAGAATTGAAGAAAAAACTGAAACTTGATAATGATCAAGGACAATTTAAGAAGGAAATAAAAAGACGTCAAGACTGTCTTCGTTATTCTGGGGATCATATTCATAATCAAGCAGTACTTCATAGTAAAGAAGGAGAGCTTCTCATTCAAAGAAAGTCATGCACTAAAGAAGACTTTCACGTTGATGAGTATGGACCATGTCCCGAATGTCAGCAGTGGATAAAGCTTGAAAGTAGCGTGAAAATTCATCAAAAAATCTGCCCCAAAACTGCTGTGAAACAAAACTTTTTTGGAAAGAAAGCTCTAGTATGGCAAGCAAAACACCTCATTGGGAAAGTTGAAGGGTCTGGATCAAATATGCTTCGTAAGGATGTAATTCCTAAAATGAGAAAAGATGAAATCAGCATTTGTGCTCAGAATGATCACTTGATTTGTAATTTAGGAGATGTTTGGTTATCCAAGTCAATAGGTCATGAACTCCGTAAGGGAAAAGATAGTTCTTTTCATATGCGTCTTGCAGCCAAGCTGTTGATGGAATGCAGGAAAAAGCTGAACATTTCCAACCTTGATATGAATGACCTACTTACCATGAAAAACTTTGATACTATAATAGAGGTGACATTGCAGCTGTGTGGAAAGAACGAGCATGATGAGCTTCTTCATCCAAGTACTGCCAATAAGATTGGGTTTGACCTCGGGAGATTAGTTGGTTTGAAGTATGGCTATTGCTTAAGACAAAAGGACACAGTTGGAAAAGAAGAAGCGGATGGATTTCTAAAGCTGATGAAAATCGACTGGGCCACAAAAGTGACCACACATGCAGGTGTCTTGCTACGTCAGAGACATTTTGAAAATCGTCGGCGTCTTCCACATCCAAAGGACATTGAAATTGTGGCAAAAAGGCTATCAGAAAAACTTGCAGACTACAATTACGAGCAAAAAACAATGTATGTTCAAGTTGCCAGGACAGCTTTACTGCGATTAATGGTCTATAATAGAAGGCGTAGTGGTGAAATTGAGGAGTTGAAGTAAGCTATCCTTGATAAAATTATATGCATTTTTAAGCTGAGAATGTCTCTAGATGCTTTATGAAATTGCCAGGGACTTGACTGGGTTTTTTAAGGGGAGGAGGGTGTAAGGGGTCCTCTATGTGGCTATATTTTACTCAAATGGCTCTCGTACATGCAAAAGCTATCATTTGGATCAAACCATTGCCTCTGCCACTGGAGCATGCAGGAGCATTACTATTTCACATACATGTGTAGAAAATCAAAGTAAAAGTAAGCTACAGAGCTTATGGTAAAGTTACATTACAACAAATTGAAGCTGGTCACATCATAATCTTAACCCTATTGCTTTTAAATTTTATAGGCAAGGTGTTGTTTCTCTTGCTTCTGACATTTTAATTGGTCTTGCTAAAATATTTCAATGTTTTCCTCAGATATAATATTTTAAAACAGAAGTTACGTAATATTGGCATGCATTTTGATGACATTATTCACTCTTTAAGTTTCCTACCACCTAAGCCAACCAAGAATAAAGGATGTCACTCAGTCAGAAACACTTTTCCAGTTTTTTTCCCACTCTTAACACTTATAGGCACTGTTCTGAAATTTGTTATTATGCATATCTACCACTATCATTTACAGCTTAAGCTCGAGTTTATTGCTGGTCTTGTAATTTTTTATGAAATTACAGGACTTGAAGTGATAAAATTGTTTGCAGTCTTTTTTTTCAGAAGGGTCTTAGTAATACAAATGCAATATTTCTGTAGTGCTTGTTGCTAAAGAATTTTCATTTCGTGTCACAGTGTATGGGGTTTACTGTAGGCACATTTCTGGTCCAAATATGTGTTTCTCAATGATACTTGTAATATTCACAGGATGGAGACCTACCTGAGAAGAAATAAAGAGATGGATGATGTTGAGCAATCACTACTTGGAGAGCTAACCACTACTGAAAAATATCTTATCAAAACCCAGGAGTTAATGTGGATTAGGGGAAAGGTATACTGTCTTTCAGAACAATAGCTACTATTATGAATTATTTTTTCTCTGATAATTCTAGCGTTAAAAATTTTAAATGCATACAATTTATTTTGAAATCAATAGTTCTACACTAATTTGCATGAGACAGGTAAATTAATTAGCAAACTTTTTCTTTTGGTATTGTTATTACTTTCTGTCAATTTTCTAATTGTTCTTGGATAGATTAGATCTGCTCTGTTTCTTATTTTCTAATTGCATGCGAAAGTAATACCCTGCAATCTACTTGATCATAATAGTTTAACCAAAAGGGAAAAAAAACTACAGACACAATATTATTTCAGCGTGGAAAACGAGTGCCTGTCCTTATTCCTCCTGATGCAGCTACTGCGCTTGAGTACATAGTGGATCCAGAAGTGCGTAGACATGCTGGCCTTAAACCAACTAACAAATATATGTTTGCAACTAAAGGTATGAATAAGTAGATATTTTGAATATACATGTATTTATTCAAATATATAAGGATAATATATACTATAGCCAAACCTGGTTTTAATACATTCAAGTGAGAGAATTTATGGAAACCTTGTGTCAAAAGGAGAAATTGCTCATGATAATTAATTTCTCCTTTTTGCACCATGTTTTCTACTTTATGACAAAATGAAAATCTATTTTAGTGTAAAAGCAGGTCACTATGCTTAAACTATCCAGTTGCAAATTTGATCCTGAGCTTTGTATTGCAAATCCATGGATGATTTGTAAGGGCCAATGGCATTTACATGTTATTTTTTTTCTCAATTTAAAGGAGATGGCGTCATCAGTGCATCAGAGTGTATTAATGAATTAGGGAGTGAACATGCTGGAGATTTGATTCATCCAAATAGACTAACCTCTACAGGCTATAGAGCTTACATGGCAACCATGGCACAGGTAAAAAAATACTTCAGTATTTATACATCAGTATTTACCAAAATGGTTGTGTGTTTTTATGACCATAGTGACCTGTAATGCAAAGAAAAGGGGGGTAGATATATATGCAGAACTTGCCTGCAGGTCGCTATTTACAAGAGAATGTTTGGTTAAATACAGCAATGTAGGCCTTTTCTAAAAGCTTAACCATCATACTAGTCAAAATGGAAAACAACTCAAATTTATTTAATGACAAACACCCCTTGAACTAAAAAAAGCCAGGTCCGAAAACATCACCTAACACAGTTGTACACTACAATGCTCTCTGATTGGCTACATTTCACATTAGCCAATCATAAAATGTTTTACATTTTAAATCACAGGACATGATGACGTTGACAAGGGAAATTCCTTCTACAAAACATTTTTTCTGCAACAGAAATATCCTTTGTATGCGCTTGAAATGGAATATGGATGCAAGACTGAAGTATTTCCCATGACCAATACAGTCTTAGTTTTATAGCTTCCCTGAAAAGGTGTCATACTGTGAAAACTGTGTTAAGCGATCTTTTCCTTCCTAGTGTTTTCAGGTGAGCTATTGTGATAGTGCTGTGTCAGTTGTTTGTCATCCCGTGTCAACTTTTACCTTGTGTTCACTCCAGAGGCCACATTTTCAGTCTGATGCTCATGAAACTTGGTCAGAATGTTTGTCTTATTGATATCTCGGACGAGATTGAATATGGGTCACGTCTGGTCTCTAGGTCAAATTTTGGAAAAACCTTGTGTGCACTCTATAGGCCACATTTCCAGTCCAATTAACTTAAAAAACTTGGTCAAAATGTTTGTTCTTATAATATCTTGAATAAGATCAAAAAGGGATCACATTTGGTCAGAAAGTAGGCCAAATCTTAGAAAAACCTTGTGTGCGCTCTAAAATCCACATTTTCAGTCCAAACTTTTCAAACTTGGTCAGAATGGTTGTCTTGGTAATATCTGGGATGAGTTTGATTATGGGTCATGTCAGGTCAGACAGTAGGTCACTATGTCATATATAAGAAAAACCTTGTGTGACCTGTAGATGCCACATTTTTAGGCCAATAACTTCAAACATGGTCAGAGCGTTTGCCTTGATGATTTCTCTTTATAACAGTATAATCATACAAAGAAATTCAAAGTAAACATCTGAAGTTGCTATGCTGGTTCAGGTGTGCAAAACCAAAGAAAAGTAAAGATGGCTATAAGGGAAATTAACGTCCAATCAAAACAAACAAATTAAATTAGAAAGTTGTAGACTTGGTGATGAGTTTCCTTCTTCATGTGAGTGGATTTACCTACCTTTGAAAAGGGAAGCAGTTGAAGAAGTTTGATTAGAACAAGATTTGACAATGATTAAAGGATTCAATGTCACAGGAATGATTCATATGATTTACCAAAAAAAAAAATGTTCACCAGACGCTTTTGAATTGCCATTGTATAGATTTAAGGAATGTAGAAGAAATGTTTATCCAAGTGTTTACTCTGCATGCCATTGCAGTTTGTCGGTATTGCCATGTTTGTTTTTAATATTTCGTAATTTACCTGAAGAATAGGACAGGGAATGTTTGTGAATTTAAATTTTTAATATGTATTTTATGTTGTACTTCAGTGCCTTGGTTTGAAAGACCATCAAGTACAATGGCTGTGTTCTCACCTTGGTCACACAGAAAATGTGCACATGACACATTACCGATTTGCATTAGATGGAATAGAGAGAATGCAGCTTGGTAAATTACTGCTAATCCAAGATAAAAATTTGCTGAGTAAATTCCGAGATACCAGACTTGAAGACATAGAATTTGAAGGTGAGTTTGTTGGGGGAAATTACACATGAATCAATAAGACGACTTTCCCCAACATTATTTGGTAAAATCCCAGCCATTAAATTCTATATTGAGTAATGTGTACATATTTGATCTTTTGTACACTTGCCATATACAGGGTGTCCGGAAAGTAAGGTAACACTTTCGTACATTTATATTTTGGCTTAAAATACAAGATAAAGAGATGAAAAATATATATACATGTAAATAAAACGTGTAAGTTTTTTTGTGTGGTAATTTAATTCAATTTTCATAACACTTTGCGCTTTTATTCAGATTTCACTTCAAAATGCCTTTTTCGGTCATTGGCGTCATTTTAGTAATTAATGACGTTTTCAATTTGTCGGCCTTTTATACTCTTTCCTTTCCAAACACGCACAAGGAAATTTTCACTCACTTTGAAATGCATTCAAATATCAATCATACTGATGCCACTAGAAGGATTTTTTTTAAAACGATATGTCTGTGTTGTTTAGGTTGGGATCGTAGACCTTTGACTTCAACGCACTGCAAAGGATGAAGTCATACAAGTTAAGGTTGAGGTTGGGACTGTATGCAGGCCACGGTATTCAACCATATCTTACCTCTGGCTGTGGTTTAAACATTACCCTATATCACCGAACGTATCATATATGAAGTCTGCCACAGATTTAGATGTGTGTGGTGTAGCATTTTCCTGCATGAACCAATTTATTTGCAATGAGGGTGACTTTATTCTGATTTAAACATGTGCGACTTCCTTCTGTGAATTTCAAAGGTCAAAGGTTGACAGCCTCAACCAAGACAGCACAGCCAAGTTGTTAAAGACCACTTACAGTGAAATACAGAAGACTGATATGGAAATGTGCACTCATGTGATTGACAATTTCATCAGGCATGATAGGCAAGGAAAGAGCATAATCTGCCGTCTTACTGAAAACGTCATTATTTGTAAAATGACACCAATGACAGAAAAAGGACTTTTGAATTGAAATCTGTATAAAAGCACAAAGTGTTAAGAAAATTGAATTAAATTATCACTCAAAAAAACTTACACGTTTTGTTTACATGTATATATATTTTTCATTTCGTTATCTTACATTTTAAGCCAAAATATAAATGTACGAAAGTGTTACCTTACTTTCCGGACACCCTGTATATCTACAATATGGATTTTCATGGAAGTATATTTGTCAGAAACTTGAGACTTACATTCTCGACATCCTAAACTCTCCATTAGCTGAAAAATTCACAGGAATTCAAAACCTGTTAGGACAAGCCATTAATATTTTAGAATTGCCATTTCAAAAGTAGATTAGTATATGAAATCATTGAGGCAAAAGCAGAAAATGCTAAATATGAGCATTTTCTGGTTTTGCCTCAATGTTTTCCAAAGTCGTCTGCTGCCGAACACATAAATGCGTCTTCAGGCATTGAAGAGTTAAAGAAAACATCCAGTTAAAGTCATGCTGTTATTGGATGATTGCACTACTCTTATGAAAAACAACCAGTTAAATTTTAACAGATGTTTCAATGGCAATCAGATTATAATGAAATCACCTGAATTCATAAATTAATTGTTGCATTTTAGCACACCAGACAACGAGTAAGCTCATGTCTAGCTCATGCTGTATTCATCACCAAGAACAATTGATCAGTATGTTTTGCTTGATGAAAGCTCAGAAAAGTTTGAATATGGGTCAAATTTGGGAAAAAAGATCACTAGCCAATTTCTTTTTATTATACCAGGTTAGAGAATTAGGGCAATCATAGCACTCTTGTGTAGTGCTTATTAAACCTACCTCTAGATCAAGTTTACTGTTTTTTAACTCTGCATTTTGATTCAGTTAGTGTCCTACTGTTTTCTGTGTAAAGTGTAGGAGTGTTAATAAAGATTCACTGTTTAGAGCAAAGTATCTAGGAATACATTTTGTGCATTTTGTTATTTACTCTACGAAAATCACTGATTCTGATATTTGCATGTATTTCTTGTTAAAGACGTAGTGTCCATGGAGACTGAGACTCCTGCTTGTGCCAATTCCAAACAAACTGGAACAGAAATGGATGTAGATGCTGAAATCACAGTACCAGACTTTGAATTAGGTAAGTGTGATAAACTTAAGTTTATGCCTTCTATTCTGTGATTAGATTTGTCTTAATTCATTTCACTGCTACAAGAGAAAATACCCATATAGCAAGACTAAGAGTGACAAAATAAAAATGAGTCTGACAGATTACATAACAGATAACCATGGCCCTCTGTTACATATTTGTCCTTTTGTATGATATAGGCTACAGTTAGGATAATTGTTGGATAAGTTGCAAAGGGCCATTGCTGCCTACTACTGATACTTTTTAGCTTGACTATTCGAAGAATATGGAGAGCTATTATAGTCACCCTGGCATCTGCGTCGCCGGCTGTGTTGTAGGTTAAGTTTTTTTGATCAACCTAGAATATGGCTTACATCTGTGTAACTATGCCTTATATGGGATTTTAACTATACCCCAACCTTCTCACTGGTCTCAACTATCAAAGCAGATAAATCTGCATTGCATTTTGCTCGAGTTATAGCCCCATTTTGACTTAGCTTCCTATATTAAGTTTTTTGGATCAACCTAGAATATGGCCTGTAGCTGTACAACTTTGCCTTATGGGGGATTATAACATTACCCGAACCTTCTTTCTGGTCTCAACTATCAAGGCAGATAACTCTGCATCACATTTTGCTTGAATTATACCCCTTTTTTGACAGCTTTCTAGGCTAAGTTTTTTTTTGATCAACCTAGAACATGGCTTACATTTGTGCAACTCTGCCTTCTATGGGATTATAACATTACCAGAACCTTCTCACTGGTCTCAGCAATCAAGGTAGATAACTCTGCATCGCATTTTACTTGAATTATGGCCCCTTTTTGACTTAGCTTTCTAGGTTAAGTTTTTTTAGATCAACCTAGAACATGACTTACATCTGTGCAACTCTACCTTCTATGGGCTTATAACTTTACCCCAACCTCCTCCCTGGTATCAGCTATGAAGGCAGATAACTCTGCATTGCATTTTGCTTGAATTATGGCCCCTTTTCAACTTAGCATCCTTGGTTAAGTTTTTTGGATCAACCTAGAATATGGCCTGTATCTGTACAACTTTGCCTTACGGGGGATTATAACATTACCTGAGCCTTCTTACTGGTCTCAGCTATCTAGGCAGGTAACTCTGCATCACATAATCATTTGCTTGAATTATTGCCCCTTTTTGACTTGGCTTCCCAGGTTAAGTTTTTTGGATCAACCTAGAAGATGGCTTATATCAGTGCAATTGTCTTTTATGGGATTTTAACTTTGCCCCAACCTTCTCATAGGTCTTCAATTTCAAGGTAGGTAAATCTGCCTTGCATTTTGCTTGAATTATGGCCCCTTTTGGACTTAATCCTAGGTTAAGTTTTTTAGATCAACCCAAATCAAGGCTTATATCTCTGCAAGTATGGCTTATATAAGATTATAACTTTCAGGTTTTGCGTACAACTTCTATTTCCACATGTACTGAAGGTAACCAATCAGAAATAAGCGCTGAATAGTCGAGCGTGCTGTCTTGCGGACAGCTCTAGTTGGTCTTGTTTTCATTTGGGATATAGATTATTATGCAATTAAATGTTAAAAATATTTTAAAAACAGCTTAGCTTTATTTAACTTTCTTGCAAGGGTATATTTCTTTTAATTACCTATTCCCACTTAGTAAATTTTAGACTGTCCCAAATTCAAAGTGTCTGCAGACGATAATTCATGTAGAAATCATTATTGGAGTGGAGAAAATGCTCACCATGAGCAATTTCTCATTTTCCAACTATGTTTTCATTAGATTTCCTTTCCAGGGTTGTTAAAACTCGGGATTGAATGGTAGTGCCTTGCATAGAAATGATGATTTTAAATTTGGTATAGAAGAGTATTATTTACCTATATATGGGCTTGGAAATTCAAAAAGAAAAAGTAAAATTTACCATGTACAAAATGTACCAAAATGCATAAAAGATAGTTGAGGGGAAAAAGGCTAAAACAAAGTACATACTTGATTACTGATATGGCCATGCAGAGATTCAAACTGACCACTACACAAGTTTACCTTTTAGTTACCTCTGTAAGGAAATCAGCTAGCATTCTAAAGTACTACTGCATCCAGGTCATGTTAGGCGGTAACAGATCTGAGCTGTCTAGACAGACATAACACAACATGAAAGAAACCTGTTTGATTAGCTTACCATTTTTTCATTCTTTTGAATGCATCTTTTCCAAATTTTGTATCGTTTGGAAGTAACAGATTTGACAAAATTTAAAGAAAACATTTCATGCTCCCTCAGTCTCAATATACCGGTACATATATTTTATTTGAAACAAATGAACATACTGAAAATATCGTGGCTTTCATAGGCTGTTTTGGAATTTATTGCAGATCCAGATGATGCTGTACCGATTTTGGACAAGAAGGCACAGAAAAAGAAGATCGGTCTGTAAATCATTTAAGATACATTTAATACTTTAACCTGTTACCCTATATACCATTTTTAGACTAGTCCAAATTAGAAGGCTAAGCAGACAACTGTTAAATTTAAATAAAAGCATGCTACAATTTTTATTATGTGATGGAAAAGAAAACATTGTGCCAAAAGGAGTACTGGTAATTGCTGATTCATGAGCAATTTCTTGTTAAGGCACAATATTTTTCTAAAATCTCTTACTTCAATGTGTTAAAGCAAATTTATATAGATTATGCTGGGTAAATTTCTTGAACATTTAGTGCCATGGATTATTAGAATAGGAGGTTCCTTAACTTTGTCCAAACTAAGTTTTTATTTAGGCTAACCACAGAGACTCAAGCTAGTTTACTCATTTTGGCATCTAAAACTTAATAATAGTTTATAGGAGTATCAAACAATCAAATTAAGATAACTTACCATAACCTGTGGCTTGTTTTCATTTTAGAATATTTTAATATTTAGATAAGTTTTGTTAAGATTTATTATGCATGTACACGGTTCCCATGGTCAGGGAAAAATGATTTTATTTCAAGGTCAGTGAAAAGTCAGGGAATTTTGAAATTGGTCATGGAAATTTAAAAATTCAGAAAAAGTCAGGGAATTTTACAATCATGGAATGTGGGCTGGACAAAAGAAGGATTGTAATACAAAAACTATTCCATTTTGGCCAATTTCAGTCAATTTGAATTGTCAGTTTAGCATAATATTAAATAAGTGCAGAGTAGTATCGAATTGAAACACCGTCATTTTCATTTCATGTCCAAAAGAAGAAATTTATAAAAAAAAATACTTAGATTTTGAAAGCGCTTAGTTCCTTTGGTGATCAAAGATGATCGGTATTAATTTGGACAGGGAATGTTGAGTTTGATCAGGGAAAGGTCAGGGAATTTCGTTTTTTTCAATTTTGTGGAAACCCTGATGTACTTAAATAACAACTTTTTGGATGGAAGGGAATCTAACTTTAGCCAAAGGATATATGGTATTGATCTTGTATGGTAGTTTCATTTGTTAACTGTTATTAATACTTACAAAAAGATGGTCTTTGGTTATCTACCTTCTCTTATTAATTTAATTATTGCCCTGTATTTATTTCACCCATTTTTGAACATTGCAATTGTGTGCTGAAAAGACTAAAGACACTTTTATATTTTCAGAAAGGAACCGTTGGACAGATGCGGAAATGGAGGAGTTGAGAAAATATGCTAAAGATTACCTCGAGAAAAGAAAAACTCCTAATAGAGCAACATGTAGAACTTACATTCAGCTCAGCAGAAACAAAGGTGGAGTTCTGCAAGAACGTACAGCGGAAAATATTTTGAAAAAAATTAGTGCCATGAACGTGAAAGCACGAAAAAATGACAAATAAAAACTAGAAACAACAAACTTAGAATGTTAGTCATGTATGACTCAAATCATTTGTTTGCTGGGGATAGTTGTTATTGATGAACATTAAACCATTACTCCATATAACATTTTGAGTTTGGTCCAAATAAGAAGGGTCAGCAGTTCAATAAAAGCAATTTTCATTTGTGATGGAGTAGAAAACATTGTTCCAAAAGGAGAAATTGCTCACCATGAGCAATTTCTTCTTTTTGCACAATGTTTTCCTACAACATCTGACTTGACTTTCTTAAAACAAGTATA
Organism: Tridacna crocea; assembly: GCA_943736015.1. Taxonomy (NCBI): domain Eukaryota; kingdom Metazoa; phylum Mollusca; class Bivalvia; order Cardiida; family Cardiidae; genus Tridacna; species Tridacna crocea. The sequence goes on from OX031063.1 coordinate 29,329,681, forward strand.
TATGGTGTACTGGCTTAACTTCTAGTAAAGTTGGAAAACACTTGCTGAGTGATCAAAGCTTGCAAATAGTAATTCTGATGATTAATGCAAGGCAAAGTCATCAGTTGGTTGTTGAAAGTTATATCATTTGTCCTATGATAAATTGACAGCTAGTTAATTGGCAATTTGAAAGAAATGTGTAAGTTAAAGTCAAACTTCAGTACTTAAGTCTATAACAACTCAAGGCACATATATGTGTTCTGCAGCAGACAACTTTTGAGAACAGAATTAACATTTTCTGCTTTTGCCTCAATGTTTTCAGGTACTACTTGCATATCAGATGATAATTCTGAGAGATTTTCCATACTTTTATAAATAAAACTGTTTTATAGTCTTCTGCTGCAGATCAGCTGCAGTTTTTGTAGAGTTAAATGATGGTGTTGAGGATTTTTGCATTTTAATGCTTCTAGATAAACTATATATATATTCATTATCATTCTGATCAATCCCCAGCAACAAAAACTTATTCCTTTAACCCATTACTCAATATATACTCATATAAATGTTGAAGCATTTATGAAAACATGGTGCCGAAAGGAGAAATTGTTAATGATGAGCAGTTTCTCCTTTTTGCTCAATGTTTCCTGCTATATAATAAAAACAGAATTTTTCTTCTCCAAATTAAATATCGTTGTCTGCTGAAGCTGCCAATTTCGACCGATCTCAAGAGGATATATGGGGTAATGGCTTATGTTTTGCCAATGTTTACCCATATGTTATTGTTACTGAAGAAGGTTACTTTAATAACGCCCACAGGTGATGGGAAATGTAACTCGTTTGAATTTTCTAATCTTTTTAACTCCTTTCACCACGCCGTGGTCAAAGCTGAGTTTGAAGGATGATGAATGTCATCCACTATTTGTTTTGTAGCATCTTCGTTTCTCACATTGTATATCGTTAAACTTGAAAATTCAGAGTTAACAGCCTTTGAATTGGAAAAATGCCATTTTTCAGCTCTGAACACTCTAGCACCTTCATTTTTTCACCAATGGTAATCAAACCTTGTTTTATAAAGTTTCGGATGACTTTAATTTTGAGCAGACTTGGATGTGCAAGTCGAGAGCTGTAATGTAAGATAGACCCATTACATGACATTAGTTATGTGTTATGAGAAATCTGTTCAAATAAACATAGTTTACTCGATTCCAGTGTTGTTTAGTGTTGAGTAATTGACCCAAAGTTTAGCCTATAACTCCATAAAACATTTGGAGTTTAAGACCTTTGGTCATATAACGGCGGTCAGCGCACCTAGGCACCTTTCCTGGCCTAATCACACCAGTACTTAGGCAACTTCTTTCTGAGATGCTGACTGTTTTCTCACATAAAATGATCAGAGGACAGAGGCAAAAAAATCACCGGAAGTCTGGTCCAAAGGTCAGCAGATGACAAGTTACATTTCAATTTTCATTTTCACTTTGCGACACGGTAAAAAAACATTGTGCCTAAAGGAAAAATTGTTCATTATGAGTGATTTCTCCTTCAGGCACAATGTTTTCATAAATCCCCAAACTTGAATGTGTTAAATTAGTATGTTTGGAGTAATGGGTTAATATTGGTTATTTTTAGTAGAATCAACCCAAGATATCTTTCAACTGCTAGTAGGGGAGTATAGCTCTCCCCACAGAATAGATGCCTCGATTATTGCTGCTACATGTACTAGTAATTAAGTATATCCTTAATGGTAATTCTTGTGAGCCACTTACTAACAAATCTGTAAACTGTCACAGCCTCTGGAGGAGAGGTTATGGATTCAATCCCTTGCTACGTAAGTCGTAAAAGTTATCTTACATAGCATATAAGGCAAGTTCTAGGATGGGTTTGTTCATGGGATAATGTGCCTGAGAGTGGCATCATGCACATCATAATGCTGAAATGTGGCAGCAATATACTAGTATTTGTCTCGAGTAGACATCTTCTGCAAACAAATGAAATCGATGGCTCAGTGGGAAACAGTTGTATCTCCTTTATATCGTGAGTTGCAACTGTTTCGCACTGAGCCAAGAAATATTCCCTTGGCGGCCTTAAACCCAACTTTGTAGCTCTTCAGGTCTACACTGGCATGGGTATGAAACTAAACTTTAACTTCATAATTTGTTTTTAGCTTGACTATTCGAAGAATAGTAGAGCCTACCCACTCGCCCTGGCGTCTGTGTAATACCCCATGGTTAAAGTTTTTGGTGCAACCTCATCATATCTCTATAACTACTCAAGCTTTTGCTTTGAAACTTTGCACATGCATTTTGACCCCAATACCTATTTCTAGACCAAATTTCGTTACTCAGACTTTGATTTTAATACGATTTCAACCCTTTTTGGACTTAGAAAATTCTGGTTAAAGTTTTGTGTGCAAGCTAATTTTCTCTTACTACTCTGGAACTACTCCACCTATGGCTTAGAAACTTTGCACATGCATTTGAGACTATTACACGAGGACTTAGGCCAAATTTTGCTACTCTGGGATTTTAGACATTTTACTCTTCTTTTTACCCTTTATTTTTACTTAGAATTTTGTATGCAAAATCATTTCTTTGTTACTACTCTGTAAGCACTGAAGCTATGGCTTTGAAACTTTGCATATGCATTTTTGACCATTAAACAAGAACCTTGGCAAAGTATTGTTACTCTAACATGAAATTTAGTATCATTTTGACCCTTTTTAGACATAGAAAATTTTGTTTAAAAGATCAAACCTGTTACTACTGAAGCTATGGATTTCAAACTTTGCACATACATTTGGGACCTAAATACAAGGATGTAGGCCGAATTTTCTTTGCCTCACATGGATTTTATACTTTTTAGTGTAATTCTTACCCTTTTTTTTTGACCTACGGAATTTTAGTCGACATCAAATCTATGTTCACATTCTGTAAATACTCAAGCTATATCTTTGAAACTTTGCACATTGGGGGCATATTACTTTTGTCTCACTTGGATTTTAGACGTTTGAGTGCGATTTTTTCCCTTTTTTCCATCTTATAAATTTGCTTTCTTTACTATCCAGCATCAGAATAGTCAATCGAGCTGTCTTTCTGACAATTCTTGTTCTCCAATCCTTTAGGTTTTCAAGTTAAATATGGAATTAAACTAACTTAAACAAAAAGGTCCAGCATTTTTTTGACCGCATCTTCACCAAACTTGGAATGGTGGACTAGGCAAACACTTGGATGAGTTTGAGAGTGGGTTAAGGCGAGATAATTACTGAAAAATTGTGTTTTTGTTTCCGTCCAAGTTTTCTCTTTGTCAGTTTTCAAATATTTGTTATGTAGTAAGGGGCTGTCAATTTTGGCCCCTTGTTCAGTGTCACGTTGTTTCATTTCAGTCGAATATTTTTTAATGGCCCCTCATAAATGGCCCTTTGAAATTTGGCCCTTTGTTTCAATTAGGTGGTCCGTCCGTCCGTCCGTCCGTCCGTGCGTCCGTGCGTTAACTTTTTCTTTAAACATCTTCTTCTCTGAAACTACCCATCCAATTTTGATGAAACTTCACAGAAATGATCCTGCCATGGTCCTCTTCAGAATTTCTTGAAAGAATTTAATTCCTTCAAAAACTCTGGTTGCCATGGCAACAAAACTGAAAAAATTTGAAAATCTTTGAAAATCTTCTTGTCTGAAACCGTAAGGCCTAGGGCTACCAAATTTGGCATGTAGCTTTATCTAGTGGACCTCTACCAAGTTTCTTCAAATTATAGCCCTGGGGTCAAAATTGGCCCCGTCCCGGGGGTCACAAGTTTTACATGGGCTTATTTAGGGAGAACTTTAAAACTCCTCTTCTACCTTTGCATAGGGCCTAGGGCTACCAAATTTGGGATGTTGTTTTATCTAATGGACCTCTACCAAGAGTGTCTAAATTATAGCCCGGGGGTCAAAATTGGCCCCGCCCCGGGGGTACCAAGTTTTACATGGGCTTATATAGGGAGAACTTTAAAATTCTTCTTCCACCTAGCCATAGGGCCTAGGGCTACCAAATTTGGCATGTAGCTTTATCTATTGGACCTCTACAGAGGGTGTCCAACTTATAGCCCAGGGGTCAAAATTGGCCCCGCCCCGTGGGGTAACAAATTTTACATGGGCTTATATAGGGAATACTTTCAAAATCTTCTCGCACCTAGCTATAAGGGCTAGGGCTATCAAATTTTGCATGCAGCTTTATCTAGGGGGTCTCTACCAAGGTTGCCCAAATTATAGCCCTGGGGTCAAATTTAGCCCCGTCACAGGGGGTCACAAGTTTTACATGGGCTTATATAGGGAAACTTTAATAATCTACTTGTACATAGCCATAAGGCCTAGGGCTACCAAATTTTGCATGTAGCTTTATCTAATGGGCCTCTAACAAGAGGGCCCAAATTTAAACTTTGGGGATCAAGTTTGACCCCACCCCAGGGTTCACAAGTTTTACATTGGCTTTATAAACCTGTCTCAAGGGTCAGATATTTTTCAGGGCCTTTTATTGAGCAAACTTGTTTTACAGGGCTTTTTATTGGGCAAGATTCAAAAATCTTCATGTTTATAACCACACATTCTAGTTTCATATTGTAGGTCTGAGGTCAAAATTGACTCCATCCAGGGATCACAAGTTTAACATGGGCTTCAAAATATGATCACTTCAATTTAAACATTAATCAAGGGAAATAACTCTTTATGAAAGATAAAGTTTGGTACTATTTACCTCCCTTGATTATCAAACTACATTGATACATGATTGGTGCTAGACATTAAGTTTTTTGATAGAAAATATTCTGTTTTCAAGTGTGATTCATTTTGATGCTAATAGTTATGCTCTCATGAGGTGAATAATAAATTAAAAGTAAGGTTTCTATCATTCAGCTTATTTTTTCCAAGGACTTTACCTTTCATGCTAATGAATTAACCTGCTTGTACTGCCTGACAGTGTTCATTGTTTTTGAAGGCCCTCTTTTTCATGGTCATGAACACTTGAATTTGTGTGGTAAAGGGTTAAAAAGCCAGTGGAGCGATACAGGGCCATCATGGCCCTCTTGTTTGTTGACTGCAAATGCTTTCAATTTGGACAAGTCTAAGATTATGTCAAACGGTAAAGGGTTAAAGGAAGAGAATGGGGCTTGTTCTTATCATGCTCTCCCATGTGTCTGAAATGTACTGTGAAACTCGAAAATATTATCATTGCATTTGTCTTATTACCTATTATTTGGACAAGGAATTTGTATTTGTGTTTTGTTTACCTACAAACATTATGTATATGTCGTAGGCCAGATTGGAATCCAGGCAGATCTGAATTAGAATTCCAGTTTGGCTAGGCAGATACATATACATATTTCAAGTGATGTTTTATTTATTACAATGTTACATTTATAGTCATTTGCTGGGCTACTTTATAAATAGTGCAATGGATGTATAAAAAAAAAATGATTTTTTTTCTCTTTATTTTTCAGCGCAGTGCTTTTACTCATCATTTATACAACGTTTTGTGATACCTTTAGCCATAAGGACATTGATATAGATGGTTTTAGCTTACTTTCTACTATATTTTTAAGTAAGTATTCCTCTATGTTTTTTTTAACCCTTTACCACACAATGCCGACTTTTACCGACCCTGAAGAAGTTTTTTGAAAACATTGTGAGAAAAGGAAAAAATGCTGGTAACCAGCATTTTCTCCTTTCACCACAACGTTTTGTACCCTGTGAAAGATAAAATGCATCATTTTTGCCACACTGAAATTGTCATCAGCAAAAGCTTGCAATTTAGAAAAGTCTAAAATTTTCTTGTGTGGTAAAGGGTTAAATCTGTTGCCTGTAGTTCTTCTGTTGTTTTCATTTCTCTGTTATAGTACTGGTAGTCAAACTAAAGGGGAAATCACAACTTTAGTTGTTTTTTGAGTCAATGCAGAGATCAAGATTAGACAGCATTGACATACCAAGGTTGGGCTTGATTCCAGTGATACCTTCCCTGCAGGGCGATAACTACTGAGCCACATAGAGGACTTAATGTTACTGCTTCTGTCATTTTAAAAGGATGTCTAGGACTATTATGTTGTAAACATAGGAAAGAAGAAAGTCAAGTGTAAAAAAAAAAAGAAATGATGTTGAAATTAGCTGTCAGTGTAAAAACAAATGAGCCATGTTCTGGCAAAAGGGGTCTTAATGTATCTCCATGGTACATAATACCAAGTCATCACATGATCATGGATCCATCAAATGCATTTTGTCAAGCAACCAACAGAATCATAAGGTAGAATTATCCTTTGACATCCAATACAATGAAAAAAATCGGCACTTGTCAGCATGCGCAGATTGCGCAGGCTGGCATGTGTCGATACTTTTCACAGATGCATTTAGCCCCCTTTTTACAGAGCATGGCTCAAATACACTGAGCCATTTTTTCCCCTCCCAAGAGAGTTTATGTCAAACCATGTATTAACATTGCTTATTTCACATTTTTCTCTATTTTCAGTTATCATAATACAGTGCACACTATTGTATACAGTGTTTTATGCTAGTAGTGGACGATGGTTTACATTTTCCAGACCTGATACTGTAGCTTTAATGTTCTGTTGTACACATAAATCTCTTACTTTAGGTAAAATATACTTTTTCTATCCAATCATATTAAACCAGTATAGCATATGTGATAATCTTTTACACGAATAGCAGCAAGTGACATACAATTGAGATATTGAATTGTCTTGGCCCTTTCAAACTATTTTACCTTTTTACAAATCTATAGAAAACTGCTTTTCAAAACATAATGGGAAGGGAAGAAAAACAGACAACCACCATTTTCTCCTTTTCCAAAAGCATTTGAAAGATAAAGCCCATTATTTTATTTGTTGTCTGCAAATGATTTCAATATGGTCAATTACTTTTCTTTTTGCCATTTGAAAGTTAACCAATATCGCTACATAGTATGATATTCAGAGAGAATTTAAGTTTTGAATTAATGAAAGGAGGCAGCTGGTATTGTTGATATTGAATATTACAAGAATCTTCATACATGTATATAATAAACACTAGTGATATTATTAAATACACATATTTCATGTTTTGTAGGCATTCCAATTATAAAGATCATTTTTGCTGATTCACCCAGGATGTCTCTAATAACCATACCATTACTAGTTTATCATCCAACACAAATATTACTAGGCGGGGTATTGTCACAATACATTAGGACGTGGATGTTAGATGGACAGAACACTGGGTAGGTATTATACTGAGTTGTGTAGCCTGAATTTGCCTTCATCATATACAGATAAATAAGATTTAACCCTTTACCAAAGGACAAAATTTCAGACTGGTCCAAATTGAAAGCACCTGAAGAAGACATAATACTAGTAATCTTAACTCCAAAATGGAAATTTGTTTTAAGCAGGCTAGAAAACATTGTGGGAAAAAGAGAAAATGCTGGTTTCCAGCATTTTCTCCTTTTCCAACAATTTTTCAAAAAGCCATCTCAGGGTCATAAAAACCAGGGATTGTTTGGTAAAGGGTTAAACCTTAGAGGCCTAAAGAAATCCAAAGGACTTTTAAGGAAAGTCTCAAAGCTGGAAGATAGACCAGAAGTGCAATTTTGCTCTAGTTTTCATTTTAGTTCTACAGTTATGTCATGAGAATGAGGTCCCAGGATGTTGTAAAGTCCCATTTTGTGTCATAACACATTAGAGTCTTCTTTAATGTTGAACAATTTCTGGAAAGATTGTGACAAAATGTAAAATTGCTTTTTATGAGCAGTGTCATATGTACAAGTACTTATATATGAAACTCTTAAGCTGTGTTGTTAATCAGTGTTTTTTGATATCTGCTTTAAGTTTAATTTTGATATGAAATAAAAAGTCAAGCCTTGTCTTTACCATCTTAAAGGACATTATGTTAGGTTGAAAGTGTAACACATAGCAAAAGTCTGCTGTATTCTAAGTATGTGTGTATTCTCAGTTTAAAATCAGAACATGAACTTTGAAATTTTCTTGTTTGAATAAAAGGAAAACACCAGGAAAAGTTAACATTTTTTAACCAAACATCCCCATGTTGTAACTGATCTTAGGAAAAAGGCTTAGGAAGAAAGAAGAAAATGATGGTAATCAGCATTTTCTCCTTTTCCTAGAATGTTTTTCATCATTTACATACATATCCCATCTTTTAAACCACAACTGATTTGTTGTCTGCAAATGGTTGATATTTGGAGGAGTCCGAAACTTGGTTTTTTAGCAAAGCATTGAATCAAAATTTATAATTACTTTGTCCAATCTTCATAAAGTGTGTCAGATAAAGGTAAGTCAGATGTGGGAGAGAAAACTTAGAATATCGCTTCATTTGATTTTACCACACATGCCAGACATGCCCATGATTCAATGTATGCATAACCCTTTGCCAAATTATCCAGTGTTTTAGGGACTCTGAGGAAGACAGCCTTTAGCTCGTACCAACTTTGAAAAAAATTTAGACTTGTCTTATTGAAAGCATGTGCAGACGACAAATTAAATGCGGCTCAGTTGATGATATTTTTCTTTGAAAGAAATGAAAACATTGCAGGATAAGGAGAAAATGGAGGTTCCAAGCATTATCACCTTTTCCCACGTTTTCTAAAGGCTTCTTTCACAGGGTGATTTTGACTTAGGGTTGTGTGGTAAAGTTAACCCTTTACCACACAATGATGACTTTTAACGACCCTGAGGAAGAAGCCTTTTAAAAACATTGTGAGAAAAGGAGAAAATGCTGGTAACCAGCATTTTCTCCTTTTCCGATGTTTTCTACCCTATCAAAACAAAATTGAACCATTTCAGCCACTTTGAAATTGTCGTCTGCAAAATGCTTTCAATTTTGTTGGGTCTAAAATTTTGCGATGTGGTAACGGGTTAAAGCATTTTGGGTAAAGGAGAAAATGCTGGAAACTAGCATTTTCTACAAATTCCCACAACCTTTTTTATCCCATCAAGAAACTTCACTTGATTGATCCAAGTTTTAAAGTTATCATCTGCAGATCTTGGCAATTTGGAATAGTCTAATGTTCTTTTGCTCTTAGTTTAAAACAAAGTTGGGCCTAATTTGTTTTATTTTTCTATTTGCTTATTACTTAAGTATACAAAAAAAGTATATTATATGTATAACATATATCATGCATTGACCTTTAACTGCTTACATTTCACTGTATGGGAAAGGTTACGGAAAAAGGTAATGCCAGTCAAATTAATAACATGAATTAAAGTAAACCTAACCCTTTGCTACACAATCCATAGTTTGAACAACACGGTGAAAAAAGGCTTTCGAAGACATTGAGGAAAAAGGAGAGAATGCTGGTAAATTTCATTTTCGCCTTTCCTATAGCATTTTCTATGATTTCAGTCACAATTTGTCCCATCGTTTGAGCTAATTGTTGTCTGTAAATGCTTTCAATTTGGCTAATATGATTTCATTTGGTAGAGAGTTTAAGGACATAAATTATAGTGTATTGATAAATACGGACTTTAGAAGTGAGTTTCTTGCTCATAAAGAGCTCATGAAGAGCATTGTATTCTTTTAACCTGATATTTTGAGACGTTATCAGCAGATCTGTTGATTTGCAAATCCCTTTCCTGCATGAATCAGTAGTTTGGACTTCTCTTGTGGTTATAATGCATGCAGTCCCCTAATGCCCTATGAGACATTTAACTCTTAACCATATAACAAGTTGAAAGCAGTTACAGACGACAAAATGAATGTAACTGAAAAATCAAAATTTGTTTTTGGAAGAGTAAAAAACATTGTGGAAAAGGCAGAAATTACTGGTTACCAGCATTTTCTCCTTTAACTACAGTGTTTTTTAAACAGGTCATTCAAACTCAGGATTGTGTGGGAGAAGGTCAAAGAAAATTAGGATCACAAGGTGATGGGTATTAAATAGGAACATTATTAGAGAAGTCGCTAGCATCCAGCATTTTCTCCTTTTCCAAGGATGTTTCATATAAGATTGACATGGTTAAAGTATGTTGCCTGGAAAGGAATCATGTACAACTTTGTTGTTGACAGTAGATGTGTAATTTTGTGTGTGCAGTGCAATATGCAAAAGGCAATAACAGCTTCATTCTGTACTGGTTATTTTTGACCATTTACAAAATATTTCTACTAAAAATATTTCTTCTATTAAATTTCTCTAGGGTCTCTTACAATTTCATGCATCTTTGATAACTACAGATTGAGCTGGCTTTTATTGGAATCACAGAAATCAAGATCCAACCATTAAGAAACTCTTTTTATATTGCTGTGAAAAAATTCCAGCCATTGTTCTGTTTAAAATATAGTCTATGTAATTTTTTTCTTTTTCAAAAAGATTTGTAAACCATTTGACTTTTCAGGTCTGGTCTCCCGACAGTTTGAAGATCAAGAACTTGCTGTTCCAGTCATGACATAGTCTCAGTGTAGTTGCATTCAGTTCATTGTAATGTTTTGTGGTTATTTATATGTATGCATAATATGCCATCAAATTTTTAATATCCTAATGCTGTAATACTTGTACAGGAAATCATTTCGTCGGTGTACTTCCAAAACCTCGTAACTACAGCTGGTTACAAGCTGTAGTTATGACGTTTTGGAAGTACACCGACAATTTGTGTTGATCACTTCAAGGCTTGTTTGGGACACTGATGTTTAGAAGTAAAAAGTGAAGGCCCAGGCTTGATAGCTCATAATGAGCGATTCGAAATGCTTCTGTATTCTAAACTTTCACCGTAGATTTTTTTTTCTACAGGATTATTGTTGCATACCCAATAAGGTCATTGTTTTAAAGATTTATGGCTAATGAAAATGACTTGCATCATTAACAGAGTACCTCAAGGAAGTTATTATACATAATGATTCTCAAATTGGTTCCAAACCTTTTTCTGTATTTTACCATATTTATTTGATATATTGTCTTTTTTGTGAATTGAATGTAAATGTATATTATGCAAAGAAATATTAAATATTGGCCACACTTCTTCTGAATTCACAATGTTGTGTTTTGGACAAAAGTCTTAACTTTTTACCAAACTACCCCTAGTTTTAATGACTGTGGCAGACAGCTTTTGAAGACATTGTTGGAAAAGGAGAAAATGCTAGCAATCAGCATATTCTCCTATTAACCCATTACCATACAATCCCTACTTTTGACGCCCCTGAGAAAGAAGCCTTTAGAAAACATTGTGGGAAAAGGAGACCAGCATTTTCTCCTTTTCCCACAATGTTTTCTAGCCTTCACAAAACAAATTTCGAATTTTCAGTCACTTTTATTTTGTCATCTGCAGATGCTTTCAATATGGGCAAGCCTAAAATATTGTCGTTTGGTAATGAGTTAAGCTCCATTAGCCAAAGGCCAGCAAGCTTGTGCCATTGCCCAATGTCTGCTTTCCTCTTTGGGTCTGTCAATGTTTCTTTGTGCGTGTTAACTTGTATACTAGACATCTTCTCTGAAACTGCCCACTTGATTTAGATGAATCTTTATAAAAATGACTGTCAAATTCAGAATTGTTCAAAGGATTTGATTCCACAAAACTCTTGTTGCCATTTCAACAAAGTGAAAAGTATTAAAAATCTTTAAAAATCTTCTTGCCCCAAAAACAATTAGGCAAAGGGACACCAAGTTTAGTTTTTACCCTCATCTAATAGACTTTGACTGAATATTTCCGAATTTAAGCTGTTGGATCAAGATTTGCTCTGCCTTACCAGTCAAAAGTTTTACATGTGCTTATCGTGTGAAAACTAAAAGAATCTACTGGATCCTAATCATAAATTATAGGCTGCCAAAATTGACATGTAGCTTTCTATGCAAGTATAGTGGACTTCTACTGAGATAATTTAAAACATAGTCCTTCATAGTCCTGGGTTAAGAATTCACCCCAGTCAAGGGGCCAAGGTTTTAAGTGGGAATTTACTTCGAAATCCTACGGCCTAGGGCTACCAAAATAGGCATGCAGCTTCATCTACCTGACCTCTACCAGGAGTGTTCTTAAGTGAGCCCTACAGTTAACTCTTTTCCAAAGAACAAAATTTTGGACTGGCCCAAATTCAAAGCTTATGCAGATGACAGCATGATAGTGGCTCTAAAATGAAATTTAATTTTGGAAGGGTTAAAAAATGTGGGAAAAGAAGAAAATGCGGATTACCAGCATTTTCTTCTTTTCCCACAATGGTTTCAAAAGCTGTCTTTTTCAAGGTCGTTATAAGTTTGGATTGTGTGATAAGGAATTAAAACTGGCACTGCCTCGGCACTCACAAGTTTTACATTAGCTTATATGGTGAAGAACTAAACAAATCTTCTGGTTCCAAATTAACCAATTTTGCATGTAGCTTTGTGTAGTTGACATGAAGTAAAATTTTCAACTCTTTACCAAACAACAAAACCTTAGACTTGATCCAAATTGAAAGTATGTGCAGACGACAAAATATACTGGGAAGGGCAGAAAACATTGTGGGAAAAGGAGAAAATGCTGGTTACCCGCATTTTCTCCTTTTTCCCACAATATTTTCAAAAGCTTTCTTTCTCGGGGTTGTTAAAAGTCAGGATTGTGTGGGAAAGAGTTAAATATATTGGTTTTTTTGGCATCAGTTCTAGGGATAACATGCTAACAAAAGCTAAAAAGTGAAAACTGTATCAAGTTTGTAGCACTTGAAGTCAATGTGACTAAATATATTATGTACTGAACAAGAGAAATAGCTTCCTTTCACTGATAGCAGATATACACAATTAATAACCACTTACCTCCCTTAATTATCAAACTGCACTTTGGTTTGGTATTCGTGTTTTTGGATTAAAATAAAATGTTCACTTTTCACTGAGAGTGATTAATTCTGATTTTAGTTGCTGTGCTGAATTGATTTGAATATTTATATATGGTATTTACAAGGATGTTAGGTTTGTATTAACTCTTACCAAATAACAAATTTTTTGGCTTGTCCAAATAGAAAGCATTTGCAGACGACAAAAGCAACTGAAAATTTGTTTTGTGAAGGGTAGAAAACATTGTGGGAAAAGGAAAAGATACTGGTTATCATCAAAAGGCTTCTTTCTCAGGGTTGTTTAAAGTCAGGATTATGTGGTAAAGAGTTAAGCATTTATTTTTTTTTTAAACCAGAATTTTATCATACATGCCATAAAAAGACATTTTCTGCTTAAATTTTTGGAAATCTTGTCAAAGAACTCTTTGTTAGTATTTATTAATATTCAGTGTGAACATCACTGTTAAACCTGCTTGTATTTTACTGAAATCATCTTTGCATTTGAAAACAACTTAAAACATTACTTTTTTCTCTTTGAAAGTTTATTGCCATACAGACTTCTTACGATTTAAGTCTTTACCAGACGACAAAATTTTTGACCAGGCCAAATTCATAGCATGTGCAGACGACAAATCAAATGTTTCTTCAATGATATTATTTATCCTTGGGAAGGTAGAAAACATTGTGGGAAAAGGAAAAAATAACGGTTACCAGCATTTTATCCTTTTACCACTATCTTTTCAAAAGGCTTGTTTCTCAAGGTATATGAAGTTAAAACATGGGATTCTTTTGCCTTTGTCATGAATTGCATATTACATTCATTTAAAAGACAGTGGATAAATGTAGGGCAATCATAGTCATCCCATTTCCATGATTCTTTATATCCTGTCGGTGAACTTAAATTCACTTTTACCAGTTTTGAGACTGTCATCAATATATATGTGTTTTGACTTTCTAATTAGTTTTTGCATGGGAAAGGTTAACATTGGGTATTTAGTAAAGTGAATTACATAGCCATAGGTGATGGACTGTATGGAAGTAAACAAATGAAGAAGATAAATACTGTCATACGCATTTTGTTGTTATTAATACATAAAAATGAGGTATGTTTTTCCTTTAGGAGAGGTCCTGCTTGCACCAATATTCGTTTCCATGTTCATGCTAAACTTTGAAAACCATTGTGGGTATGAAAAACATTTGGATATGAATGCATCTAAGAACACTGAAAAATATTCCTGTGATTGATTACAATTACAATTTTACCTACTTGAAAAATTCACTACCAACAAAAATGGAAAGTTTAGTCTTATGATCCAAGCCTTTAACCCTTTACAAAACAATCCCTGGTTAGCATTTTCTCCTCTCCCACAATGTTTTCTACCCTTTCCAAAACAAATTTCAATTTTTCAGTTACATTTGTCACCTGCAAGTATGGCCAGGCAAAAGGGGTTTAAACGCATATCTGTGATGCATTATACTGATTTCATTATACTACAAAGAAATTTCTTGTGAACTAATTGGTTAACATGCCGTGAACATATACTAGTATTATGTTCCCTGGCACATAAAGCCAATTTCCCTTTTGAGTGCCCTGTAAACATCACTACATGTGTAACACAAAATCCAAAATGGCAGCGTCGATTGATCACCAGACTGCACATTTATGCACTAAACTGCACGTTTAAGTGAAGTCAGTTTCCAGTGACGTCAATTTCATTGAATTGGGGCACTCAGAGGGGAATTTCTATTTTATCAGCATACCCAATTTGTGAGATTACAATACAGGAAAATTTCGCTTAACGCGCTTTGAAAGGGCAAAACTTTGCAGTATAATAAATTCGTTGTACGGTCAGCTGGTAGGGGACTTGGACACTTGTTCACTACTGTGTCGAATCATGTTGCCACCTCGCCTTCGGCTTGGGGCGACATGATTAACCACAGCCATGAGCAAGTTTCCAAGTCTCTTGCCACCTTACCGTACAAGTAATCCTGTCATTATATATATATATATATACCATGCTCTGCTTAAATGGGGTTTTATGCATGTCTATGATGCATTATACCAAGTAATCAGGTCATTATGGACCTTTTCATCCATTTGTAACCAACTGAATCATGAGGTAGAATGGTCCATGGACAAGGAGAAAATTGAGAGGATGCAAAGGCTGACCTGGGTTGATACTTTAAACCCCCTCTTTATGCAGCTTGGACCATATGTCATGGTAAAACACACCCTAACCCATGCCTTTCCTGGGTCTAATCAGCACCAGTATGGAGTTCTGAGTTGCTTGCCAAAAGATTGTGGGACCAATTACACTAGCTAGGATTGAATAAGGGTATACTAAATCCAACACCACATATATAAAGCCATAGGCACCTCCTGCTTTTTTAAGTGATAGCTGAACTTTTGGTCTCAAAATGACTGAGATAATGTTATGTCACCATATCCTAATAGAGTGCACATACTGTTGATCTTATGAATAGACTCTGAGATAAGTAGACATTGATGATGGATAAGATAGCAAGAGATTTAAGATGCTATAGCTTACCTTAGTCATAAAGTACTGTTCTGGAAGAAGAGTGGTACATTTTTGGAACTTGATAAATATACAAACCTGTGGCCATGGGTTTCTCCTTGGTTTTCAAATAGTCTGTTGTGATGCCTTTTGACTGTCCTGAAACACAATTTGAGCCATTGACAATGCATGGCACACAGCAAATTTGACAATTTGTTCTCTGGTGTTTGCTTACTCAACATTTGAGCAGGCGACTTTCTGGATATGTATTTTTTTTTTTTCTTTTTTTTTTAATTCAATCCTGGTGTTGGTGATTCTAGGATCACATCTTTTTATAGATTTAACATGAACAATACATTTCTGTTGATTTTTCCATCTTTTCTTAAATCTTTTAAACACAGATTAGCAGTTCATTCATTTTTTTTTAATCTTCTTTTCATTTTCTTTCTCTAATCTGTGCTTCTTTTTTTTTTTCATATCAATATTACAAGTTACAGTAGGTTTGAGTCTATTACAATGGTAAAAATAACAAAAAAACAACAGTACTTCATCACATATGGAAGAAAATAAACTTTGCGTTAACATCCTTTAGATAGTGACGACAGTAAATTCAACAATATCTTGGAAGAGATTTGTTACAATATTCTTTCATAACAAAACTTCACCTTGATTCAGTGTTCAAGCTTTAGCTGTTTAAAAAAAGCTTTGATTTTAGCACAAATGCTAATTCATGAACTATACAAAGGATTTCTGCACAAACAGGGTCTTGATAATCAAGGTTGAAAACGAACAAATGAAAAATTAAAACAAACAAATGAAAAACTCTGTTCCAACAGACCTTTGTGTTAACTCTTTACCAGGCCACAAAACTTTGTATTTGTCTGTATACAAAAAATTTGCAGGTGACATACAAGCCCAAGTCAAATTATGATCAAATCATGTCTTGGACGGGAGAAAAAATGTTTAACCCTTTCCTGAGTGTCCAATTTTAGACTCTTCCAAATGTTGAAAGCATATGCAGATGGCAAATTTGAAAGAAGTACAAATTTTGATCTTTTTGACAGGCTGCAAAAGATTTTGGGAAATGATCAATATGCTTCTTACCAGTATTTTCTCCTTTTCCCACAATGTTTTCAAAAGACCCCTTTCCAAGGCTTGTTAAAACTTAGGCATCTCTGGTGAAAGGTTAAAGACAAGGAAAAAATTCTGGTAACCTGCAAGAACAAATCCTACTTTTTAGCCATATTTGTCATCTTCAAATGCTTTCAAAATTAGCAAGTGTACAACTTTGCTATCTGGTAACAAACTATTCAAGTCTTTTATTTATCAGACAACATAATCTTTGACTCATCAAACTGACAACATTTGCAGACCAAAAGCTGATCGCACTTAAATGATAGCATTAGTCCTTGAAGGGATAAAAACAATATGGGATGTGGAAAAAAATTTTGGTAAACAGCATTTCTCTTTTTACACAATGTTCTTTTAAAGCATTTCTCACCAGTGTTTTTCAAATATAAAGGTTGTTTGTTAATGGGCCAAATTATTCAATTCAGCTTAAATGTCAAGGGTATTAACCCTTTACGACATAATCCTTAGTTTA
Organism: Tridacna crocea; assembly: GCA_943736015.1. Classification (NCBI taxonomy): domain Eukaryota; kingdom Metazoa; phylum Mollusca; class Bivalvia; order Cardiida; family Cardiidae; genus Tridacna; species Tridacna crocea. The sequence goes on from OX031063.1 coordinate 29,346,537, forward strand.
AACGACTTTTAGTAAGAAAGCTTTTGAAAACATTGTGGGAAAAAGACATATTGGTAACCAGCATTTCTCCATTTCCCACGATGTTTTCTACCTTATCATAGACAAATTCTATCCCTTGAAGCACATTTTACATGTGGTCTAAGAATCCTTAATTCAGGCGAGTATTATAGATTTCAGATTTGGTAAAGGGTTAAGCATTCCAGCACTGAACATTACAATAGCAAAAATCTATATTGTAACTCTTTACCAAACAACAAAAGTTTAGACTGGTCCAATTCAAAGCACTTGCAGACGATAAAATAAACATAACTCAAAAGTTGAAATCTGTTTCCAGCTGGGTAGAAAATGTTGTGGGAAAAGGAGAAAATGCTGGTTACCAGCATTTTCTCCTTTCTCCACAATGTTTTCAAAAGGCTTTTTGCATGGGGTCTTTAAAAGTCCGGATTGTGTGGTACAGGGTTAAGTATTAAAAAAAAAATCTGATCAATAGTTAACTCATTACCAAACGACAATATTTTAGACTGGTCCAAATTGAAAGCATTTGCAGACGACAAAATAAAAGTGACTGAAAATTTGAAATTTGTTTTGTGAAGGGTAGAAAACATTGTGGGAAAAGGAGAAAATGCTGGTTACCAGCATTTTCTCCTTTTCCCACAAAGTTTTCTAAAGGCTTCTTTCTCAGGGGCGTCAAAAGTAGGGATTGTGTGGTAATGGGTTAAAGATATCCAAAGTGGGGGAAAAAAAACTCTGGCCCAACAACAAATGATAAAACCATAGTATAGCAGCAGGTCTGACATGTTACTTCTAATATTCTTGCAACACAAGTTGCTTTTTTTTTTTAAAAAAAGCTGTCACCATGGTTTTTACAAAAAGCTGTCAACACAGACACATATAAATTACAATGCATCAAGTTTTTTGCTGAATGACAAAATGTGGTTAAAATCTATCTTATACTTTTGAATTCAGAATAAACATTGCTTTGTCAGTCATTGATAACATAAGAAAAAAACCCATTACCAACAACAATATTTTAGACTGCCTGGTCTAAATTGAAAGCATTTGCAGACAACAAAATAAAAGTCTCTGAAAATTTGAAATTCGTGTGAAGGGTAGAAAACATTGTGGGATGAGGAGAAAATGCTGGTTACCAGCATTTTCTCCTTTTCCCACAATGTTTTCTAAAGGCTTCCTTTCTCAGGGGCATCAAAAGTAGGGACTGTGTGGTAATGGGTTACGTTAATAATCTTCCCATCAACAAGCAAAACCAAAGAAACATGCTGTGATAGCTAACTATGTAATAACCATGGTGATACAAATTTCCAAAAGAACAGAAAGAATTACCTAAACTTCACTTTACAAATGCAAAATAACAAATCATGGTACTCAACTCTAACAGACAAACAAAACTCTAACATGAGAATTGTTTGTTTTAATCTATTACAAATGAGCTATGATCTGGCAAAAGAGGGTTTGACGCATCTTTGTGATGCATCATAGTATGCAAATCACCATGTAATTTTTTATTAAGAAATCCATTTTGTTGAACGAGTGACTGAATCACAAGAAACGATGGACCTTGGCAGTGCAGGAAATTGGCCAGTAGCCGGATGATCTGGGCTGATACCCTTTATAGATGCATTAAGCCCACTTTCCACAGACCATTGCTCAAATATAATTTTTCAAGCCATTTCAACAGACTGCTTGCAAAACATTGAGCAAAAAAGAGTAACTTTTTGAAGTAAGCAATTGTTCCTTTTCCCACAAAGTTTTTCATAGCAGTTCAAAGTAGATACAATCATTTCCTTTCAATCACATCCTTTTTTACATCACAAGTCTTTTTCTAGTAACTGGTATACTGAAAAACATGTATGGTATCCCAGCATGCTATCTTCTCCAAGCCCTGTTGTCTTCTTCCTCATCTTCGTCCTCTGCCCCTGCAAGTAGTGCCTCTTCATCTATCTCCTGTGACAAAGAAAAGCAGGTAGTAAGTTGGAGAAAAGGATGGTATTATAGTTTTTATAGGCAAATATGCTTTCATGTGTTGAGAGCTCAAAATTTGAGCAGCACTCTGCCAATAAAGGTTGGCTGTTTGTACTGGGGTTTAACGCCACTTTAACAGCTAAGGTCATATCATGGCGGTCGGTGACGCACATATGTTTCCTGGCTTTCTTGCACCAAAATTAACACAAGTTTTTTTCCTAGTAGAGTAGAAAACATTGTGGGAAAATGAGAATTACCAGCATTTTCTCCTTTTCTCACAATGTTTTCAATGTTTTCAAAAGGCTTCTATCTCAGGGTTGTAAAAACCATGGACTGTTTGGTAAAGAGTTAAGGACAATTCCAACTCATAAAGCAGTGAGTTGTAAGCAAAAACAGATTTTATGGATCCATATATGGCCTGCAACAAGCTAAAAGGGACATTCGGACATTTGCGTAAAATGTGGTCTCGGTCTGCGCAGGCTAATCCGAGACGGCACTTTACGACTTCGCTAGATTTTGTGCTACAGTAGACTTTGGCAAAACAGAAAATTACATATAAATGGAAAGTGTCGTTTCGGATTAGCCTGCGCGGACTGCACAGGCTGATCCGAAATGACATTTTACGCAAATGCCTGAAAGTCCCTTTTCGCGTGTTGCAGGCCATATATGTTTTGACTTGCTTGATATTATGTGTCATGCTGATGCTTTAAACCCACTTTTGCTAGAGCATGGCTTGTATATAAATTCATGCCAAGAGCTTACTGATGGAGTTGACTTTATTGCACTTCCAATGACTTGGGATTTCATTTTATATATAAATAGTAAAATAAGATATTAGTAAATACCTCATGATCATCAGTATCTACTGATGTAGTGCTTGAGCTACGAGACAAATCTGGTTTTGGAATATGCCATACCATCTTTAGGAATTTGGTCTTGAATTTTCCTCCATGTATAATACCCTGAATTGAAAACAAAACATACTGTGGTGTGAAACAACCACAATCAAGTTCAATTAACATGATAGATAATAATCAAACTTCATAGGGATTTATTTACTTACAATTTACTACTTTATACACACACATTTATCATACATACATGGTCAGTTGCAAAATGAGTAATTTCTCATTTCTACTTAAATGAAAAAAAATTCTAACAACACAAGAAACATGTAGCAAGCCTTAAAATTTGAAGTTTTTACAATATCTAGAATAGTTTGGTTAATACAGACCTAGACAGTTTTATGTTTTTGAGACATTTAATCATTTAGCTCTTTATCACACAATCACGACTATTAACGACCCAGAGAAAGAAAGCCTTTGAAAACATTATGGGAAAAGGAGAGAAAAAGTGCTAGTAACCAGCTTTTCTTCTTTTCTCACAATGTTTTCTACCCTTCCTAAATCAATTTTCAGTTTTTGATTCACACTTTTTTTGTCATCTGCAAATGCTTTAAATTTGGACCAGTCTAAAACTTTGTTATTTGGTAAAAGTTAAATGAAAAAACTTGAATTATGAAATGGTGGCTTAACTGTGTTCAGTTAACCAAAATGGAATATTTAAAACAAAATTAGATCCTATAAAATATGAATTGTCAGATAGCAATGGCAATAATTTTCAGAAGTGGCAAATGTCCCAGCTCTAGATAAGAACTCCACTCACTATCATATGTAACATGTAACTTGAATCTCTTTCTAAATACAAAACTTTATATATCCTAACCCTTTCTATGCTAGATAAGCAAATATCCACATATTCAAAGGTGGGAAAAAGAGTTGCCCTTGACACGAATACCTCAGCAAAGTGGTGTGTGGACAACCAAGATCAGACTAAATATTTTTTTCTGCTGATCCTGTTCAACACTGGCAGCAAAAGCATCTGTAGATGTGGAAGGCACTTCACAAGTTATTACATCATCATAAGAACAGCTTGCCAACGAGATACAAAGGGAAAAAATAATTATGGAACTTTTGCCAATTTGCTTTGTTTACTTATCACACTTAGAAACTTGAACAATTGTTCAGTTTAACTTACTTGTTCAGCATTTTTCCTGGTTTTAAATTCTACTATAGCTTTTGGAGTCCCAGATTCTGGAAATTCAACTTTTTCCACACCATTCAGCCCCTAAACAATAGATAAGAGACAATAAACAAGAGCACCATGACGGCTGAAAATCCCGTATCCAAGTTCATCAAAATAAAGTTGGAATGCACCCTCCTACAGATGATTCTTGTAAAAACAATTCTGAAAAGAAAGCTTGGGGAAAAAAATTGTAAGTACAAAAAGAATTGTTCCTATAATTGGACAACAACTTGATTTCTTTCATACTATTCTTGTTTGACTTATTACAGGTTTATATTTAGAGTTAATTTCCAACCAGCAAATGCAGATATGGCAAAAAAGTATTAAGGTAACATGATTAACATAATTTCCATAAAGTACTAGTATGGAAAACGAAACTTTTGTCTAACCTTCAAATGAACATGCATTTCATCTTTTTCCTCTGCCTCAAATCCAGAAACTTCAACAATTTTTGGACGTCTATCTAATGTTCTTGTTGCCATAACTTGTGTTTTTGTCATTCCACGACCTCTTCCTCGCCCAATAATTGGTGGTTGTTGTGGGGTGATACCTGCAGCCACCCATGTTGTTAGTCCTCTTCCTCTGGCAGCACCTCTACCTCTTCCTCTACCAGTGCCCAACAAACCCATAGAATTTGCCTAAGGAGATGTGAAATATAGCTTTTCAGGACAAAAAGAAATCATTTCTGAACATTAACATCACTGCTTTAATCATTAATCATCTGAGTATTATTTAGATACGTAAAATCAAAGACAAGCAAATTGATTGCAAGAGACAGAATGTCAAAGCCAATCAGATGGTTTGTCTAGGACTACAGAAATAGATGTGAATCTAGAGTGGCTGATGAATGTTGCCCATGCAAACTCTGGGCATTTCAATGCTTATGTATGTATATACACACAGGTTTGAAAACATTTGTGAAAATCAAGAAACTACTACATATGAACAATTTTAACATGATAACTGTCAGATACCCTTAGTGTTGTTCATTTTAGAAAGACATCAAAAAACAGCTTTGACAAAAACAGTTTTTAACTCACATCCATTTTTTTCATTTTTTCAGGCATCCTACGACTTTGTCAGAGAAAATGAGCACATGCCAACAATATAAAATAGTTTTTCACAAAATACGGACAAACACATATCCCCAGTGCTAGAGCTAGCAGGAATTAACAGGGCACAGCACCTGGCCCTTTTTACTGTGCATCCAAATATCAACTGCAACATACAAAGTGTCATTAGCCCCCTCCAGGCAGCTAAGTATATGAAAAGGGACTGCTACCTTGTGTTTGCTACTGTATGCCTCAGAGAGCCTTTTTAGCCTCAGAATCTTGTCCTTTTCTCATCCTAGATGAACCACTGCATCCATGGATGAAATTAATAGAAAGCTTGACAGAAAATAAATTGAACACATGTGAAATACAACCATGTCCCAAAATCACAAATCATTTCATCAAAATATTATACACACTTTTCTTTTAAATTTTTTGTTTCAAAACTTCAAGGACAAAATAAGCATATAATAACCCTCCCCCCCTTTCCGCAATAAAAAAGCCTCTAATAACGAAATGCTTTGTTATTTTACAGGCAGAATATACATATTCATTCTGTCAGTAAATCACACAGACAGGAAGAATATTAAGATCAAAACATGACTGACTTACTATAGCTGTCAAATCTGCGAGTTTCTTTTTCAGCTCAGCAGTATCTTCACCAGATGTAGATTTGGTCATTAGTTCCAATTCAACATCCAGGATCTCCTTTTTGGCCTGTTCTGGAGATTTCATTGGAGCAGCTGAGTCAGACTGTTTTAACACTACATGTCTGGTGCCAAGCTCTGTCTTTAGTTTGTCAATACTTGTTGTCAGAGTCTTTAAGGTCTGAAATAGACACAACATGTCAAACATTTTATCCATTTCAGTCTAAGGGGCCATCACTTTAGGATAACACATCAAGTTGGGACATACAGACAGGATACTGATCCAATCTTTGGAAGGCTCCTCTAAATCTGAACGACTATGTCAGAGGCCAAGTTCATTCTATTGTTTAACCCTTTACTCCATAGATACTCATTTCTACGCACTGCTTGTAGGAGCGTTTGGAAAACATTGTGGCAAAAGGTGAAATTGCTCGTGACGAGCAACTTCAACTTTTTCCACAATGTTTTCTATGCTATCAAAAGGTGTCATATATACATAAGAAACAGCTTCTTCTTGCTGTTATTTAGGGTCAATTGAGATACCATAGAAATGCCTTATGGCGTAAAGTGCTAACAAGAAGAAGCAAAAGTGAATGCATCATCATCAGGCACATATACACATGATTCTGTTAAATCCTGTAAAGTTCCCAATGAATTAGATCATAAGCGTAACAAGCTCTAGGAGTATCATAAACACAAATATGTGTAAGGGAATAAAGTGTAAAGAATTTTTTCATGATCCTTACCTCCATTATGGCCTTTTTATTCTCTTCCTTTAAGTCTTTGTTTTTGTCTAAGCTGTCTATCAGTTTCTAGAAAGAAAAATGATAATATACAGTCACGTCATTCTTCTATTCAAATAGGCAAGATCCTGAATCCCTTTTCTCCTTTACCCTTTACTGAACAATCCCGAGTTTTAACAAACCTGAGAAAGAAGGCATTCCAAAACACTGTGAGAAAAAGAGGAAATGCAAGTAACCAGAACTTTCTCCTTTTTCAAATAATGTTTTTTATATTATTTTACACGCAAATTTCATCTTTGCAGCCATGTTTATCTGTCGTCTGCAAATGCTTTCAATTTAGACAAGTCTACATAATTATCTGTCATCTGCTAGAGTTAATCCCTTACCACACAAACACACACATTCCTGATTTAAGTTTTAATAACTATAAAAGAAGAAGAAATCTCTCTTTCCCGCATTGATCTCTACTCTATCAATTACCAGTTGCAGTTGTAAATGAAGAATGCTTCTAAAAATGCTTTAAGTACTAAAAACCCATAATATTTCAGCTATTCAATGTACATGGAGAATATCTGGATGAAAAAGGCCACAATAGGAAAACAAATCCTGTTGCTCAGTTTAAGTGACAGTCTTTTGTAAGGCATTTCCCATTAATATAGACATAGACATACTTTATCATGTATACATACATGTATTTTGTAATACAATAAATGGTTTTACCATTTCTGTGGTCATGTGATGTGTACAAAACAACCCCACTGAATAGAACAGAACAAAAGCCATTTTCTACTATTTTACAAAAATATTCAGGAAAAAATTAAGATAGTACATATATGTAAATTAATGGGTAACCACAACTTGTATAGTACATGAATAGCAGGTGTGAGGTGTGGTCGCCGACCGTGAAACAGAAACTATGATATGACTTTTTGAAGTTTACCTTAAAAAACATATGCAATAAAGGGACAGAATAAGGATAGTATATAGAACGAGACATAAAATTGCTCAAAAACAGTGCTGAGCAAGACATATACAATGTATAACATTAAACAAAATATAGCATACATTTCAACTAAAGTTTGCAAAACTATGTGTAAACCTATCCATGAAACAGTTTAGAACTAGATTGAAAATACTATGTTGCCTACCTTTTTCAAACCTTGAATAAACAAACTGATTTAAAACTACTACAAAACATTCTAACGGCACATACCATATGGTGCTTCTCTTTATTGGTAATCAAATAAACTTTTTGCAATTGAAATAGAGGCATATTGAAATCATCTATAACATGCAATATGTAGCTTTGTTATTCTTTTCTTTTTTTTTTACCTTTTGCTGCTCTATCTGTTTTTCCAGAAGTTGCTGTTTCTGTTTTTGGATTTCTAATTTTTTTTGTGCCATCTCCTGCAAATGTACACATAAATGCAAGTCAACATTTACTCTATGTAATTAAAAAGAAAAATATATAGAAACAATCCAAAATTCACATTTATAAAAAAGATTCTTCAATATTAACACTAAAGTCATTTCCGTGTGTTTGCTTTTGATACAATTTCATTAATTACATTCTATTATCATTCTATTATTATACCCATAAATACCTTTTGAATGCATTTAGTAATTACTTAAACCAACAACCATCCCAACAAGAGCTGTCATCAAACAGCACAGTTTGCCTTCAAAAATTAGTCGTTGGCGGTGGCAATCCTTTGTTTTGGAAAATAGAGAGCTCTTTCAAAAAAGTTTATGATGAAATTTCAACGCCAGTGACCCTAAAAGCACAGACTTGGCTGGGATATACTCAATGAAAATTTGGATTATTTCTGTTATTTTGCCAAATATGAACCTTATAAATCATTATTTACCTTGGAAAATATGAGCTTTTCAAAAATTTTAACAAATTTGATGAAGAATATCGAAGTCTACAACCTTGACCTTGGAGTCATGCTTCTAGGTGGGGTTGTTTGCTGAAAAACTGTGCAGGATTCACAAACATTTCTGACTAATGTTCTATTTCTAGATGAAAAAACAAGCCATCTACCTAGCAAAGACATGCTAAGACAACCAGATAACTGGTTCTCAAAATCAATAATTTCCACTTGAAATTGAACTTCTTGGTGTAAATAGACCGAGATCTCTACCATAGATTAGAAATATCTGGGTGCAATTTCCGCTATGAACTGAAAATACTTATCATATTTACTTAGCAGTCAAGGTTTTCTCTTTCTCATCTTCATCAGATGTCAATGTTTTAGACTTGTCCACGTCGAAAGCATTTGCACACAACAAATAGAATTATGCTCCAAATAATGTTAGCAAGTCTCTCCTGTAGTTATAATATTTTCAAAAGCATCATTCCTTATGTTCTTTAACCCATTACCACACAATCCCTAATTTAGGGGCCCCCGAGAAAGAAGCCTTTAGAAAACACTGTGGGAAAAGGAGAAAATGCTGGTAAGCAGCATTTTCTCCTTTTCCCATAATGTTTTCTACTCTTCACAAATAAATTCAAACATGGAATTGTTTGGTGAAGGGTTAAGTTGTTTGGTGTAGGGTTAACCAATGATATCTACCTGTTTCACCTTTTCCTGTTGTTTCACTTTTTCCATCCTTGTCACAAAATCAGCTGCTTTCACTGCAGTAGGACTAGTGAGAGATGGTGAAGGTTTGGGCTTTAAAGCAGCTGGGTTGTACACTGTTTTACTGACAGTACCCATAGATGTGGTGTATACAACATTCTGAAAGCAAAAATACTTGTATTTGATCTTTCTGCAAATTATGACAAGGTAAACTAGAACTGTGAAGGGCTGATAAATACCCACCCACTGATTGCCTTGTCATTGGACCATGACACTATTCAAAGGGCAAAAGCTTTGTCCAAATTGCCTTATTACGTTGAGATTTCCTAATCAAACAAGAGCGGCAAATTGTCGCAAGATACGCCCGTCTTACCCCAAGTTGTAAAGCTGGGGCATGCACCGGACAAAATTCAAATATGAAAAACGACAAAGGGCAATAACTCAAAAATTAAGCGAGCAAGAGTTATGATTCCTGTGCACTGAACTCCCCCTTGATGAGATCTATCCACCAAAGAAATTTCATAACCCTAGCTGTTATAGTTTTGGAGATATTCACCGGACAAAATTCAAGTATGAAAAACGACAAAGGGCAATAACTCAAAAATTAAACAAGCAAGAGTTATGACTCCTGTGCACTGCACTCCCCCTAGATGAGATCTATCCACCCACGAAATTTCATAACCCTAGCTGTTATAGTTTTGGAGATATTCACCGGACAAAATTCAAGTATGAAAAACAACAAAGGGCAATAACTCAAAAATTAAGCAAGCAAGAGTTATGATTCCTGTGCACTGCACTCCCCCTCGATGAGATCTATTCACCCACGAAATTTCATAACCCTAGCTGTTATAGTTTTGGAGATATTCACTGGACAAAATTCAAGTATGAAAAACATCAAAGGGCAATAACTCAAAAATTAAGCAAGCAAGAGTTATGACTCCTGTGCACTGCACTCCTCCTCAATGAGATCTATCCACCCACGAAATTTCATAACCGTAGCTGTTATAGTTTTGGAGATATTCACCAGACAAAATTCAAGTATGAAAAACAACAAAGGGCAATAACTCAAAAATTAAACAAGCAAGAGTTATGATTCCTGTGCACTGCACTCCCCCTCGATGAGATCTATCCACCCATACAATTTCATAACCCTAGCTGTTATAGTTTTGGAGATATTCACCGGACAAAATTCAAGTATGAAAAACAACAAAGGGCAATAACTCAAAAATTAAGCGAGCAAGAGTTATGATTCCTGTGCACTGCACTCCCCCTCGATGAGATCTATTCACCCATGAAATTTCATAACCCTAGCTAGTATAGTTTTGGAGATATGCTCCGGACAAAGAACTGGACGCCGCCCGCCCTGACGCCTGCCCGCCACGGGCAATCCCATAATACGTCCCGTTTTCAACGGGCGTATAAAAAGTATTCGATTATAAGGACCATATAGGTTTGAATTTCAAATACAGAGACTGCAAGCTTTACAAGCAATGTTTTAACCCTTTACCAAACAACAAAAATTTTAGGCTGGTCCAAATTCAAAAGCTGAAATTTGTTTCCAGCAGGGTAGAAAATATTGTGGGAAAAGGAGAAAATGCTGGTTACCAGCATTTTCTCCTTTTCCCACAATGTTTTCAAAAGGCTTCTACCTCTGGGTCGTAAAAACCAGAGATTGTTTGGGAAGGGTTAAATATTTTAATAGGGGAATGTGTTTAGCACTTGAATGAAGAATCCTTATTGAGGACTACAATTCCTGTTATGTGCAATGAAAAAGAAGATAAATAATTCAACCTCACATACCTAAGCTTACAAAAGAAAGTTTCAGAGAAGATAAAAAGGCAAAGCTGAAAAATTTTGCCATGTTCATGTTGTATTTTCTGTAATATAAGTACAAAGTTTGAATGCAAAGACAGCAAAATGGAGGGGAGGTTCATGACACAAGCACCATTTTGCATGCCTACAGACTGACAAACAGTCAAAAAGCCTGGCTGGTTCTAGGCTGCCTCTGAGAACTAGGCTTATATTCATCAACCATTCTAAAGAATGTTCTTTGTCTTATTCTCCCAAATTTTCTAAATTTGAAAGTAACATTCGATTTAGCCAACCAGAAGTTATGTTGCTTACAACTTTAGAAAATCTTGGAGATTAAGAATATTTTCAAGAATGGTTGGTGAATACAGGCCCAGGTGTTTGCAGTGGTTCACGTTATTACAAAAATAACTAACTCTTTCTGGTTGAGCTGGGACTACAGCAGGCTCTTCAGTAGTGGTTGTTGATGATGGCACTGGTTTCTTCATGTTATTCAAAGACAATTTGCTGAGGGGAGGTATTGGTCCCAACCTGGACTGTAGGGACTGACTAGAGTCAACTCGAGAAGCTTGAGAGGCTTGGGTTGTAGTTGATGTGGGTGACTGTTCCTGGGAAAACAGTAGAAAGACATAAATTAGATAAAAACAAGCAAGTAGTGAGAGTTCACAAACTTCAAGAGACTATTGCTGTTTTGAGTGTTTCCACTATACAATTTTTTAAGAGCACCACTGTGACCAATATAACTGCTTTTAAAAACCTGAACTTCAGAAGTAATTGCTTCTACCAAGAGTTGCTCCTCTTGATGATTCCCTATGATGCTTACAATATTACCTAAGTCATTTACCTTTTCTTCCCAGATCACTCCTCCTTACTAGTGGCATGTTCATTAAATTACCAGTATGGAATAGACATATCCAAGACACTTAGCTCAGTAGCAATTCTCATCACTCAAGAAAAGGCTGCCATTCAGAATGACTACTGTCCTCACTCCTGATCAAAATTCTTTTAATATTGTTAAAATATGAATGACCAACCATATAAACGCTGGAAAAATAACACCTTTCTATGCATATCATTACTTGAATACTTAAAACCAGGGAGCTTCCAATCAGCTGACACAAATACTTATCATGAATCAATATTGGGGCCATTTTTGATTTGACAACTTAAGTCAAATTATATTTAACTTTCACAGAGCCAAAGACCAAGACAGTAACTTTTTGGGGTAGAATAGATCACAGTAAGACTTCACATAACATACTTTCAATCTTGGATCATTACTGCTCTCGTTTAGTCAAGCCTACTACACAAAGTTCTATCTTTAGTTTCACTGGACCATTTTTCAGCCATGAAAAGAGGTGGGATTGAATGTTTTGCACTAAAAGGGATTAAGATATCTGTTTGGCCTCTATAAGCCCTATAAGACTTTCTTACAGGTAAGGCTTTTTAGTGAAAAGCAGCACAAATCGAAGGTAAACAGAAGAATTATCTTTGATCGGCACTGTCCTTTATGATGGGAAATATTGTGGTCACATCAGCATTGAATCAGTAACTTAGAGCTGCCTATACGCTGAAAATGGTTTCAAGATTAATAAGAAACTCTACATGTAAGTTGTTTACAAGATGATAAAACTTTTGACCGATGCAAACTGACAGTTATTCCAGATGGCAAATGAATCAAATATAGGTCAAATGATGTGCTTTGCATTTAACTCCTTACCAAACATCAAAATTTTGGTCTCAACCTAATTGAAAGCATTTACAGACAAAAAAAGTCAATGTATTTCAATTGATATCTGTCATTGATTGGGTAGAAAACATTGTGTGGAAAAAGGAGAAAATGCTGGTTACCATCATTTTCTCCTTTTCCAATAATGTTATCTATAGAGGTTGAGGTCCTTAAAACTCGGGATTGTGTGGAAAAGGGTTAAATGGGTAGAAAACATCATTGAAAATGGAGAAAATGCTGGTTACTAGTATTTTCCAGTCTTCCAAATGTGTTCCATATTGCTCTTTTCCTCAAAATTGTTAAAACTCAAGGCTGATGGATTGTCTGACATAAATCTGATATCACAACACAAATTATCTGTTGATTTGAGTAACTTTATTTGAACTTTATTTACCTGATTTCCTGCTGTATCAGTTTTGTTTTTCTGATGCCAGAAAAGTTTCACGAATCTGTTATTGAAGACTGGTTCACTACTTTTGTAACAGTTATAGGCTTCCTGATTGGTGGAAAATGTTACCAGGGCAGCTTCTGGATCTCCTTCAAACTTTACCTGAAAAAGGTGTATGATACATGAAACATATAATCGATAAAACACAACAGTTTGGCAGTTTATCAGTTCACAGACAAAAATATGGCACAACACATATTTTGGACTAGTCTTAAACTTTGTCGTTTGGTAAAGAGTTAAAGACAAATCCCCAGAATCTCTTTATCCTATACACCTGTATCAACTTTTTATCTACATTTACAAGGCTATCTAGATTCTACACATTGTAAAGTTTTAACAGCATTTGTTTACTCCCTGGCTGTAAGGGTGAATCATTTAAATGAAGTTGTACAAATCTTTTCAGGTAAACATTGTGAAATTGTAGGCAAAATATATGAAGAATTGTTTTCCTTTTGATTACCCATGCCAGGTTTGAAAACAAACATTAGATTTAGTATTACCTGGATGTTTGTTAGAGTTCCAAACTTTCCAAAATGTTCGTTGATTTTAGCAATATTGTTGAGATCAGCTGGTACTTTACGCACTTCTAGTGTACAGTTACTTTGATCTGGCTTTCTGTAACCTGAAAAAAATTAAAAAGAATCCACACTTATGTTACAGCAAGAATCTGTTACGTTTTTCTGCATCTCATCTCCATGGCATACATTCATTTTGAAATTAAGATGTAAACAGAAAAACGTTTTTAAATTTCCCAGTTACTAATTTCAAAGCATGCTTTTATTAAGACTATATAATTAGACACACATCAAAAATATATATTAAATGTGGTAATTTATTTTTTCCTTCAACTTTGGCAAACTGGTATTTTCACTATTACATTCCAATATAAATTATAGAATGCACAGTAGAGTGACACAAAATACAGATATGTGTCTAGGATCTTGTATGTTATTACTACTGGTAAGGTAAACATATTGCATATGAAAAATAACAATATGTTTTTAAGATGTTTACAGGAACCTGTTGCAGATATGGAAGATCACAGTCTGGCTGCATTGAATGTGAATCTGTTTCTAGATGTAAACTGGCAAATAATTAGTAAGTTCTGACCGTCCAGCCAAAAGATATTTGTCACCAATTAAAAAAAAAAACAACTCTTTTTATAAATAAGAGTTTATAAATTTAAACTTAGTACAAAAATTATGAAAGAAAAATCAGTGTTCCACACTAATTACTCAAACTGCACAGAGTGAGTATAATATGTAATAGCATGTTCTATACTAGATATATACAGTCTTAAATACAATCTTAAAATGCAGGTGACAAACATAGAAATACATTGAACAAACAGTCTACAAACAGTTAATTAATACATTACGATCTCTATTATACCTCCAACTCTGTTGAAATCAAAAGGTTTTCTAGGCCCATGTTCCCCTTGCTTGTATGGATGAAAACGTTGCTGTGAAAATCCTGGTTTAGTAGGGCCAGCCACTTGTCTCTGCTGAGGTGAGGTTTCTGGTATGGATACACCAGGTGGCGGAGGTTGTGACACAGTAGTAGGCATGTGATCTTCTTTTGGTGCAATAACAGTTCTAGTTGAGGAAGAAGGAACATCATCATCCTCTTCATCATCTTCATTGGCTAAAAATTGAAGAAATTCATAGATAAAAAATAAGAAAGCAGAATCAGTGTCTGTGTTTCGACTTCTCCTACACTATGAAATTCACTGTGCATCTTATACCTTTCAGACCTATAGACATACGACCAATATATGTTCTTTAAACAATGAAGTAAGGCAATTTTAAAAAATCACACAAAATTGTAACAAATAGAATGGGTAAAAAAATACACAACACCTTCCAATCAATTTTAGTCTGAAAGAGATTTCAGAAGGCTAAATAAATGACACATACATGTTCATTTTTTTCATTCTTTGGACAAAGTCTACTTGTGGCAAATTCACAACTATTTACACCACAATATTTTGAAAAATAATGGACAATTTACATCAATGAACAATCATCACATTCACTAAGAATAATGTCCAAAAAAGTACAGGGTGTTTCATAATATCTGTCCCCTTTCTAAACCATTATGGTTTCGTCAAAACTTAACACACAACTAAAATGAATATGTATCTGCATAGCAGACAAAACAAATTTTATATTGATATATAATTTGTATTAGTACCTTTGAAAGTGTCAATCCTGCCTGGCATCAATCTTATAGGAAATATTCAATATGACGACCGTTTGGGCAATTACGACGTCAAGTCTTTGTCTGAAATTATTGATCACGTTCCTACATGTTTCCTGGCCAATGGAGCGGATCTCTCACCTGATGGCACTCTTAATGATGAACTGTAGAATTTGGGGATCTGAGAAACCCGACTTTTGTAAAGTGAAACCTCTACATAGAGAAAAAGTTACTCTCTGGGCAGCGTTGAGTGTCAACAGTATCGTTGGTCCGTTCTTTTTCGAAGATGATGAAGGTAAAGTTGGAACTATAAGTAAGGATCGCTACCTTAATCTCCTTAAGAGGAAATTTGTTCCAGCACTGAAGAGGAAGAGGGTTAACATTGACAGGATATGGTTTCAGCAAGATGGAGCTGCTCTACACACCGCTGCAGACGTGTTAGACCGACTGACAAAAACCTTCGGTAGAAATTACATCTCCCTCAAAACTGATCAGGAATGGCCGCCACACTCGCCTTATCTGAGCCTCCTTGACTTTTTCTTGTGGGGTTACTTGATGGACATGGTATACAGACCCACACCAGCAAATACAGATGAACCAAGAGTGCCATTAGGAGAGAGATCCGCTCCATTGGCCAGGAAACATGTAGGAATGTGATCAATGACTTCAGACAAAGACTTGACGTTGTAATTGCCCAAAACAGACGTCATATTGAATATTTCCTGTAAGATTGACGCCAGGCAGGATTGACACTTCCAAAGGCACTAATACAAATTATATATCAATATAAAATTTGTTTTGTCTGCTATGCACGTACGTATTCGCTTTAGTTGTGTATTAAGTTTTGACGAAACCATAATGGTTTAGAATGGGGACAGATATTATGAAACACCCTGTACATCCATCTTATCTGTTGCTCTAACATGCCAAGAGTTTAACAACACATGCAATCTAGATGAACATTGAATTATAAGCATTATACCACCCTCACCTTTGAAGTCATTCTTTATTGTCAAAGTGACTAGATCTCTGTTGCCAAGGCGACTTTTAACAGGAATGTGATTGGGTGGACGGAGAGGGGGTGGTCTATGCATGAAGGGTGGAGGTGGGAGGCCATCTGGTGGTCCCCCTGGCCAGTATGGAGGTCCTCCTGGTCTTGTCAACCCAGGAGCTTCTGGGTTGTAGGGTTCCTGCGGTAAATCTGCCAAGGAATACAAAGCAAGTTCTGTCCATTAGCCATTAACTCTTTACCACACAAAAAAAATAAAACTGGTCCAAATTATAAGCATTTTCGTCGGACAAATCCAAAAGAGATCAAATGATTTTTTTTTTTGTCAATGAAAAGGTACAAAATGGTGGTTACCGGCAGTATTTATTTTTTCCAACAATGTTTTCAAAAGCCCTTCTCAAATAGGTCTTTAAAAAAACTCTGGATTGTATGGTATAGGGTGAAACTACTGAATTAATTCAACCACACATCCCTGCTAAATGAGGTAACCTTGCACTGACATCTCAGAATATATATCTTCTAGTTACCTTTCTTTCATAAACTTACTAGTGTGCAACTTTCACATTGAACAAAACTTTAACAAATTTCATCAAAGACAACTATTTGATAATTGAAAAAAAAAAAAATGTTTATTTATGGTATCAATAACTGAGGAATCTCTTGTAACAAGCAACTGTTCCTTCCTCCATGATGATTTAACAGGCCTAAAAGTCTTACTTAATCTGAAAAAGATTAACTCTCTACCACACAATCCCGACTTTTAACGACCCTGAGAAAGAAAACCTTTGAAAACATTGTGAGAAAAGGAGAAAATGCTGGTAACCAGCATTTTCTCCTTTTCCCACTATGTTTTCTACCCTTTCCAAATCAAGTTTTAATTCTTGATTCACATTTATTTTGTCGTCAGCAAATGCTTTCAATTTGGACTCATCCAAAATTTTGTCTTTTGGTAAAGAGTTAATTGTATTAAAACATTATTTCCTCCATCTACAACTTGTTATGTTTTCAGTCAAAACTTCTGAAAATGTTGAAAAGAGTATCATGATGGGTACTTTTCTTTCCATTGAAACATTTATCCATTGGATCACATTAGGAGAAACATTTTTTTTTTAAAATAGCCTCCAGTATGGTAGGAACCATACATACAATCATTATGTAATTGTATCATAATTATGGACACCAGAGAATTAAGTGCATATAATTATAGCGAAGTAATACATGAACAATTGACCAAGACTGGGGATTCACTTTACTTACCTTCTCACGTGACTTCTGACTATTTCACTCTTTATCAGAGACCAAAATGTTAGAATACTACTTCTAAAAAATATTCAGATGGCAGATACTGGAAGTATAGTGGTAAGACTGAAAACCATGTGGGAAAAAAGGAAGCAATAATGATGACTTTTGCCTTTTTCTAGAAGGTTTCTCACAAGCCTTCTCCCTCAGGGATGTAAAAGCACTGAATGATAAAATGATAAAAGAATTTCTCCATTCTTACCTCTTAAGGGTGGTCTTAGACCAACAGGGGGAAAAAATCCTGGGGGAGGAACACTCACATTTATGGGCCCACCTGGTCCCATCCCTGGTGGGGGATGACCTAAATGTGGGGCAGGGCCACCATGAGGACCTGAAAAATGAGCAAAAAAAAGATACTTCCTTTTCATATGAGGGACTGACCACATAAAGCTTGCAGGGACAGTTTTTACAAAGTAATTTGTTAACCTCATCTTTTGGTCTATTGCTCACCCTCTCCCCTCCCTCTACCTCTCTCGCCCAATATCCTGCAATAACATATGAGCTATATTAAAAGCTTTTCCTAAATGAAATGGAAACTCTTTAGGATATAGAAGAATCTAACAAACTTGTACAACACAATTTCTTTTTCCAACAAAGATTTTAAAAGCTATCATTTTTTCAGTGATGGGTAAAATATTACTGGTAAGAAATTTCATTGGTAAAAATTAAGCGCTATTGTAGACCTCAATTTGAGACTTAAAAATTGTATCCTGATTAGAATGACGTGGTTCTCTAAGAGGACAGAGCTAAATGTAAACATACATCTATCTTTCAGGAGACACTTGCATACTGCACAGTATTGGTATTATGCCCTGGCATGGTAAACATTCTGAAGGAATGAGAAAGATCATGACGTATAATTACCTGGAGGATAGGCAGGCACATTTTCCACAATCACAGGATCAGCACCATGATCATAAGGACACATGTCTCCTCGAACACAGAACCCTTTCTCTGTAGATTAGATATTAGAATACAAATGTACAACACATTACCATAATGTTACAAGTTCCACACAACCAAATGTAAATAACAGCTTCAATTTGTAACAAAACAATCTCCTAATCATTGTGGGATAATCTACATATAACATGAGCTTTAGAGATTCAACTATATTACTTTTGTAATGTGCTTTTTACTCACCATCAAAATCTCGACATCTCAATCTACCATGAGTCTCCTCATATCTACCAACACCAGTAGAGACAACTGATATGGAACTTTCAGAAGGGGTAACATTTGTGCTATCTGCAAGTCCATTTTCTAGTGTAGGTGTGGGGCCTCTGCTATCAGAATCCTGTCTCCTTACTGTGTAGAATAAAAAAGAAACCCAGACATAAATGAACATCTTTTACCCTTGCAGTTCCTGTCTAGCTTTTTACCAAATACATGTATTCCCTACTTTTAGTGACCCTCAGGTAGAAGCATTTTGAAACATTATGGGAATAGAAGAAAGTGCTTGTAACCAGCATTTTCTACTTTTGCCCAGAAGTTTCCTGTCATATCAAATATAGAAAATAATATTTCAGCTACAATAATTATATTACCTGCAAATGCTTCCAATTTAGACTAGTCTAAAATGTTAAGTAGAGGGTTGAAGAAAAAAGCCCTGCACATTACCACTAAGCATGTTGCAAACCTCAAAGAAACTGGCCATACTATTTAGACTTTCTTGAGTAAACAAACAGAAATCATAGAGCAGACTTCTTCCTTGAACTAAATATCAGATTTTCAGCATTTTCAGTACATTTCATGCCCTTGACTGATGATGTAAATAATATGCAAGTTTAAGAAAAACCCGCAGGTAGTCATGAAAGAAAGAAACATTTAAACTTAACATCATATCTTTTCCCTAAAAATGCCAAGTTTCCAACACACTCATTATAATTTATGCATATGATCCTGTAAGATAAACAACTTACAAGTTTCATACTAACTGTTCATGTAGACTACCGGTAAATCATTCAAAAGATCACCTGATGACAGACTTTACCAAATCAATAAACAGAGAAGGGCCACTACTATCAAAAATTCAATTGTGAAAATTATGACCACAGACTGAGATTGAACTGCAAAAGAAGTACAGGTTGATCATGACCAACCCAGAAAAGGGGAAAAGTCTTACCTTTCCTTGCAGGAGAACCAGACCTGGATCGAGATAGAGACCTTGATCTAGCACCAGGAGAAACAGACTTTGATTTCTGCACAGGAGACTTTGATCTTCCTTGTGATCGCTTTCTTGGAGATCTTGATCTAAACCTAGGCGATGGAGATTTTCTTATTGGTGACCTTCCACCAGACCTTGGACGAACTTCTCTCCGTGGTGACCTAGACTTTGATGACCTAGTAATACGGCCACCTGGGGACCTAAATCTTTCTCTTGACCTACTTCTTGACCATGACCTTTTTGGTGACCTAGAATATGACCTTTTGGGTGACCTTGACCAGCTTCTACTTTTTGTCCATGATTTTGATCTTGATCTTCCTCTCTCTCTACCTCTAAATCTAGGACTACGAGATCTTTGTAATGGCCTGAAGGGTGATCTTCTTCTGTAAGGTGATCTAGATCGCCTTCCTCTGTACCGTGGACTTACAGAGCGTCTTCTGGGATAGTTTCTGTCATAGGGTCTCCTCTCTTCAAAACGTCGTCTTCGATCATCACTAGATATAAAAAGAACATGAATGAATGTCCATGTACATAATGATACAATGTACATAATATAATACAATTTACATAATATACAATGACACAGTTTGTTTCATGCAGGCATTATAAATCGATCGATCTGTTGTATTGCTCATCAGTTTTGATAAATTAACTGTTTCTTGTCAACACATAAGACCAAAAAAAAGCTTAATTGGTTGTCTTCATACATGACGACATGAGATAATAATTTGAGAAGCAGCAAGACATTGAGATTAGTTAACAATCTTTTGGTGAGTAGCAATGAATATTCTTTATGACTATGCCTGAAAGTAAAGAGTTTTCATCTAATGTGTTTTCTCTGTCTTACCAGTCAATGCCAATATTGATGATCTAACCAACAGGTGCTTTGAATTGGAAGACAGCTTTTGAATTCAAATACACATAAAGTTAAGAAAAATCCAACTTCCAGAGGAGGCAATAACATTTTAGTTAATACAGCTAAAGATGAATTTTGCTCATGTCTACATTTAAAAGTTGAACAAAGTTTCAATACAATGACAGCAAAGATGACAAGAATGTTACAAGAGCCTGGGTAGGCAGAAAGATAGATAAATAAAATTTTAATGGAATAGGACAGACTTAATTCTAGCGGACTCTCTCAAAACATTAATTTGAGTGGTTTAAGCTGTTACCAAACAGCTAAGTTTTGGACTTTTCTATATACAAAGTAATTTCAGAAAATAAATTAATGTGGCTCAAATGATGGTAAAAAAAAGGGTCTTAGAGTAGAAAATATTGTTGGAACAAAAGGACCTTTGGGCTTAAAGTGCCTTCATATTGTAATAAAATACAAAGTGTGTGCAATTGAACTACTTTTTGACCAACTTGACCTCCTTTTGAACTGGTCCAGACATATCATTAAGACAAAGATTCTGATAATGTTTCATGTGTATCAGACTAAAAATTCAATCTCTAGACTGACCACAAGTCTTTTGTGAGATTTGGCCCAGTGACCTACTTTTTGATCTTTTTTGACCCAATTTCGTACATGTCTTAGATTTCAAAAAGACAACCTTTCTGGCTAATCTTTTTAAAGTATTAGCCTCACAATATGGCCTTTAGACTGACCACAATGTTTTACTCAAATATGATCTCGCCTTTTGACAGTTCAACACATAACCCAATTTTACATCTGACCAGAAAATCATCAATACAAATATTCTGACCAAATTTTATGCGTATCAGGTTGAAAATGTGGCCTCCAGAGTGCAAGCAAGTTTTCTAAGATTTAGCCAAGTGATCTTCAACTTTTTGACCCGACAAAACCCAGTTTCTTTTTGCCTTAGATATCATCAGAACAAACATTCTGACTGAATTAAATATAAATGAAGCTAAACATGTGGCCTCTGGGGTACACATAAGGCTTTTCTAAGATTTGACCCATTGACCTACTTTTTGACCTGACATAACTGAATTTCAAACTTGTCTATGATTCAAACTTATCTAAAATATTATCAAGACAAACATTCCAAGTTTCAAGAATATCTTACTGAAAATGTGGCATCTACAGAAACTCACAAGCTATTTCTAAAATTTAGCCCTGTGACCTACTTCCTGATCCAACATGAAGCACTTTCCAACTAGTCAGAGATGCCATCAAAACAAATCTTCTGACTGAGACTAATGAGTAACTGACTGAAAAAGTGGCCTCTAGAAGTTGATGCTAGGACCATGCAAGACGGACACAGCACAATAACAAAAGCTCACATTGACGACTTCATGCTCAAGTGAGTGAAAAAGGAGAAAACGCTGGAATCTAACATGTTCTCCTTTTCCTTCAATCCTTTCCAAAGTCTTTCTTCTCAGGGTCATTGTAACTCAGGAATGTATGGTAAAGGGATAACCAGCTATAAAGAATCAATCATATCAAATAGTTCTTACCCCCTTCCTCGGAATCTAGGTGATGGCGATCTTCTCCTTGGTACATCTTGTGACACATTTTCTTCTTTAATCTCCTGATAGAAATTCAAAATACAATTAATAACTTTACCGAAAACAATCCTGTATCTAAATGTCCCAAGTAACAAAATCTTAAGACTTTTTCAACTACGAAGAATGATGACAAACAAAATATGGTTCAAATGATTGCCTTTGTGTGTAACTGGAAAAAAAATAGTGAATATGGGAGGAAAATACTGGTTACCAGCATTTCTCCTTTTCCCTTAGTGCTTTCAAAGGTCTCCCTCTCCAGAGCTGTTAAAAGACAGGATTGTGTTGTAAAGGGTTCCACAACCTTGAGAAATTCTATGAAACTTTCAGCTTTTGAAAAAAACAATGTTAGAAAATGAAAAATTCTGGCAACCCACATTCTCCTTTTCTCACAAAGTTCTCTACCATTTCTACCAAGGCAAAAGACCAATATTTGACCAACATTTTGTGCCTTATCTGCAAATGCTTTTAATTCAAACATTTGTCTTGAAAAGAATGAAAGCAATATTTCTCTGTACATTGTTACTGCACTAAATGATACCTACATGTTACAAAAACAAACTATTAATGCCTGAAACTCAAACTTTTTCTCATTGCTTCATATGCTTTCAGTTCAAGCACTACTTTCCCTAACCCTGCCCCTTCTAAGTTATCTTCCTCAAAAACGTCTTGACACTAAGATATTAATATGATAAAGTACTGATATATACAACTTCTTTGTATGACAATTTGAAAAGTCTTAAGTGCATAAGTACTATCTATATTAAATGGTCCTTAGAACACAACTTTTAAACTTTTTACTGAATGAGTGGAATCACAAGGTTTCTATCTTGATATACTTTATGGATTCATGGTGAAATATTGAAAAAATTCTTTTGTAAACAGCTTCCATATTTTGCACTAAGCCCAAGTGACCTAAAATGAACAGGGCACCTGATTGGATCATATGCATTAAGTTTTAATGTCCTAGTTAACTCTTTACCACACGACAGAATTTTAGACTGGTCCAAATTGAGCGCATTTGCAGATGACAAAATAGACGTGAATCAAAAGTTGAAATTTATTTGGAAAGGGTTGAAAACATTGTAGGAAAAGGAGAAAATGCTGGTTACCAGCATTTTCTCCTTTATCACAATGTTTTCAAATGCTTTCTTTCTCAGGGTCGTTAAAAGCCGGGATTGTGTGGTAAAGAGTTAAGACAGCTATTGTGTAAGGGCATGGAAATCGTTTTCAAACAAAGTTCATTTGTGAACTTGACCATTGATCCATGAGACTCTAAAATGTAGTCATGAGCAATACTTGTATAAAAAATTCAGGATTAGAAAAATTCTACAGACGGACAGACTGATGGACAGATAGGCTGACAGACATGGTGAAACCAGTATACTGTCTACTACTTTGCAGGTATGGAGTATAATGAATGACACCATAAAAGATTGTTCTTGTACTCAATTTTAACCCTTCAACAAACCACAAAATTTTCAACTATACAAATTTGAAACCATTTGCAGACGACAATATAAATGTAGCTGAAATGAAGTTTTATGTCTTTGATAGGGCAGAAAACATTGTGGGAAATGGATAAAATGCTGGTTACAAACTGGTTACCCAACTTTTAACAACCATGAAGGAGATGGCTTTTCATAAAACATTGTGGGAAAAGGAGAAAATGCTGGTTACCAGCATTTTCTCCTTTTCCCACAATGTTTTCAAAAGCCATCTTCTTCAGGGTTGTTAAAAGTCGGGATTATGTGGCAAAGGGTTAAGCGATAAGAATGGAACATAAACAACACAGGCTGATGCAATACCTCTTTTTTGACTTCTGTTTTTGAAGTGGAGGTAACTAAGTTTTGATCACTAGTGGATGTGGCTGTATCTGGTAGAGTTTCAGTTGGTTGCTCTGTTTTCACAGCGTTTTCCTGTGAATTCTCATCAGCAGGGTCTGGCAAAGGCTCTTCCTTTGTAATATAAGATTTATTCTCTAGCACTTCAAATAAGGTTTCCACAAAGGGCTTTGTTTCTGTAATAGAAAATATAAAGTGTGGTCTTAACAATATGCCTCCTAGATAACAATCAGAGACAATATTAAACCCTTTACCAAACAATCCCTGCTTTTTACAACCCCGAGGAAGAAACTGCTTTTTACAACCCAGAAGAGGGAAACCTTCTGAAAACATTTTTGGAAAAGGAGAAAATGCTGGTAACCAGCATTTTCTCCTTTTCCCACCATGTTTTCTATTCTTTCAAAGTCAAAGTTAAAAGTTTTGAGTCACATTAATTTTGTTGTCAACAAATGCTTTCGTTTGGACCAGGTTTAAATTTTTGAGTCACATTAATTTTGTTGTCATCAAATGCTTTTATTTGGACCAATCTAAGATTTTGTTGTTTTGTTAAGAGTTAAGAGCAACAGGGACTCTAGCTTTGTAAGAGAATAGACCTTTTTTTTACTCTTTAGCAGACAACAAAATTTTAGACATGTCAGAATCAGAAGTATTCACAAGCAATATATTCAATGTCCTCAGACAGTAATAAAATATTCTGTGTAAAAAGGAAGATAATTCTAGTTACAAGCATTTCGTTCCTTTCCAAAAATGTATGTGATACCTTCCCTTATACAAATGGTATGACCATGACAATGTTAATTAGGTACACTTCCCTGTCCTTTAACTCTTACCAAACGATAAAAATTTAGACAAGTCTAAATTGACAGCATTTGCAGGCGACAAAATAAATGAAACTGAAAAATCAAAATTAGTTTTGTGTGGGGCACAAATAATGTGGGAAGGTGAAAACATGCTGGTATCCTGGATACCACCATTTTCTCCTTTTCCCAAAATGTTTTCAATCGGCTTATTTCTTAGGGTTGTTAAAAGTTGGGATTATGTTGTTTGGGATTAAGTCTACAAAACATATTCAGTAGTAAGTAAGTCTCTTGTCTCTGCAATTTCATGATGGTTTTACCCAAAACATTCTCAAATACCAGACAGTGAAGATTGATCAATGAACTGCTGAACATACATGTTCATGTACTTTACATAGATTAAAATGACTTGTAGTATTATTGTTGAAACAATGACCTACTGCCTCAGCAAAAGCAACAATGTATCCTTAGTATACAAGTGCAAAACAAGTTCATACATGATCAACAAGCAGTGCATTTTCATTGATTTTGTCTGAGTCTGTACAATTCACAGTGTAGTCATTTTAACAGCCAAATCTGACAATCATCAAATTATATACAAAGTTTTCTCAAATCATGACATAGATTTTGTGTTGAAAACTGAATCGTTCATAAAGCTTCTTTCCAAAATACATCATGAATTCATTACACATAAGTTAGAAGCACCTGAAGATGATTGTTGCCAATATGATGGGATATATCTCTTTGAACTCAGACAACAGAAATGAAAATGGGAGAAAATACTGCCTTATTTCAAAAGCCTTTCCCCTCTGGATTTAGGGATAAAGGGTTTATATGCTAGGTCTATAATTCACACTTACTCGATTGAAGAAAAACATCTAACTGATCCACACAGCTGTCTTTCAACTCTGTAAGAGGCTTGTCTTTTTTCACTAGGGCAACAACATACTTAGCTAGAGCTCCAGGATCTGCTTCACATCTAAAGGAAATATATAGCATTCAAAATTTTAACTTTGGTTACCAGCATTTTCTCCTTTTACCAAATATTTTTCAAAAAGGCTTCTCTTTAGAACTATGTTTTCATTCTCTGAATTATTTGGGAAAGAGTTTACCCTTTACAACACAATCCCGAGTTTTAACAACCCTTTGGTGCGAAAATATTGTATTCCAATAAACAATCAATTTAAAGAAGGAAAATAATTACAGGGACCAGCATCTGTATTTGAATTATTGACTTATCGAGACTCGAAATTACCGAGCTGCGTTTGGTGCAATAATGTTTTTGCTGGGACTCTCGGAATTCCTTGAAATATGCCAGGTTCTTGAATGTCCGAGACTCGAAATAACAAGCTTTTACTGTAATTTCTCAAATACAGCATAAAACTAGGATTTAAACATACCTGTTGTTTGCATATTTAATATAATTCTTCTTTAATACAAATATATTCGATCTAAATGCTGATTGTGGGAAAAAAACATGCATTTCATCAGTTACTGGAGTTGTTTACATTCCCGAAAGCATACAAAATGGCAGTCATGCACGATAAATTTCATCCGCAATTTTTCTGAGATAAACATGTTATAAACGAATTCTACAAGCTCTTTATGTAATGAATTGTTTAACAATTTGTTTTCGGTCATGTTTAAAACTAAAACTTAATTGCATTTTGCTGCAATACAGATAAAACCGACAAAACAGAAAGTCAGTATTGCGTGCTACAGTATATTTGCTACCGGAAAATTTACGATGGACTTGAGACCGTATGGTGTATAGTCACGACATGTTGGTTCACGGTACATGTTGCTTTGAGGTAATCAGTATTTTTCCGTCATAACAAAAATCAGCACCCTCTAGCCGCTTCACTGGTCTCTATTTTGATTGTAGATATCTTATTACCTTACCAAATTTAAATCTTTTCTCCATCCTAATCTTTTATTTTTAAAAATGAAATATGTTGAGGTACAGAAATGTTAAATTTAAGATATCTACAATCAAAATAGAGACCAATGAAGCTTCACTGGTCTCTATTTTGATTGTAGACATCTTAAAATTTAACATTTCTGTACCTCAACATATTTCATTTTTCAAAATAAAAGATTAGGATGGTGAAAAAACTTACTGGAAGTGAAAACGGTGTCATGCTTAGCACTCTTTACCCGTGGTGTCTGTGGTCATGAGGTAGAGCGTCCACCTCATAACCTAAGGGTCCTGAGTTCGATACTCGGGAGCTGGTGTCAACTTAGGGATTTTTCATTGGCCCACACATTCGGTGCGAGTACTGGTGTAGTTCCCAGGAAGCAGAATCGAGAGAGATTAGTATAAGTTGTAAGAACTTGTTTCTCAATTGATGTTTACAAAATAAATATGATCATCTGCTAGGTCATGTGGCAATATTTTCTAGTCATGTGACTTGAAACCTGCGTCAAATATATCGAATTGTATTGAGTTTTTCATGAAAACCATCGAAGTAACATGCATCAATTTCAGACTGGCACCAGGACAGTGGTGAAGGTCAATGCTGATTTTCTTTCGAATGTTTGGATGAAACTGTATCATATTTTCTGTGATGCTACCTAAAAGATGAAATTAGAAAATTATTTGGTGATTTATTCTATACTCTGTTAAGATTTTGGTTTTTTCTTGATCAGACAATAACTACCATGAACCAACAAATTCCAAGGCTACAGTAAATGTCCAACTATGAAAAAGATCATCAGGTGTCTCATTATTGAGACTACCAGCGCTGTCAACATGATTACAACACTTTTTTGAATTGTTTGCTAAACCTTTGCTAAAATATAATAGATGTGTAAACAAAGAAAAAATGATTATGATGCAGCTTCTCCAAAGAACTTGTACCCTTGAAACTTGGCCGAGGGTACGAAATCTCCCGGGTACGAGATAAGAGTTATAATTAAGTAGCTTTCCATAAAGTAACTGTTACAGAACACTCAACACTAGAAATGGTAAACAAATCCGCTTTACTTACATTGGAGACAAAGAATTTGTCAACCACTCTTTCAACTGTTCAATCTTTTCGATGAGCATGTTTTCGTGTCTTTCTCAACTTGGGCAATATGCCATAAAGCTGGTGGGTCGTGTAAATTTTCCAAGGTTTTACTGTGTGTTTGCTGCGACTAACGTAGAATTTACAAGACCTGAATAAAAAGTAAGCTTAGTGGAAGGCTACTTTTTATTCTCAAAGGTGTTTTTTTTTTTTGCCGAGCTCTATACTCAGATATTTGATCTTCAGCAAAACGACTTCAAACGTCTGTTATCATTGATTTCTGAAATCTCGAATTGGGTCACGTGAAGAACAAATGGTTACCAGTTTAACTTATAATTTATGAAAAGCTCAAACGTGTACTCCTAGATATATATAATTGAGTCCACAAACTTGCATTAATATGATGTTGGGTCATTTAGATGTTTGAAAGAGGAAAAAAAAATTTAAAAAATGAATATTTACTATGAAATCGCGCGAGAGTTGTGTACGAGATGTAAACATATGGTCTACAAAATGAAAGTAAGCCGGTAGCACTTTTGCAAAGTTAGAAAAAAATGCCAGCTAAATCCAGAGAAGATGTACTTATGTGGCGCCAGTGCTTACGCTGTCATGTGACAGTGCATGACAGAGAGCTGTCAAAACACAGACGTGAATGTGAATCGAATAAAAGCTTGTCACATGGCTATATAATGAACAACACGCTATATGGAGTGGCCTCCCTTCTAAAAGAATGTGAGCAGTAGTAAATGCCCTATTCTTGTTTTCCAAGATGGGCCAAAATAAGAAAAAGACGATAACTATTTTTCCAAACCCTACTAATTTTTTACCCATGTAAAAAACATCTTAGTGGTGAACTTAAAGGTGGCCCTTCAGATTTTGGGAAAATTTTACAAAAATACAAAAAAATAAAATTTATACTCCCAAAGCCTTGTAATTTTCATTCATAAAACCACAGGAGTCGAAAACCATCCCACAACAAGGGCAATTAAAGATTTACTACGGCCCAGGTCGATGCAGACAGGAAAAACAGTCTATTTTTACATGAGCAACTTGCTTATTTACATACTGGAAACACACACACAAAGCTTCAAACATAACATCCAAAGAAGACATTATGGGAAACAATTACATATTTGTTAATTTATGAAATTTAAGCATCATTAGTCACATGCCAGTCACTAAACACTCCCATAATGCCTGTTTAGATTTTTGGCGCAAAATCTAAAAATAGCTTAAGGGGCTACGTAGCCTTTTAAGGGAATACCACCCCCTAAAAATTCTTTTGCAATACAGTAGATTCCGCTTATTTGCAAGTCCTATTTGTCAGAGAAAATATTGCGAATAAGCGGTCGGCCCGATAAACCGATGGCTCTTTTCAGACCGGAAGTCAAACCAGAGTTGCAGACGATCGTTTCGTTCTAATGACAGACGTTCAGCTCTTGCATCCCGATCATTTGATTAATGCTCATAATTTTTTTAAATATGTGGCTTTCAAACTAAACAAGTTTTAAAAAATCATTTGTTTGCTTACTTTATTTACCCATTAAGTGCACAAAGCACCAGAAACGATCCTGGCTGTTAGCCATGGTGATGCTTCGTTTGACAAATTCAACACAAACTTTTTGTCAACACAGGTTTCGACGCATATCTCCAGTTTCCGGTTATCTAACATTTACTCCATGTGTACATGTACATTCTTACACAACATGATCGTGTACTGTGCACCTGTATAAACCCCGACTCGCCACCTGTTCGGTTGAATGGGTGGATAAATTTTGTGTGACGTCATTGACTGATTGACGCGCAGACGAATCTATTTTAACGCCTCAATTTAGGCCATACCATTCAAAGCAGACCTAAATAAGAAACGGTTTTCTGTGTTTTTCACAGTTTACATTCGGTACACCTTACTTTCACGCCTGTAGTCAAATTGTTTGTCACAAATTGGATTATCAACGAGACACTAACAAACAGTTAAGTTTTTTTTCCCCAGTGTGTAATTATCTGATCGGTGATAGGTTATTTCGATCGGTCTTTCTTGTTACGGGTAAAGTGCCGAATTCGTCTGCAGTTGCTTTCGGGGAGCGTAGAGAAAGATCGGACTGCACAGAATGTGTAGTCTGATCATAGAACGTCTATGTTCGTTTTTTTTTTTCCGAGTTATACCAAGACAAGATTTAAGTACATGTAGTCATCTTTTCGCCAATTTTCCTGCCCTAAAATTACCATTTTATTAATCAGTGCTCTTGGTGGTGGATGTACAGCCTGGTACCCGAAATCTCGCGTAACCGTCCAATAGTTTGAAAATCGGCAACCAGTGAAGCTTCATATTCAGAATGTCGGCCATTTGCAGATGTTTTGTAACCGTTATTACATTTTCTTAAATTTAAAGAATAACATGAAATACGCCAAGAATTTTTATCTTTAATGATTAGATTATGAAAACGGATCTGTCGGACTCGTCGTTTGTATACTGCTACATTAGTTTTTAATCTGCGAATCTCTTTACGCATTGAAATTCGACTTTTATCTTTTTGAGTAACCTTTTTTTTCCCGGACAGATTGAAATTTTTCGCTTTCTTATCCAACGGAATTGCTAATAAACACTAGAATTTCGAATCATGTGCTAATTTTTCGTTGCAAAAAACCGAAATGTTCTATTTACGGGATCCCGATTAAGCGTTGAAATTTACGTTGTCTAAATAGGAAATGGATCGGTGCTGGACCAAATCTTGCAAATAACCGAAAATCCCGATAAACAGGGTTGCGATTAAGTGGAATCCACTGTATTATGATTCTTAATTATTGATGGTTTGTATTGGTTTTTTTTATATAAATTTCAGTCATATGTATATTTTTTGAATTGGTGTGATGTGAAAAACCTGAATACCCACATTTAAGAGATGCAATAGTAGCAAAGTCCAAATAAAGAGAAACATTTGATCAAAGGGAAACTTGTTTTTTACAGGAGAAATTATTTATATTGCAAGGTGTCAAGTTGTGTAAAAATCTATTTGTCAGATAAGGTAGACAACATGATTTTAGGCCTGTCTGCAATGTAAACATTTGCAGACAACATGGTTTGCATAGGTAATGGGTTTTGTCTTTCAAAAGGTCATAAAACAATGTCTGAAAAGGATAACCTATATTTATAGCATATGTAGCTGCACTAACCTAGGCAAGCTGGCTTATGTCATGGTAAAGTACCCCATTAAGTGTTGTCGGCTGATAACTTTTATTTCAAACAATGTCTCTGAAACCATTCATCCAATTTTGATAAAACTTATAGAAATGATCCTGCCATGGTTCTCTTTAGCATTTCCTGAAGGAATTTGATTCCATCTAAAAGTGAGGTTGCTATGGCAACAAAAGTGAAAATATAGAAAATCTTGTCTAAAACCATAGGGCCCAGGGCTGCTTAATTGGGCTTGTAGCTTTATCAAATAGATCTCTATCAAATTTTTTTAAATTATAGCCTGCCGAGCCCCAGTAGCCCAGTCGGTAGTGTACAGGACTTGAGAGCAAGGGGTCATGAGTTTGATCCCTGGCACGACCAATTTGTTTCCAAGGATTGATGATAGTCATTGCGACAGGATCATTCCTCTCCCACCACTGACCATGTTTCAATGATGGCTATGTGGAAAAGCAGCCAGTGGCTTGGAGAGAAAATTATGCGTAGTACTGGTAAAAGAGACTCCAGGAATGCATGGATAGGTGTACTGGCCACTGCAGTATAACTGAAATAATGTTGAAAACTGCGTTAAACACCATACAATCAATTAATTTAAATTATGGCCCTGGGGTCTGAATTCTCTTTCCTGAAGAACACAAATAGATCTATGCAGGTTTTTTTTTTATTTTGTTTCATTACTCTTTACCGAACTATAAAATTGTAGTCCTTCAAAGATGTGTCAGATGAGCACACAATATTTTGAATGGCATAATATTAATGTAATTAGGCTAATCTTATTTCTTAGGAAAAAAAGTTTTTTATAAAATTTGGTAAATATGATTTTTAAAACCACATGCTTCAAATCTTTTTAGGGAATAACAATAAAATTACAACTAAAATGAAGATTGAAGAAAACTGATTTCATCAGTCTGCTTTCATTATTGCTTCTTCCAGACACAGTGCCTGTTCCTGAGAGAGAGAGAAACAGTCTTGTTCTCCTCCACCCAGCTACAATGCAATTTTGTGGACTTTGTATAGCAGAAAAATGTATTGTTAGTAAGTCAAGAATATTGACATTATGGCCTTGTTCAAGTATCAACCTTACTACAGTTGGTTTGAGTCAAGCAGTTGTGAACAGACTTGGAATTGTTGAAGGAGGTCTTGTTTCAGTAGAACACTTTGATGAGTCACACCAAGTAACTGAGGAAATCTCTGTAGTACCAAGGTAAAAATTGTAACTAGCCTTTTCAAATTACCTCTGTATAGTATGAACATTAATTTATCCCTTCCATATGGACAGCAGTTACTGTTAATATACTACATATTCTTCCAAAAGCAATATATGTATTTATGTAGAAAAACTTTAAACACTGTACCAAAGAACAAAAAAGAAATAGACTTGTCTGAATTTAACCAGCATCTTTTTTTTTCCAAAATGTTTTCAAAAGACCTCACCTTCAGGACTGTATGGAAAAGATAAAGTGTTAACAATCCTGAGTTTGAACGACCCTTTTACCCATAATGTTTTCATTTCTTTTATAGACATATTCCATTACTTGTGCCACATTTACTATGTTCTTTCCAATTTTGATCTATCTATAATTGTGTTTTGTGGTAAAGGTGAATATTTCTTCCAATGTTGAATGATTGTATGATGTTTAATACCATTTTCAACATTATTTCAGTTGTATTGCAGGGGTCAGTGCACTTATCCATGCTTTCCTCAAGTTTCTTTTTCCATTACTCTGCACAGTATTTCTTTCCAAGCCATTTTCTCGTGTAACCATTATCATAACAGTGGTCATCGGTGAGAGAGGAGCAATAAATCTTGTCAAAATGACTATCTTCAGAATTAAGAAAAAAATTGGTCGAGCTGGGGATTGAACCAGCACCTCCTAGCTCTTCTCAAGTCCTGTACTCCACCAAATGAGCTACCAGGGCTTGGCATTCTTCTTAAGAGAGTAATTAGTATGAATGAAAGTTTAGACAACTCAAAACTTTCTATCAGAAGAGTAAATTGCTAGTTTTCAACTTATTCCTTTCTTTAATTCGAATTGTTTATAGAGTGTACCAGAGCTCCAGATAGAGCAAGAGATTTTGATATCATAATCGAAAATCTTAATTATTCTCTACTAAACCCTATATTGTGGGTACTCATTAGAATAATCTCAATGAGACGTTTCTAATGAGTACCCACAACATAGGTTTGGAAGAGAAATAACAGATTTAGATTGCCATCACTCCATATCTGGAGCTCTGGTTTACTCTCCAGAACATGACCTAAGTCATAATGCTGTTGGTAAAGGGTTATAGAAGAAAACAAAATATAAAGCTCCCCAACAATGGTCAGTTATTATTTACATTTTGTAATCTCATTTCCAAATAGATTCTCTTTTCATTCAGAGCATGAGATTATTA
This sequence comes from Tridacna crocea, assembly GCA_943736015.1. Taxonomy (NCBI): domain Eukaryota; kingdom Metazoa; phylum Mollusca; class Bivalvia; order Cardiida; family Cardiidae; genus Tridacna; species Tridacna crocea. Next base: position 29,379,994 of record OX031063.1, read on the forward strand.
AGATACCGTTATCACAAAATACATTGTTTCATCATACAGTAATATCAATATAAATTGTTTTTCACCAAAACCTATATTGTGGGTTCTAGCCTGAAATGATTATTTTGAAATCTTTTGAAATGAACTCCAGGTTTAAATCTGCACCAAATGACAAAGTTTTTGACTTGTTGGCTTTGAAAGTAATTACAGACAGCGATTTAAATGTGACTCAGGTCATGGAACTCATCTTTGATAGTGTAGAAAACATCGTTGGAAAAGGAAAAAATGCTGGTTAGCAGCATTTTCTCCTTTTCCAACAGTGTTTTCAAAAGGCTTTCGGATTGTGTGGTATAGGATTATACATTTGATACATGTACATGCTTAAATGGTTGAGTAATGAGGATAAGACTGCTTGCCATCACACTGACATGTTTTACCAAATTGGCATCCTCCTTTCTTGATTTTGTAGCGGTGAATGGAATGCACTGTTTGAGGAACAGAAATTTGTTAACTATTTGAAGAGAAGCACAGGTATCTATGAAGCATAGTTTGTCCATTTAAGTCTTTACTAAACTACAAAACTTTCAACTTTTCCAGTTATAAGCATTCACAGATGTGAAAGTACCTGGGATTTATGTGGTTAGATTTACCCTTGAAAGGATGGAAAACATTGTAGAAAAAGGAGAGAATACTGGTAATCAACATTGTTTCCTTTTCAAAGAATGTCTTATGATCTTGATGATGGATTAACTAGATATACCACATATATGGATTTTCTAGAGAAATTAAGGAAGATAACTTTAACCTCTTTACCAAACAATTTCTGGTTTTATGACCCAGAGGAAGAAGCTGTCTGAAAACATTTTTGGAAAAAGAGGAAGTGCTGGTAAACAGCATTTTCTCCTTTTCCCACAATTTTTTTCTACTCCTCTAAAATTCAGGTTGTATTTTTGAGAGAGGTTTATTTTGTCACCTGCAAATACTGTCAATTTGGTAAAGTCTAATTTTGACGTTGGGGAAAGAGTTTAAAAGCCTTTTACCAAAGGAAGAAATTCTACACTTGCCTGTATTTAATGTACTAGCAGATGACAAATTGAATGTGACTTAAAGTATGCAATTTTTCATGGAATAAGTTGAAAATGTTGTGGTACAAGGAGAAAATGTAGTTTTAAAGCATTTTAACAACCTTGAGGGGAAAGGCCATTGGAAACAATGTGGGAAAAGGAGAAGCATGCTGGTAACTTTTAACAGATAAATGTTACCATTCTAACCACATCTAACTTGCTGCCTAAAAATGTTTTCAGATTGGAGATTGAGTCGATTCTAATGAGTACCCACAACATAGGGTTTTAAAGAGAAATGATGGATTTAGAATACCATCAGTCCCTCTGCTCTGGAGCTTTGATGGTTGCTGTTGAATAGGGCATTGATTTTCCCACAGCATGCAAAGATTTAATCCTTTACCACACAATCTCGACTTTTAACAACCCTGAGACAGAGGCCGGTTGAAAGCAGTGTGGGAAAAGGAGAAAATGCTGGTTACCAGCATTTTCTCCTTTCCCCACAATGTTTACTACCCTTTCCAAAGCAGATTCCATTTTTGAGTTTAAGTACTTTTTGTCGTCAGCAAATGCTTTTAATTTTATTGTCTGGTAAAGATTTAACTTCTCCATATATTTCAGCCGGATGTTACATAAAACTTGGTGATATATTGGACATCTCTTACTTTGGACAGACTTTCAGCTTCTCTGTTGACACAATAGAACAAAAGCAATCAAATAAGAGGCTATTTACTGCTAAAAGTGATATCCAAAATACAAGTTTAGAGAAAAGTTTCACCAATTTAGATATAAAGGACCATGAAAATATTGAGGATTCAGAGTCATCTGATTCAACAGAAAATAGAGTTAAGAACTTATCAAACACATCTACTCCTCTTAGACATGATGAGATGGAAGACAGAGACCCACATGCTGTGGTTTCATTGGAAGACAGGAGTTTGGAAAACTCATGTAGCAGTCAAACAAGTGTTAATACAAGCATGTGTGGAGAAAATCAGTTCAACACAGAATTAAATGTTACACCTATTAAAAGCTCAAACAATGTTGCAAGTCCAGCAAGGACTCCAACTAGTGATATTGTATTTGGTCAGAACTCTTATTTTTGCACCCCAGAAGGAACCAAAGGTAGTAGTAGTAACAGTACTATTTGTAGGGAAAGTGTGCCAAGTCCTGGCTGTAGCAGCAATCTCTCAAGCAAGTTTTATAAGGTAACATTATTGACAAAGTTCAGCATAAAGTCACCAAGGAATGTACGTGAAGTTTCAGAGAAAAATTCATGCCCAGTAACTTATGATGATTTAGGAGGTTTGACAAAGCAGATAGAAACATTGAAAGAGTTTATTCATCTACCTCTCCACTCACCTGAAGTATTTAAAACATATGGTATGTTATTTTCCGTCTAATCTCTCTCTGTTATTGTTACCCAGGACAACATAAAAAGACAATCATGCTTTTACAAAAGGGGTTGTAAAACATCTCTGTGATGCATTTTACCCAGCAAGTCATTACATTATTTTGGATCCTCAACTCTTTACCAAACAATAAAATTTTGGACTGGTCCAAATTGAAAGCATTTGCAGATGATAAAATAAATGTAACTCAAAAATTGTAACTTGACTTTAGAAGAGAAGAAAAAATTGTGGGAAAAGGAGAAAATGCTGGTTACTAGCATTTTTTTCCTTTTTCCACGTTTTCAGATGGCATCTGCCTCTGGGTCACAAAAACTAGGGATTGTTTGATAAAGGGTTAAATCCTTTTTGTCTCACAACCAGCAAAATCCTGAGGTAGAATGGTAGAAAGAAGCCTTTTGAAAACATAGTGGAGAAAAGGAGAAAATGCTGGTAATTAGCATTTTCTCCTTTTCCCACAATGTTTTCTACCCTTCGGCCTTCACAAAACAAATTTCAAATTTTCAGTCACTTTTATTTTGTTGTCTGCAAATGCTTTAAATTTGGACAAGCCTGAAATTTTGTCATTTGGTAAAGGGTTAATAGAGAATTTTTGAGAACTCGAATGTTACAAGAAGGGACTAAAAGTGTTAGAACAATTACAGTACATCCTCATAGAAAAAATAAACTTTGAACTTCAGGTTTACCTCAGCCAAAAGGTGTCCTAATATTTGGACCAAGTGGATGTGGGAAGTCGTCTCTAATTCAAGCTGTGATATCTGAGCTAAAAATTCATTGTGTTACTATATCTGGGCCAGAAATTTGGAGCAAGTAAGTTCTTTATTCTTTTAATTTGTTTGCATGGTGTTTAATGCTTTACCAAACGACAAAATGTTAGACTAGTCCAAATTGAAAACACTTGCAGACAACAAAATAAAAGTGACTCAAAAATTGAAATTTGCATTGGGAAGGGTAAAAAACGTTACAGGAAAAGGAGAAAATGCTGGTTACCAGCATTTTCTCCTTTTTCCCACGATGTTTTCAAAAGGCTTCTTTCTCAGGGTCGTCAAAAGTAGGAACTGTGGTAACGGGTAATGCTGTTTTCTGCATATTTTTTATTGGTACTTAGAACAGATTCTACCAAAGCTACTGTCTGCTTTCTGAAATAGACTTGTACAATGTAATTATGTATTGTGTAATTTTTGTATTTTATAAATGGATACTGAAAAGAAAAGGTTATGCATAGTTTTCAAAATGGCAGAAGTTCTAATCCATAAAGTGCCAGATAAACCCAACAGACAGTTCTAACCATTTCAAGGTAACAGATCAAAGGTGGTTCAAATGATGAAACTTGCCTTTGGATAGAAAACATGGTGGGAAAAGGTGAAATGCTGGTGACCAGTATTTTCTGATTATCCCACAGTGTTTTCAAAAGCTTTCCTTTGTTAGAGTTGTTAAAACTTTATGTGGTAGAGGGCTAATCTGTGATATGCAATGTAGAGAAAAACATGTGCATAGCTCTGTGAAAAGGGGGTTAAATCATTACCACATGACATTTTTCTCGTCTAACTCCAAATGAAAGCATTTGCAGACAACTAAATTTAACTCGTTACCAAAGGACAAAACTGTAGGTTTGTCCAAATCTAAAGTATTTGCAGACAACAAAATAAAAGTGACTGATAATTTGAAATTTATTGTGTGAAGGGTTGAAAAGATTGTGGGAAAAGGAGAAAATGCTGGTTACTAGCATTTTCTCCTTTTCCCACAATGTTTTCCAAAAGCTTCTTTCACAGGGGCGTCAGAAGTAGGGATTGTGTGGTAATGGGTTAACTGAAAAATTGAAGGTGGCTAAAATTTTGAAATATTTTTTGGGGAAGGCTAGAAAACATCATTGGAAAAGGAGGGAATGCTGGTTACAACCACAATGTTGTCTTAAGGCTTCTTTCTCATGGTTAAATATGTATTAAAGGGTTGAGCGTGCCAAACTTGCGTTTACAGAAAGGTCAATTGAGTTCAATTTGGACAAGTCTAAAATTTTGTCATTTAGTAAAGAGTTAAAATACTAAATTTCAAATTGATAACTACACAGGTTTTATGGTGAAACAGAGCAGAAATTAAGGAGTCATTTTCAAGGGGCAAAACAAAGGTAAGACACATGTAAGTTGAACTTGCTGCTTTGGATATCATTTCTATATATACATGTACTTTGTACCACAAATTGTTGAAGGACACACACTGGAAAATATTCGTTGTGATGCAAAACAAAGATAGCTTTTTGAATGATGTTACAGTCAACATGAAAAAGGAGAAATTGTTTTAATCCTTTACTAGATGACAAAATCATAAAATTATTGTACATGTTTCTAAAGTCATGAATTAATGGACTTATCTATTGTCAGATCTGCAGACTCACAGACTTTACATTAAGTAATCCTGCAAATGGAAATTGAAAATTGCAACATGCATGAAGGCAGGATATGAGATCTGAAATAACAGCATAGTTATTCATGCTCCAAACAAACATTAGTAGGACCAAGGTACAAGATAGAATTATTAGTCTATACAGACTATCGAAAAACTAACATAAAGCAATGATAAAAGATTTATGTATGTCAGGCTTTTTGAAAGGATGAATAATTTAAAAACATATGAGTTGCACTCTTACAAAAGGGGGTTTGATGTGTTTTACCCAGCAAGTTGTTACATTACTTTGGATGCAAAAAATCCATTTTGTCTAACAAAAGACTTTGTCATCAGGTAGTTTGGTCCTTGGACATGCAGAAAATTTACAAATAGCAAGAAGTTTCAAGCCATATCAGCCTGCACAGACTGCAGAGATTGACAAGGGTGGATACTTTCTGTAGATGTGTTAAATCCCCTTTTCACAGCACACAGTCTCTTTACATAGTGTGCTACAGATGAAGACAGACTTATTGCACTCTTTTACACTTGTGTTTCAGATCACCAAGTTTAATTGTTATTGATGACATTGACAGTATTTGCCCTAGAAGAGAAAACACAAACAGTGAACTGGAGAAGAGAGTTGTGGCCAGTTTTCTTACACTCATGGATGGGATCTCGGATGTAAAGCATTTTCAATATTTTTTTACAACATGTTACAACCCCTAAATGACTTTTTTGTCTTGCAGTTTAACATAGCTGAAAACACTGTTACAAAAAGAGAAATTGGTCACACATGCCTCATGCCTGTGTGAAGTAACTCTGAATTAATTTTTATCATTGTGTATATTTTACAAGAGCTCCATGTATTGTGGATCACAAAAGTGTTGTCAGAGTCGGCTGTTACTTTGTTTTTAGGGAATCTAGAAAAAAAGATTTTGTACTGTTCTCTCAAAACTGTTTTTCTCTTTTTTACTAGAAATTTGGCATTTTTCTTTCATTAGACAAAGGAGGGGCAATTTGTGATGGTGCTGGGAACAACTAGTAAGCCAGACAGTATAGACCCTGCTCTCAGACGCCCTGGTAGATTTGACAAGGAGGTTGAGATTGGTGTCCCATCATCTCTGGATAGAAGAGAGGTAGATTTTTAAACCTTTTGCATCCTGAAACTATTTTTTAGAGGGCTACTTGGAAAAGATACTCTAAAAAATATGAACAATCATAACAGGAATTCAGCTTTGACACATGAATGCAAGTGAAAACACTGTGGCAAAAGGGAAGAAATGTTCATCAAGAGAGGGTTTTCTTTTTCTTGCAATCTAAAGCTGAAGCTCATGTTTTTGGCAGGTAAATAAAATAACTTGTCTTCATAAATGTACACGTTAACATACAAGTTTTTTTCCAGAATTCTTATGACCTCTAACCAGATGTAAAAAAGTGAAATATTTAGAATCTGTGTAATTCATCACAATTCATTAAAAGGTTTACCCTTGCAGTTAACAGGGTTTGGATTCGCTGTAAAAAGAAGGTGAATACGCCTTTGAAAGAGTAGAAGATGTTGTTGGGGAAACAGAATATTCTGGCATGGCAATTTTTAAAGTCATGAAATTGTTTTGTTAAAGGTTTTGTTGATCATTGTTTTATGCAGATTTTACAGAGAGTACTGAGAAACTGTGAAACAGACCTCAGCCTTGAAGACATATCCAGTGTGGCGGATACAGCCCATGGTTATGTAGGAGCAGATCTTGTAGCCTTGGTTAAAGAAGGTATGATATTTTAGTACTTTAGAATTTCTTGTTTAAATGACAAATTGTAGAATACTAAGGATTGGGGACCCGAATGGAATTTGTGTAAAATTGCCTTTCATTGCCAAAATCATATAAATTCGGCAGAGAACTCGGGGTAGTCCGTAAAACACTTTGGGGCAGCACAGTATATTAGCAGATCACTTATGGATTACCTGTGTCTTAGCTCAATCTGTATGTTTCTTCAGTGATGAAAGTCCATGTTACAAGAATCCCATCAGAGTGCTCTGTCCTTAATTCGCTATTTTCAACTGACCATTTTCTCTACTGTTTTATTAATTTTATTTGTACTCGTATATTACCATTCAAGGTTTTCAATGTCTCAGCAAGTGATGAGTTCATAGATACAATTATCATCTTTTTATAAGAAAAAAAAAAGTTCATCAGTTGCTGTTTCTAAGACAATATGGATCTTCTGAAATAGTTTAAGATCTAAGATCAGACCATATCCTGAACTGATTTGCTCATTCAGTCAGTAGACTAGATTAACCTTTTCCAGCACACTTGTAAGTTTTAACGACCTAGAAAGAAGAAAGCTTTTGAAAACATTGTGGGAAAAGGAGAAAGTGCTGGTAACCAGCATTTTCTCCCTCTTCCCCACAATGTTTTCTACCCTATCAAAAAAAAAAAAAAAAAAAAGAAGTCATTCTTTAAGATTTATTTAGTTTGTGGTCTTCAAAACCTTTCTATTTGGTCAAGTCCAAAATTTTATTATTGTGTAACAACTAAAGGGTTAAAGTTTCCCTTGGCAAACTTAAGAAAATCTATGTAGGTATTGCAAGCCAAGGGTGACTGCCTTTATGTCACTCTTTTATATAGCAACATTTTGCCATTTCATGGCAAAGATTTCTCTAAAGTAAATTGTTTAAGACATAACTCTTTCATTATCTTTGACATAAAATATTAGAATACATGTATGTGAATTTGCACAACAGTTTTCAGATCGTCAGGTTCTTGGTCCTATCTATCACTGTAGAATTAGGCCTATAGTTCTTACACGGGGAACCCTTACACGCTATAAAACTTTTTCAGTTAAAAGAATATTTTACAGGTCAACAAAAATTTCAACATCAAAAACGATGTTGTTTTGATTCAGAATAGATTTGTAGCAGAGACAAACTGAACAAGTGTCACAAAATACATGTACTTCAACATGGATGAGTGTAACACTTTGAGTTAACCCTTTTATAAAAAAAAAAAAAAAAGAACAGTGTTCTAGACATGTCTAAATTGGAAGCACTTGAAGATGACCCCTTGAATACCGGTATTACTCATATGGTTGGAGTTGCCTTTCGAAGGGAAGAAAGCTTTGTGGGTAAAGGAGATAATGCCAGCATTTTCTCTTTTCTATGATGTGTTCAGAAGCGTTATGCCTTAACTCATTACCACATGATAATATTTTAGACTGGTCCAAATTGAAAGCATTTGCAGACAACAAAATAAAGGTGACTGAAAAATTGATATTTGTTCTGGGAAGGGTAGAAAACACTGTGGGAAAAGGAGAAAATGCTGGTAACCAGCATTTTCTCCTTTTCCCACAGTGTTTTCAACATTCCTCTTTCTCAGGGGTGTCAAAAGTAGGGATTGTGTGGTAATGGGTTAAGATAGTTTGAAATCAGGATTGTGTAGTAAAGGGCTAGGTGAATTTAACCAAAGTTTTTTCCGTTTCAGCAAGCCTTCATGCCATTAAGCTCAGAGCAAATGACAAAGGGAACAAAGAAAATTTGAAAATAACTAAAAATGACTTGGAATATGCTATGAATGTCATTCAACCAAGTGCTATGAGGGAGGTACAGATAGAGGTACCAAAGGTAAGGTCTTGCTTAGATATTCATTGTACATTATTTTATATATTTAAAGAAATACAATATTATAAAGCATATTATAAAGCATAGGGAGTTTTTATCTACATTACATACACACCCGCTAATCTATGAAAAAAAAAAAAGAAAAATTGACAAGTGTATTTTGGTTAACTGTATAGCACACAATACCAAATTAACAAAATTGCGAAATCAATAGGGTTTTGAGAACTTTTAGCAAACAGAAGAAAATGCTGGTAACCGGTATTTTCTTCTTTATCCCCCAGCAAAGCGAATGTTTTCGGGGGCATACTGGATTCAGCCTGCCTGTCCGTGTGTCCATTCCTGTGTCTGTGTATCCGTCTATATCTTTTCCTGTGTCTGTCTGTGTACAAAATACTGTCAAAGTGCTGGCGGGGGTATAAAGTCATATTCAGTTACAGCTCTAGTTTTCCATGTTTCTTACCCTTTCAAAGATAACTCTCACCATTTGAACATCATTTAACCCTGTACCAGACTACAAGATTTAAGCCTTATCCAAATTGAAAGCATTTGCAGATGACAATTTCATCGTGGCACTAACAGTGCAATCATTTTTTGATGGACTTGAAAACATTTTGGGAAAAGAAGAAAATGCTAGTTACCAGCATTTTCTCCTTTTCCCAAAATGATTTCAAAAGGCTTGATTCCAAGGGTCGGTAAATTTGTCATTGTGTGGTAAAGGGTTAGTTTGTGGTCTGCGAATTCTTTTAGCTCAGAAAAGTCTAAAATTTTATCATCTAATAAAGGGTTATGAAATATAATACAGTGTTTCCAGAAACTGATATCTTATAAACATTGTTTTATAATGGGGATGATGGAAGGTGAAAGAGGCGAAAATGTTTACCATATCACACAGTGTCAAAAGTCATTATGTGTATTTTCACTTGTGACTTTGCCATCATAAAAATATTAGTTTCAACATTCACCTGGTATACCTGACTTTCATTCAAATGAAATTATTATTATCATAGTGTTTTTACAATAGAATACAGTAGATCTAATATTTTTGTCCTCTTAGGTATACTGGAATGAGATAGGTGGTCAAGAAGAGGTCAAGTTAAAACTGAAACAAGCAGTAGAATGGCCCTTGAAACACCCTGAAGCATTTGATAGAATGGGTATCTCACCACCCAAAGGTATTTTGATGTATGGACCTCCAGGCTGTTCTAAAACAATGATCGCTAAAGCCCTGGCAACAGAGAGTGGACTGAACTTTCTTGCTGTGAAGGTATGTTTTGCCTTTAACACATGACAAAATTTTAGTTATGTACACATAACAACACTAACAGATAAGTTAAATCAGCTTTAATGCATAGATTTGTCTATGAAATGATAAAGGATATTGTTGTTGGAAAGGGTGAAAGTCCTGTTTACCAGCATATTCTCTTTTTCCCACAGTGATTTTCGACACTTTCTTCTTCAGGTTTGTTATATCTTTTTGCAAAACTAGACTTTTACTTTTAAGAAGAGTTAATTTTGTGTGCCACATCAAATGCAAATGAAGTTATAATCTGTGTCACAGGGTTTTGATGTCCCCTTTTCAACCAGATTATGCTTATAATTATACATGTACTGTTTTTTTCTTTATAGATTAAGACTAGATCAAAAGGCAGAATGTCAATCAACCCATTGATTAAATCGCAAATACAGCCTTCTATACGCCCAAAAGGTCGTATTATGTTATGGCCCCGATAGTCTGTTTGTCTGCCGTACGTCCATTAGCAATTTCTTGTATGTACAACTCTTCTTACAGTTTCCATTGGAAAAAGTTCAAACTTACTTTATTGAATCTCTCTGATTTGTAGTTCTGCATGTGATTCTTAAAAATTGGATTTCTTTTAGGCATTCTAGATTTGAACCCATTTCACTGACAAGTCCCTTTGGTTGTTTATGTGCCACTCTGTGAAACTCTTGATAGACATGTACTGAAGATTGCTTTTGATAACATCTCTAGAAAAACAGTAGCTACTTGTCACAGGCAGTTATTCCTTTCCTCATACATTGCTTTCTGCTAAAGTAGAAAGAGCAACTTTACCAGACTAGTCAAATGCACATATTTTGCCTGTGTACCATTTTAATTGAGATTATTTTGATACATTGTGTTAAAAGCAGGGCATTGTATTTTTCTACTCATGAAATTTGAATTTCTAGGGTCCTGAGTTATTCAGTAAATGGGTTGGAGAGTCAGAGAGAGCTGTTCGTGAGGTGTTTAGAAAGGCTAGGGCAGCTGCACCCTCCATTGTGTTCTTCGATGAAATTGATGCTCTTGCTATTGAAAGAGGAAGGTAGTTTTTTTTTTTAACTACTGATTATTTTGACAAAGACTAGGGCCCCATTTTATTAAGGTAGTTATGAACAAAATATGGGTAAGTTTTACATAAATATACATGTAGTATGGTGGCATTAATCTACTATGAGATGCCAGTTAACTTTCATGATTATTTCAGAAGACTATTGCGATACATAAAAAATTTCTAGAAATTTTATCTTTTCATTATACCCCGCTAAAAGAAATGGTTTTGGGGTATACTGGAATCAACCTGTCCATCTGTGCGTCCATCCATCCGTCTGTGTACGAAATACTAGTAATTTTGTGTCATGAACTACAATTTTCTTTCTATTGCATTGAAACTTTGCACATATACTGACCATATATTGAAGATTTGCAAGACACAATTTCCAAGCGTCAACTCTTCTTGGTTGAGTAATTATCTCGCCTTGAACTTGACACTTTTTTCTGTCAAAGTGCTGTGCAGTTTTGTGCAGATCAAGATCTAACTGCAAATAAATGCAGTCTGATCTTGAATCTTCATTGTCTGATATGGAGATATTTTATTCCCAGAAAAATAACTTTAAAGTAGCAAAGTTGGGGTTTTCCTATAAGCTTGAAGGTTTCATTTCATTTATCTAGCAGGATAAGGGTTAACTCTTAACTCATTACCAAACAACAATATTTTAGGCTTGTCCAAATTGAAAGCATTTGCAGACGACAAAATAAAAGTGACTTAGATTTTGAAATTTGTTTTGTAAAGGGTAGAAAACATTGTGGGAAAAGGAGAAAATGATGGTTACCAGCATTTTCTCCTTTTCCCACAATGTTTTTTAAAGGCTTCTTTTTCATGGTCGTCAAAATTGGATTGTGTGGTAATGACAGCATTTTAGAGTTATCCATATTGAAAGCTTCTTATTGTTACTGGCAACTTTTCTTGCTCTAAATTGTTTTCAAGAACCTTTGTCCTAATCCTTTTCCAAATAATCCCAAGTCCTCTTGACCTTGAAGAAAAATGTTTTTGAAAACCTGATTGATGGAAAAAAAAGAAAATGCTGATAATCAGCATTTTTCCATTTTCCCAGCTATTTTATCCTGTAAGAAGGAAATCCAATCATTTGAGCCACATTCGATATATTGCTTGTACATGTTATATAACTTCATTTTGACTTACCGTAGTTCAAATTTTTTCATCTGATAAAGTGTTAAGCGTCTTAGAAAAATTCAGAAGAGTGTGATTTAGGATAAATGTTAAAAAAATCAGTAGTGTAGTTTTTGGAATATGCAGTTTGCCACTAAAAAGGATTTTCAATCACTTCAAACCTGCTTAACTATTACCAAATGGCAATATTTTAGGTTTGTCTAAATCGAAACCATTTGCAGACGACAAAATAAAAGTGACTGAAAAATTGAATTTGATTTGTGAAAGGTAGAAAACGTTGTGCGAAAAGGAGAAAATGCTGGTTACCAGCATTTTCTCCTTTTTCCACAATGTTTTCTAAAGGCTTCTTTCTCAGGTCATCAAAAGTAGGGATTGTGTGGTAATGGGTTAACTTTTAACCCTACACCAATCAAGAGATTTCACTGTAAATTGAACGTACTTTCCAGTTCTAGTGGGGGGAGTAATGTGGCAGATAGAGTTCTTGCACAACTACTTACAGAGATAGATGGTGTAGAAAAATTGAAAGATGTTACTATTGTTGCTGCAACTAACAGACCAGATATGATTGATAAGGTAAATATACTGTCGAGTCTCAATACAATAAGACTTATGCCTTCACAAAAAAGGGGAGTTTGCCAAAGAAATCACTTTCATGTTGGAACTAAGTCCCTTATTTTTCTTCCACACAATATCGTGGTTTAACTCTTTAGCAAACGACAAAATTCTAAAGTGGTCCAAATTGGAAGCATTTTCCCACAATGTTTTGCTGGTTGCCAGCATTTTCTCCTTTTTCCACAATGTCTTCTTCCGCATCCAAAACAAAAATCATCATTTCAGTTACATTTAATTTGTCGTCTGCAAATCCTTTCAATTTGGACCAGTCCAAATTTTTGTCGTCTGGTAAAGGGTTAAGCAATCATAGGCATGCAGTAAGGATATGGATAATATCTTAATGATGAATGTCATAAAAGGTTGTACTGAAACTTCCATTACTTGGGCTGTTTTTGCAGAAAACTTCTAGATTTTTTCACAGCCTCTCTGCATCATGTCTGTAAGTTATCATGTGCACATGTAAAGTGTCGACTTTTTTTTATGTATTTCATTGCTGGTGATATTTACTTCAAACCCAGGCTAGTTGTTAACTATCAAAAGAAGAATTCATGCCAGAAAGGTAGGTAACCATGAAAATATTTTTCACACAGATTTTCCACTTTTCCACTTAAACCTGTGACTCAAAAAGCAACTATAGATCAAAATTAACACCTACATGTGGTGCACTTGTTTTGTAGGCATTACTAAGACCTGGCAGGATTGACAGGATTCTATATGTTCCCCTCCCTGACGACTCAACAAGGAGAGAAATTTTTAAAATCAAACTTTCAAAAATACCTGTTGATGAAGAAATCACTGTATCTTGGCTATCAGAGAAAACTGCTGGTTACACGGGGGCTGAGGTATGTTCCTTAAATTGCATCCGTTGCTATCAATGTTGATCAAGATAAGACTACTTTTCAATGATAGTAAAGATCAAGACCGACTGTAAAGAGAGTGTAATCTTACATATTTGTCTGCTATTTTGTTATATATTCTAGCAAACCGTCAATATTAGTGTTTTTGATTTGCTTTCCATGACTGGTAAAAAAGTCCATTTGATTTATTTAGCCCACCAATTTATAATTTAACCCTTTACCACACGATCCCGACCTTTTACAACCCTGAGAAAGAAGCCTTATGAAAACATTTTGGGAAAAGGAGAAAATGCTGGTAACCAGCATTTTCTGCTTTTCCCACAATGTTTTCAAAAGTCTTCTGTCTGTCTCTGGGTCTAAAAAACCAGGGATTGTTTGGTAAAGGATTAAGGTATATGTGGATAAAATGAGGCTAAAAGTATGTGATTGTTTATTGCAAGAGCAGTGAACATTATGGAAAGAGGGAGAAACTGTGGATTATACCAGCATTTTCTCCTTTTCTGAGTATTTCAGGGCCTTTTTCACTTGAGGTATTTCACTTTCTTTAGGTAAAGAGTTAATTGTACATTAAAAATTTTACCCTCACTTTTCTTTTCTTCACAGATCACATCTGTGTGCCATGAGGCAGCCATGTTTGCACTTCAGGAGAGTATTCACAGTCAACTTGTACTAAAGTGCCATTTCAAGTCAGCTCTGAATACAGTGAAACCTCGTATTAGTAGTTCCTTGTTAGACTTTTATGAAAATTATAACAAATCTAGTGGATTACATACTATATAAAACTTCTGTGAACATTACTATTGTTGTTTGTTATTCATAATTCCCTCAACTATCAAGTCAAGAATTAAACTTGAGTAAGGTTGTATGTTTGTTGTAAAGCAAAATTTTGTATCCTCTGTCACTGTTTTAGTTTTAACCCTTTGCAAAAAAAAAAACAACCCTGAGTTTTAAGGACCCTGAGAGGTAAGTCTAAGGTAAACATTGTTAGAAATGGAGAAAATTCTGGTTACCTTTCCCATAATGTTTTTAACTTTTCAGACATGATTTCCGTTATTTGAACTTTACTTATCTTTTTACCACACACAAAATCCCTAATGACCCTGAGAAAGAAACCCTTACAAAACATTGTGGGAAAAGGAGAAAATGCTGGTAACTAGCATTTTCTCTTTCCCACAATGTTTTCTACCATATTGATAAATAATTGCATCATTTGAGCCACATTGAAATTGTTGTCTGCAAATGCTTTCAATTTAGACTGGGCTAAAATTTTGTTGTCTGGTATAGAGTTAATCTGCTGTCTGCAAATTCTCTCTGTTTGAACCAGTCTGTTTTACATTCATAAAGAGTTTGACTAGTTTTGCTGCGATTACATTTGATACTTAACTCATTACCAAACAACAAAATTTTAGGTTTGTCCAAATCGAAAGCGTTTGCAGACGACAAAATAAATGTGACTGAAAATTTGAAATTTGTTTTGTGAAGGGTAAAAGAAACATTGTGGGAAAAGGAGAAAATGCTGGTTACCAGCATTTTCTCCTTTTCCCACAATGTTTTCCAAAGGCTTCTACCTCAGGGTTGTCAAAAGTAGGCATTGTGTGGTAATGGGTTAATACATTTACTGGTAACCATCATTTTCTTTTGCTGCAATGTTTTCTTCCCTGTCAAAACAGAATTTCAAAATTTTGGTCATATTTAATTTGTAGTCTGCAAATGCTTTCAGTTTCAACAAGTAATGATAATGAAAACAACAACCCAATAAAACAGGTTTTTTTTTTCAGCAAACAACATACTAGTACATGTATTCATAATTTAACTCTTTCCCACACAATCCCGACTTTTGACAACCCTGGAGTAGAGGGCTTTTGAAACATTGTTGGAAAAGGAGAAAATGCTGGTAAACAGCATTTTCTCCTTTTCCCACAGACTACCCTGTCACAGACAAATTTCATCATTTTAGTCACATTCAATTTGTCGTCTGCAAAAGCTTTCAATTTGGACAAGTCTAAAATTTTGTCGCTTGGTAAAGAGTTAAGGTCAATTTGGTCAGCTTGAATCAATCTGTCTAGGCGCGATAGTTCAGTCAGTAGCTTGCAGGACTTGAGACCAGGGAAAAGCTGGTTCGATCCTCGGCTCAGCCAATGTCTTTCTGAGGATCAATGTAAGGATTCAATGCTGATCAATGTTTCAACTATGTTCATGTGGGAAAGCAGCTCTAGGCTTGAAAAGAATATTGCTAGTCAGTTCTGGTTAAAGAAAATACAGGAATGCATGGATAGGTGCACTTGCCGCCGCGATAAAACTGAAATAATGTTGAAAACGGTGTTAAACACCATACAATCAATCGTACAATCACGAATCGATCAACAAGACAACTCATTTTTTAATTTTTTTTTATTTGAATAAAATAAATTTGATAATCATGGAAAAAAGAGCTTGGTGTATAATTCCATGGATATATGTATGCACTATGTGCAAGGAATGATGTCCAAGCAGAAGGTTCGAGGTTCCATTCCCGGTCGAAGCGACCGATTTTTGTGTGTTTTGTTTCTCGTTATTTAATGATCTATAATTTCATGGACCAATATAAGAAGCCCGTGAGTACTTGCAAAACACAATAACTCTTACATGTTTGAACTAAAAAAATGTCTCTTTCGAGGGGGACATCATTTCAACTTAATAGCTTGTTCTCAGAAGTAATCTTGTGTTTGTTTTTTTTTATTTTGATTCTCAAAGGGTCTAACTCTTTACCAAAAGAAAAATATATGGATCGATCCAAATTCAAAACAATGGGCAACAAAAAAAAAAAAAGTCTGGCTCACATTACTGCTTTTGTCCTTGAAAAGCTACAAAACATTGTGGGAAAAAGTTCTTCTTTTCCCACTACTGCTGTTAGAGGTCTTTTTGTTAAGGTCGTTCTTAAAGGAACCCTTTACTCCATAGATACTCATTTCTACGCATTGCTTGTAGGATCCTTTTGCCACAATGTTTTCTATGCTATCAAAATGTGTTATATACACATATGAAATAGCTTCATCCTTGCTGTTATTTAAGGTCAATTAGAGATACCATAGAAATGCCTTATGGTGTAAAGGGTTAAGATGCCTTTAATTGGTTGGTCTGGTTGTATGGAAAAGGGCCAACTTGACGAGTGCCTTTAATTTGGACAAGTCTTAAAGTGTGTCGTACGGAATGGTCAAAAATTTTTATATATTTCTCAAAAGGGTTTAACATGAGATACAGGCGGTCATTTTTGAAGTTCATTTACTCATCACCTTCTCATCGTAAACCGGTATTGTTCCCGGTTATTAACTGATTATTCTTTTATCTCCACACTTTGATTATAAAATTAAATCTTCACGGTTTTCCTGTTCAATCAACATGTAAATGTAATTAGGCTCAATGGGTGTAAAAGTTTGATTGAATCAGATAGTTTTTGACTTCAGACGAGGTGCACATGTGAGGAAAATATAATTTTGGATAAAAAAAATCATTAAGTTAACAAGTTATGGATTGTTTTTCGAATCAAAAAGGTAAGCTCTTATATTCTTCATTATCTTTTTAAAAACATAATCGGTGTATTAGTGTTAAGTTTAGTCAACCCCTTTTCACGCAGTCCCGAGTTTTAAAGAACCTGATGAATACGTCTTTGAAAACAGTGTGGGAAAAGGAGAAAATGTTGGTAACCAGCATATTCTCCTTTTCAATTTTTTTAACACTTTCAAAAAGTAGCCCTTATACTTTTAGCCACATCGAAGTTGTTTTCAGCGAATACTTTTACCCATATTTACCACACTATCCCTACTTTTGACGACCCTGAGAGAGAACGCTATAGAAAACATTGTGGGAAAAGGAGAAAATCCTGGTGACCAACATTTTCTCCTTTTCCGACTTCGTTTTCTGCCATTCACCACATAAATTTCAAATTTTCAGTCACTTTATTTTGTCATCTGCAAATGCTTTTGATTTGGACAAACATAATTTTGTCGTTTGGTATTGAGTTAAATTTGGACAAAACTAATCTCATTTGGTTAAGTTAAAACGAAACTGAATCTATTGCGAAGGATAAATTGATCCAACAATACATCAAACAGCAAAATAATGGACTTTTCCAAATTGAAAGAAATTGCAGACGACAAAATAAAAGCGGCTCTTAATGAAGAAAATGGCTGAAAAATGGTGAAAGAAGAACCAATATTTTCTCCTTTCCCTAATGTTAAGTGCTCGTTCAGATAAAATTCAATATTTGAGTCACATTTGGTTAGTCGCCTGCGGAGTTTCAAGACAGTTCCACGACAAGACAGTTCCCCGACACTTTTGTTTCAAGGCAAATGACCTGGGCGAAGTCATTTATACATAAAATCCTTTAACAAACATTCTTTTATCCATTAAAATATTTATTTTGTTCTTTGACATCGTACAAAACTGTCGGGGAAATGTCTTCAAAAATGTCGGGGAACTGTCTCGAAAACTTGTGTCGCAGAACTGTCTTGTCGGGGAACTGTCTTGTTCCCGCCTGCGAAAGGAGAAATTATAGTTAATCAGTGTTAGGCTTATTTCCTCATCAGAAAGTTTTCAGACAAAAGTTTACCCTTTTGCGCCTCATTTGATTTGTCGTCTGCCTTAGGTTCGGGTGTAACCGGGTCGACAATTTTGTCAATCGTTAATTCTTTACCAAAACACAACATTTGTACACTGATCCAAATTGAAAGGACTCACAGACGACAACAAAAAGAAAACGTAACTCGAAGATTTATTTTCTGCAGGATAGGAAACACCGGGAAGAGGTGAAAATGCTGGTACAAGCACCTTTTCCTTTTCCCACAACGTCTTCACAAGGATTCTGTCACAGGGTCGTAAAAAACCAGGGTTGTTTTGTAAAGGATTAATGAGTTGAAGGAAAATGTGCCTCTTGAAGAATGCATCTGGCATCCTTTGACCTTATTCGCTTTTATACCTTTTTTTAAACGACCTCGTGCGTAAACGTTAATAAGGAAGAAAACTTTTGAAAACAATGTGGGAAAACGAGAAATTGCCAGTAACCAGCATTTTCTCCTCCTTCTACTTTGTTTGCTTTCCTATTTCAAAGCTATTTTTTGGGAGAATGATATCCTCTTATTGGACAACGTAGATCAAATATCAGACGGCACTTTTTCTGCAGTCTGATCTTGATCTACACTTCTTTCAAAGGTCAGTGAGTCGTGCTTCTGAGCATAAGAGTTAAAAACCATTTTCTTTTAACACTTTCTGAAGATTTGGGGAAGATTGTCGAACCCTGTCACCTCAGTGGTTATACGTGGATAATTACAACGTGACGAATTCATTCTGATAAACGCTTTTTATTCCATACTTTCCAGTAGGTTATCGAAAAATACCGATGAAACATTTTCGAACTTTCATGGTTACGACCAGCGAAAATGCCGATTGTTACATTGTAACTCTTCATTTGAAGGCGGAAACAGTTGTTCCCGCGCACTAGTTACCTAGCTAAAGTGAGCATGCCTCGCAATCAGATGGACATATGACAATTTTACCTCCTATTTCTTGTGCTTGAAGTAATGACGTAATATTGTAGTCAGTTGCTACGCGGATGGGGTACCCCACGGGGAATAATCGAAAGGAACTTTACTGCATTTTGATGCAAGTCCCTTCACGTCTTTAAAGAAAAAGTTTGAAAGCACGAAATAAACAAAATAGGCATATTTGGGTTTTTGGGGTGAAAGATCAAAACTTATTTCATCAAGTAAACATCATTGGTAATAGACTAGATCTATTTTAACGAGTGGTAACTTCCCACAATATTTTCGACATTTTGAAAAATTAAGATCATTTGTTGTGTCACATTTAATTTGTCGTCTGCAAATGCTTTTAATTAGGAACGAACAAACGAAGGGCCACCCCAATTTTGTCGTTTGGCGAAGAGTTAAAAGATCGTTTTTAGTTCTAAATCTACTTTTAACCTTTTGCCATCATCCATATGCTTAAAATACCCCGAAGAGGACGGCTTTTGAAAACATTATCGTCAGAAATGCTGTCAGTTATTTTTGCTCTGACTCATCATGTTTTTTATTATATAAAAGACAGATTTACATGTCGCTTGTAGGTGCTTTCAGTTTGGACAAATCCCAAATTTTGTCTTTGGTAAACTCTTTACCACGAAAATTCGAGCTGTTACTAGATCTACCCTGAAGGAAAAAGCTTTTAACTCTATGCCAAACGACAAACTTGTAGACTGGTCCAAATTGAAAGCACTTGCAGTCGACGAAATAAACGTAACTAAAAAATTGAGACTTGTTTTTAGTAGGGTAGAAAACATTGTGGGGAAAGGAGAAAATGCTGGTTACCAGCATTTTCTCCTTCTCCCACAATGTTTTAAAAGGCTTCTATTTCCGGATAGTAAAAACCAGGGCTTGTTTGGGAAAGGATTTAAAGTATTACTGGAAACAGGAAAAAGTTTGGTACCCAGCATTTTCTTGATTTCCTACAAAACCTACCATTTCAATGAAATGATCTTTTAACCTTTTACCTCATTAGGCATTTCTATGGTATGTCTAATTGGCCCTAAATAACAGCAGAGATGAAGCTGTTTCTTATGTGTATATGACACCTTTTGAAAGCATAGAAAACATTGTGACAAAAGGTGAAATTGCTCGTCACGAGCAATTTCACCTTTTGTCACAATGTTTTCTAAAGGCTCCTACCAGCAATGGGTAGAAATGATTATCTATGGAGTAAAGGGTTAAGCTGCATCGAAATCGTTTTTCTGTAAATATTTTGAATTTTAACCCTTATCCTGCTGGATAACTAAAACAAATTTTAACTCGAACATCGCTGTTTCTATGTTATATTCAGGGGAATAATATCTCCTTATCGGATAGTGTAGATCTAAGATCAGACTGCACGTTCTATGCAGTCTGATCTTGATCTACACTATCCGCAAAAGGTCAGTAAGTCGAACTTAGCAGCCGAAGGGTTAGCAAGTCTGAAATTATACTAATCTTGGACTATAAGATGAGCCAAGGATAGCAAAATCTCAAAGCCTTTTCATTTTCTTTCCTATCCATTTCGTATTAGACAAGACTGAAGCCTGCACACAGCCTAGACGACGACGAAGCCGGACAGTTTTTGCACCAGAGGCAATTTATAAAATGGAAGAATTGTTTAACAAGAACCGTTATCCGGACATACAAGACAGAGAAACTCTAGCACTGGAACTGAATTTACCTGAACCACGGATACAGGTACTTTATCATTTATTACACGATTCCGGATTTTCATTACCTTGAGGAAGGTGGCTTTGAAAACATTGTGGAAACAGGAGAAACCTTTTACCACACTATCTCTAGTTATACCGACTCTGATGCCAAAAGCATTTCAAAACATCGTAGAAAAAGCAGAAATCCTTTGTCACACAATTCTGAATTTAAACGACCGCGATGGAGACACGGCTTTTGAAAACATAATAGGAAAAGGAAAATAACACAAACGCAGGTCTATCGATCCTAATGGAAAACGCTGATGAAAGCGTTGTGGGTAAATTAAAAAAAAAAAACCCAAAACTTTTCAACACAACCCCGAGTTAAAAGACCCCGATGGAGTTAGCTTTGTGGGAAAAGGAGAAAAATGTACAAGCGTGACAATCCTGAGTTTTAACGCCCTTGATGGAGAAGGGATAACAACATTGTGAAAGAGTAGGAAATACTGGTAACCAGTATTTTCTCCTTTTGCCACAATGTTTTCAAAGGCTCTTCTTCTGATGGTCATTTAATTTTGTCGTACATCCAGTATAAGGTACACCATTGCTACCAGGACTTTCAACACAGTCATATAATAAAGTTTTAACTCTGAGTAGGCATCACTTTGTGAAATCAAAGCGTTGAGAACGCTGAAGTGGTATTTGTCAAGGAACCCATTGTGTGGATTTAATGATTTCAAAAAAATGGAAAAGTGTTCAAATAATGGCTTTATCATTTTTGTATAGATTGTCTCCCTTCGATAACTAGGGAGAGTCAGGAGTAACGTCCCTTTACAGTAAGATGCGTGATGGATAGAGAGAAAAGACATGCGAATATATCGAATAGAATTAAGTTTGTACCTGAAAACTACGATTTTGAAATATCTTTACCCGTTAACATTTAATTCACAATTAACTATTTCGATCTATAAATGTTCATGCGCAATCATATTGAGTAGCGCTCAGTTATAGGATGAACAAGCAATGGGACGAACTGACTTTAGAGCGAAAAAGCCCAAAACGAAGTGATTGGTAGACAAATTTTGTACATTGCGTCAACAGACGGCTATGAGCGAGTGAAGCTATTTCAATCCAAAATTAGTATTTCAACGATCGATGACGTCACCCAATGTCTTCTAACCTGCCATTTCCAATCACATATCTGAGTGCTACCGAAAAATTCGGAAGAAAAATTGAGTTTAATTGAATTATTTCCTTCGGCTTTGCACAAAATTCTGCAAATCTTGCTCTTGAAAATGAGAGAAATATTTAAGCAAAAGGGTTGAAAGAATTTCTGAAAAAACAGAAAATTCTTAGAACCTACATTACACACACGAAACTGACCAATTGAATGTGCCAGAGATTTAAAACATTTTGGGAAAACGAGAAAATACTCGCAAACAGTACACGCTTCTTCTGACACAATTTCTCCCAAACGACTTCTAAATGGTTGTAGAAGCATATAAAATATTTGATAAAGCTAAAATAAATAACACGCGTTCAACTTCATGATCGTCCCTCTGGGAAAAAGGGTTTAAACGCATACTACTAAATAAACCCGATGAAAAGTAGATATTGAACTACACTGAAACGGACTTCTCAACGGCCACTTTTGTTATTCCTATAAACTGGAGCAAGTATAAGAAATGTTAATAAAAACAAATTGTGACATATTTCTGGTCGTTAACCATGATGGTATAGTGATGAAAAGTTCTCGATTTTGCCATCAGATTGACTTCTCTTTTTCAAAAAGAGGTAAACTAGTTGTTTGGGCATGCGTGGTGTCTACCAGCAAAAACAGTTTAATTTGTAAGCAATAAGAAAAGTACCACGAAAATTATTTTCTGAGAAAAAAAAAATGTTATCCGAAAAAACAAGCATAGAGTTTTCAAAAACTTGATATTTCAATTTACCATGTTGAGTGAATGTTCAACAAATAAGTTCCTTCCCAGTTTGGCTCATATATGTTTTCAGACCGGCCAATTACTCTGCAAAAAGTGAAACTAAATAACATGTCCCTTTTTATAGGCAGTGGCCGTTTAGACGTTCGTTTCAGTGTACATGGGCCTCTTGTTTTGGTTGCAGAAGAAGTTCTTCGACATTTAGAAAGTTGACCGATAGTGCTCAACAACAGATACATGTAGCAAAAAGTTTCTGACCTAGAGCGATACTTTTTGTGCATACATCAAACCCCCCTTTCACAGAGATGACTCTTTTCGATATTGCAGGTTTGGTTTCAGAATCGGAGATCAAGAACCAAGAAACGTAATTCATCCATAGAAAAATCGAATTCTATCATGCGCAGTGAAATAGTCTCGAGAGTATCCACGAAAGATCAAAGTGACCAATCAACGTTGAGCAAAGATGACAATACTCAGGTATGTTAAATAACTTGAAATTTTCTGGAACAAATCTAGCTAGATGACCTTAAAAACATCCTTTGAAAGTTTTCCGTTATCTGGTTGAATTAAAGATATAAAGAAATGCCATGAAAAAAAGGCGCAGGAAGAGGAGAAAATGGTCGAAATGAGACTGGTCGAAATGTGACATAACGTCACATTTTACCACAATATAGACTTGTGCAAAACAGAAAATTACATAAAAAAAACGGAAAGTGTCGTGTCGGATTAGCCTTCGCAGACTGCGTAGATCTGAGACGACACTTTACACAAACATTCGAATGACCCTTTTCACTGGTTTCAGGCCAACATATCGACCAACAGCATTGATAGGGGGTAAGGGAGAGAGCATGAGAACGTTTATGCGATATATATATTAATGTTTTCTTGTAAAATATTGATGTAGTGATACGATTTGTGAAATCAATGCTTATGATAATATTAGAATATTAGTGAAATGACAGAAATATCTCTCTTTACTCCTGCCCCAGCTAATATCAAAGACCAAAGAACTGGCGTTACAGTATTTGATAACAGAAATGATAATGGAACATGCATAAATGAAAGGGAAAAATGGGTTGAACTAATTTTGCAAAGTCCCCCCGGCAATACTCTGCAGTTACATGAATGCATACGTCATCTGTCACCTTTTTTCCGCCCGCAAATTGAGGTCTATTGCATACGATGTATAATACAAAGCAAGTCATCTCATTAACATGGATCCATTGAATTATTTATTCATATTATATTTCATGTGTCTATTTATAGAAATTTTATGGGTAAAGAAATGTCGTCATTTAAGCTGGGGAGAATTATTTCCCCGTCACAGTGAATATTTTCCTCCTGCCGAAAACTCGGTTAATTGACTTGAGATCACTAGTTTTAAAAGTGGCATTCGTAGATAAAATAATCAGAGGAAATATAATATATCATTCATTTCATCAGCTTCTGGTTAATATGGGGAAATATTTGCCTCAAAAGGGAAAGGTGTGCGAAAATAACCATCCATAGCTAAAAGTTTTTACCAATGTCGGCCTACATGACATGGGTAGATATTTTTTGAAGACAATTTTAACCTCCTTTTCGCAGACAGTGGCTCATGTGATTAAAATACTGTTGACAGAGGCAAACCCCATTCAGACAGGGAAAAAATCTAGTTTTAATCCCAATGTTATGTGTTCCCAGATAGAAAGACATTCGATAGTCAAAAAGTCAAAAGCTTTTCTAATATAAAGAATCTTAATTGTAATCTATGCATATGTTGTTTGCCCACAGGAAAAGGAAAAGGAGCAGGCGGTTTCAAATGTTCAGCAATCGGCAAATTTCAAGTCTCATCCCACTGAAATGATTCAAACAAAACCAGAGACCAATATCTACACGACATCCATATTAAACAGCTACGTCAGCGACATGTTTTATCGTGATTGGCTATCATTACCTCATGACTTGACTTCATTAAATGGATGGTTCCCATTTCTTCATTATGGAAACCAACAAGAATTCATAACCAACAATACGTACAGTAGTAACAGAGAGCACGGAAACCAGGAAACTTCAACTACATTACACACAGGTGGATCTAGTTCTGAAGACGGCTGCATTGTTGACAGATTATTTCGATTCAGTAAATCAAGACAACAACTCAAGGATAAAAAGAGAAAGCGAGAGGAAGTAGAGCCATACAGAATGAAGGTACCTAGGATACATAAAGTGGGCTGTTCTACATCTGAATTCGAAAGATCTGAAGATAGACGTTCTGACATAACCTCAACAGAGTTTTCAGCGTACCCCTATGTCTATCAGGGATTTAGTGCTACTTTCTTTAACTAAATTCTATCAAGTATTTATTATTTTTTTTTTACCTTTTACTAGCTGACATATTTTAATTTCAGTTGCATACTAAAAATGAATAGGCCATGCTTTTGGAAATGAGGTATAGTGCAACTGCATAAATATATTTAACCCCATTGAGCATGACTAACTATGGAGGAAGAAATTATTGTGGATTCAAGTAAAAATACATCTTGTCTCTTTTCAAAATGTTTTGAGAGCCCTCTGGACTGTTCACACCCGGGATAAATTTTAATTCATCCGTTTCCAAAACTTTCACAGAGAGTTAATAAAAAAAATTAAGGATAAGCCGATGTTTCTTTTTCAAAGAATTCAACACTGAACAAAAGTAATTTGTTCTTCATATAGTTTTTTTTCAATTGATTCTCTATATATTTTATAAAAGTTAGAGGTAGAAAGTGTTTTTCATAGTTTTCACTTCTGCATATTATTTCGAATTTGAAACTCTTCAAGTGTCTGTATTATATTGTAAGTACATGTAAATATGATGAATAAGCTTTATCTCAAATCCTATTGACACGAACTTGCAAATAGCCGAAAATTTTTCTAGAAATACAGAAAACCGGCATGAATACTACAAAATATGTACGAAAACATTATGTCAAAAGGAAAAATTGCTCGTTTTGAGCAATTTTTTTCTTTTGACACGATGTTTTCAGGAGGAAGAGAAGGATTTGAGAGAGGTAAATATGTAAGTTTTGATGTGCTGAACTTGCTTTATTTCATTATGTGGTGATAATTTGTCTGTTATTTTCTTGACTTGAACATATACATTATGATAGTTATATAATTGTGCTGTACAATTCTCTAGGCCCTCAACACCCTGGCATGTAATTCAATTTCAGATTTGTCCAAACTAAAAGCATATGCAGACGACAAATTAAATACCACTGCATTGATCATTGAAATGAAAATGTAGAAAACGATGTGGGGAAAGGAGAAACTGCTGGTAACCAGCATTTTCTTCTTTTCCCACAATGTTTTCAAAACGCCTCTTTCTATAGGTCGTTTGACCCATTACCACACAAAACCTACTTCTGACGACCCTGAGAAAGAAGTTGTAAGAAAACATTTTAGGAAAAGAGGAAAATGCTGGTAACCAGCATTTTGTCCTTTTGCCACAACGTTTTCTACCCTTCACAAAACAAATTTCAAATTTTCATTCATTTTTAATTTGTCGTCTGCAAATGATTTTGATTTGGACAAGCCAAAGATTTTGTCGTTTGGTAATGAGTCAAATCTGGATTTTGAAAACTTAGAAAATGTTATGAGAAACATAAAGGATTAAAATGCCCTTTCAAATTATTGTTTACAGGTACAAGTTTAACCTGAATTAAATACTATAATAATTGTTTTGAACTCGTTGATTTTTAGTTGTTTTCAATTTCAATTATCGTCTAACTTTCATTCTTCCCCCCACCTTTTCTTTAATTGTTCCTCCCTGCATCATAGTTTAATCAAATTACCAAAATATGCACTGAGATTTACTTAGCAGTTTGACCCTTTAACGCACAATCCCGACTTCTAACGACCCTGGGAAAGAAGCCTTTTGAAAACTTTGTGGGAAAAGAAGAAAATGCTGGCAACCAGCATTTTCTCCTTTTCTCTCAAAGTTTTCTATCCTTCCTAAAACAAATTCAATTTTTTCAGTTTCGTTGATTTTGTCATCTTGCAATGTTTTCAATTGGACTAGTTGGAGTTTTCGTCGTTTAGTGAAGAGTTACGATCCGTGAGATTTCAAATATTCATTCAGATCTTTAAGCCCAGAGCAATTTACCAAACGACTCGGTTTTGAACTAAAATGTACATGCAGTCCAATACCGTGCATATGGAGACATAATCATAATGTAGAAGACAGATTAATTCCAACTCAAAACTAAAGATTTCTCCAGAAGAGGGTTGAAAAATGGTGGGAAAGGTTGTGGGGGGGAGTGGAGGGGAGAGAAACCTGGTAGCCAGCATTTTATGCTTTTTCCACTATGGTTTCGGAAGCACACTCCCTCATTACCGTTTTAAATTAGGGATTGGTTTGTTAAAGCTCGTTGATCTTCTTTCTTTATAGCTGTGAAATCAAACAGGCGAACAGTCACCGTGAGCTGCCCGAAAAATCAAAGCGTTGAGAACGCTGAAGTGGTATTTATCGAGCAAAAAAATTGTGTGGAATCAATAATTTGAAAGAAAAAGAGAAATATTATTCAAATAATGGCTTGAAAGTCAACCTGCTAATTAAGTGAATATCCTTTTGGTTGAAGAGAATTACTTGTGTATTGGTGGTCTTCCTTTGATCATAGGAAGGAATCAGGGATAACGTCCCTTGATAGTAGGGTACATGATGGGTAGAGAGAGAAACCATGTAAATTTATCGGGAAAAAAATCAAGTTTACACCTGAACACTATGATTTTGAATATCTTTGGCCGTTCACAGTAAATTTACAACATTACAATAAATCATTTCGATCTATAGATATTCATGCCCAATTAAATGATGTAGCGCGCGATCATTTTATGAACAAACCATAGGACGACCTGGCTTTGGAACGAAAAAGCCCAGGACAAAGCGACCGTTGGAAGAATTTCCTATCGTTGCGTTAGAAGGCTATGAAAGAGTGAAGCTATTTTCAATCAAAAATTGATATTTCTATGATCGATGGCAACACCAAGCGTATTTTAACATGTCATTTTCAAATGCATACCTGAGTTCTACAGAAAAATTCCTATGCCTGAGAAAAATTGAGTTTATTAGGGTTTATTTCCTGGCTTTGCACAAAATACGATACATGGTCTTCAAAATTCGAACTCATTGTGGTATTGTCTTCGACAAATACCAATGATCTTGATCTACAATGTCCGCAAAAGGTCAGTGAGTCGCGTTAGCTAGCCTAGCAGTTAAATACCGGATGGCAAAATTTTATCTTTGAAAATTTTGAATAAGAATATTAGGCAAGAACCGTTGTTAAACATTGCCGATAGATATGTTAATCAGGGCAGTTCAAATACAAGCCATACTACTTTTCATACTGAGATTTTAAGAAAGTCAGTCTTCACGAATCCTTTTTTTGTTTTTTCACGTATGAACATTGTGTTCCACGTTTTAATATAATTAATGATGGAGGTTGCCTGGCCGCTGTGAGGTAGTTTGAGACCAAATTAGATATTGATTTAAAAAAATTATACATTATTGTTTTTACAAAACATTTTTAGATTTGAACGTATTTGACACACGTATGTACTCTTTATATAAACTATGACAATGATCTCAATATCGATTAGATATCGATCAGAATCAAATTAAGAATGGGTGACTGTACATAAAAAATGTGATCAATTTAATTTTTCATTCAGTTTTTTTGATTCAGTTTGTTAATCTGATATGACGGGATCACGATATGTCCTACACTGAGGTTAAGAATATATTCTTTTTTAATATTACCATGGATCTATTTTTTTTTGAATTTTGAAATGTAGTGCTTGTGTAAGTACCTTTACTGCGAATAATTCAGGGTCGAAAAGACAATTCTTTTATATAAATACATTTAAATGTTATTCTGTTACCTTATATCACATGAGGTAAATGTTCTAAGAGAATTAATAAAATTAAATGCAAACTTGTTAACTTGACCCACCGTAGAGAAAAATAGGCGGACTGGATCCGTTGCCCTGTCTGTCGGTATATCGTCGGTTCAATTCAAAAACCTTGTAACTACAGCTTCTTTAACCCTTTACCAAACAATCCCATTGTTTTTACGACCCTGAAATACAAGCCTTTTGAAAACATTGTGGGAAAAGGAGAAAATGCTGGCAACCAGCATTTTCTCCTTTTCCTACAAAGTTTTCTACCCTATCAAAGCAAAATTGCACCATTTGAGCCACTTTGAAATTGTTGCCTGCAAATGCTTTCAATTTCGATATATCTAAAATTTTGCTGTGTGGTAATGGGTTAAAGCTGTAGTTACGAGGTTATTTTAAGTAAACATGTAAATATGTATTTGTTTCTCGGAAAATGATTACATTAACTTTTTGCAATGGTAATTCCCCACCAGAGACATTACTCAGCCTTCAGCAATGAATCCACTTGAAAGGCTAGAGATACACCTGGAGAACAGTCGGGAAGGTACATTCCTCACAGGTCAAAATGTTCCCGGAAAACTCGTCGTCGTACTTAGACGGAATTTGAAAATACAAGGTAAAATTGTCAGTTATGTTTGTTTGTTTCTTATTGGTTTGTTCCTTGTTTGTCTGAATAATAGATTGCGATGGTTCCAACTGCCCTTCGGTATTATATCTAGACAAAAACTCACCTCATGTTTTTCAGGTTTTCACCCATACCAAAATGTGAACTGCAGTGCTGTTGGCATGACTTTTACCCAATTTACAAATCGCTGAACCAAGAAAGACCGTTCCATGTTAACCCTTCTCCTGCTGAATAAATCAAACTTTTCAGGCCAATAGTAAAAACCCAAACGATGCCAATACAAGTATATTTTTTAAAGAAAAATATCCCTTTATCGGACAGTGTAGATCCAAGATCAGACTGCACGTTCTGTGCAGTCTGATCTTGATCTACGCTGTCCGCTAAAGGTCAACAAGTCGCAATAAGCAGTTTAAGGGTTAAAACACTTGTACAGTAGAACTTCGGAATCAGTACAAAATGCAGTTTCAGATAGTTTTCAAACAGTTCAAGATAAGATAATACTATACATATATTGCAATCTGATCTTTGGTCTACAATATCAGATGCTCTATGTTTTATTCTGGCCTAACAAAATCTTGATACTAAAATAGCCGGTCTTTGTAAGTTTTTTTTTATTGGCTAGGGCCGTTTTCAACATCAGCGGGAACAATGTTTGACAGGACAATCATGTCACTACAGCAATTGAACCTAAAATTTAGTTTCGGAAATTTCTCTTGCACAACCGACTTTTCTTAGGCCACTGGCTGCTTTCCCACATACTCATCGTGAAAACTCATCTTTAGAACGATTTTTAGCCGCGAGAGAGTAATGAATCTTGTCTGATTGACCACTATCAATCCCCCAAAATAGTTTGGGCAAAGTCTGAGTTCGATCTCACGAAGTCAGTTTACTTGTCTTGTCCCCACAACTCACTTACCGTGCTCCTGAGAGCAAATTATGGTTTCACATAGCGTGCTACTACGTGATATTTTGACCAACTGCCTTAACTCTTTACCAAACGACAAACTGGGCCAAATTGAAAGCAGTTGCAGACAACAAAATTAAAGTGACTGAAAAATTGAAACTTGATTTTGGAAGGGAAGAAAACATTGTGGCAAAAAGGAAAAAATGCTGGTTACCAGCATTTTCTCTTTTTCTCACAATGTTTTCAGAAGGCTTCTTTCTCAGGGTTGTTAACAGTTTAACATGACGAATAACGAGTGAAAATAACTTTCCTTTATTCAGTTCTAAAAACCTTAATAAAGTTATTGTACTCTTCCGGCTGTTGCTGACACACTTCTCAGCCAGATTGGAATCACAGTTCAGAATCAGTAAAGTTGTTGGAAAGAGCTTAAAATTTGTCTGTGTTCTAGGCATCGAGATCAAGGTCAGAGGTCGAGGTCATGCACAATGGAAGGAGGGTGAAGGGGAAATGGAACAACTTTTATTCGAAACAGAGGATTATGTGAAACAATCGATTATAGTCGTAGGAAAAGGTGAGATTTCCTTAACCCTTTACCTGATATACCAATTTGAGGCTCTTCCATTTCAGCAGCAAATAAAGATTAGATGTCGAAAATATGGACAGATGTGGATACAAATATCTGATTGAGTGGAAAACATTGTGGGAAAAGGAGAAATTGCTCGTTACGAGCAATTTCTCCTTTTCCCACAATGTTTTCCAAAGCTGTCTGTTGTTGATACGTCAAAATGAGTATCTATGGAGTAAAAGGTTAACCAACAGCATTGACAAAGATACTGATATCATCATCATCATCGTCATCTTTGTCATTCATCATCGTCATCATCATTACCAATGCCTTAAAACCCCTTTTCACAAAGCATGACACTAATGTATGAGCCTTGCTCTGGCAAAAGGGGGCTTAATTTATCTCCGTGATTCGCTATACCGAGCAAGCAATCACATACATGTAATTATAGATCTATAAACTCCATTATCAACTAAATCTTAAGGTAGTATGGTCCTTGGACATGGAAAAATTTACGAAAGCAAGAAGTTGGTCGAAATTCCCCCCTTTTTTTGCATTAAGCCCCCTTTTCGAAGAGTGAGGCTCATATTGGTGTTTTTTTGTTTGCAGAGCCCGACAGAAACTCACCACCACACATTGAGTTTTTGGATAGCGGTCAGAACACTTTTCATTTCAACTTTACAGTCCCAGAAAATATACCTTCGTCATTTGAAGGTAGGTAATTGATTTCCTTCTTGGGCCACATTTATGCAGCCAGTCTTGTAAACTGGCCACACAGCTTTTCCTTTATGTTTTTTTCGGACAGTGTAGATAATGATCAACCGGTAGAGAGCATTTTTTTGTCCTTCTTGTTGTTCTTCATTTACTTCTTTTTATTCTCCTTGTTGTTGTTGTTCTTCTTCTTCTTCTTGTTCTCCTTCTCCTTCTTTTTCTTCTTTCCTTTAAAGTAATTATTTGTATAGAAACAGTGACATACGATTTATTCCTCTCATTGATAGGCCCATAGCTTCTGAAATTGCACACATTTGCTTTTTACGCTGTTTTTCGTAGAAAAGAAACAGTAAATAAAAATGTGCTACGGACATACAGAGTAAACATAAGCAAAATACGTCTTCATACAAACCTACAAACCCGCAGAATAAACTTTGCCACTTACATGAACCTGTTTTTGGTCGAGCGCCTAAAGAAGCGGGAAACCATTTTTACTCTCTACAAAGGAGAACGTGGTAATATTGAAAAAATAGATTCTACTCGAATTTCGACGTATTTGGTGGGGAATTTCTCGTTTGCTTGTCAATCCTTCTAAAAGAATATTGCGAAACTGCTAAAACAATTCACTCGCCCTTCCTGTGGATAAAAAAATAAACAGGTATAACAGCCCATAACCTCTACCGATCAGTGCAAGTTCGAAACATTCTCTGCTTAAAAACAGCGGTGCGAAATCATGGACGAAACGGTAACATTCCTGAAGTAATCAAAGTGCTAGAAGCAATGTAGCATAACTGATTATGCAATGCCATTATTCGAGTTTCATTGGCCTTTATAAAAGAATAACCTTTAATGTTTGAAAAGGCGCTAGCCGGTGCACTATTGCGATACCAGATATGCGCAGGTCTGGAGGAAAATACCATGGTCTAAAACCAGGATCTGACATCCCATCTTGGCAAAGCTTTGTTTGAGGATTGATGAACAAGTCACAAACCAATATGTGTTGGCAAGATTAAGACATTTTTATGCATGTTGAGGCACAAAGTGCAGGTGGGAGTAGGAGGGTGGGGGGGGGGGGAGGGGTGAAGTGTTCCCATTTATTGTAAAGCATAGAGGAACTCTCTCTAGTTTTTAACCGGCCGATTAGCTCAGTAGGTAGAGCGTAGGACTCGTGAACACAATGTTTCGGGTCTCTACAGGTTGTGGGTTCGAGTCACCGGCTGGCCAACTAAAAAGTTATTAATAGTCTTTCAGATGAGACATTAAACAGAGGTCCCGTGTGACAGTGCTATACACAGAGCATGTTTAAGAACCAGGCGGAGTTCTCAGTAGTTTCGTCCTGTATCCTTGCACTATCCCCCATAACAACTAACCGTCTTCTGGGGGCGTCACTCAGAAGGGCAACCGGTAGTGACGATAAATAAAAAGAAAAAAAAAATCTCTAGTTTTCAGTGCATAAATTTAACCCAAAGGTGTGCAGATCCAGAAGAAAATTAGTGCATGTATACAATACTTTGATTGACCACTTTAGTTGTGAATTTTTTAACACCTACATGGGTATTGTGTGCAACTGTTGATATTAGGATGTGCTCTAGAGTGTTTTAGAGAAAACCAGACTGCCATTTCGGGACAGTGTATATACACATCAAGATCATACTGCACTGTACTTGCAGTTTGATCTTTGACTAATGCTGTCCAATATTTTGTAAAATACATTTGCAATATATCCCATAAAAAGCAATATTTTGGGTTTATTTTTGAGAGACTCCATCTCATTTAATTGGTTCTAAATAATATAAATAAAGAACTTAGTAAAACATGTATTTCAACACATAGATTTATTATCTGTTTCCCACCTACAATTGAAACATAGGAGGAATATTAGAGGGAAGTGCATGGATTTATGATCTGTCACCTCCTACAAATGAAACATATGAGGAATATTAGAGGGAAATACATAGATTTAGCATCTGTTACCTCCTACAAATGAAACATCTAGGAGGAATATTAGAGAGAAATACATAGATTTTTTGATCTACCTCCTACAAATGAAACATAGGAAGAATATGAGAGGGAAATGAAATGAGGCTTTTTTCCAGAGATACTGCTCCAATTATTTATTAACGGGGGCCATGAAAAATCTCTATATAGACTATATTTTATTCATTTTATGAAGATTTTATTTGTCTGGTAATGACTTCACTCTTTACCACACAACAAAATTTCTGAACTTGTCCATTTTGAAAAGATGTGCAGACAACAGTCAATTTGTAGCACAGATGATGAAATTTGTCTTTGATGTGTAGAAAACTTTTTGAAAATGCAGGTTACCAGCATTTTCTCCTTTTCCCAAAATATTTTTAAAAGTCTTTCTAAAGCTGGGGATATTGTGGATAAGGATTAACCTTTTACCAAATAGTCCCTGGTTTTTATGACCTAGAAGAAGAAGCCTACTAAAAACATTGTGGGAAAAGGAGAAAATGCTGGTAACCAGCATTTTCTCCTTTTCCCACAATGTTTTCAACTCTTCTAAAGTCTAGTTTCAATTTTTGAATCACTTTAATTTTGTCATCTGCAAATGCTTTCAATTTGGACCAGTCTAAAATTTTGTCATTTGGTAAAGAGTTAAACAATCTCTCCTTGGTTCCTGCAGGTTTGCATGGATACATTAGATACTGGGTGAAAGCAAAGATATATGGCATATGGGGACTTCTGGATCAATCTGGTAAAGTGGAGTTTGGTGTACAAAGACCATTAGATTTAAACACAGTACCAGGAGCAATGGTGGGTTCTAATTACAGTCTCATTGGTGTTAAGAGATGTTCAGTTAACCTGCAGTTGAACGACCAATATCACGTTGGCAAAATTAATTGAGCCATGCTCAAGCAAAAGAGGTTCAACTCTGTAATGCTTAATTTTAAGCAAGTCATCACATAACAATGGATCTATAAATCCATTTTGTACAACAACTGGCTTAACCACAAAGTACATTGGTCCTTTGACATGCAGAAAATTGACCAATAGCAAGAAGATATTTTACCTAAGTCAGTCTGCATGGACTGTGCACTGTGGCGTTGGATGAAGCCCTTTTTCACGGAGCATTATTAGAGATGTCCTTTTGTCACATAACCTCCCTTGTTTTCAGTGTAATATACCCATTACAAATTTTCTTATCTTATACCTGTTGATATCACATTTGTGTGACATCATTTTTGACGTCATTTGGTACACATTTCATACATGTGAATGGGTCTCTTGGAAAATAGTGCAGGTGCATTTATGAATGTTTTTGCATCATCTGATCTATATTTTGTGAAAAATCGTTATGTGATAAAAAGAATCATTTGATTCTTTTTATCACATAATGACATTTGCAGGCATTTGAGATAAGATTTTATCAAATATGTAAAGGAAAATGTTGTTAAGCTCACCAAAGGCTTGCTTAATAACATTTCCCTAGACTCGTTTAATAAAATCTTATCTCAAAAGCCCACTCATGTCAGATCCTATATATCTTATACAAGGGCAGAAATAAGAGTTTGAATCATCTGGAACTATGATTCAAGACTGAAATTCAAAGATGAAAAACAAACTTAATCTCTAGATTGAACAAAAACACTTTCCCTCAATGACAACTTTTTACGCCCCTGAGGATCCCTCAATGACAACTTTTTACGCCCCTGAGGAAGAAGCCTTTTGAAAACTATGTGGGAAAAAAAGCTGGTAACCAGCATTTTCTCCTTTTTTCCACAAAGGTTTCTACCCTATCAAAGTAAAATTATACCATTTGAGCTGATTTGAAATCTTCGTCTCCAAATGCTTTCAATTTGGATAGTTCTAAAATTTTACTGTATGGTAACGCATTAACTATTTCTGTTTTCTTTACATATGGCTATGTGCATTATGGATACTATGTCCTTCAAAGGCTTGCTACATATACATGTCTGTTGTCAGGACCCAGCTGAAGTGGAAGACTCGTGCATTCTATGTGGTTGCTGTTTAAACAGTGGGTATGTCCAAGCATCATTACGAATAAACAAACGAGGCTTTATTCCTGGAGAGTCAATCATTTATAATGCTGAAATCTACAATGGCTCGGATTCAAGTCTAAAATCAACTAAAATCAAGTTTTATAGGGTAAGTTATGTGACATATCTTTTGCCATTTTAAAGCATTTGCTGTATCAATAACTGTTTTTCCTTTAACCCTTTCCATTTTAGTCCTAAGTTTTAATAATCTTGAGCCCGACCGGGGGGGCTCATTGGTGAGCGTGTCGGACTCATTACCTGGTGGTTGTGAGTTCGATACCCGGTTTAGGCGAACTTTTTTTTGGGGGTATTTTCACGTCTCACCTCTGCTGAAGCATGTGAGAAAAGTAGTCGGTGGCTTTGGAAAGAAAGTTGTGTTAGTACCGATGTGAAAGAGCCGGGAAACACATGTGCATCACCGACCGCCATGATATGACCTTAGCTGTGAAAGTGGCCTTAAACCCAATACAACAACAACATAATAATTTTGAAGAAAAATACTTGTAAAATTCTTCTTAGAAAGGAAGACAATAGTGGTAACCAGTATTCTCTCCTTTTGCCACAATGTTTTCTACCAAAAATTAATCCTATCATCTGGGCAACATTAAGATTTAACCATTCTAACATTAATAGTGTAACATAACATTAAAATTCTTACTAGATGATAAATAAGGATTTATACTGATGTAATATTTTGCCCATTTTTCATTTACCAAACTTCCTTTGATGTCTATCATGAAATAATTTGTTGATACTTTTGTTAATTTTCTTAAGAGGGAGGTAATTATTATCTCCCTTCATAATGAGAATAGTGGTTTTAGATTTATAAATGATAATTCAAGGAAGGAAAAAAAATTGGGTCTGCTAAAGTAGTACAATAATACTCATTTTTAATAATAGCTAATTTTGTAGGGTAATTTAATGATGGAAATACTGTTTTCCATTAGGAGGGTGCTACCTAATAGAAATTAACATCTATTTTAAGTCAATTGAGAAAAAAGTTCATGCAAATTACACTAATATGTCTTGACTTTGCTTCCTGGAAACTGTGCCAGTACTACCACTGAATGTGTTGGCCAGTAGACTGTCCTAAAGTCGACACCCCCTCACAGGTGTCAATCTCAGGACCTTATGGTAAGGGCTGACAATCTACCCCACAACCAAGAACACCATACATTAAAAATGCCAAGCCCAAGTGATTTAAAGTTTGACAATTTTGTCATTTGATACAGAAATCAAGATGTATTTTTGATTCTAGAAGAAAATTCAAAATGACCATGGATTACTGGTGTATTCAACAACCATTCTTGATTTTATTCTAGTGAAAAATTCAAATACTACCTATTTGGGTGACTGAGATAAGACATACATGTATCAGCTATAAGGAGAGCCTGTGTTTGAATTTAGTATGCCCTGTTTAACCCATTACCACACAATCCCTACTTTTGACGCCCCTGAGAAAGAAGCCATTAGAAAACACTGTGGGAAAAGGAGAAAATGCTGGTAACCAGCATTTTCTCCTTTTCCCACAATGTTTTCTACCCTTCTCATAACAAATTTCAAATTTTCAGTCACTAAATTGTCATCTGTATATGCTTTCAATTTGAACCAGTTTAAAATATTGTGGTTTGGTAATGGGTTAACAGCCTTTTACAGCTATAGTTGCCATCACAGATAATATAAATCAAAATCAGGCTGCACAAAATGTGCTATCTTATCTTTGATCTGCATTGAATGCTGGGCAGATATTGTTCTGAACAAAAGCAACACTAAAACTGAAATTATTTTGAGCTCTTTTTTTTACTGAGTATGTGAGTATGGTTCATTCTGCAGTCTAAATGTAAAATAAGTTACCAGCATTTTCGGGATTGTGTGGTAAAGGGTTAATGCTTTCAATTTGAACTAGGCCAAAACTTCATTTGTTTGGTAAAGTTAAAACAAATATCTTCAACACCATCTGATTTCAATCTTTTCAGGCGATAATATGTTAGACATATGTTGATAATTTTGGTGTCAAATGTCTTTATAGATGGTAACATACGGTGACTCACCATTTGAATCATTTACTACTGAAAAGAAAACAATGTCCGAAATCACACGAGGTAAAGTGAAATCTGGCCATCTAGAAGTGTACAAAGAGGAATCCATAACATTACCTTCAGTACTTCCAGTGACATCACTTCCTGGGTGCTCGTTCATCGATATTGATTATGTTGTCGAGGTTGTCTTTATTTGTCTTTCTTTTACTTATCATCAAATGACAAAACTTTTAGACTGGCCCAAATTGAAAGCTGCCTAAGCATTTGCAGACAACATAATAAATCTAGCTCAAGTGAAGATTTTAGTGTCTTTGATAGGCTAGAAATCATTATGGGAAAAGGAGAAAAGCCTGGTTACCAGTATGTTTTGCTTTTCACAAGCCTTCTTGTTTAGGTAGAGCTCAGGATTGTTTGGTAAACGGTTAACTTATGCCAGAGGCTGTTCTTCATAACCATTCTATATTCAGTTCTATTACAAATTCTTTGGCTGGGAATATGATTAGCCAAAACAGTTATTGTGTAATCCAATCGATGTACAGTCTTGGAATTAAGAATTACATGTAAATCAATATCCAGACTTGTTGATGTACATTTTGTCTGGTAGTTTTAACTCTCTATCACCTAAAAAAACTGATTTGTATATATTTAATCCTTTACCAAACAATGGGAATTTTAAATGACCCTGAAGTAGGAAGCCTTTGAAAACATTGTGGGAAAAGGAGAAAATGCTGGTAACCAGTATTTTCTCCTTTTCCCACAATGTTTTCTATCCCTGAAAGAAAAATTGAGTCATTTGAGCCACTACAAATTTGTTGTCTGTGAATGCTTTGAATTTGGATAGGTCTAAAACTTTGCCATGTATTCAAGGCTTAAAGCAGTTGCAGACAATATATTAAGGTGAAATTAGACTGAAAGGACAGAGAACATTTTGGGAAAGGGTGAAATTACTGGTTACCAGCATTTTGTTGTTTTCCCACTATGTTTTCAAAAGCCATCTCTGTCAGGTTAAATCTTGTGATTGTATGGCAAAGGATTAATTTCTTAATAGCCTTTTTACTAATCACATGACTGTATTTATAGCCAAAAGAATGACTGGTGTTGATGGTTTTTTCATTTTTCTTGTTTACCTATGCTTTAATCAGTTTCATCGCAGTTTGATATATTTTCCGATTGAGAGACAGAAAAAATCCTAAGAATCTAAATAGATTATAAATTAAGGTAATAATAGAGGCCATTATATCATATATAATACCATTGAAAAGCATGGAAATTATTGTGAAGATGACAATCTATCATTGTACGACTGGTTCAAGTATTAGTCATGGATAGAGAAATTCACTTCAAAACTAGGTTAAAACCTGCCAGGTAGATGTGTCTTTTGTTTACTTTTTGCCTAATTTTAAAATTCTTTTTTCTGACAGGGACTAACATATCTTCCAACCACACAATAATGAATATCATCTCCACAATATTTGCCATACTTTTGAAAAGCATGATTTAAATCTAAATGTATTATGACACATGCTTTGAAATTTTGGCCTTTATTCTACCTTTAAAGCATAATGAGCTTTTATTACAAATCTGTTTTTATTTAACCAGTTTGATCTGGTACCCACCTTCTGCTCACCCCAGTTTATTTTTATATACTAACTATGTTCTACCTTTTTCAGCTTAAAGTCACCTCCTCGATAGAAGAGTGCAACCTGCGAGTTCCTATTTTGGTTATAGTTGGCACTATTCCTTACAAAGATTTAACTGTTCAAGAAAATAGTGAAGAAGTTTGGGGATCAAGTACAGAGAATTCAGCTGTTCAGGAACCAGTTAATTATCAACCATTCGTGAGCGATCCATTTATTGCTGGGCAACAGATCCATACGCCTACTATTAGTGTTGCACCAATTGGAACAGAACTACAATCTCTGTATCCCCCAATGAGAAATCTTTCCATACTTGAAAGGGAGAAAACTCTAAATGAAATCTACAGAAAACGAAGACGTGCAGTTAGGTTCATGGGTGAGACCTATCAAACTGATATTTTCAAAAAATAAGTTTAGCAATTAGTTCTTGAATTTCATGGTTCAGTATTTTTGAATGATGAAATTTAGATAATGAGCCATAGTGTGCCACAAGGGGAAGCTTAACTCCTTGGCAAATGACAAAATTTTAGACTTGTTGAAATTTAAATAGTTTGCAGACGACAAATTAAACACGGTTCAAATACTGTAATCTACCATATGAAGGCTAGAAAATATTGTTGGAAAAGGGGAAATGCTGGTTACAGGCATTTTCTCCTTTTCCCCATGTTTTCAAAAGCCATTTTCATCAAGGTAATTAAAACTCGGGATTGTTGGTAATAAATGAAGTAATCTTCAAAAAGTATAGACCTATGCTGATCTGCACAGGCCAACCTGGTTTGAAAATGTGTGCCATTGCTCACTTTCCTTTATGTGAAATGTCCCTCAACTTCACAAAGTTGTTGGTCCTTTTTAATCCTTTCCCAAACAATCCCTGGTTTTTACGAACCTGAGATAGAAGCCTTTTGAAAACATTGTGGGAAAAGGAGAAAATGCTGATAACCAGCATTTTCTCCTTTTCCCACTATGTTTTCTACCCTTCTGGAAACGAATTTCAATTTTTGAGTTGTGTTTATTTTGTCATCTGCAAGTGCTTTCAAATTGAATCAATCTTAAATGTTGTCATTTGGTAAAGAGTTAAGGATCAGTAATTATATCATGACCTGTTTGGTGTAACGCCGGAGAGAGATGCATAAATCCCCCTTCTGCTAGAGTGCAACTCAAATGCATATGGCTTGAAACACACAAAAAGGGGCATTCCGTTGACTTTTGCACAAAGTGTAATCTCTGATCAGCCTGTGCGTGCCACGCAGGCTGATCTGAGACTGCACTTTACAAGGACATTAGATTTTGTTCTACAGTAGACTTGTGCAAACTGGAAAATTACAAAAAAAAATTGAAAGTGTTGATTTGGATCAGTCTGCGTGGACTGCAAAGATCCACTTTATGCCAATGTCCTAATGCCCCTTTTCACGTGGTGAAGGCCATATAAGGATAGAATAGAAGTATGGCACAAGTGTTATGTAAAGTTACTTTTGATAATTGATCAGCCTGTGGTTTGAGTTTAGAAAGATGTTTCATTCAACCCGTGTTTGATTGGAACTTTGCAGATATAATGAATTGTACTTGTGTAACAAGCAATAATAATTGCTTCTTTTCAACAGCGTTTTAAAAGGCTTTATAACGATTTTGTGAAAAGTCACACATACATATGGCTCGGAGACTTACTTTGCCATTAGTTTTTTTTTCAATTTTCAGCTACCAAAGAAATGAAATGAAAAACATGTATTCTGACATGTGAATAAAAATAAAAACAGTGCACTGTATAAAAACGATATTGTGGCAATTTAAAAGTTGTTTTTGGGCAGGAAAATTTACAATCTTACGATGTAGATGGAAAACCAGTCCTACTACTTTTGTGCAGTCTGATCTTGATCTACAGTTTCAGCACAAGTGTCCTGAGTCATGCTGAGTAGCCTAAAGGTTATCAAGATGAGTTGCCAATAACAATTTTATTTTTCAAGCATTTATTTACACTCGTAATAAGATTCGTCCACTCTCTGAAAGCTGTATTGTATTCCAGGCATTGTGAACGAAGCTGCATACTTTGATGATGAAGAAGAGCTTGAAGGGGAATATGACTATATCAGTAGAGCAACAACAAGCCTTACGGTTGACACAAAGACTCAGGAAAACACAAACGAAGACCCTGCCAAACACAGTAATGATGATTATGATGATACTTCTGTATAGCAAGAGGATGGGTTGGGTTGGGGTGGGGGTTAGCTTGAAACTGTTAGTGATACATAAAGATTGGTGTCTTCGAAGTACAGATATACTTGTAACTGTTACGTTCTCATACGCTTTTGTGATGGAAGTTGAATCTAAAGCACCATGAAAAAAGTAAAACACTACTCCTAAATAAAATTGTGATAGAAACCGCTGCAAATGTACATGTTTTTTCATTTCCCTATTAACTATTTTAGACTCTTCCACTGTATTTCATTGGTTCTAGGTTGTGAC
The DNA here is from genome assembly GCA_943736015.1 of Tridacna crocea. Classification (NCBI taxonomy): domain Eukaryota; kingdom Metazoa; phylum Mollusca; class Bivalvia; order Cardiida; family Cardiidae; genus Tridacna; species Tridacna crocea. The sequence continues at coordinate 29,421,385 of OX031063.1, forward strand.
TTTGCCAGACTTACGATCAATGAATCTATATGTGACCAATCCTGCAAAAAGGGACCATCTGGGAATTCTGCACATCAGTTAGATGAAACAGATCAATGATAGTACAGGTCATTTTAAGTTGATAATTGAAAAATGATTGTATAACAAGGTACATTGACCACTTTTCACCCAGAAAATGTCATCAATGCAAAAAGTGTCAACCCTGATCAAGCTGTGCAAGTCGTGTAGTCTAGCCAGGTTTAATACTTTTCGCAGTTCCCAGAAGGTCCCTTTTTGCATGATTGGTCACATGTTTCGAATCCCTCATATTACAGTATCCACATGTGCTTGACATATTTTTCTTTTACACCCTCTATATAGATATCACAATTATTGTAAAAGAGATAAGTTAAAAATGGTTTAAGTTCTTTCCCGAATTGTATGTCACTCTTCTGGACTCTAGGACAAACTTTTTGCAAGATCTCATAAAGAAAGTGAGATGCAATTCTCATATATTTAAAAAATGAATAACTTTTTTCCGTCCTTAGTTCTGTCATAAGTTCTTCATGACAACCCAGTTGAAGCTTTTTCTTTGAAGACAAGCCAAAAAACATAAAATTGGTCTTTTTTCTCCGTTTAGCTTGTCTCTCAACATCTGACTATATCAATCCATTCTTCATGATCGTAAGCAGCAGCACAGCCTCTGCAGCAATTTGATAATTTTGTTTGAATGCTGATGGTCGACTGCTGCCAAAGCGGTTAAAGGCCGATCGTATATGGCTTCCAACAGGCGAAACGGGGCATTCGGACATTTGCGTAAAGTTTCGTCCGCGCAGGCTAGTCTGAATCGACGGTTTCAGTTTTAATGCAATTTTATGTTTTGCGCAAGTCTACTGTAGCTTAAAATCAAATGTAGTCAAAAAGTGCCGTCTCGGATAGTCCGCGCAGGCTGATCCGAGAAGACACCTGATGCAAATGTCCGAATGTCCTTTTGCGCGTGTTGCAACCCATATAGAAAAGTTCCAGAGGCGGAGCTCCTTTGCATAGGTCACAGCAAGGTCTCAGCAGCAAGCTAAGAAATGGGCAGTCTAAGCATAGCCTGAATTCCCGTAGTGGAAATGTAGAAGAAAGGTCTTGAAGACTAGAGCACAACACATACAATTGACAGTTGTAGATTCATACACATTGGAACATATTTCATTGACCAATATTTTGAAAAAAAAAAAACTTTTCTAACTGCTTAACTTGATTTTAGAGCCATGTTAACAAGTGCAAGATGATGATATGCACCTATCTTGAAGTGAAATGTTACAAAATGAATTTCTCCATATCAGTGCAGTATCGGTAACAATGTTCAACTGTTTATTCACTATTGGGACAATAAATATTAGACATCAAAACAATAAAACCTTCCTTATGAAGGTTTGGCCTATTAGAAATGCATTCATCCCAACTGTAGCAGAGAGTGTCATATTGTGTTCTAAACAGTCTCAGAGTTGACATCTATTCTTGTGTATCAAACTCCGGAACTTACGGTTACGAGGCTGGTGTAATGCAGAGAAATGACCCTCCCCTACAAAATGACCCACGAGTCATTTCACTACGTAGAGGAATTACGGGGACATTCCTGTACGTAGTGAAATAACTTCTGGGGTCATTTCTCTACGTAGAATAATGACCCGGGTCATTTTGTAGGGAAGGGTCATTTCTCAGCATTACACCGGCGCTCTACCGTACCATCACTGATGCCACACTTAAGAACTTGACAAGGGCTATGTAAGAAATCAACCCAGGGACAATTCGCAACCGAAAATCTATTAAAGCTTTAAATGGGAGAGTTATTACCCGTTGGTGAAAATAAATATTGAATCAACATCGTTCAAAAAAAAAAAATCACGATGAAGTCAGTTTAAAATCTATTCAGAATTTTATTACAAGATTTAAGACTGGTATCAGCCTTGTGATGACGGTATGATGTCAAGTGGGACTAAGACTGCGTTGATAGCATGGATAATTCCATTAGTACAAAGAAGGTCCGCCTGTGTCACAGTAGCATTGTTGATATTTACACCTGCAAAAAAAGGATACATGTACACTGTAGGAAGCTGGAAAACATGCCATGGTTAACCATTTCGTAAATCGAAGGATAGAAAAAAGGTTCTAATTAATCCACAGATTGTATCCACTAACATAAATGGTTGGCAATAATAGGTTCAGTGTCTCTCTGATGCATTAAACCGATGAAGTTATCACGAAATTATGATTCCAAGAATACATAATGTCTAACAAGCGACTGGACCTGGAGGCAGAGTCGTTCTTTTATACGAAGAAAATATATCGATATTGAAAAGTTTCGACCCAGGTCAGCCTGCGCGGGCTGACCTGGTTTGATACTTTTGCAGGTACGTTAAACCCCTTATTCAAAGAGAATAGCATTGTTACAACGCATTTTGTAATAAACCTGCAAAATGTAATAAGTATTACAAAATGCGTTGTGATTACATGAAATATAATAAAAAGTTATGCAACGCGTTTTCTACAATGCAGCTAGAATACCTGTCTAGAGATAAATTCCAAGATTGTCTCTTTTTGCGTGTCGGGTCACAAATATGAATCAATAAAGTCCACTTTGTCTAACAACCGATTGAATCATGAGGTAGAATTGTCCTTTAGCACGCAGTAGTATTCATGAATATTAAAAAGTTTTGACTCGTGTCAGCCTGCGCAGACTGCGCAGGCTGACATGAGTCGATACTTTTTGCAGAATGCTAGATGTATAAACCTCCTTTCTAAAGAGAATAGCCTATTTTAAATAAACTCGCCTCCTGAATTCATCTTGACAGTGACAGCTGTACCATGTAGAGTAAGCAGAGTTTGTCCGTCGGAGAGTTGACTGGCAGACCTAGCACCAGGAATCACGTGGTATTTCAAAACCTCTAAAAAGCAAAACACCGAGAAATTAAACTGTAATAAACTGTTATTTTGTTGATTAGTTTGATAAGGGTGTTGCCAAAGTCTTTAGTAGCGAATTTGTTTCAGAAAGTTCTGATTTGATCTAGCTAACCATAGATCGACCCATCAATCAATCCATCCATCAATCCATCTCATCTCATCCATCCATCCATCCGTCCGTCCGTCCGTCCGTCCGTCCGTCCGTCCGTCCGTCCGTCCGTCCGTCCGTCCGTCCGTCCGTCAATCTCATCTAATCCCATCCCTTTTCCCCAAGCCATCCATCCACCCATCCGTCAACCCATCCAATCTCCTATCATTTTCTCAACCATCCAGCCAGCCAGAGAGCCCACTAGTCAGCCCCCATTCAAGTTACCTTTCAACCATGTAGTCGATATTATGGTTTGATCTGACCCTACTAATGTTGTAAAGGAAGGGATATTGATAGCTTTAATTTTCAACTCAACCCATAGGCTGCTCAATACGGTAAATAAACCTTCCAACCAATCGTAACAATAAACATACATTAAAATTTCAAAGTTAATCTTTATGGAAATCATATCCTTATCGGGCATTGTAGATCCAAGATCAGACTGCACTTTCTGTGCAGTCTGATCTTGATCTGCACCGACCGACAAACCGCTTTAAAACGCGTTAAAGTGGGATAAGGGTAGAAGGCTACTCACCTTGATATAGAGTCTTTGCATTGGGTTGATTAGGGTCTAATAAGTTGTCTTTGTACGGTGCGAATGCAGAATCTACTGGCGCGAATAATGTAAAATCACCACCTAGACAATGAAAGTAATGAAGACATTCACGATAATCAAAGTACTGAAAGTGCGGTGAAGCTAATTATTTTGTGACGTATGGCGTTTTCATGAGGTACTTGCGAGTGGTTCGATTCAATGACGATAATTAATTACTTTTTTCGAAACGAAAAAAACTTTTCACTTGTTCAGTTTGATAGTATTTGCAGACTACAAGTAAAATATAAATTTAATGACATCATTTGTCTTATTTTTCCCACACTGATTTCAAAAGATTTCTTTTTCAGGGTCGTTAAAATTCGTGCTTGTTTGGTAAAGACAAAACGACAGTGGTAGAGTACAGAGAAGACGCTTGCTTTGTGACGCTGATAGTTCCCATAGTTCATTGGACTGATTACACCTTTATCACAGGAACTCGAGTTTTAATGACCCCCAAGGAGTAAGGTTTCTGGAAAAATGATGGGAAAGGGAGAAAATGCTGGTGATCAGCCATTTCTCCCTTTCCCACAGTGTTTTTTATTCTCTTTTTCCCTCAATGCTTTTTAACATTTCCAAAGAGAATTTTACGTTTTTAAGTCAGATTTGGTTGGTCGTCTGCAAATGCTTTAAATTTGGTCAGGTCTGAAATATTGTCGTTTGTTTACAAGTTAAATTGCATAACACTCTGTGTTAAAAGATCCATTTATTCCATCGACCTTCTGAGCTATGTAGAAAAGATATGCATTTAACCATCTGAGAAGACAACCCGTTGTAGAAGATATAAGAGAACTATGCAAGGGAACTGCTGAAATGTAGATAACAAAAAAAAAAAATCTATCACAATAGAAAAAGAATGAAAATATTAATAATAATTAATTGATAGTAATAATAATATATACTGAATGGTTCGAATTTTCAATTTAACCTCACAGATTTTCGGTTGGGGTACTTTTTAAGTCGTAAACAATAACAACAATAAGTTGAATCGTTAGAGAGAAGCTTCAATGGTTGATCAATTCTCACCGTCTAATGTTGACAACAAATCTGCTAGAATGAGAGCAAGTGCTAGATCTTTGAATTGACTATCGTCCTGAATAAGGTACTGGGCGATAGTAAAGGTGGGTAGGTTTGGTGGTACCAATACTCTGTCGATTGGCTGAATGACGCCATTGTTTACTACTATATCGCTGTTCGAAGCGCTTACATTGGCAACCATGTTGACCTGTAAACCCTGCAATAAATGAACCATCGCTTAATCGAACAATTCTTAAAATTACGACTTTGAAAACGTCCTTATGGAATCCGGCTAATAACATGACGTACAGCTTTAAAAATGACTAAAGGAAATCATAATTTAAACCGTTCTCCTTTTTACACCTTTTTTTTTCGCTCAAGTCCAAATGGGTCTAACAAAGCGTCCTGACGTAGTGCGTGATGTTTACAACAAAATTCCATGAATCTGTAGGGTCTCTCTGACTTAACTCGCTGATCGAAATTTTACTAGATTATTAGAGGGACTTATTATTGTTGTAGAAGCACTCAAGACTTCTCTGTTTCATTAACATTTCAGAAAAAAATGCATTTCGAATAGACTAAGTAGATAACTAGCCGTCATGCATTGTTTGTACCACCACCAACATTTACTAAAGGTCAAGAGAATGAGTCGCTAACCAATTGAAAAAACAAATCGAAGAGGAGTATTTTATAGTTTAGCAACCCGTTCGAGCCTGATGAAAATGCTAAGGCACCCGTTTTAGAAAAAAACTTAAAACGGCAATACTGTAACTTTGAGAAAACTGTGCGTCAAAACTCTTCTCTTTTGTAGCACAAATAAACTACCGAGAACTAAGATGATATTTCGTAATTTTCAGAATTCCAAATCATTATCAGCCATCTTTAATGTTGGTACAACGCCCTAAAAAGTGATATAAGAGCTGCAAGCCGAAATGTCAGAAGTTGATATGTCAAACACACGAGAAACCTTACTCCATTAAGGGGAGTTATAGTTATGTCCCTGCCGGTTAACGTTGTCTCCACTTTCGGTCCATTGACAGTAGGAACAAGCACAAAATCGTTGACCACGTGGTATTTCAAGATGACGCCGAGTTGGATCGGGTTCAGCAGTAAGCTACTAATGTAAGAAGCTCCCAACCTATTGAAGGCAGCGTCAGTTGGAGCGAAGATGGTGAATGGACCTGTAACATGAGTACTTTAATTAGAAGTGTAATGGGTACTCGTGGTAGGATGGTAGTATATTGCATTTCAGATGGTCTTTGGTCAAACCAAATTTTGTGTCTTTAAGCTTGACTTTCCTTTTCTTTCTGGAAGTTAGAAGTTATCACCGAAGATGCCCATTTCAGTTATGTACCACTTGCTAAGCTCATTTCTTTACAAGACGAGACTCATTTAAAGCATTTGTACATGGTAAACTTAACTAAAATGATTGGATTTGCCGGAGAATAACACTGGGGGAAAAGAGGAAAATTATGGTTACAAACATATCTTCCTTTTCCCATTGTACTTTCGAAAGTTTTGTTTTAGGAATCACGAACATCCAGGTTTGACATCCAGGTTTGGATTTGTCCCCGCAAAATTCCAGCTCTATGGTGAGTTATGATCATTCTACGAGAAAAATAGTACAGCAGCTGTTCTACTTGCTGATATATCTGAACTGTAACGATTCTATTTTCCCTCAAAGACTTGATTTGGCCAGCGTTAACCAACCATTCTCCAGAAAAATATATATATTATCCTCCAGAATTCTTTTAATATATTGAAAATAACACATCTTCTGGTTGGCTAAACTATTGGGTTTAGCCAATTAGAAGTTGCGTTACTTACAAAATTAAGAAATCATTGTGAATAAGATAAGAAAAGTTCTTAGGAATGGTTGGTTATGACGGACTCAGTACTTCGACAGTATTTGAACAAACTTATATTTCATTTAACCGATACTCAAATTGTCCCACGATACCTGTTGAAGAAAGGTCAGAAACCAGTCCAGCGGTTTGAACTGCTGTAGCAAGAGTGCTAAATCCGTTATTGTCAAGAAGCCATTGCACCACAGTCTTGTCCTCATAACCCTCGCCCAAACCGAGCACCAACGCCAAAAATAAAGCCACGACTTTCATGTCGACTTTTAGCCTCAAATGTCAATGATGAAATGGGCGACGTCTTGGGTGCGCCAAACAAACGTCAAAGATAAGGTAGGGATTGTGATATAATCAAAGTTGATAAAGGTCTTAGGTTCTAAACTAGGGTCATCTACACGATCAAATTTAGAAACTTTGATATCCAAAGAATATTTTCAATTTATGCAACTACATACATCATGGATTATCATCTTTCACGTTTCGATGATATTCTAGTTACATGTATTAGTTACGCTTTATATTGTTATATTGCTGTTATGTATGGTCCCCCAGGTGATTGAATAGTTTTCCAGCAAATCTGGTTTACATTAAAGGGTTACTAGAATAAAAGTTAAATACAATTCCGGAGAGCTATATATTTCAACCCATACATGGTATTTTTTGCCTGACCAGTATTTCTCTTTGAGTGAAACCCTATCTTGTGGCTTTTGGTGCAATAACCAGATACCTACTTAGAGAGAGCTTTGTTTGTTTAGCTCTACTGGCTTTCAGCCAGCAGAGCTTATGTCATGGCGTTGTTTCCGTCGTCCGTCTGTCCGTACTTACGAGCCCAACATTGCGGGGTTACAGTTGACTGTACATTTAGTCACTATGGGGTTCCTTCTGTCCATTTGGTAGTTATGGGGTTAGGGTTAGGCTTGTGGGGTTAAAAAAGGTGCTCTTGTGGGATTATTTTTGTTACATTGAATAAAGAGCAATTCGACCCCGCAAGGTCTGTCCCCTAAGACCGTCCGTCCGTCCGTTAGTCTTTTTCTTGTTTACGCGATAAAGTCTGCATTTGTTGCCTGATTTTCGTGAAAATTGCACAGTTTGTGTATCTCATCAATAGCTTCAACCCTACTGATTTTGAGAAAAATCCAACAAACAGTATGGGAAAAGTAGCTATTTCAAGTTGACAATTTCAAATTGTTTACGCGATAAAGTCTGCATTTGTGGCCTGATTTTCGTGAAACTTGCACAGTTTGTTTATCTCATCAATAGCTTCAACCCTATTGATTTTGAAAAAAATCCAACAAAAACAGTATGGGAAAAGTAGCCATTTCAAGTTGAAAATTTCAAATTCTTGTTTACGCGATAAAGTCTGCATTTGTTGCCTGATTTTCGTGAAACCTGCACAGTTTATTATCTCATCAATAGCTTCAACCCTATTGATTTTGAGAAAAATCCAACAAACAGTATGGAAAAAGTAGCCATTTCAAGTTGAAAATTTCTAATTCTTGTTTATGCAATAAAGTCTGCATTTGTCGCCAGATTTTCATGAAAATCACACAGTTTGTTTATCTTATCAGTAGCTTCAAACCTCTTAATTTTGAGAAAAATCCAACAAACAGAATGGGAAAAGTAGCTGTTTCAAGTTGAAAATTTCAAATTCTTGTTTACGGGATAAAATGTGCATTTGTAATTAGATTTTTGTGAAACTTGCACAGTTTGTTTATCTCACCAATAGCTTCAACCCTATCTATTTTGAAATAAATCCAACAAACATTTTGGGAAAAGAAACCATTTCAAGTTGAACATTACCAATTCTTGTTTTCGTGACAAAGTATGCATTTCTTGTCAGATCTTCATGAAAAAGGAAAATTGAATTCTCTGCCAGTAGAGCGTATTCAGGCCCTTCAGGGCCTTCTAGTTTTGTACTTGCAGTCTCCTACCTGGATTCATCTAGATAATGATATGTAAGGAGCACCTTCAGTCCAGATTTTTATTTCTTTTTTTTTTCTTTTAATTTCCTGATCAATAACGATAATAAAGAAACCCTAATTTACGGACACACCCACACACCTGCCGTGTTTTAAGGAATCCAGATATTTACATGAATATTTCGATCTTTGTGAGTTCAAACGCAATTATCCGAAGACACCTTACCCTTTTAAGCAACAGCAAGATACCGACACACCTTCCCATTATTACTATAAATTCCATCATAAACTGAGTCAGTTGTCTATTCTACCCGATATGGACAGCATCAAAGGTGCAAATAAGGGCTTTTCAGATGGCATAACTAAAGGTCAGATGTCACAGTATGTGTAGTCTGATCGTTGATCTTACCACCCCTTCATCTAACCTTATTATACTGCAAAGAAATTTCTCACGATCTGATTGGTTAATATGCTGGGAACATTTATATCATGTACCCCAGCAAAAAACACGTACAGCCAATTTCCCTTTTGAATGTTCCGTAAACATCACACTTGCAACACAAAATCCAAATTGGCGGCGTCGATCGGTCACCAGACTGCACATTTATGCACCAAACTGCACGTTTTAGTGACGTCAATTTCCAGTGACGTCCGTTTTCATTTAATTGGGGCACTCAGAAGGGAATTTCTATTTCGTCGGCATACTTGATTGGTGAGATAATGATACAGGAAAATGTCGCTTAACGCTCTTGGAAAGAGTAAAAAAACTTTGCAGCATAATAAATTCGTTGTACGGTCAGGTGGCAGGGGACTTAGAAATTTGTTCACGGCTGTGGTGAATCATGTCGCTCCGAGCCGCCGTGGCAGGGGACTTGGAAACTCGGGGCGACATGATTCACCACAGCCGTGAACAAGTTTCCAAGTCCCCTGCCACCTGATCGTCTAACTAATAAAGTGTCAGCCCAGGTTAGCTTGTGCGGAGTGTGCAGGCTTACCTGGGTCGATACTTTTTGAAGATGCACTAAGCCCCGTTTTCCCCAGAGCATGGCCCATTTATCACTAGCCAGGATTAAAATACGATCGTGTTAGAAGAGATAAGAAATCTGGAAACGTGACTTTTAGCCAATAGCGTTGGCAAAGATAAACTTGCAAACAAAGTCACACTTGTCTTCTATACATGTATAGCTGAACGCATTTTTAAAACCATGAAGATGAAATTGCAACTTGCAGGGCTTGTTCTTCTAGTGACCGTTGGTGAGATAGGTGCATTTATCGATAAGACTGTTGCCCAGTACATCCAGGACACGAGTAAATACAGCATCCTGGCTAGTCTGCTACAACAGGCCAATCTTGTTGACACCTTAAATACTGGAGGTAAATCATTTTTGAAACGTTCTCGAACCTGGTTTTTACGGGTCTGAAATAGTAGCCTTTTGAAAACATTGTGGGAAAAGGAGAAAATGCTGGTAACCCGCATTTGCTCCTTTTCCCACAATGTTTTCTACCCTATCATAGACAGAAATCTTCTTTTCAGCAAGAGTTGAATTGTTGTCTGCAAATGCTTTCAATTTAGTCTAGTCCAAAAATTTGTCGTTTGGGAAAGGGTTAAAGGTGGGTATTTAGAATTTTCACATCACACCAAATTAAAAAATATATGTATCATTGAAATTTATATGAAAAAACAATACAAATCATTAATAAACAAGAATCATAAAATTACAAAAAAAATTTTTTTTGGGGGTATTCCCTTAAAAGGCTACGTAGCCTCTTGAGCTATTTTTAGATTTCGCGCCAAAAATCAATAAAGCATTTTAGGAATGTCAAATGACTGGCACGTGAATGATAACGCTTAAATTCCATTACATAACAAACTTGTAATAACTATTTTCCATAATGTCTCCTTCGGACGGATGTTTGAAACTTTGTCTGTGTTTTCCTGTATTTAAATGAGAGAATTGATAATCTAAAAATAGAAGGTGTCTCCCGTTGTTGTCATACTAGTCCGTAATAAATCTCTAATTTCTCGCGTTATCCGACGGTTTTCGACTACTGGGGTTTTAGGAAGGCAAATTAAAAGGCTATGGGAGTATAATGATGATTTTTTTGCATTTCTGTAAAATTTTCGTCCCAAAATCTGAAGGGCCACCTTTAAGGAACATTTGGATAGGAGCACTTATTGCCATGTAAATGAACTACTGTTTGATCTCTTTAGCGCAAAACTTGATGAATAATGCTCTATGAAAAAGGGAATCTAATGCTTCTGCAAAGAAGTATCGACGGATGTCAGGCTGGGCAGGCTGACATGAACCGAAACTTCCTAATAAGTGTAAATTATCTGTCAGAACTTTTATGTTACAATGCATCATTGTATTAAAGCCTCTTTTGCCAGAGGGCTGCTCTATAATGTCGATCTCTTTCGATAGATGGGATTATAGTGCACAGATAGACTTTTTTATCCTAACGGCTCCGTTAATCCGTTAAACAACATGACATTATAAATCAAGGATCATACTGCATTTCCTGTGCAGTCTGATCGTGATCTATGCTCTCTACAAAAGCCACGTTCTTGCTCATGACATCGAGAATGTAAGCTCATGACTCCACAACAGGACATAATTCTGTTTTGTCAAACTTTTCCAGGGCCCTACACAATATTCGCACCTACAGATGCTGCTTTCGCAAAGCTAGATGCCAGCCAGCTGCAGTCCCTTCGTAACAACCCCTCTGCACTCACCTCTGTCCTCCAAGCCCACGTGGTTAATGGCTATCTTTTGGCCCCTCAGTTGAAAAATGGGTCTACACAGAGAACTATCAATGGACAACTTCTGACCTTCACAAAGGATAGTAACGTTAGTATAGGATGCATTGTTTTATTACACATTCAGATCGACACTAAATATATACGTAGGTGAACAAAACTTCTTGTAGTTAAACCGATGCTCACGCCTGTTCAAAGCTATGCTTTAACAAATCTCTAGCTGTGCGTATTCATTTTATGGTTGCAACACGCGAAAAGGGGCGTTCGGACATTTGCGTAAACTGTCGTCTGGGAGCTAATCCGAGACGGCGCTGTACCACTACATTGGATTTTATGCTACAGTAGACTTGTGCGAAAGAGGAAATTAACTGAAAAACGCAAACGTTTCAGATTAGCATTGTGCAGACTGCGCAGGCTGATGCGAGACGACACTTTCCGGAAATGTCTGAATGCCCCTTTTATCATGTGACAGGCCTTATGAGTAATATGTTTGAGAATAAAATTGATTTGACTCAGCCTTCCTATCAATTGTCATAGAAAGCGACCAGTGGACTGTGAAAGCGCACATACGACGAGAAAATGGCATATTTATTTTATTCTATCCAAGACGAAAAACTCATTAGAAACCATCTGCCTCTGAGACACATTTGGAACCGAAGACCGAGAAAAAGGCATTCTCTCTATGTAAAAATAGTGAATGATCAGGAAATAATGCTTGATACATGACCGCATTTATAAGAATTGGTGCATACGATGAAAGTCCGAAATTTCCCTGATTTTAGAACTTTGTCCAATACACATCCAAATTTTCGATTTCGAAAGACCACGTCGATGTGTATCTTTGTCTGCTGTGTTAGATGTAAAGTTTACGATCAAAGGTAGTGCTGAAGGGTATAGCTTTTGTAACTTCAAACTATAATCTGTTCTTCTTGATTCAGAGCTTATATATCTGTTATACTAAATACTATTGGGGAGATACCGTCGTCTGCGCATGTCATATTCTTCGAAGATTCGACTGTCTTATATGACGCATCACTACTAGCCCCGAAAGCGGGCCGACTGTAATCATATTACACTCTATAAAGTAGCAATGTTGAAAATAGCTTTTACGTATCAATACGTTTGAGGAGAAATGAGACCTGCTTTAGCTCCAGATTTCTCTAAACTGATGATCATAGCTGAGTGAATTGCACGAGGTAGCGTTTTATTGAGTAAACGTTTGAAATCCAAAGTAACGGTTATCGCGTAGGAAAGTGCTTCGGCTCTGTACCCAGGATGCCCAAATCAGATAGATGAGTATTTATAGAATGCCATCTAGCGGAAGATAATGGGGGAGATACTGTATTCTTGCTTGTCTTCTAGGGTATCCAAGTAATAAAAAGCAGAGATCTCTGGATCCGATCCATCAACCGGAATGGTCATAGAACTATATGGATTCGGTAAGACTATGTACAGATAATTAAAAAAAAGGTATGAGGTAAACCTTTATTTTTGTATTTCAGGGTATTCAAGTCAACAAGGCACAGATATCCGGATCAGACATTATCGTCAATAATGGTGTTGTCCACGAAATAGATTCTGTTATCCTGAATATAATCACAGAGAGTATAGGAGAGATACTTCTAGAACGTCAGAGCCAGTTCTCAACACTTGATCTCCTTCTGACCATTACTGACCTAGAGCCAGTTTTATTGTGTAAGTAGATTTCATTGATAATGTAACAGGAAAATTGAGATCCATAATGTGCTTGCAAAGACAAATAAATTGCTTATGATGCTGCAATAACTAATTTGGGAATTTCAAGTAACCTTTCATACATCATTAAAATGACCTTCAATTGGGGCCATGTCGGTAAATCAAATTACAAGGGGGATTCAGGATGTCCATAAAACGAGGTTCCAGCAGCAGGCTATATATTGTATTATTGTTTGTCAATATAGTCCTTATTTACTTCGATGCCCTTAGCCCACTTTTCTTTCAGGCTGTCTATACCCTTGAAATAGAAGTTCTCGGGTTGGTCCTAAAGCGATGCCTCTGTGACAGCTCTGAGTTCATCATCATCATGAGATCTGGTTTCCCGCAAATTGGATTTCAAATTTCTAAATACATGTAGGTAGTAATCACTTGGGGCCAGACCTGGACTGTAGGGAAGGCAATTTGGTAGTTCAAACTAATATTCGCGAAAAGCAGCTTATGCAATCCTTGACTTGTTCCCTAAGCTCAATATTTTGATTTTCCATTATTGCTTGATGGTCAGTAACTTGCATTACCTCCGAGAATCACACAAATATGTCGTGACAAGTGAAACTGATATATTAAAAAACTACGGAAGGAAATGTTGTGTTACGCTTGACCCAATAAGTAGTGTCAAAAGTACATGAGGAATCCTCGGTATTCGGAGCAAAATCCTCCTTGAGCAAAATCCTCACGGAGCAAAATCTTATCTGATGAGGTCAATCCATTGATATTAGGCATTTTTCAATCTTTTGTTTGGTTGTTTTCAGTACATCGATGACGTCATAACAAATAGTTAAAAGATGGTGCAGGTAAATCGTCGCGACCTATCAAGAGGAAATAGATCTACAAGAGTAAACGCAACACTGAACGATCGCATGACATTTTCGAAAAAAATTAACAATTTCAGTGTTTAACGAAGAACAAGATAAAGAACGACTTGTGTCTGAGCTTGCTTTATTTTGATTTACCACCGACTCAAACCAGTGTGAGCGACGTTTATTATGAAGACTTTCGACTGTTATCTCAGGTGTCGGATGACAGAAGTAGATCCAAAGCCAGCACATTTAGCTATGCCGAAAAATAAAGACGTCAGCAGTGCTTGTATAATTCATTTTTCTAGGCCATCAAGACCCTCCTAAGAAAGCCTATACCAATCTCTGCATTACCGTTTTCTGCGCATGCATATTCTTCGAAGATTAAACCTGTCTGATATGAAACATCACTCTCCTCAAAGTTGGGAGCTTGTAGTAATACACTCTGTAAAGTAGAAGTGGAGAAAATGGCTTTTATCAATAAGTTTGAGGAGAAATCATGCTTGTTTTAGCTCCCCTTAATCGTACCATAGGTGAAATTAATAAAGGTTTGTTTGACAAATGGTCCAGTAAATGCTTTTTTTTGTATGTTGTCTTTCACTCTACTTAGTTCTGAGTTGTGAATATTTGTACACGCAGTGGAAATGCAAATGCAAATGTTTCTGATCTTGCTATACCAATCACAAAGCACGTCCTTTCATTCACACTGCCATCTATTTTTCCACTTTCCAGATGATAATTTTCTTTTTAAACTTGCCCCTTAATAATCGTACTATAGGTAAAATTTAGAGTTTTTATATGAAAAATGGCCCTCTTACTTGTGCTTCAGATACTTTCATTGGTCGGTGTAACTATCAAAGAATTCCTTCCCATGTTGGCAAAATTCGTTTTTGTCGTTAATGAAATTCGGTACGAGTCCACGATTCACTCGTCTGTCATTGCTGAACTTTGCGTCGACTTTGCAAAAATTTAGGCATTAGGAATGAAAAGTCGGAGCGTTTGCTAGAAAAAACAGCCATCAATGTGAATGGAATGATTTGCCTTTTGACTGGTGAATCAACATCAGGAATATTAGTAAAGGTGCACCGATTATACTAATAAAAATACTCATATCATAAATAGAGTCAAATACCGTACAATCAATACAACAATAATAATAATGATAATAATAAACATTAGTTTAAACATATTTTATTGCTAAGTAAGGTTACAAGAATAAAGTTTACAACACAGAACAATATACATAATCAAATGGCTAGCCAAAAGGGTCTGACCACAAGTTCTCTCCACTTAGATTCAGTCATTCCCTTTATGAAATTTCATGTTTTTAGAGTCGCCAATTTTTACTTTTGGCTTTCTAATATTGCACTACGTTTTCATTTCAATTTTATTCCAGGTATGGACTAACATCGTAATGGCAATTAATATATTGATAAATCAAGTTCTACGGGTGGAAATTAAAAAAAAGAAGAAAAAATGTATATATTAAAATAAAAGAAAAAGAAGGGATAAAAAGAAACTCGGATTTTAAGATTTTAGCTGAATGATTAGGCTACCTGTAGATTAATCGTAAGTCAGTGGGGTCCCATAATGAACATTAACAGGACCATTTGTCAAGGAAAATCTCTTTATTTTTACCTCGGGTACGATAATTAGGGGCCGACTAGCTTCCATGCAAAAAAATCTTGATTTCGATTACAAAAAACAGCCACCAGAAAAGGGGACCGAAAGTTTAACTCATTATTTCGACTACTCTGTATCATTTTCGGAGCGCCAAAAGCTTGCTGTGTTTTCCAGAGCAACTCCAATTCACTTTTCGCAGCATGGAATACAAGAGTTGCATCTCGTGTGCTTGCAAATTGAAATTTTTCATGTGGTCCCTCTTCTTGTGCCTGGAAAAGCAACTGGAAAAGCCAGAATTCATCACTATAGGGGTTTAAAACTGAATTGCTTGAATGCAAACTTAAAAGTTTGAAGAATGAAACTGCAACGTTGATTTCAATCAGATAAGCCGAAAACGCGCAAACTTCTTGTGATAGATGATATAAGGTTCTTACATAACAATTTTGCGAATTAACTTAAAAACTTGTTTGCTTTCAGCTGGTCAGTTCACACTGTTTGCGCCCACTAACGACGCTTTCAACAACATAGCAGCAGCACTTCCTGATATCCGAACTCAGTCTGACAAGGACAGATATTCTGGTAGATTCTAGGATCAGCACATATTCCATCAATATAGTGTTTCCTTTTTGTTTATACTTCTCCGCCGTGAAAAGTCACTTTTTTTTGTTGATACAAATCTGGCTTTGATTCACGATGCTTACAAATCCAAGCTTCGATTTTTCAACTGCACATTTAATAGAAAAAATGAAAAATTGTCAGCCAATAGAAAAGAAGACAAATATAACACCATAAGAGTTATTTTTCGCCGGAAGATTTTCTCACCTTATCTGACAGTATAGATCCAAGATTAGATTAAGAGTTCTGTGGAGTCTGATCTTGATCTAATTAGTCCGCAACAACGTACTTAGTAGACCCTAGCACTCCAAGGATTCATACAACGTTCTTTATGTGTCTAAATAATTTAATCGATGCTTTTTGCAAAAAGGCATCTGTGCAGTACAAACAGGCTGACATGAATCGAAGCGTTTCGCTTTTGTGAATTTTCTGCATGTCCCAGGTCTCTCCCTCCCTTTGGTTCCGTTTGAAATAAAAAGTGGATTTTTTGGATCCTTAATTATGTGTTTTTTTTTTGCGTGGTTTCATGGATCATAGAATTGCCTTAAGTCCTTGCAAGGGCGCTGCCCATTTATAAATGTAATTTTACGGTTATTTTTTTGTCCCCATACAATGGAGCATAAAAGTTTTCTTAGGCAGCTCTGTTAGGAACAGTTCAGCCGACTCTCTGACAGCCCAGAGCGTAATTCAGATATAGTGCTAAATCGTTTTCTTTTGTGATGTATTCTCAGGTGAATGATTTGATTTGATTAGACATATTCCTAGTTTCATATAAAGTTCAGTAATAAAACTACTGATTAGGTAAAACACTTGGATTAGCAAATTAGATTGGCCTAATGTTAGGCCGTCCTTAAAATTTGGAAAAGTTCTGAGAGTGAGCTAAAGATTATCTAAAGAATGGTTGGTGACAACGGAACCTCCAATTTTCTTTCAGAAATCTTGAAGAATCATTTGATATCAGGCGTCCATTTTGCCAAAGATCTGGTTGACAGGCAAACATTGACTACACTTCATGGACAGAGCGTGACCATCCATCTAAATCCGTGTATGTATCTCTTTTGGCATGTTTTCCTGATACCTTTCATCTGTTATAAATACCCTGTCTATCAGCCTTTTTCTGACTCCTAGACGTAGGCCAAAAAACACCGTTACTTAAAATAGCACATTGGCGTATCGTCGCTATATCTGTAAATATAACACACTGGTACTCCAGGGGTAGTAAGTTGATTTTTGCCGGATGACAAAACTTTAGATTTGTTTAAGATAAAAGAACTCGCAGACGACAACTTCCATGATAGAATTTGTCGTTTAGCACGTATTAAAAATTGTTGAAAAGGGAGAAAATTTGGTTACCAGCATTAACAGGCTTCGGCAGTCTTCGAGTATGTATAAAGTTTTGAGGTACATGTAAATGTAAAATACCATAGAGAAGAACAAAAGGGCGACTAATGGAGTGATGCTTGTTTAACCATATGTTACAAGAAAGCTTTTTAAACTCTTCTCCAGACACCAAAACTTTAGAACTGTCCAATTTGAAAGCAAGCACGACTATTCATGTGAAGCTCAAATGACAGGACTGGTCCAAGAAAAGATAAAAAAAAAAGTTGTGGAAAAGCAGCAAATGATGGTTATCTGAATTTTCCCTTTCTTCCATAGTGTTTTCGAACATTAGGACCAAGCGTTCTGCTGCAAGTTTATCTCAAGAGTTAAAACCTTTTCGTTTATATATACAGCTGCAAAAGTGAACAACGCAAACATCATTGAAACAGACATCCGGGCAACCAATGGAGTTATTCACGTGATAGATGCTGTACTGGTACCTAGCGATGTTAATCTGTCTTAAATTAGTCTGCTGTGTACAGGTACCAACTGTCGATTAAGCGACAAGTTTTATTAAACTTCTTATTGTGCAAGATTAACTTCTGGGTCCATTGTTCTTTCGTGGTCTTTGTTAACGTGGGAAAGCATATTCACATTTGGTCCAGTTACGTAATTTTTGACCGAACATAACCCATTTTTCAAGTTTTTAGCTCACCTGAGCACAAAGTGCTCAGAGTGAGCTATTGTGATCACTCACCGTCCGTCGGCGTCCGTCGTCCGTCCGTCGTCCGTCCGTCCGTCGTCCGTCCGTTCACATTTTCTTGTTTACACTCTAGCATCTACAAATATCAACCAATCAGCACCAAACTTAGTCAAAGTGTGTATGACCATAAGATCTCGAATGAGTTCGATTATGGGTCAAATCGGACCAGAACATCTGGAGTTATTTGCCCTTGAATTAAGAAAATTGCTATATTTCACTTTGTTTACACTCTAGCATCTACAAATATCAACCAATTAGCACCAAACTTTGTCAAAATATATATGACCATAAGATCTCAAATGAGTTCGATTATGGATCTCATCGGACCAGAATGACCGGAGTTATTTGCCCTTGAATTAAGAAAATTGCTATATTTGACTTTGTTTTCACTCTAGCATCTACAATTTTTAACCAACTGACACCAAACTTGGACAAAATATACATGACCATAAGATCTCGGATGAGTTTGATTATGGGTGTAATAGGACCAGAACAACTGGAGTTATTTGCCCTTGAATTCGAAAAATTGCTATATTTTATTTTTGTTACACTCTAGCATCTACAAATATCAACCAATCAGCACCAAACTTGGTCAAAATATATATGATCATAAGATCTCGGATGAGTTTGATTATGGGTCTCATCGGACCAGAACAACCGGAGTTTTTTGCCCTTGAATTTGAAAAATGGCTATATTTGATTTTGTTTTCACTCTAGCATCTACAATTATTAACCAATCAACACCAAACTTGGACAAAATATACATGACCATAAGATCTCGGATGAGTTTGATTATGGGTGTATTCAGACCAGAACAACTGGAGTTATTTGCCCCTGAATTCGAAAAATTGCTGTATTTCACTTTGTTTACACTCTAGCATCTACAAATATCAACCAATTAGTTCCAAACTTGGTCAAAACATATATGACTCTAAGATCTCAGATGAGTCCGATTATGGGTGACCAGAACAACGGGAGTTATTTGCCCTTGAATTAGAAAGTTTTTTTTAGAATAGTTCTTAGTCTGGAGCATAACTTTGTCATGTCCAGTCCAATTTACTTGAAACTTGGCATTTGTGTTTATTGCAATAAAACAGAGTGGAGTGTGAAAGAACCATAACTCTACTTCATACTGTCTATAAGTTAATTCCCTTTGATTGAAATTTTTACAGCATTTTCTGCTTGTCTGGAATATAACTTTGTCATCTACAGCCTGAACATCGTCAAATTTGATATGCATGATTGTTGAAAAATTATGGAGTGCATTGCACAAGAACCATAACTTCCTAGCACAAATCTTTAGTTATTCCCCCTTCATTTTTATAGCATTTCTAGCTTTGTCAGGAGCAAAACTTTGTCATCTTAAGGAGGAATGACTTGAAATTTGGTATGCTTATTTGTTGCAGTATTTGGAAGTGCAGTGCCTAAGAATTGTAACTGTACCTTGTGCCGTCTTTAAGTTATTTCCCTTTGAATGTCATTTTTACCGCATTTAGTGCCTGCCCTGAATATAACTGTCATCTTAAGTCAGAACGACTTCAAACTTGGTATTCATGTTTTTTGCAATATTACGGAGTACAGTGCACAAGAACAATAACTCTACATAGCAGGAATTTTGAGTAATTCCACTTTGATCTTCATTTTTACAGTATTTGTTGCTTGTATGGAATGGAACTGCAAAGTCTCAAGTTAGATTGCAACAATTTGCTGCTCCTGTTTCATTATCATTTGGCCTTGAACCTTGTTATTTGGTATATATCTTTATTTTAGACCTGTGCTGCTTGGTACTCAGGTGAGCGATATAGGACCATCATGGTCCTCTTGTTTCAATAATAGTATCTAATCAAGACAAACATTCTGACTATATTCCATGAGTATCAGACTGGAACTGTGGCCTCTAGAGTGCAAACAAGAGTTTTCTCAGACTTGGACCT
Organism: Tridacna crocea; assembly: GCA_943736015.1. Classification (NCBI taxonomy): domain Eukaryota; kingdom Metazoa; phylum Mollusca; class Bivalvia; order Cardiida; family Cardiidae; genus Tridacna; species Tridacna crocea. Next base: position 29,441,413 of record OX031063.1, read on the forward strand.
ATGACCTACTATTTGATGGGACATAACAGAATTTCAAACTTGTCCAAGACACCATCAGGACAAACAGTCTGACCACACCTTATGGGTTTCAGACTAAAAAAAATGGCCTCTAGAGTGCAAACAAGGTTTCTACGATTTAGTCCAGTAACTTACTCTTTGACCCCATATGACCCAGTTTCAAATGTGTCTTGGATGTCATCAAGGCAAACATTCTGATCATGTTAATGAATATTAGACTGAAAATGTGGACTCTGGAGTGCATGTATATAAGGCTTTTCCAAGATCTGAAGACCTACTTTTGATCTGACATTACCGGATGTCGAACTTGTCGGAGATATCATCAAGACAACCGTTCTGACTAATGTTCAGCTAGAAATTTCGGGCTGAAATGTCGCCTGTGGAGTGCACACAAGTTTTTTTTTCTAGGATTTAGCCCAAAGACCTACTTTTTGAACTCACAAGACCCATTTTCAACCTTATACGATATATCATCAAGAAAAACATTCTGTCCTAGTTCCAAAAGTATATATCGGGCAGAAATGTGGCCTCTTAAGTGTAATCAAACTTTTTCCAAGATTTAGCCCCATAACCTTCTCTCAGACCCGACGTGACCCAATTTCAAACTTGTCTGAGATACCATCAAGACAAACATTCTAAGTTTTATTGGTACATGACTTAAAATATTACCTCTAGAGTGCACACAAGGTAAATGCTGACGCTTGGACGACGGACGATGCATGACGGACGACTGACATAGCTTTAATACTAAGCTCACCTTGAGCAACTGGTACAACAAAAGTTACAGAATTTCGGTGTAGCTTTTAATATCTTTATTTTTTCAAAATATGACACTTATGAAAAACATATACCTTTCACCTTCTTCACTAATTCACATTAAAAAAGCAATCACAAAAACTTACATTGCAGTATATAATCACAAACAGTTCCACGTAATGATTATTTTTCCTGCAAGTTCTAATTCTAGAAATTTGATTTGCCGAGACAGCGTCTCTGCCAATGAAATGACTAGTATTGGAATAGTGATTCATGGATTTACATGACCAGCCCGCATGGCTCAAACGGTTGAGCATAGGGCTTGTGAACATCCAGTCTTGGGTCGAGAGTCGAGAGACCACCTAAAATTACAAATAGTCTATCAATGAGACATAAAACCGAAGTTCCGAGTGACGGTGCGCTACATACAACGAGCACGTTAAAGAACCAGGCGTAACTTATGATTGGTTTCTTTCTTGTATCTTGCACTATCCCATACAACAAAACTAACAGCCCTAAGGGTGGCCAATACAGGCATCTGGTGGCGCCAATAAGTAAAACAGAAAATCAATCAAGTATTTAGAATTCAACCGATAATCTCTGTGAATAATGCTGCGTTCATTTAAAGCATCGATATCCTATTTTTTTCCTAAAGTCAAAGCAAACTTTCAAGCGTTTAACATCAACCATCCAGCTAGTAAATCAAAGTACAAATGCAAGGACAACCCTTAACAACCGAAATGAAAAAAATACAGAATTAATGTCAATAATGAGAGACCAATATGAAATCCATACAATGCTGATTGAAAAAAAAAATAGAAGACGAACACTATCCATTTTTTTGCAACGATTGAGTAAAATCGATAAAAAAATCGATGGCGCATTGACAGGTAGTGTCATTTGGGTGAAATATTTTTTGTCGAATATTATAATTTTAATTTTGTTAAAAAAAAAAAAATGAGATCGAAAATTGCACGTAGACAGGTCACAGGCATAACTAACCAAAAGAAATAATTAATATGCAAAGCATACACATGCATTTGATCACACTTTAAAAGTGCGCATGTATTGATTACTTCCTTGATTTCAAAAAATTACAAGCACACAGTAGGCTTAATTGAGAACACAATCTACTTTAAGTTTACACCGGCAAAAACAGCCGAGCCATGCCCTGTCAAATAGGGGCTTGATGCATTTGCAAAAAGTATCGACTAAGGTAAGCCTGCGCAGTTTGCGCAGGCTTACCTTAGTCGATATTTTTTGCATTTGGTAAACTCTCTGCGTTTCAAAAGCCTGTAGTGCACCTTCACATTCAGTAGGGTTACTATACAAAACGGATTTTAGTGATCTACAATACAATGATGACTTGCATGGTATCATACATCACGGAGGTGTACTAAGCTACCTTTCGAGACACATGCAGACATAGTCTGCAAAGGTACACTATATATCAGCTATTGCCATTACAATCGTATCCGTTCTAGCATTGCAGAAGAAGTAAATATCGTCGGTTTACTTCAAGAATCTCGTAACTATGGTCGGAAAAATGGCGTATGTGCCCTTGAATTGGAATACAAACTTTCACATGAAAAAATCCCACACGCCAGTCATCGACATTTTAAAATGAAAACACATCCAGAGATACACATATCGGTAACAAATACATAACGGACATACACACACGTGTACACACACCAATCTTCACACAAAATGCATCAACAAAAGTACTTACATACATGGCCTGCAGCATGCAAAAAAGGGCATTCGGACATTTGCTTAAGGTGTCGTCTCGGATCAGCCTATGCAGTCCGCGCAGGCTAATCCATTACTTCTTTGTATTTTATGTTACAGTAGACTTATGCAAAACAGACACCTGCATGTACACGAAAAAGGAAAGTGTCGTTTCGAATCAGCCTGCGCAGTCTACGCAAATGTTCGAATGCGCCCTTTCGCGTGTTGCAGGCCATATCATGTTTTTATCAAGGTATATATTTCAATTAAACAAAAAAAGATAATTGTTTCAACCACGAACAAGGGTGTATCTATCAACCCATCGAACTAAAAATTGAACTCGGTTGTTTTCGAGGAAAACCCATTAACCCATCAACCCATCGACATAACAATTTCACTCGGTTGTTTTCGAAGGAAAACCCATTAACCCACATCTTCGCGAGCCAAGTTTACGATCACTACGTGAATCTTACCTTGGCGGATAGAGCTTGATTTTTACAACCCCCCGATACGCCTTTTCATTGGATGCAGCCAGCTCTAGCTGCAACGCATGAAATCGCTCGTAGCATTTCATCTTTGATAAAAATAGAACACAGTCTCTACCTTTCGAATAAAAGGTAAAACATGGAAACCCACGTGGATGTCTGCTTATCGCTTCATGTGTATTCGTAAGCGGTTTGTAAAACGATATTTCATTTGCTTTTATAAACATGACGTAAAGGGGAGTAATAACCAGCATCCAATAGAGGGCGCATCGCAGGAATCTCGATATCGGGCTCAGTCAGCCAAGGTAAGATCCACGTAGTGATCGTAAACTTGGCTGGCGAAGATGATCAACCCATCGAACTAAAATTTTAATTCGGTTGTTTTCGAGGTATTGTTATAGATCTGTCGTCGTGATCTGGCAAAAACTTTGACAATAATGGCCAGCCTGACGCGAAAAGGGACACTCGGACATTTGCGTAAAGTGTCGTCTCGTATCAGCGTGCACAGTCTGCGCAGGCTAATCCGAGACAGCATTGTACGAGTGCGTTTTTTGTCCTACAGTAGACTTGCATAAAACAGAAAATTACTGTAAAACGGAAAGTGTCTTCCCTAGGTTATTAGAGGTCTTTAGAACGGTATTGGGGTTCGAAACCTGTAGACATTTGTGCTGCTTTTGTCCCACTCATTAATCGTGTCCAACAAGATGAAGGCACATACATGTAAATACATGTAAATAAAATATTAACTAGGTAAATGAATATACATTCATGTGTATTAAAAATATGGCACAACTTTTGATTTCATCTACTACTTAGGTAAAACCTGAATGATTAGAGTATAAAATTCAAAAAGAAAAGTGAATTTAGCTGTAAGTATACCTCCATGTGTATATTTTTGAACAAGAGCGCCACGACGGCCATGTGTCCCTCTACTTGCAAATAACATTCGTAAGCCAATACTTCAATAGCTTTATGACACGGATACATTTCATTACGTCTCTAGTTATTTGCATGTTTTCATCACAGCAATAAAAGAAAGAAATGCAACCACAAAAATTTAAAGGCATGGCACAAAATATAATCTTATCTACGAGGATAGTAAAACCTGTATTAGACGAATTAGTCGGCATTAAGAATGTGACATAGAAATGCAATGAAAATATTGCTCCCACATTGAGTCGAAAATAATTATTTCTACAGACAATATACCTGTAAATAATTTATAGTACACATGAATTCAGGTTTTCGCAGTTGCATAGATGTGGAAACTTGTTGCAAGCAGTGTCTCCTTTTTTCACAATGTTTTCGAAATAGTCTGCTATGTCAGAAAAAATGTTGGTCAGTAATAATTCACAAATACACATGCTTGTGACTTGAAGACCACATTTCTTCAACAGTTAGAGTATGTTCAAAAGTATTTGCAAGTTTGTCCAAGCGCTATTCACTGACCTTTTGCGGACAGTGAAGATCAAGATCAGACTGCACAGAACGTGCAGTCTAATCTAGGGTCTACACTGTCCGACAAGGATATATTATTCCCTGAAACATGACTTTGAAATAGAAACATTTTGGGTTTCTACTTTGAAATAGAAACATTTTGGGTTTCTACTATCAAAATGAATAACAGAGCAAGTGTTAACACTAAAATGTCAAATGGTGAACTATACATGTTTCACGGTATATTACAATTTATTTATCCTCGCCAACTCAGCGAGCAAGATAATATCATGTTTGAACCAATACTGTATGAAAAGCTGGCCTAAACCCATACAGTACTGGAACTGTCTATAGTTGCTTTAGCTAGTGCTGATTTGAGAATGTCCATTCTATTTGTGAAGTACATTATTACATAACGGCTATATGAACTCATTTACTTCTAAAAACGGAAATATATTTATTGTCTTGTGACAGATTTGTTTAAAATACAAGGATAATCATAACGGGGAGTGTCCTTATTCTTTGCGTGTTCTAGAACCGGTGCTTTTTCTGTACATCTCGTCGAGCACATATTTTGATGACGTCACACGGTATTTCTGCTCTTAACCGTTACCAATATTTGAATGTCTCATTGCCCTTGAATTTGAGACAAATACACTCGAAAATAAACAAATTATCGTATATTAAAGAGATGTACGTCATTTTTCTTGATGTTAAGTAGTGTTCTTTCTCAAAAAAATATAAAGACCATCAACTTTCTGCTGTAAATACTACCGAGCTACCGGAATTAGGTCAGGTCATATTTGCACATGAAGGCCGACGTTATGTTTTTTTCATGCACATTGAACATTAAAATATTTATCTAAGTTATTTCTTTTTTTAAAATGAAGGTGACCAGAAATGATTTTTGTATGAAGGCAAGTAATTTCTAGCTCATATTCTGGTCTCAATTCTTAATTTTATCAATCTGTTTCCTTATCATCACGGAATACGGACACTCAAGGCTGTATGTAAACAAAGAAAATCGAAAAACACATGAAAAGAAAATCAGGCAAACCTAGTAAAAAAGAAAGAATTCAAATATTTTTATATGACCAACTCTCCTGAAACAAGAAAAAAAAATGCGGAAAAAAAATTACTTGGGTACTTAGTCATAGTGTGAAAAATTAACTATTTACCAAACGACAAAATTTTAGAATTGTCTTACGAACGAAGTCCGTAACAAAGAAACAAATGAATAAATGCATGGCAGAAATAAGGATCGGAGCGGGATTCGAACTCCGAACTCCCAGACGCTAAGCCAATACCCTAACCACTGAGCCAAAGAGATATCTCCCTGACGCAGTAGCCAGGTATTGTATTTAAATCGGAAGAATGCCATGCAGGAAGGAGTGGTCTCCCGTAACACACCCCCTCTTAAAGTCATCATTTATTGATGACTCAAAGCCTTATTAGGCAGGAAGTCCGATTTTGGACAACAAATGGGATTAATGGCTCAATGGCCAATCCCGGACGAGCCCCCATCTTACGAACGAAGTCCGTAACAAAGAAACAAATGAATAAATGCATGGCAGAAATAAGGATCGGAGCGGGATTCGAACTCCGAACTCCCGGACGCTAAGCCAATACCCTAACCACTGAGCCAAAGAGATATCTCCCTGACGCAGTAGCCAGGTATTGTATTTAAATCGGAAGAATGCCATGCAGGAAGGAGTGGTCTCCCGTAACAATTGCCCAAATTAAAAGCATTTGCAGCCGACAAAATAAAAGTCGCTCAAAAACTAAAACTTTACCATGGAAAAATAAAACATTGTGGGAAAAGGAGAAAATGCTGGATACCAGCCTTTTCTCCTTTTTCTACAATGTTTTCAAAAGGCTTCTTCCTTAGTTGTGTTAAAATTCGGGATTGTGTGGTAAAGGGTTAATTAGAAACTGTAGTAACTGAATCATACTCTGTGAGAAAAGGGGTAACGTATCTGCAAAAAGTATCGACCCGTGTCAGTAGGTCGACCGTGATAAGTCGACATTTTTCTGCTATTTATAAATTTTCCAACTGTTCGAGGGCCATACCGATACAGTCGATTATAATCAGTTATAAAACTACACGGATTTACTTGAGCTACAAGTATAAATAGTTAGATCTATGCACTCGTGGAGATGTATTCTGACCCCTTTTCAAATGGCTTAGTTCAAAAACAGAATGTTTGCTTTGGATTTTCTTTTGTTGTGATAAAACGACATATAATTGGCTTGCAACACAAGCAAAGGGGCATTCAGGCATTTGCATAAAGTGTCGTTTCGAATCAGCCTGCGCAGTCCGCGCTAATCAGAAACGACAATTTCCAGTTTTCTGTAATTTTATATTTTGCCAAAGTCTATTGTAGCACAATACCTAATGTAGCCCATCTTCGAAAGCCAAGGCAGACGATTCACTACGCTACTCTACCCTTGGCGGATCGAGCTTGATTTTTACATCCCCCCATACGCTTTTTCATTGGATGCAACCAGCTCTTAACTGCAACGAATGAAACCCCCCTAGTATTTCATCTTTGATAAAAATAGAACAAGGTCGCAACCTTTCGAATAGAAGGTAAACATGGAAACCCACGAGGATGTCTGCTTATCGCTTCATGTGTATTCGTAAGTGGTTTGTAAAACGATATTTCTTTGGCTTTTAGAAATATGATGTAAAGGGGGGTAATAACCAGCATCCAATAGAGGGCGCATCGCAGGAATCTCGAAATCAGGCTCAATCAGCCAAGGTAAAATCCACGTAGTGATTTTAAACTTGGCTTCTTATCGGATTATCCAAGATCAGAATGTATTTTCTGTGTAGTGTGATCTTGCTTGAAGTCATCCGCTTCGGCGGTCGAATCCTCGGTTGGAAGGGAGTAACAATCTGCTTTGCAGTATCATTCATAAACCTGTTAATCACTTAAATGGCTATTTTTCAGCCAACATAAATAAAAAATCCAAACCCTGCAATTTCATATAGCAATTCATATAGCTGAAAGAAATACATCTCATTTTGAAGGACGGTGTTATTCTAAGATGACATGTTCTGTGCAGTCTTATCTTAATCTACACTGTCCGCAACAGCAGAAAAGGTGTTCTCCTTAGAAAAATCCCTGGATTTAAAAGACATTGTGACATAAGGAAACGAGGTGGTTGTCACAAGCAGTTGCCAATCTTCTCAGAATGTTTTCCACGCCTATCGCGAAATACACTTTTCCTCCCTCCAAATCTCTCTTCCCTGTGTCATTCTTAATAAATGTCTTTGGTATGTCTACGAGCTTTCTCTAAAGTTAAAATTCTAACTGCAGCTTTGGCTTTTTCAGCGTAAAAAAGCTTTAGTTGACTACATAGGTCAAGATCAGATTGCACAGATTGTGCAGTCTGATCTTGTACATATGCCGCCCGCTTGTTAAGCCAAGCACGTAATGTAAAACTTTTCCTTACTTTTGCTGGCCTACTTTTTCAGCCGTTCATGGGATAGAGTTCAAATAATCTTTGGCGCTAAAAAGGCTGAATAAGATAACTCGCAATCCCTCCCCCCCAATCAATATTATAATTATATGCACATAAACTGTTTCCCGCTGTACGACACACACTAGCCGTATCACGAGAAACTGATCTAATATACACACTGATTACCGCGCATGTGTCAATGTTTTTCGGTCCTATCTTCCAGATCCGGTATCCGTATGAAACTTATCTCATGACAGTTGGCACGTTCCTCTCCCCTGCATTTCGATTTAAAAACCAAACTACCATCTACATTACGGTGCGTCCAGAATATTCTAAACCCCGCATCGTAAATGTCTTTAAATAGTAACATATTACGTAGATAAACGTCACGGCCTTCCTCCGTTGGCGGCCATTTTACGTTCATATGAAACTCAGCGAGTAAGTTGTCAATGTCTTTTAAACCATCACGTGACACAATATCCCGTAAAACTTCCCATTCCATAGTCTCAATATCCATTTTAAGGATGTTGATTTTTTTCTGAAAAAGAGAAAAGTCAATTTTGTACGTGTAAAAATGATATGCAATCAACCCGTTGTTTTTACCGACCCTAAAAACGAAAGGCATGAAAAAAAATAGTTGTACAGAAGAAAAATTAATGCAGATAACCAACATTTTCTCCCCTTTCATCATGTTTTCTGTCTTATGCAAGAAGTTGAGCTCATTTGCAGCAAAGTTGTCCAAGTTATCGGCAGATACTTTTAATTTCGAAGGGTCTAAAACTTGCCTTTTCAGAAATGAGCAAATTCAGGCAACACCCTTGGAGGCGTAATTGCTGCATTCAAAAAGTCTACTTGGCAAGAACTTGTGTTTCGTATGTGATCGCTTTGGCTTCTTCGTCGCAAACGATAACAATCAAATGTAGCTTCTGGCCGTGATAATGCATGCTCTTGCTGAGCAGTAGGAAACCGGTATTTTCTCTATACAAAACTGATGACACCAAAACTATACTGGCATAAGGTTGACTGAATAGTGTACTAAACTTCGAGCTTTTGAAGGCAGCAATTTAAATGTCGTAACTTAGGCTATGATTTCTGTCAGGGTAGAAAAAAATATGGGAAAAGGAGTAAATGCTGGTTTCCAGCATTTACTACAACCAGGGACTGTTTGGTAAAAGGTTAAGGCGCTTTCAACATTAGTTTAGGCATAGCATGGAGACAGCTCACATACTCATGTACTATGTCTTTGGTTTCACCAGGCTAGGATTTCAAGTGTTTTCCCATGGACATTCCGACGAAACGCCCCTGTGGGTCCAGTGAGGGTTGAGCCGGTGTTATGCAGAGAAATGACTCTCCCCTACAAAATGACCCATGGGTCATTTCTCTACGTAGATGAATGACCCGGGTCACTATTCTACGTAGTGAAATGACTTTTGGGGTCATTTCTCTACGTAGAATAATGATCCAGGTCATTTTGTAGGGGAGGGTCATTTCTCTGCATTACACCGGACCTATAGATTGCCAGTCCTATACTTTACAACAGAGCAACCCAGTAGCCCTGTACTTGCTTTAGACAAAAAACCACGGGTCCAGGCGGTAATAGTATTCAAGAGCTCCTGCAGTGTCCGTATTCACCAACCATTCTTAAGAATATTCTCAGTCTTGTTCTTCATAATTTTGTAAATGTGAAAGTAAGAGAACATCTGATTGGTTAAACAATTTGGTTTAGCCTATCAGAAGTTCTGTTCCTTTCACAGTCAGAAAATATTGAAGAATAAGACAAGGAATGCTCTTAAGAATGGTTGGTGAATACTGACCCCAATCGTGGTTGCTTTTCACGGTCTACATGCGTACAGATCTTTTGTAGAACTGTCTATCTATTTCGAAATTATTATCCTTCATTTTTTGAAAAAGTAACATTAGCATACGTGGAAAAAAAATGACCAGACTGGAACCAAAGCATAATTTAGGCGCTTACTTTAAACAAGTATACTGCAGTATATGCCTTCTTTGAGAACTCAATATAGGCTATCTTAAAACAAGTTGCCGACGTAACACTGGCGACCATTTGACAGGCTTTTCTGTACATACATGTAGCAATGGTCTATACAAGGAGATTTTGATACAACTGTAAAGAGTATCGACCCAGATCAGCCTCTGCAGTCCGTGCAGCCTGATATAGATCTAAACTCTTTACTTTTGTAAATTTTCTGCATATTCAAGAACTACCCAGCCTCAGAAAAAACAGATTTTTGTATCCACATTTATGAGATAAATCATATGTATGAAGTATTAAGGAGATATATGAGACCCCCTCCAACCGAAGCAAGGCACAGTTATGAATAATACACTTACCCCAGTGTGACCAAGCTTGTTTCGTATTGATTTTAGTGTCAACAGTTGCCATCCCTGCTTGCTAACGGAATCATTTGCTGACAGACCAATATTGTGGAAAAAGTTCAAGTCATTTCTCTGGAAGGATTCTATTCCCATACTAAAATTTTAATAGAGAATGTCCCCAAATTAGCATGCCTCTAATGTAATGAACAGGAAAACACGCACAAGCAGATGGTACTTGTAAAATATTTAGATTTCCTAAACACTTTCCAGGACGACAAAAGTTAAGACGTGTCCAAAATAAAAGAATTTGCAGACGACTAAATTAAAGTGACTTGATTTTGTTATGGGGAGCAGATGACGACGGTTGAAAAAATGTGGGAAAAGGAGTTCATCTTTAATACAAACAAACAAACAAATCAATTATGCAACAATCCACTGTCTATGGTTTGTTAAAAGTATGGGCTGACATAAATAGAGTTTATTTCATCAGCTTGTGGTTAATATTGGGAAATATTTGCCAAAAAAAGGGAAAGGTATGCGAAAACAACGAGTGCTGTAAGGCACGAGTAATTTTCGCAGACCTTTCCCTTTTGAGGCAAATATTTCCCCATATTTAACTACAAGCTGGTGAAATAAATTATGTATTATATTTCCTCTGATTATTTTGTCAACGAAAGCAACTTTTAAAACTAAAAAAACTTAAAAAGTAGTTCCAGATTTTCGGCAGGAGGAAAATATTCACTGTGACGAGGAAATAATTCCTCTCAGCCTAAAGTACGTCATTTCTTTTCTCATAACATTTCTAAAAATAGATACATGCAATATAACAAAAAAAGAAACTACCAGTGCATCTAGACCCATATTCACAAACCCTTTCTAATTTCTATTCATAGTTTAATTCCTTTTTTTTTTCGAATTTAGAAGTTACAGTGCGTGATTAGACATCGTCTTACTTTCTACATTTATCATCAAAATGCAGCCTTTAGAATAGTTGGTGAATACGGACCCTAGATCCCCTTCTCATAGCCCCATTCCTCGGTCATTCTTAAAAATAATTTTATCTATTTCTCTAGAAATTTCTACAACCGAAAGTAAAACGACTTCTGATTGGCTACACCAAATGGTGTAGCCAATCAGAAGTAGTTTTACTTTCAAATTAAGAAAACTTTGGATAATAAGACTAAGACGTTTCTTAGGGATGGTTGATGAACATGGACCCTGATCGTTTTTACGAACTTCTACGTATATCAACTGAGCTATAGTGGATTGTTTGGTACAAGCTAAAACCGTGAAAAAAAAAGACAAAGAATGAAAGAAGAACCGGTCTTACCTGGGATCAAACGAATGTACTTCACATCCGTAATGCTCTACCGCCTTGTCATCAAACGAAAAATCGAAATTGATTCTGAAAAACGTATAAATAAGAAACCGTAAATTATGTGCTAATGTCATCTACTGTCAGTAAAAAAGAATATTACACCAATGATCAGCTCGTTTTGACGGATTCCTGACAAAGGACAGTTTACCTATACATAGCAATCAGTTAATTTGTCATCATATTGGGCTCTTTCAATGAAGCAACTGGTCAACAAAGTGTAGCTACCTGCTTGCTTACCACCAGAACAGACTACCTGCTTGCTTACCATCCTAAGGAGCAAGTTTTGCATGCTTACCTTCGTCCGGCGTTTGTTGCTACATTAAAAAAGCTATTTAGACAAGAGCCGTCAGAGACGGGTTATGCTCCCCGAACAAGTGCTTGTCATAAAATATATGAAATTGATATAAATTTACTTCTTTTATCCTAAAAGGACCTGTTCATGCTCCCTAAAAATTGAATTGAAAAGGCAATTACTATCTTAGAGATGGCCAACACAAACTTGTAGAGGACAATAAGCCCAGTAAGCCCCCTTTAAGCCCTCTTTTCCCATAAGGCAATATTGCACCATTGAAATAAATACAAGTGGTGTGTGATTTGTGGCATTTTTTAATAATATTTCAAAGTTCGAAATTTCATAAAATTTTTAGCAGTCATGTAGTAAATATTACATAAAACGATTTTTTACATGAAGCCCCCTTTTTCCGTGACAGAGTCTGAAATTGAGAAACCGGAAGAGAGGTACCTGGGCAACGTTCCAACAAGTTCAGATTTGAAATTTCACATAATTTTGAGCACAGATGTAGAAGATACAATTGAAAAACAATTTTTTCCATGAAGTCCCCTTTTTCCGTGATGCAGCCTCAAATTGAGAAACCAGGAAAGAGGTATTTGCTTAATAATAATTGATAGATTGAAAATAACAAGGGCACATTTTGAAATTTTTAAAACAAGATATAACCATGAAGTTTCACGAAATTTTGACAAAAACTAATGAGATATTAGTAAAAATTGCAATTTTGCATTAAGGCTCCTTTTTCCTTTGCATTTTACAAGAAACCCCGTTTTTCCATGACAGAGGGTCAAATTGAAAAACACATAGATAAAGAAACAAGAGCACATGGTGAAACTTTGAAAAAACAATATAACCATGAAGTTTAATGAAATTCTGACCAAGACTGAATGAAACATTAGTAAAGATTGGAATTTCGCAAGAAACCCCCTTTTGCCGTGACAGAACGTCAACTTAAAAAACGCCTAGATTAAAAATAGTAAGGGCATATGCTGAATCTTTCCATAAAGAATATAACCATGAAGGTTCATGAAATTTTGACAAAAACTGAGTGAGATATTAGTAAAAAATGCAATTTTGCATTAAGCCCCTTTTTTTCATGACACGTGGTCAAATGGAAAAAACCGGGAAAGATACGTCGGCACATTACCCTAAGGAGTTCATATATGAAGTTTTATCCAATTTGGTCCCGGGGCTGTGGAGAAATGGCTTCGGACGGACGGACGGACGGACGAAGCGGCGACTATATGCTCGCCCTTCGGGGAGCATAAAAATGAGTTCGAATAAATAGCGGAAGAGAATTCATTTCATTTCCAACCCGGCTGATATTTCGTATTGTTTAAGCATGATACTAGTATCTTTTTTCAATATCATTTGTCAGTATGACAAGGCACAACATTAGACAAATACATGTATTTAATATTTAGCCCATTACCACACGCAATCGCCATTTGAGGAAGGGGACTTTTGATACAAAAAATCCCTTTTCCCCTATTTTCCCTGTGCTTTTCAAAGACAAATCTTCTTCTTGGAGCAACATTTATTTTTTTCGACTGCAGATACTTTAAAGTTATCAATTAACTGGTTTGCCGTTGTTTATGTAACAGGTATTTATTGTCAAATCTTTTTACTTCAGGCATATTAGGTAACTTTTGGTAATTACAATGATTTAGCATGGACATGTATCGAAAACAGTCGAAAAAAGCTAAATAAAGACATATAATTCGTCCATATCAAACCAGGAATTAAATATGAGCGCTTTCTTAAGTACTCAAACAAGAATCAAAGAACGATGTTTGAAATATTATTCAAATTTGAAACTGGTTGAATATTGGCCGTCAAAAGAAATACTTTTTCATGAACCATATTGTACAAGGATTTGTTAATTCACAAATGCCAGACGTAACAGTATTTGCTGGGGATTTCAAAGACGTTTTTACTTAATATCCAATAACTTTCGTTTCAGTTTTATTTTTCCTGTGACTGTGGTTATTCTTTGTATTTTTTGCTGATAATTATTTTTTCAACTAATATAATGATGGAAACAAATTACGTTGCAAAACAGGAAGAGATGGATACAGGTAAATTGGCATAAACTAAAAAAAAAAAGTCTCATTAGTGAACAAACTAAATGCAGGATATCTCGTGAGGGAAAATATTTCTTCTTCCGCGAATACAGGTTACGTGCAATGTCATCTAATCTTAGTGAGTCCGTGATACCATGACAAGTGATTGTCGAAACAAATACCTGGCTTAATCCACTACCACACAGTCCCTACTTTTGACGGCCCTGAGAAAGAAGCCTTCAGAAAACATTGTGGGAAAAGGAGAAAATGCTGGTAACCAGCATTTTCTCCTATTCCCTCAATGTTTTCAACCCTTCACAAAACAAATATTCAGCAACTTTTATTTTGTCATCTGCAAATGCTTACAATTTGGACGAACCTAAAATTTTGTCGTTTGGTAATGAGTTAATTAACTTAATACATCCAAGATCAAACTGAACGTTTTGCCCAGTCTGATCGTGATGCTGTCTGTTTGGCAAATTCCCATCAATGTCTCTAAACATGCTAAATGTTAAAAAGCTTAATAAGCATAATGATCCTCGCAGACCAATTTGACGCCGTGCGTTAAACTACATTCCAAATTTAGAAAACGAGGTTTGAAATATTGATGCGGTGTTCCGTGGTAATGTTTTACGCTGTGTTTAAGCTCTTTAATATTTGATTCCAGGCTTTAACCTAACTTATAAAATATTCAATTCTATCACATTACGTTAAACAATAAGACAAAGTATTTACGTCATTGGGATCCTGTGTAGGGGGACATGAAACAGTATTTTTCTATTGATTTTTGTCTTTAACCTTTTTTCAAAGCCAACTTTATCAAATAAAACTTCAACTCTTTTGACAGTAGATAATATAATTCACTGAGACATAGTAAGAACCTTAAGACCTAGACTCACGAAGTGGACATACAGATCCAACATCAGACTGCACGTTTCGTGCAGTCTGATCTTGATCTGTGCTGTCCGCAAAAGCCTGTTTTCGGATAAAGTGCTGACAATTTTTCAAATTATCTTCATCTCTATTTTCATACTTGATAATTAAGTCTATATGTAGCGTAAAGCCTGTACGAGTATATGTTTACGTCGAAATAAATGAATTAATTTAATCTAATGATTCGAAACAGTCGCTTTTCTATACGATCAAAGAACTTGAATGATAATCAATCCTTTTTTCCCCTTTTAAACAGTCACGCTGTTGCTCACTTTTTCTTGTTTTAAAGAAGATTTTAGTTAGCTTTAATGTATCGATTGGCGGCACTTTTTTTCTATCGAACTTTTTGATTAGCATCGAAAAGTATTTAAATCGCGAGTCAAGCTTCCGATAAATTTAATCCATGCCATTTAAAATTATAGACATCAGCATGAATCCGAAAACAAGTACAGTCTGCGACTGTCAGCAAAATGGGTTGCAAAAACTAAATTAAACTTTCATTTTAGTTTTCTGATACGCAAGTTTTATTCTGGCCGCTGGTGCGCCTTTAAATACAGGATAGATTTTGTTAGTTTTAAATGTTATTCTCATATAATTTCAAAGAACAATCATGCACCGTTATATGTAGTGTTTCTGCACACACATATATATATATATGAGCCATGTTCTGGCAAAAGGGGGCTCAATGCATCTGCCAAAAATATCGACCCAAGTCTGCTTGCGCAATGACGACTTTTAAAGACCCTGAGGAAGTTGCCTTTAAAAAAAAAAAAAACCTTGTAGAAAAAGGAGAAATGCTGATTACCAGCATTTTCTCCTTTTCCTACAAAGTTTTCTAGCCTATTAAAGAAAAAAAAAATGCGTCATTTGAGCCACTATAAAATTGTCAAATGTCAATGCTTTCAATTTTGACAGGTCTAAAGCTTTGCCATGTGGTAAAGGGTTAAGGGTAGGGCAATGTAATATTGACAGTTGTTCATTTTACCTCACAATCCCTACTTTCACCAACCCTGTAATAATTATAAGTTTTGTAGACATTCAGGGAAAAAGAGAATTTGCAGGTATCCAGCATTTTTCTCTTTTCTCGCAAAATTTTCTCCCTACCAAAGACAGTGACAATATTTATTTTGTCGTCTGCAAGTGCTTTGAATTTGTTATAGTCCAAAATTTTACCGTTGATAGAATATTTATTGTTAATAATTATGATAATCAGGCCAGATCAGGAGTATGATCAATCTGGTTAGAATAAAACAGGGTACAAAACTCGAAATACAGTAAACGATGCAGGTTGATTAAAGCATCCATTTATAAACTTACCCGAAAGAGTAAATGATACATGGTGTTCTAGGTTTGTATTTTCGTTCATCACAAACGTCCCACCCACCGTCTGCTATACGTCCAACACGGCTTATCTTGCTGCAGAAATATTGTAGTGATTCCACGTACCTGAAATTATATTAATATATATATGTAGAGTATATCAACTTCAAAGAAACATAAAACAATACCTTTGAAGTAATACATTTAAAGTGGTGATACTTCGAATGTGGAAAAGGTAGCCTTAGTAAATATAATAACTGGCTGATCCATACAAATTGTAGAAAAATGGTCCAGTCCAGTTTTGAAGCCTGACCCTATTCGATCCCGTTCAGTCCGGTTATTAAGTCCGATACGGTCTTGACAAAACGTGCAGTCTGATCTTGGATCTACGCTGTCCGATGAGGAGATGTCTTTTCCCAGAAATATCTTTGAAATAGCAAAATCTTGGTTTTTGTTACTGGCTAAAAAAATCAAGTTCATTTACTTAGTATGATGAGGGTTAATGCTACCTTATCATATTCAAAGGCATACAATTAGGGCGTGGCTATGCATACAATGCATCCAACTTTATCGATAATCACCCATTTTTCCATCCGGTCATCCATCCACCCTCCAATTTAGTCATCGATCCATCCATCCCCCCATTCATTCATTCATTCATTCATTCATATACGTTATGATGATTCTTTTACCTGATACTAAACCGGAAATTATACTTAAACACACGTGTTAAATATACATACTTATATACGCTGTTTCATGGCTCAGCTCATGGTACCACGGCGACCATCGCACCCTAATACACATCTATTTCCTGACTTTCTCACGCAAGCACAGAAATCTTTCTTTCCAAGCCACTGGCGACTTTCTAACGCATCACAGATGAGAATCGATAAATCGGCTGACAAATATCGAATCCGCAACCACCAAGATCACTTGTTAGATACGCTAACCAATAAACTACCCAACCCATCTAATTACACTCGAAAAAAAAGGGGGTATCTCGAGGTTTGGGTAGTGAGGCAGATGGGGATATTCCATTGATTAAGCCTTCGTTTAGGCGCGAATCATTCCCGTTTTTGTGGAGGACTTAAATCACAACCACCCAACACAGAACGTACTATCTGCTTTTGATCTGCTCTGTCCGAAAAGGTGTAACCATTTAATCCTTTACCAGACGTCAAATTTTACAACTAATCCAATTTGAAAGCAGTTGCAGACAACAGACAACAAAATGAATGTTACTGAACATTTGAAAATTGCTTTGAGTAGGATAGAAAACATTGTGGGAAAAGGAGAAAATGCTGGTTACCAGCATTTTCTCCTTTTTCCACAATGTTTTCAAAAGGCTTCTTTCTCAGGGTCGTCAAAAGTCGGGATTTCGTGGCAAGGGGTTAAGCGGGAAAAAAAAACATTGAAATTGCAATATCTGTGTTTTTACTCTTGGCTCGAGTATGTTGGATTTGACTTGAAAATTTTAGATAGGTTAAGCCTTTCAAAAAAATATTCATAATACCAACCTGAAACCCCAACCTATAAATGAACTTCATTTCCCCAATGTTTGACAACATTTGGAGAGTCGGTTTAGTATGGCTGTATAATTTTACAGTTTAACTACTCCAGATTTTACATGTTGCTGCAAGACTTGGGGTGTGGTTAGTTCGGTTTGAACATATCTATTTTACATAGAAAGAGACAGAGAGAGAGACAGAGAGAGAGAGAGAGAGAGAGAGAGAGAGAGAAAGAGCCAGACAGACAGAGAGACAGATTAAGCTATAAATCCTTTTGTAATGACTATTGTCAATGATCGATCCTTTAGCAACGACTATCATCAACGATCGGACAGAAATTGGCTCAGCTCGCAATCGAACACGTAACTTCAGTGTTTCAGGTTCTGCAGGTTACCGGTGAAGCTACCGTGCACGGCAACAAAGGTAAATAAGTTTCCCGCCAGTATTAGAAGGTAACTTGCGATAAAAATCTATGTCAATCTGAAACACACACTCATCGATTTTAGATTACCGCCATTTTTAGTATCGATTCGCAACGTCCTACAAAAATAAAAATAAAATGACCTTAACGCTGAATAATTGTGAATACATTACGTGTTGTTTTCTACCCGATATACACAATTTAGGAGGATTGAATGTCAAAGTATTCACCAACTTTAGCAATTAACCTTCATGGTTTTGAACTCAAAACCTTTACCATACAATCACAACAATAATACGACACTGAGAGAAAAGGCTTTGAAAACATTATGGGATAAAGGAGGTTATCCAGTTTTTCTTTACCCATACGGTTTTCAAAATAATGTTAGTAGCAAAAGGTGAATGTGACTATGGAAAACATTTCTTGTCTCTCTTTTTTTTTTTTGGATGTAAAATCATCACTATCATTCATAAAATTGGCTTGCAACACGCGAAAAGGGGCATTCAGACATTTGCATAAAGTGTCGTCTCGGATCAGCCTGTACAGTCCACGCAGGCTAATCCGAGAGGGCACTTTGCGACTACATTAGATTTTGTGCTGAAGGAGACTTGCGCAAAACAGTGAATTGCATAAAACGGAATGTGTCGTTTCGGATTAGCCTGCGCAGACTGCGCAGGCTGATCCCAGACGACACTTTACGCAAATGTCCGAATGTCCCTTTCTTTTTGTGTTACAAGCTATATCTGGTAAGGTCGTATATAGTTCTTTGTTCTTTATTCAGTTTTGATCCAAGGCCTCTGACCCACAATACAAAACACAAACATACGAGGGTTGTCCTAAAATTCCGTGACAATTTCAATAGCAAAAGAAAATGAATCGCTACAAATGCATTTTTTTCGATATATTTTTTTTATACATTTATACCAAACATGTATTTAGAAAATCACACAAAAATCTTTACAAATAAGAAAAATTATAGCATAAATACTACAACAAGTACCCACACAGCGGCTCTCGTATATAAAGCTGAAAATGGAAGAGATAAGTACTTTAAGTGCAGCTGCGTGATGAATTATACCGAGCTAGTCCCCTTATGATTTTAGGTCTACAAAATGTATTTATTTATGTCTAACAGCCCACTGAGTCACAAGGTAGGATGGACCTGGGACATATATAAATTAACAATAGCAAACAGTTTAGATTCATGTCAGCCTATGCCGACGGCACAAGCTGACCAGTAGCGAGGCTTTTTGCAGATACATCAAGCTCCGCTTTCACATGACTTGTACGGTAATACGACTTTCAGCTGTTCACTCTATACCAGCCGACAGCATTCATTACTTGTCTACATTGAAAGCATTTAGTTTAAACATATTTATTTTACATCGATTGAGAAACAAGTTCTTACAACTTATACTAATCTCTCTCGATTCTGCTTCCTGGAAACTACACCAGTACTCCCGCCGAATGTGTGGGCCAATGAAAAATCCCAAAGTTGACACCCGCTCCCGCGTATCGATCGAACTCAGGACCTTTAGGTTATGAGGCCGACGCTCTACCTCACGACCACGGACACCAGCATTTGAAGATGACAATCTAAATGTGTATAGATATAGGACAGAAAAACCAGCATTTTCTCCTTTTTCCACAATGTTTTCATAACGCTTTCAGTTCTTCTGCCTCAGGATCGTTCAAGTTCGGGATTGTGTGGTAAAAGATAAACCATTTAGTATACTTTTTGCGACCTTTTGAAAGAAGACTTTTGAAAACATTGTGGGAAAAGGAGAAAATGCTGGTAACCAGCATTTTCTCCTTCTTCCACAGTGTTTTCTACCCTATCACTACATAGTTGCACCATTTGGGCGACACTGAAATTGTCGTCTTCAAATGCTTTCAGTTTGGACGGGGCTAAAATTTTGTCGTCTGGTAAAGGATTAAAAATTTTATTCACAAAACGTAATCCATTCAAAGGTAGTCCCACAATGTAATGAGTTCTACCGGCAACCAGTGTTCTTACGCGTCAAGGTTGTTTGTATGCAGCGAAATTCAATCTTACCCTTGATTCTTTTACCAAACGACAAAAATTTCGACTTGTCCAAACAGAAAGCATTTGCAGACATGGCTAAAATGTTGCGATTTGTCTTGCAAAGGGGAGAAAATACGTTGGAAAATCATAAAATGCTGGTGGTCTGCATTTTCTCCTTATCCCAAAATGTTTTCATCGGCCCCTTGCCCAAGGGTCAATCAAATACAGGGTCGTGTGTAAAAAGGTTTAAAAAAAAAAGCTCAAAGTTTTAAAAAAATGTGGGGGGCGGGGGAGGGGTAGTGAGTGGATGGGACACTCTCTTGCACTCCGGATCATTCACATTCACCTCTGTAGTAGTCCGTCATTACGTGATACTTTCGTCACATGACCAGAACTCAAAATGGCGACACAAACGCCGGTAAAAGAAAGACCAATATCGCTTACTTTGTGTACTGTTCAAACAGCATACGGCCAATCAGACTAAGTGGTAGGAAATGTGAAAAAGACGGATTTTCTGAAAAGCGTAAATGTCTTTTAAAGGACCATAACTTGTATTCGAATCTTATAAACTAAGATTTATCGGTGTGTCAAAACTATTGTCATCATCCATGGGCGCAGCCATTTTTGTTAAAATTGGCGTAAGAGTCTGATTAGTAAAGAGGCTCGAAAAAAATAGTTCCGTTGTATACAGGTAAATTCATCAGTTTGAACGCACCTATAGTGTATCCAGAATCATATTTCCTTTGTCTACCTTATAATTTTACACATGAAACAGTTAAACAGTAACAAAACATCTTTTCCTCGGTTTGACAAGATTCTTGTCATTTAGCCCATCGCAGAGATCTATGGTGAGAATAACGAACGACAATTCTGCTCGGAGATTGTGGGTGGGGTTGTGTGAGGGTGCTATGCACCGCATTATCTCCCGCTAGACAAATACTCATCTATCTAATGTTGGCATCCTGGGTACAGAACCGAACCACTTTCCTACGCGTCAACCGTTACTTTGAATTTCAACTTAAAATAAACGTTTATTCAATAAGACATTTCCTGGTGCGATTCACTCAGCTATGATCAGCAATTTAGAAAAATCTGGACCTAAAACAGGCCTGAGTTTTCCCCAAACGTATTGATAAAAGCCATTTTCTCCATTGCTGCTTTACAGCGCGTAATACTACAGGCTCCCCGATAGCAGGGACAGTGATGCGTCATATAAGACAGGTCGAATCTTCGAAGAATATGACATGCGCAGACAACGCTATACACCGAGCACGTTGAAAAACCGCGCGTGATTTAGGATGGGTTTGGTCCCATTATCCATAAATTGCACTACGATACTCGTATCCCTTGTAACATAACAGTCTACCGGTGGCGTCGCCCATACAGGCCAACTGGCGGCGAACAATAAATAACCGAAAATCAGTCAAACGAAAATCTCTGACATGTATAATGACATGTTAGTACACACATGTACATATTTTGGACGATTTTTACGCGTTTCCAGATGACAAAGTTTCGGTCTTAACTTAGTACATACTAGATTACTTTGAAAGAGCCATATATAATCCGAAAATTGACGATAGGATTGGCGATAGACTTTGTGACTAGCTTAATTCCTCTCTCATCGCCAAGTATTGTTTTGGTGGGAAAGCAGGCAGTGATCTGAGAAGAATGTTTTGCAAATAAAAGAAAAAACTCACCTGTGATATAGGAACGACAACTCCTCCCTTGTCAATTTGCGAAGCGTTGCCTTATCTGGAAGTGTGATGACGTCACTAGTTTTGAGCTTGGCTATAAATGGCGTATCAAAATAGTCTTCGTCCATGCAGATAATTTTCGCAAGGGCTCGTCTATGCTCCTCCTGGAAAACAATATACAAATATTTGATGAGTCAAACACAAGTTAGGCGAAGAAATATTTAGGAACTACCTCGGGAATGTAATTCAGGACGAAAGGATCCACGAAAACCGAATACGGTCTGACTCTTGAAGCACTTACGAGTTCGTACTTATTAAAACGGATATTTTGGAAAAATAAAAAAAAAAACTAGTATATTCCTGTTGTCAGATTTCTTTGGCCAGAATATGGCTGGCAACACATGAAAAGGGGCATTCGGACATTTGCGTAAAGTGTCGTCTCGGATCAGCCTGCGCAGTCCGCGCAGGCTAATCCGAGACAACACTTTCCGTTTTGATGCAATTTTCTGTTTTGCACATGTCTACTGAATGACAAAATCTAATGTAGTCGTAAAGTGCCGTCTCGGATTAGCCTGCGCGGACTGCGCAGGCTAATCCGGGACGACACTTTACGCAAATGTCCGAATGCACCTTTTCGCGTGTTGCACTCCATATAACGAACAAGTGGAGTGTAGATCCCTGATCAGATTTCAGCATGATTTTTTTTATTCACACAAAAGCAGTTTAAGCCTAGTTAAGGGCTTGAACTTTTTTCACGACCAAAGAAGTACTCATTTTATAGGACAATTTTTCAATGGATGCAAATGCACTTTCGCTACAACATGAAAAAAGAGTTCTATCATGATATAGAATGGAGTAGTGGACTGTGCAAATCATAGATCAGACCGCAAGTTTTGAGCTTTCTGGTCTTGATAAAGGCCGTCTACAAGAAGAGAAAATAAATTGGTAACTATGTGTTTAGACTACACAATAATCACTCAAGCAAAGGCCCTACCGGAAATATGGCCTCAAATATCAACCTGGTCGCCGTTTAAAACACTTTATATCTACATAACAATCCCGAGTTTTACGGAAGCTAAAAACAGACACGTTTTGAAAACATTGTGGGAAAGGTGAAAATGCATGGCAGCATTTTCTCCTTCCCCATAATGTTTTTAATTCTATTGCATACATTTTAAACCAATAGCGCCACACTTCAATTGTTCCTCTTCCAATAAGTTTTTAAGAAAATGGCTTTATTTCGACTTCATGATACCGCGACTTAGAAAAAAGTCACTTCAGACATCTTTTCCGTGTTAACATTTTTTGCACTACTTTTTAACTTCCTTTTTATTGTCAAAAAAAGTTACACAATGGTGCTCCCTGTCAAGGACGTGTACGAGTATCGACAAATTTAAAATAGTGGGGATTTTTCAATAACAAACATTTCGACGACTATTTTTTTTTTAAATTGAACAACTCGTTTTCGAAAGTTTTTAACCAGGACTCTGATAATTGAAAGTTTATACATGTATCGTATGTCTTTAACCCATTACCACACGATCTCTACTTTTGACGACCCTGAGAAAGAAGCCTTTGGAAAACATTGTGGGAAAAGGAGGAAATGCTGGTAACCAGCATTTTCTCCTTTTCCAACAATGTTTTCTATCTTTCACAAAAGAAGTTTCAATTTTTCAGTCACTTTTATTTTGTCGTCTGCAAATGCTATCGATTTGGACAAGCATAATATATTGTCGTTTGGTAATGAATTAAAGACACAATCTTACTCGTTTTCAGTACTGTATTTTTACCCATTTCATACTATGTTCTGTAACTATAGTCTTCTTGTTTGTTCATGCCAAATATTGCCCTTGACCGCTGCAGGGATGCACGAATCATGGTGGGTGGAAATGCATTTCATGGTTTGGAGGGGTTCTAACTAATCTCTACTTTCGTTTCATGTTTTAAATGAAGACAAACAACTTTCAAGAGTGTCTTTTATCCTTTATTGGAGAGGTCATCAGACCTCTCCAACAGTGGTGAGTTTCATAGGCAGACTGCCTCGGAAATTGCTGTCTAAATCCAATCTTTGTAGGGCAACTGTTACGATACACAGTCTGTTTCGTCATGATTTTGAAAAAAAAAATCCAAGTAAAAAAACTGAAATAGAAAATAGACGTGGTTTGTTTTCATATGGCGAAATTCAACAAAATTGTAAAGATTTAATTACATATGACCTTTCCAACAATTTTAATTTTGTATTAAACAATTAAATCTAAACAAAAAGTAGAAAAGGGAAAAAAAAAGGAATTCAGTTAAAAATAAAAACGAACACAGCCCAAAAAAATGACGTGACCTTAAAACGCGGGAAGAAGGTCATGTGATTCATACAAATTACAAGGACGGATGAATGTGTATTTACAACAGGATATTTAATGCATCTCTTAAAAGTATTCTACCAAACCAGACATCACATAATTATGGATACATTAAATACAGTTGCTTGACATGACACTGGATCAAATTGTAGACTGGTACCTGACATGCAAAAGATTGACCATTACCAAACACTTTCAAACCATGTAAGCTTGCAGGGGCTGCGCAGGTTGAGCTGGGTTGATAGTTTTTTGCAGATGCATTAACCCTGTACCAAACGACAAAATTTTAGACCTGTCCGAATTGAAAGCATTTGCAGACGGCAAAATAAAAGTAACAAATAACAATGTGGGAAAAGGAGTAAATGCTGGTTACATCCCTGTGAAAGAAGCCTTTTGAAAACTTTGTGGGAAAAGGAGAAAATGCTGGTTACCAGCATTTTCTCCTTTTCCCACAATGTTTTCTTCCATCCCAAAACCACATTTTAATTCTTTAGTCAAATTTGTTCTATCGTCTGCAAATGCTTTCAATTTGAACCAGTCTAAAATTTTGTCGTTTGGTAATGAGTTAAACCTCTTTCTCACAAAGCATGGATCATGTACATTTGAGCTTGCAATAGACACGGCGCCAAAATACGACACGATTTTTGCAGGTGTAACAATTGTGATGATTATCTCAAACGGCTAATATTTCATTTGTCACTTTGATCATTGCACATTATTATTGTAAATATAAAGGAATGCCTCCTTTAAAAAAAATACAGGCGAAATTCAATACGTGCTTTTTTGTACCGGTATTGTTAAAAGAAATCGTAACCACATTAAAAAGATTGTACTGAGCTTCTTTTTTTCATTCCAATGAATCGAAAAGCGCTAACCCTTATACTGCTAGTAACTTTCGAGCTTATTGTATTGACTAAATATTTCCTATTTCAAAGGTATTTTTGGAGGAAAGATATTTTTTTTACAGTGTTGATCAAAGATCAGACTGCATGTTCTGTGCAGTCTGATCTTGATCTAAACTGTCCGTAAAAGGTTACTGAGGGGCGCTTAGCAGCGTAAGGGTCGAAAAGGTAATAACATTTTGAGGTTACCTTTAATATAATGCCATACATGGCTGACAACTGTAGTGTTTTCTAGGAACTAAACTCGTTTGGATATTCATTGACCTTTGACCTGCTAAATGTATTAAATGAAGCTTTCGAGTTGATAGTAAGATCCATCGTTTTCAAGTTGTTGTTGTTTTGGCAAAAATATCTCATTATTGGACTGTTAAGATCAAAGATAAGACCTGTCTGATATTGAATCACAATGTTCGCTACAGGTTCTTTGGTCGCATTTAGCAGCCCTAGGATTGGTTTAACTCTTTCCCAAACGACAAAGTTTTGGACTTATCCAAATTGAAAGCATTTGTAGACGACAAAATAAATGTGACCAAAGAATTAAAATTTGTTTTAGGTGAAGGGAAGAAAACATTGTGAGAAAAGGATAAAAACCGGCATTTTCTCCTTTTCTCACAATGTTTTCTAAAGGCTTAAAAGCTCTGAAATTTTGTCGTTTGGTAAAGAGTTAGGAACGTGTTGTGAATATCAATGATCACAGCCCGAAAATTGACAATATGTCGCAATCATACAAGAGATCCATACGGCGTTCTTGTATCCATTTTATAGTAAACCTTTTCCCATACAATCTGTAGTTTTAACGACCCTAAAAGTAGAAGCCCTTTGAGAGGTTTGTGCGGGAAAGGAGCAAATGCTCGTAACCAGCATTCTCTCCTTTTCTCACAACAATTTCTGCACTGTCAAAGACCTGCAACTAAATTGTATCAATTACAAATTAACTATATTCTGCTAAATAACTTAAAAGAAACTTTCCAGTCGATAGTTGAATAAAACAAACTAAATTTGGTTATTCAAATGTTAGATTTCTGGGAAAAACATCCCCGTATCGGACATTGTAGATCCAATATCAGACTGCACGTTCTGTGCAGTCTGATCTTGGATCTACACTGTCCGAAACGGAGATATTTCTCCCAGAAAACTACCCACAATGTTTTCAAAAGGTATCATTCCAAGGGTCCTCAACGGTCGTCATTGTGTGGGTAATCGTTTTCTGTGCAGTCTGATCTTGATCTACATTGTCCGCATTGCATTGCGTCGCGCCTAGCAGCCCGATGGTCAGTCATCTGCAGATGCTTTCGATTTGGATTTCGATATATGGGATAAAGGTCAACACGTCCATTGGGGAAGAGAAGCCATGTTAATCACGTCTATAATCAAGTTTTTAAATGCCCGTTCAGTCAAAATGGTTATTGGATTTACTGATGAAAAACCTTGATTAATTTAACACTAACGATCCTACTGTGTGCATCTTCGCGAGCAAAGATTACAATCACTACGTAGATCTTACCTTGGCTGATTGAGCCCGATTTCGAGATTCCTGTGATGCGCCCTCTATTAGATGTTGGTTATTACCCATTCCTCCCCCCCCCCCCTTTACATCATATTTCGAAAAGCAAATGAAATATCGTTTTACAAACCGCTTTGAAATGCTACAAGCGATTTCATTCGTTGCATTTAGAGCTGGCTGCATCCAATGAAAAAGCGTATGGGGGAATGTAAAAATCAAGATCAATCCGCCAAGGGTAGAGTAGCGTAGTGAATCGTCAGCCTTGGCTCGCGAAGATGATATTGTGTAAAGAAGGTCTTGTCGTTATTTTGTTAACACTTCAGGCTGCTCTAAGCGACTTTGTGGGCTATGCAGACCGTGTAGATCAAGATCAGACTGCATAAAATGTACAGCCTGATCTTAGTTCTATACTGCCTGAGATGGTAGGATTTAAGATTTTAAGACGGATAAAATTTTTTTTCAATTCGTGAACTATGGGTTCAAACTAGTACCTGAAAATCTTTTGGTTTTTAACCCATTACCAAACGACAATATTTTAGACTGGTCCGAATTAAAAGCATTTGCAGACGACAAAATAAAAGTGACTGAAAATTTGAAAATTGTTTTGTGAAGGGTAGAAAACATTGTGGGAAAAGGAGAAAATGCTGGTTACCAGCATTTTCTCCTTTTCCCACAATGTTTTCTAAAGGCTTCTTTCTCAGGGGCGTCAAAAGTAGGGATTGTGTGGTAATGGGTTAAATCATTCAGTAGGAAAAGGTTTGAAATATGATTGAGCAATGCTCTGTGAAGAAGAGACTTAATGCATTTGCAAAAAACCATCGAACCAGGTCAGCCTGCGCATTCCGTGCAGGCCGACCTGGGTCGAATTGGTTTGCTATTCTGTACATCTTCTGTATGTCAAAGGACCAATCTATCTCATGATTCAGTTAGGTGCTAGATAACAAATTATCAAAAATTATGCGATTACTTGCCTAACCCTTTACCAAACGAAAAAAATTTCAGACTGATCCAAATTGAAAGCACTTGCAGACGACAAAATAAATGTGACTCAAAAATTGAACTTTGTTTCCAGCAGGGTAGAAAACATTGTGGGAAAAGGAGAAAATGCTGGTTACCAGCATTTTCTCCTTTTCCCACAATGTTTTCAAAAGGCTTCTTTCTCAGGGTTGTTAAAAGTCGGGATTTTCTGGTAAAGGGTTAATATAATGCATCGCAGAGATGCATGAACCGCCCTTTTCACAGGGCATGGCTCAATTGCTTTTAACATGTCGGAGCCCAAAATAGACGAGATATAAATCACAAAGACATGTGCCCTCTAATTAGGCCTAAACATGCAAACAAAGGGAACATTTTATACATTGTCGTGATTCATTATACTACAGCCAAACAAGCAAACCCTTCTTCAGTATTCGTTTTTGTTTAAACACCGAGTGAATCAGGAGGTAGAAAGGTG
The DNA here is from genome assembly GCA_943736015.1 of Tridacna crocea. Lineage (NCBI taxonomy): Eukaryota > Metazoa > Mollusca > Bivalvia > Cardiida > Cardiidae > Tridacna > Tridacna crocea. The sequence continues at coordinate 29,469,502 of OX031063.1, forward strand.
CTTTCACATGTAAAATATTAACGAATAGCAAACAATTTTCGAAACAGGTAAGCCTGCGTTATTTGCCAATGTTGACCTGGTCGACAGTTATCGCAGCATCATAACCTCCTTAAAATAGAGCAAGGGCTCAAATGTTATACTAAGGCTTTGACCCATTACCACACAAGCCCTACTTTTGACACCCCTGATAAAGAACCTTTTAGAAAACATTGTGGGAAAAGGAGAAAATGCTGGTAACCAGCATTTTCTCCTTTTCCCACAATGTTTTCTATCCTTCACAAAACAAATTTCAAATTTCCAGTCAGTTTAATTTTGTCTAAAGTAGCCAATTCGGGTGTGTGCAAATGGTTTCAATTTGGACTAAACTGAAATTTTTGTCGTTTGGTAATGAGTTAACATGAAAACAGCTCAGTTTTTATCTAATGTTGGCTTTTAAAGGTGGGTATTTAGAATTTTCACACCACATTAAATCAAAAAATATATATGTCACTGAAATTTATATGAAAAAATACAAATCATCAGTAATTAAGAATCATAAAATTACAAAAAAAAACCCTTTTTTGGTGGTATATCCTTCAAAGGCTACGTAGCCTCTTACGCTATTTTTAGATTTCCCGCAAAAATGAAAAAAATATTTTGGGAATGTTAAGTGACTTGCATGTGACTAATGACTATTAAATTCCATAACATAACAAACATGTAATTATTTTTCATAATGTCTAGAGCTTTGGATGCCATGTTTGAAGCTTTGTCTGTATATTTCCGGTATGTAAATGAGCGAGTTGCTCAATTTAAAAATAGACCGTGTTTCCCTTCAGTGTCGACCTGGGCTGTAGTAAATCTCTAATTTATCTAGTTGTCGGATGGTTTTCGACTACTGGGTTTTAATGAATGAAAATTATAAGGCTTTAGGAGTAAAAAGATGATTTTTTTGTATTTTTGTAAAATTTTCGTCCCAAAATCTGAAGGACCACCTTTAAGTGCAACTATAAAGTAGATCTATCACACTTGGAAAGCAGTTAGCGCTGGCTGACACGGGTCGGCACTTTTTTGCAGCTACACCATCCCTTTTTTAAATGAGCAAAAGATCACGTATGTTATACTAAAGAGTTCAACTTCATCACGAAAATAGCTCAGTTCTTGTCTTATGTTGACTTTTGAGCGTTTGCGAGATTAATCCCATAACACGGGGATTGTTCAGAACAATGGAACAGTCAGTGCTGAACTGATATCTGATATATTGTACAAAATTGTTTTTTATATAGGGTCGCATTCACAAAACATCCTAAATCGCATTCTTGTTCTTATTCTTTTGTTTATAATGCTAGATATAAGCCAATCAGAAGTTGCATTACTGCTGGCTACCTGCCCTCATACTTGAATGTACACTGATATTTCTGTCTGTCTGTCTGTCGGTCTATCTCTCGGTCTGTCTCTCGATCTCTCTGTTTCTCTCTTGTCTTTTATAAAATTAATAGCATGATCCAACTGTAATATTTCAAGCTGTCAAACGCTGCTCAAGAATAACTTGCAGACAGTGAAGATCCTACTTTAAATAACTGTCCCCGAAGGCGATGTTACTTTTTGACTGGTCGCTTCTGGATACAGAGACGATCAAGACAAAGCCAGTTCTATTTTTATCAAAGATGAACAGCTACGAGCGATTTGATTTGATGTAGTTAGAGCTACCTGCAACCAATGAAAATGCGTATTGGGTGATTGTCGAAACCAAGCTCAATCCGCCCAGGGCAGAGTAGCGTAGTGGATCGTACCCCTTGGCTTGCGAAGATCGGTGCTCAATAAATGTCCAATTATGCAAAATATAACCGTAGCGTCTCATTATTGAAACTAGTGAAGATCCTAGGTCACTATGCACAGACCGTGGAGATTTTTTTCCTCAAAAAGTTCCATTATTTCCCGCTAGATGGCATTCTATAAATACCCATCTATCTAATTTGGGCATCCTGGGTACAGACCCGAACCACTTTCCTACGCGACAACCGTTACTTTGAATTTAAAACTAAAATAAAGGTTTACTCAATAAAACGCTACCTCGTGCAATTCACTCAGCCATGATCAGCAGTCTAGAGAAATCTGGAGCTAAAGCAGGTCTCATTTCTCCTCAAACGTATCGATGAAAGCTATTTTCTATATTGCTACTTTATAGAGCGTAAAATTACAGTCAGCCCGCTTTTGGGGCTACTGATGCGTCATATAGGACAGTCGAATCTTCGAAGAATATGATATGCTTAGACAACGCAAAATGTTCCTTTGAAAGAGATTTTTTTTTATCTTATAGGCATAAAATGTTGATTTCACTTATACAGCAAGTTAAAGGTTAGTTATTCATGTCCAAGAATAGATATTGATGGACGTTTGCTTTGCTTTATACTCAAGCTATTGAAAACATGCAGGAAGTATCGTACAATGAATCATGTAAAGTTTAGTTTCACATAAGCCGCGCGCTGTGAAAAGGGAGCTTAATGATTTGCAAAAAGTATTGACCCAGGTCAGCCTGCGCAGTCCGCGCAGGCTGACCTGGGTCAAAACTTTTTGCTTTCGGGTAAATTTTCTTCATGTCAGAGGACCAACCTACCCCGCTATCAAGTCATTGTGTTAGACAAAGTGGGTTTTATTGATCCGTGATTATTTTGATGACTTGGTTTGTACAACGAATTACGGAGATTCATAAAGCTCCTTTCTTCTAGATCATGGCTTATTTCTTCTAGCGCTATAATATGTCTGGCAGCATGTGAAACGAGGCATTCGGACATTTGCGTAAAGCGTTAAAGTATAAACGAATCTTTACGACTACATAAGATCTTGTGCTAGAGTAGACTTGTACAAAACAGAAAATTACGTAAAAACGGAACTTGTCGTTTAGGATTAGCCAGCGCAGACTGCGCAGGTTGATCCGAGACGACACGTAGCGCAAATGTGCGAATGTTCCTTTTTGCGTGTTTCAAGCCATTTATAAACTCAATCTCTTTACCACGACTGAAAATACAGATCGATTTTTAGAGTGTATCCTTTATCAAGCATATGAAGGGTATAGATCCAAAATCAGAATACACGTTCTGTGCAGTCTGATCTTGATCTATGCGGTCAGAAGAAGCTTCCTTTTGTGTTTATGGCGCTAAATAGTTTGACCCCTTACTTTATAAATCCAAGTTTTAACGAACTTTGAGAAGAAAACATTTGAAAACATTGTGGAAAAGGAGAAAGTGTTTCTTCCCTTTTAGTCAGGCTTCATCAACTGAGCATCATTTAGGCGGTCATCTAAATTAGCTTTGAATTTAGATGCGTAAAAAATTGTCGTTTGGTAAAAGGCTTCAGTAATCTCTAACATGCGCAAATACATGAACCATCAAAGGTCCTCTTGTATAAATCAGTCTAAAAAGAAAAGTAAAACCTTTAACATTCCATAAAACAAAGGTTAAACTTTGTTATCAATGGCAAATGACTGTACAAATACGAGTTTTACAACCCCTTCAACACAAGCTTTTACAATACATGTAGTTACAACCCTTGACGCCTTTTGAAAACATCGTGGAAAAAAGGACCATTCTGGAAAAAGGTGGTTACATGGATCCTCGTGATGTATTGTAATTATATATTATATTTCATGTGTCTGTTTTTTTTTCAATGTTATGGGTAAAGAAATGTCGTAATTTAAGCTGGGTGGGAATAATTTTCCCGTCGCAGTGAATATTTTCCTCCTGCCGAAAATCTGGAACTACTTTTTCTTTTAATTGAGATCACTAGTTTTGAAAGTGACATTTGTTGATAAAATAATCAGAAGAAATATAGTACATAACTTTTTTCATCATCTTGTGGTTAATATGAGGAAATATTTGCCTCAAATGGGAAAGTTCCGCGAAAATAACTTTTGCCTTGCGGCGTCGTTTTTTTTTTTTCGCATACCTTTCCCATTTTCGGCAAATATTTCCCAATATTAACCGCAAGCTGATGAAAGAAACTCTTTGAATTCATTTTGTCCAGAAAATCTGAATCATGAGATAGAAATGACCTTTGAATTGTAGAAAGAAATACGAGAGCAAAATGTTTCGACTCAGGTCAACCTGTGCAATCCGCGCAGGCTGACCTTAGTCGATACTTTTTGCAGACACAAAAAACTCCCTTTCACAGATCACTGACTGACATGTATTTCCAAAGTGTTCCACAATTTTACCAATTTTTCATGATTTATAATGGTTTTAAGTTGCCTTGTACAGCAAAAGGTCCCGCACTTTCGTTTATTTAGCTAACACTTTACACGCTCAAGCTAGCAAATACAGTAGATAAGGTAATCAGAATCGATCAGAGCAATCACTGTCCATTTTCACAAAACGTACGTTTTAGGCCTTGATCTATAGTGGCACTTTCTGCCACAAGATACAAGAAAACTAGTAAGAATTAAGTTACAATAAAGCACGTAAAAGTTTATAATTAATTAATTAATTAATTAATTATTTTTAAGTACGTTATACAAGGCTGCGTACACTTTAAGCTGAACATGAATTCTATTTGGCTAAACCATTCGGTTTAGGTAGGCAAGTTTTGAGTCACACCAAAATGCAAGGCTAGTGAAAAGAGACCATTTGGGCCCGTATTCACCAACCATTCCTTAAAACTTTCTTTGTCCTATTCTCCAGCATTTTCTACATTGGAAGGTAACAAAACTTCTGACTGGCTAAACCATTCGGTATAGCCAATCAGAAGTTGTGTTACTTACAAATTTAGAAAACCTTGGAGAATAAGACTAAGAATATTCTTATGAATGATTGGTGAATACCGGCCTTGGCAAGATTCCGTTCGGGCTTAGCCTTTGATACCAAGTGCTCACGATAGACTGACTGATTGACAGTATGGCGCTTTCAACATTACTTCAGTTATATCACGGCCGTCAGTGCTGCTCACGACTAAAGTGATCTGTGGACTAGGAATCTTTCCTATACCTTGGACCAAATTCTGGATCTACACACTAAGGATTCCGTAGAGATTCTTATGAGGAGTCATTTGACCTCCGTTCAAATGGATAAAAGAAGGCAATGACATAAGAAAAAAGGTCTAAATTCAAAGAAACGGGAGGAGTGGTGAGAGAAATAAAGTTCATTTCATCAGCTTGTGGTTAATACAGGGAAATATTGGCCGAAAATGGGAAAGGTATGCGTAAAAAACAAGTGCCGTAAGGAACGAGTTATTTTCACAGACTTTTTCCTTTTGAGGCAAATATTTCCACATATTAACCACAAGCTGATGAAATAAATCATATATTATATTTCTTCTGATTATTTTGTCAACAAATACCACTTTTAAAACTTTTAACAGAAGAAGAAAAAAAAGTAGTTCCAGATTTTCGGCGAGAGGAATATATATATTCACTGTGACAGGGACATAATTCTACCCAGCTTAATTTACATTCCTTTACCCATAGCATTTCTAAAAATAGACACATGAAATATACTCTGATAGTTGTAGTGAGAGTAAGAACTGTCCCTGGAAATATCACTTTGGACTTCTTCTCAGACGTCTCAATTTAGACAGCAAAATTTCCTCGGGGCGTAGGGGTAAGGGGGTAGGGGTGGGGGTGGGGGTGATGGAGGGAAACGAGGCTTAGGAAAACAGAAATTTTATTCTTTTATTATTGTTTAGACTAAAATAACCCTTAGGCTGCTATGCGCGACTCAAGGACCTTTTGCGGACACTGTAGATCAAGATCAGATTGCACAGAAATTTGGGTTTTTATTATATTGATTTGAAAGCTTCATTTCATTTAGCAGGATAAAGGTTAGAGTGACTAACAACCGGCTATATCCTGAGATAGACTGGTCCTTTGACATGTACGAAAATTGACCCATAGCAAAAAGTATCGACAAAGGTCAGCCTGCGCAATCCGCGCAGGCTGACCTTTGTCGATATTTTTTGCAAATGCATTAAGCCTCCTTTTCACAGAGCATGGCTCAAATATTGTGTCTCGTAACTATACTCGAAACTACGCCGGTTTCTACTTATGAACAAAATTAAAGATGAATCATATTGACATTACATAACGATGAGATGACAGAAATCAATTTAGCTTACCGGCCAACCGAAATATTTGAAAACATGTGATAAGATTATACCGAAGAAAAACACGAAGTTTGTTGAAACAAGTTGGCTTCTTTAAAAAAGAAGCCAGGAGAGGTCAGCATCAGTGTTTTCAAATAGTTCATTGGCTTTTAATGTCAATACATTTTTTGTACATATAAACAAACAAGTAAAAAAGCCGCCGCGCAGAAACCTCATAATTATGCTTACATAACGGTCATTTGGCCTTCTTGTCGTTTTTAACGGCCCGCCCGGGTGGCTCAGTGGTGAGTGTGTCGGACTCATGACCTGGTGGTTGTGAGTTCGATACCCGGTTGAGGCACACTTTCTTTCCGGCATATTTTCGCCTCTCACCTCTGCTGAAGCATGTGATAAAAGTAGTCGGTGGCTTTGGAAAGAAATTAGAAAGCCAGGAAACGCATGTGCGTCACCGACCGCCGTGATATGACCTTAGCTGTTAAAGTGGCGTTAAACCCCAATACAACCAACCAACCAACAAATCTTTTTTAACGAAATTCTTTTTTTTGTGCTTTGATTTATTTGCTTATTGAAAAAATACAATTATTTGAGGGGTCGTTTGCAGACATGGCAAATTGATTTAACAAATATTTTTCTGATATTCGTCATATAAAAATAAATCACCCCTATTTCCTGTTTCGGTTTTTTGATTTCGCTTTATTTACAAAATCATGACGAAACAGACTGTGTATCAGTACAATTTCGCAAGAAAAATGGATTTAGACAGCAAATTCTGTGAAAGTCTGCCTTTTAAAGTCACCACTGTTGCAGAGGTTTGATGATGGCCTTGGCGTAAAAAATTAACCCGTTGTAATGTGTCCGATTTTAGAAACAACCGATTTGTGGCGCCACTGTAGCCTCAATATTTTCTTGCACAATTTTATTCCCAATATATAACGGCTGTTTCAACGTATACACAGTGTTGTACTACATATGATCAGAGGTGAAAAATGAATGAATCCTGACGTAAAGACGATCACCAATCGTGTAAAGAAGTTGGTTGAGTCAGGGATACGAGCCAGGCACTTACTGCATGAGGCACATTTAATTTGTCGTCTGCAAATGTTTAACCCATTACCACACAATCCCTACTTTTGACGCCCCTGAGAAAGAAGCCTTTAGAAAACACTGTGGGAAAAGGAGAAAATGCTGGTAACCAGCATTTTCTCCTTTTCCCACAATGTTTTCTACCCTTCAGAAAACAAATTTCAAATTTTCAGTCACTTTTTTTTTTGTCGTCTGCAAATGCTTTCAATTTGGACCAGTCTAAAATATTGTTGTTTGGTAATGGGTTAAAATAGAGGGTAAAATTACATCGTCTGTCACAGAATAACTTCGTCAACAGAAAGGGTTATAATGAAATACCAAAGGGAAGACCACGTGGTCCGTCTAGTACAATACAATATATTATTATGTTGTAGTCTCCAGGTCAACTATTCAATAGCAGTTCAATCTCAAACGCGCTCAAATTTCATATTTCAATAGTTCTCAGATATTTCGTCCTAAAATATAATAGCAGACGAGAGAGGAGAAAATAAATACTAAATAATGTTTTTTACCTTTGACGATCCCATGTTTTAACGAATCTTGTGGGGAAAACGCGTTGAAAACAATTTGGAAAAAAGGAGAAAATGCGGGTAAACAGCTACAAAGTTCGATACAAACAACAACAATAACAGTAACAACAACAATGTGTTTGACGGTGACGACGGGGTTTATGATGATAATTAAACATCATCTCCTGCTAGATGGCACTATCTAATATCGGCATTCTGGGTACACAATCGGACTACTTTTCAAAACGACAACCGTTACTTTGAATTTCAAAATGAAACAAACGTTTACTCAATACAATGCTACCTGGGCACGTATTCACCAACCACTCTTGAGAATATTTTTAGTCTTATTCTCCAAGGTTTTCTAAATTTGTAAGTAATACAACTTCTGATTGGGTAAACCGAATGGTTTAGCCAATTAGAAGTTGTGTTACTTACAAATGTAGGAAATTCTGGAAAATAAGACAAAGAACGTTCCTAGGAATGGTTCGTGAATACGGGCCCTTGTGCGCTTAATTCAATTATGATGAGCTAGTATGTAACCTATGCATCGGCCATTCATCATTAAAACAGCCTAGGGCTACAGGCTTGGATGATAGCTTCGGTTTAAGCCCTACTTTTCCCAAGAATTCGGCGGAAGGTGATGCGTCATAAAAGACAGATCGAATCTTCGACGAAGAATATGAAATGCGCAGGCAACGACAAATTCACATCGAACTTGGACATCCTGGTTACAGAACTGGACTGCTTTTCTACGCGACAACCGTTACTTTGAGTTTCAAAAATAAAATATACGTTTTCTCAAGAAAACACTACCTAGTGCCATTCATTCAACTATAATCAGCTATCATGTAATCTATGCCCTTACAGGCTTGGGTAATGGCTTCGGAGTAGGCCCTAGCGTAGGCCTATAGGCTCGGCCATGCTTCTTATAGCAGACAGGTCGAATCTTCGAAGGATATGATCTGCGCAAACAACAGATATCAAAAATACCATAGTTGTGACGGTGGAACATTGAAAACAAATCTTTCGAGCAACAACTAGATATGAAAAAAATATTGCGATTGAAGAAAATTGTTGACCTTAAAAAGTTTTTATTATTTGGCTATTGGCTGGTTATTTTCTATTTGATAATCTAGCAACTTATGTTGTCATATTATTCCAATTCTGGCTTAAGTTAGTTACACAATTCTGATTGGCTTAACTCTCCAGTTACCTGTATCAAATAAATTTTGACAATATCATGGGAAAAGGATCGAGATATTCGCCCTTTGACACAATATTTCCGATTGTACTGCAGTACAAATCTTTGTTGACGCCCATTTTAGTCTATTGTAAACGTTGTATCTGAGAGAGACAGAGAGACAGAGACAGAGAGACAGAGAGAGAGGGGGACAGAGACAGAGAGAGAGGGAGAGAGACAGAGACAGAGAAATAGAGAGAGAGGCAGGCAGACAGGCAGACAGACTGACAGAGGGCAGGTTAAAACGAAAGACAGTACCTTCAGTTCCTCCTTTTCTAAACGTCTATTAACCACAAGCAGGAGACTGATAAAAGCACATCCGAAAATTCCCACTAATAACAGCTTTCGAATTAATCCCAGAGCCCGCGGTGCAAAAATCATCATCAGTCACAGTTTATCCCGCTCTCGAATTATGTATACGATTTACTTTTAGCCTTCCATTCTATAGTCAATCACTGTTCTGTTTAATTTTCTTAATCTACCGCAGGGTAACTTTAGTCCTCTGACTAGTTAAGTGTGTTTTATATTGGTTAAAATGTATTCCTTTATTTCGTCAAAGATTTTATGGTATTTCACTTAAACTCACTGTTTAAGTGACACAAAATCTTCATAAAATCTTTGACGAAATAAAGGAATAAATTTTAACCAAGCGACCGTTTTTAACGACTCCAAGGGGAAAAACACGCTTTTAAAACATGTCGGGTATATGAGAATGTTCAGGTAAGCAGCATTCTCTCCTTTTCTCACAATATTATCTATCCTCCAAACAACAAGTTTTAGTTTTAGTTTTTTATGTGACAATGAAAACCTGTCAAACCCTATGTATTGGCATTTCCCTATTCTAACGCCTCATAGGTTGCAAACATACATGTATACAAGTGCCCTTAACAAATATTCACGGTACACAGTTACCGTTCTTTAACCCATTACCACATGGCAAAATTTAAGACCTATCCAAATTGTAAACATTTGCAGACGCAAATTTCAAAGAGGCTCAAATGGTGCAATTTTGCTTTGATAGAGTAGAAAACTTTGTGGGAAAAGGAGAAAATGCTGGTTACCAGCATTTTCTCCTTTTCCCACAATGTTTTCAAAAGGGTTTTTCCTCAGGGGCGTCAAAAGTCGTAATTGTATGGTAAATGGTTAAACCTTTAACCTCTCCCTTACTAAGAAAATTCCAGACTTGTCCGTATCAAATGAATTTATAACCAAAATGACGAGATCAGTCTTTGGAAAGATGGAAAAGCATTGTGAATGAAAAGGCTGATTTCCTACATTTTGTCCTTTTCCACTGTTTTCAAGAGATTTCTTTCTAGATTATAATTATGCCACCGATTGAGAAACAACTTCTCGCAACTTAACCCTTTCCCAACATTATTTTCTTCTTTTCCTATAATGTTTTCAGAAGACTTACCAGCATTTTCTAATTTTTCCTACAATGTTTTCTTCCCATCCCAAAATAAATTTCAATTTTTGAGTCACATTCATGCCATCACCTACAAATGCTTCCAATTTGGACCAGTCTAAAATCATGTCGTTTAGTAAAGGGTTAAAGGGCTCTCTCGATTCTACCTCATAGGAACTACACTAGTACTCACGCCGAATCTGTGGGCAAATAAAAAAAAAATCTTAAGATGACAGCCATTCCAAGAATATCGAACTTGGGACCTAATGGTTACGAGGCCAGCCAACGCTCTATGTCACAACCATGGTTTCAGTAAATTTTCCGCGAGGTTAAGGCCCATTCTATCCCCTGATTCGATTGTGTTTTCTTTTTATGAAGACAATATAGACTCGTTGTATGGGGCTGCTTGCTAGGAAGCCTGTATGGCATCGCAAAGACGCATAAACCCCCTTTTCCGAGAGGGCTTCCCATTTATTCTTACATCATTGAAAATTCTGGAAACTAAAAATAATAGGCCGTTTGCTGTGACATGGGAGTTTAATGCACTTGTAAATTATTGACCCGTGTCAACCTGCATATGTAGCGCAGGCTGACACAAATTTGACCATTTTCTTATTTATAAATTTTCTGCAAGTCCAAGGACCATTCTACCCTTTGGTTCAGTCGCTTGTTAGACAAAATTGATATTATGGATTTATAATTAAGTGATGACTTGTTGGTAAAATGCATCACAGAGATGTATTATATGGTCTGCAACACGGGAAAAGGGGCATTCGGACATTTGCGTAGAGTGACGTCTCGGATTAGCCTGCGAAGTCCGCGCAGGCTAATCCTAAACGACACTTTCCGTTTTTATGCAATTTTCTGTTTTGCCCAAGTTTACTGTAGCTTAAAATCTAATGTAGTCGTAAAGGGCCGCCTCGGGTCAGCCAGCGCGGATTGCACAAGCTGATCCGAGACGGCGCTTTACGCAAATGTCCGAATCACGGTTTCTTTTCGCGTGCCGCAAGCCATATCCCATTTCACGGCTCGTATTTAACAGGGTCACTTTTATTGAAAATGCTTATTATACGGCAAAGAAATTTCTCGTGGCCTGATTGGATAATATGCCCGGAACATATATATCGTGTCCACTGGCAAAACCAACGTAAAAGCTGTTTCCCTTTCGGGAGCCCCGCATACATGACTACACGAACAGAGGAACATCCAAAATGACGGCGTCGATCAAGATCAACATCAAGATTGTGCGCCATGCTGCACGTTTTAGCACGTATAACGAAGGTTTTAGTGACGTCAGTTCCCAGTGACCCCAGTGACATCAGTTTTCTTTGAATTGGGGCTTTCAGTAGGGAAATTCTACTTCGTCAGCGCTGAACAAACGTTGGAATGGTCAAACTTTGCAATATAATTAATTCGTTGTACGGTCAGATGGGGACTTGGAAACTTGTTCAAGGCTGATGTGAATCATGTTCTCCCTAGCCTCGGCTAGGGACAACATGATTCACCGCAGCCGTGAACAAGTTTCAAAGCCTGGGCTCGGGGCAACATGATTCACCACAGCCCTGGACAAGTTTCCAGCCACCTGACCGTACAACTAATAATGTACGTCCTGAGAGACATACAGAGACGAAAAAGTAATACGCTGTAAAGTTTTGAAAGTGTGTGGAATGGCTCAGCTGTGTAAACATAGTTAAATTTCCAATGTATAACGGTGAAAGGGACAAAAAACAAGGGATTTTTTTTCTAATTTAAAACCGGAAACGAAAAAGGCTATTGCTTAGAGGGTCTCCAAAACAGGAAATGCTTTTCTGTGCACTCTTGTAGCCATCGAGGACAACATTTTGCATGAATATGCAAGAATGATTATAGTTTTATGATATAAGGATAAAATAAGTGAAAAACTGCTTGAAAACCGGCTGAAACCGAGTATGTACAGATGTATTTTAACTCATTACCAAACGACAATATTTTAGGCTTGTCCAAATCAAAAGCATATGCAGACCGTGAGACGACATAATGAAAGTGACTCAAAATTTGAAATTTGTTTTGTGACGGTTAGAAAACGTTGTGGGAAATGGAGAAAATGCTGGTAGCCTAACCAGCATTTTCTCCTTTTCCCACAATGTTTTCAAAGGCTTCTTTCTCATAGGCGTCAAAAGTAGGAATAGTGTGGTAATGGGTTTAAAATCCGAAATAAACCGTACGTTTTCTTTCCATTTTGAAAATTAACACGATATGGAAGTCACAAATATCGAACATGACTCGTAATTGAATATCGGTGTGACAAAGGTTCTTTCATGTTTTTATCTAGTTTTTATTGTTAAGGTCAAAATGTAGTTCAAATTTTACTCACCTTCATTTGAATAATAGCTTTTTACAACATTATTCGTTCAAATGATTTTGAAAAAAAAAAATCTTGTGCTATATAGAATACTGCCGTAATTTATGTCGTAGAACGTGAATACTCGTAAATTAAACATTGAGATTGGTGGTAAAAAAAATTTATCCCTACGAGCAACTATTTCCTGTCCCTGTAATGTTTTTGAACGATTTCTGTTACAAGGAAAATTAAACCGCCGAACAGGAGCTCTTAACCAGGCGAATAAGAAGTAGTCTCGTCCAAAATCAAAGCAATTGCAGACGTCAACATAAACCTTGTCGAAAAGATGATGTCTTTCTTGAACTGGAAAAAACATTGTGAGAAAAGGAAAAAAATGCTGGTAACCAGCAATTTCTACTTTTGCCACATTTTGTTAAAAAAAACGCTTTTTTTTTCTCATGTCGTTAAAACTGAGGATTGTGTATTGAAGGGTTGGCTCATTACCACAAAATCCTCTTTTTTTCCGCTACCCTGATTGTTTTTGAAAACGTTGTGAGAAAAGCACAAAAGGTTTTCCAGGGCAACTTCTGTCAAGAGATTGATTTCATTCATTTGCTGCAAGTACTTTTAACCCTTTAACCCAAAACGTGCAGTCTGATCTTGATCTACACTGTCCGATAAGGTGACACTACTCCCCAAAACTTAACTTTGGAACAGCATTATTTGGGTTTTTTTTACTAAAGAAATGAAAATTTCGATTTCGGTATTCAGCAGGATAAGGCCTAACCCATTATCACACAATCCCTACTTTTGAACACCATGAGAAAGAAGCCAATAGAAAACATTGAAACATTGAAAACTGGTAACCAGCATTTTCTCCTTTTCCCACAATGTTTTCTAGCCTTCACCAAACGAATTTCGAATTTCCAGTCTCTTTCATTATGTCATCTGCATATGCTTTCGGTTTGGAAAAGCCTGAAATATTTTCGTTTGGTAATGAGTCAATGATCGAAAGTCTGACAAAGAGCTGATACGTCTAACGTTTACCTACAGATAGCTTGTATTGATCTGCGTCTGGTATTTATATGACCTTGTTGCTCAGCCGGGTACAGGTAACTCAGTTGTAAGCTTATCTGACTCGTGACCTGATGTTTGCAATTCAACACCCGGTTGAGGCAACCTTTCTCTCCAGCCATTTTTTCGCTTCTCGCATCTGATGCATGCCAGAAAAGTCGTCAAGGCTTGGAAAGACAGTTGTATCAGTCTCGGTATGAAAACATGCGTAGGTGCACAGACCGCCGTGATAACAAAGCTAGTTAAAGGGTACAAACCTTATAATTACCTTTTACCTCTTATAGCTCTGTCATTTCGAGTAGCAGTCAGTAATGAACGTCAGAAGACAGATATACGAACAGACGGGTGGACAGGCCGACGGATGGACGGACAGACAGACGGACGCAAGGTCAGACAGACAGACAGAGAGACACACAGACAGACAGACAGACATGGTGATTAAAAAAGGGGACAGTACCTTCAATTCCTCCTTTTCCAATGTTCTTCTAACCACAAGCATAAGACTAGAACAAGCACAACCGATAATTCCTAACAACAATAACTTCCGACATAGTCCCAGAGTCCGTGGCGCGAAAATCATCATCATTTATAAGTAATCCTACAGCGTTAGATTGCTACCTGCAGTCTAGTCTTCCATTTAATAATCCTCTACCCCTATCCCAATCCGATGTGTTGAATAATGCAAAAAAAAAAAGTCCTATCGTACTATATCACAATCTCTCATTTTTTCTGCTTTATCTGTTGTTTTGTATTTCTGGTCTGAACTTTTTAAGACAAAACACATACAAAAACGAAGACAAAACAAAGCTAAGATACTCCATTTCCGTATTTCAACCTCGCACACATCACAAACATTATCTTACATATATCCATACATATTGTTAACATCCTTTCACCTGTGTGGGTCACATAAAATGGCTCATATTTCAATCCTTTTCCACAGCAACGTTAATTTCAGGTGTTGTCGCGGACCATGGATGTAAATGAAGACCGGACTGCAGAAAATCTGCTATCTGATCTTGATTTTTTTCTGCCCAGTACTGCGTGAAAGAAAAATTGTCATAATCCGTGATAGCAAGGCCTTTTTTTTTACAAACTGAAATTATAGCTTACTACCATAATACGTTTCATAAATGTTTTAAATGAAATAGTTAAATTGAAAAAAAAAGAGTTGAATATTTAACACCAACACCACCTTTTCTAGGAGAGATGTGCATAAGAAATAGAGAAGAACTACCTGAAATAAGCTAATCTGCACAGTTTGTTAATAAATACATAAATTCGTGTACCTCGGTCACTGATATTGAACGCTCATCCAATACCAGTGTGTCAGCTGCTGCTCTGTATCACACTCAGGTGAACGCCCTTAACTCTTTACCAAACGACAAAATACAATACTTGATCAAATTGAAAGTAATTGCAGACGACAAATTGAGCAATTGCAGACGACAAAATGAACTTAATTGAAAAATTAAAATTTGTTTCCTTCAAGGTAGAAAACATTTTGGGAAAAGGAGAAAATGCTGGTTACCAGCATTTTCTCCTTTTCCCAATATGTTTTCCAAAGCTTTCTTTTTTCAGGGTCGTAAAAACCAGGGATTGTTTGGGAAGGGTTAACCAAGCGACAAAACTTTCCACTTACTCAAATTGAAAGCATTTCCAGACGATAACTTTTAATGCGTCTCAAATAGTGTAGTTTGTCTTTCATAGGGTAGAAAACATTGCAGGAAAGCGAGACAATGACGGTTACCAGCATTCTCCCCTTTTCCCACAGTGCTTTCAGAAAAAGCCGCCCTCAGCCAGGATCGTTAAATTGGAGATTGTGTGAGTTAGACTATAAATTGTAAAGTTTCAATGTTCTTTTTTACCAAATAATCTGAGGGAATTGAACGCTGAAGATCGATGATCAGACTGAAATTTCTGTGCAGTCTGATCTTGATCTTCATTACAGACGATTATATTCAATGTAACTTTGGCAGGGAATAAAACATTGCGGCAAAAGGAGAAGATAGTTATCAGCATTTTCTTTTGTCCCCTCTCCGCCCCCCCCCCCGCTCCCATGTTTTCAAAAGGCTTTTTTCGTCTTTCAAAGTAGCAATTAATCCTTTCATCCTTATTTCATACTTTCCGGTGGGTTATCGAGAAATACCGGTGAAATACATTTCGATATTTCATGGTTACGACCAGTGAAAATACTGATTTCATTAGTCCAATTACCTAGGTAAAATGAGAGTGACTCATAATCAGATGGAAATATGACGTCATTTACTCTACATCTCTCGTACTTGAGATAATTTTGTAATGCGTTGCTATGCGGAGGGGTTCGCAACGAGGAATATCCGAAAAGAACTGTAATGGATTTTGATTGTTTTCCCCCGAGAAAGGGTTTAAAGCATGAAATAAATAGAATATTTGTTTTAAACAAATATCATCTATTTAACTCCACTAATTTTGATTCGGGAAAAATTTGACAATAGTACAGAATTTTGACCCTGGTCAGCTAGTGCGGACTTGGCTAAAACGATATTTTTCTGCTCATGCATTGAAACCCCATTTCACAGAGCCTGGCTCACATTGTAAAACCACAAATAACTACCAAGAATTTCGTATTTTTAAGGTAAAACTTCCTATACAGTTAGTAATAATACACGGGTTTTTTTTTTACATAAGGGATAAATATGTTGAATTTTTCCATATATCATTCGGCTTGTTAGGGCCTTGGTACATTTCAGCAAACCTCGCGTGATTCCTTGATCAAGTCAGATGCAGATAAATAGGCCGAGTTGTGACAGGTTGGTCGTGGTTTTGTCGCCGACTCTGGTTTTTAATGTCGTGGGTTTGAGACCCGTGGGAAACATTCTAAAATACCGACTTATTACAGTCCGAAAAATCGGATCAAAATCTGATTAGATGCACTTACAAATAAGAGTTGATACTTGACTTCGTTAATAGAGTGTGAAAATCCGTGCTATTTTTATAAAGCGGATACCTGGACGGTGTGGGTAGCCTTTACACATATAGACATAAACTGGTGATGTAAAACTTAGTTTTACATGTATATAGTAAACTTTTTTGTGTGAGTGGTGACAAAGTTTCAACATAATTTTGTTTCAACATAAATTTGTCGGTAATACTAGCAGTTCCTTCTATGGAGATCAATAAAATATTTGTGCCACGTTCTGTAATAGTTCAATGTTTTTGAAAAATGATATCGACCCATGTCAGTCTACGTAGTATCCAAGATGAATCGATCGAAACTTCCTGTATGTCGAATTCTACATCATTATAGACCTTTTCACGCTAATTCTCGCACATGCGCACAAGGACTTCCGGACGGCAACCGATTATTTCCGCATTGTTTGTTTACATTGGTTACTCTCGAAAATGTCAATGCGGGAAAGTTTAAAAAAGATTGAATAAACAATCCGTGGTAATTTTACCTAGAGAACACGGAATAGAAGTCAGGAAGAAAAAGAAAGATGACTTTACAAGTCAGATTTTAACGTCGTAGACTCCAGAATCTGTTCTCACCCCTGTTGTATACCAAGAGTCCGAGCTGCGGGCAATCATACCTCGGAGTGACCAAAACCTACCGCCGTTCAACAAAGTAACCTATTCTGAGACTTGTCATGTACCGAAAATCACTTTTAATGACATTTGTAATTTCATGATATTGAGTCCTACGGTGTCTGGTGGTTACGTCAACAACTGAAAAGGGCTAGATAGAGCCGTTAAGCACTTCAAAGCACTCCGGCGATGTAACTTAAGGATATTAGCTGTGCAAAGGTATGACTTGGACATTTTGTTATTTTCGTTTGTCTGAAATTTAAAGATAAAAGAGAGAGAAAACTTTGCAGTAGCTGAGTAGACTGCATGCAAATCAAATTCTAGTTATCCTGTTATGATTAAAAATGAAATAAAACGTCAGGGTAACCAGATCTACCCTTCAAATGAGTAAAATAGTTTCTCATAGATCTCAATAATTTGTGTGCATGTATGTCAGTGGCGTAGCTGAAGCCTAAATAACAGTATGCACATTTGAAGGGGTTAGGGAGTGTTCCCCAGACACAGGTTAAAGGGGGGGGGGGTGTGAGGTGGGCAGTCCCTCTGAGGGAGACCTGGGGGAACGAAAATAAGGCAATATAGAGTTGATAAAAAAGGCTGTCCATGACAATTTTTACACTCACACACACAAAGAAAAAATTGAGCAAGCAGATATCTGAGTATGTGTCAGTAACACAACTGATAAGTACTCTCACAGAATGTCTATACACAGAACAACATGGATCCTTTATGATGTCCTCCCCCGAGATACCGACCAAGGCATCCTTGTAGGTCTGAATGTGGGGCCTTGTTTCGGGTTTCTTGGAGGGGGAGCGTTGGATTTACCCTAAACCTTGGTCCACAACCACTTGCTGTGCAGCCGTTTTTGTGAATCCCTTGTTTACAAAGTTGCAGAATATGTTATTCAGCAAAGAAAATGGTAAAATAACAATACTGATACATTTTGCAATCAAATCAAACCAGTTTAACCATCATTTTGGTATGGAGTGACCGTATGATTTGAGAAGTAAAAACAAATATAATTATGTATGTTGATGCTAATTCTTCACCACCTGCAATATATCAGCCAGAGAATATTTTTCAAATAGGCTAAACAGTCTGAACAGTCTTAAGATTCTTATTAAATAAATTTGGAAGCATTGTGACAAATAATATATCTCTTATATCAAACAATACCTCCTTTTATTCTTCTACAAAAAACAGTACAATGTCATTGACAGGAAATGAATAATTCAAATAAATTTAGTACAAAAATGATGAAAATTTTTATTATCTGAACTTACAAATAAGTTTCTTTGTAAGCACAGGGTGCATTTAAGTTTTTATTTTTTTTTTTAAATTGTACTTATAGTGCCCCCACTGACTATTGACCCGGAACTGGTGCAATACATAGAAAACTGCACTAAAAGCCAGAGACTGTCAGAAATCTGGAAAAAGCTGCACATAGGTCATCTGATAAGTTCTATATTTGGTGCTGTACTAAGCTCAGGGGATAATCCAAGCATTCCAAGGTCTCTTGTGCAGCAAATTCAGAAAGATCCAGTCTAAATAAGTATGATTTAATTATTATTCATGTAACAGCTGTTGAATTTTGATAGGTCTGCAGCAGACACACACTTAAAGTATTTAGAAGAAAATCCTAAAACCTGCTTTATCACAGCAAACTTTTCTGAAAGTGTAAGAAACTTTGTGACAAAAGTGGAAATTGCTCATCACAATCAATTTCTGCTGTTGCAACAATGTTTTCAAAAGTTTCCAGCTACATAGTCATGACAAGGTATAACCCATTCTGTCATAAAATCAAGGTTTGATGGGTGTTAAATTTAAAAATTTTGAAAACATAGGGGGGAATGGAGAAAATTCTCACAATGAGCAAAATCTCATTTTGTCATAATGGTTTCTTCTGTATCAGAGACTCAATACATTATTTTCTGAAGCTGATATTTTTTTTTGCCTCCAAAATGGAAGACTTAACAGAATTGCATATCAGGGAAAGGATTAAAAACCAAAGTACAAATATAAATTTATTTAGATACCGTTGCCAATGATTAGTTTCTCAATATTTGTAATTTGCAGACCTGATGTATTGGTATTTTCTTAAGACATCACAATCTTGGATAAATCTACAGCAGATTACATAGCAAACATGCAGACCTGTGCAAATACAAGAATTTTTCATTATTTATATATAACTTCTTGACAAGCAAACATTTTCTATAATGGAAATAGTGCTCATTTTGAGCCAAATACCGTTTGTTTGCAATAACATTTCAACAGCTGTCTTTCACAAATCATCATTATCTCACCATAAGGTACTGAAGAGTATTCCTTCCCAATCAACAAATCTAAAGCAATAGGCCTATATGATCAAAACATATTTGGAAAAATGTTAAAAGTCCTCCTAAATATCAATACAGTGGATTCCACTGAATTGCAATTATGATAATAGCAATCCACTGCTTAATTGCAACTGACTTAATGCACAAACATTAGATATATAAAACAAAATGTTCTCTCTAATTGCAATTTTCTGTTATTATACCGTAATTAACAAAAACAAATGTTAGCAATATGGTGTTGTAATTGACAGAAATCCACTGTACAATTACTTCAAATAAAATTGGAAAAGTTTGTGGCAAAGAAATATACATGTACTGTTCATAACCAGAATTGTCCACAATGCTTTTTAGCTCACTTGAGCACAAAGTGCTCAAGTTGAGCTATTGTGATTAGGCTGTGTCCAGCATCCGTCGTGTGTCAACAATTACTTGTTTGCACTCTAGAGGCTACATGATATCTCGGACAAGTTCAATATTGGGTCAAAAATTTGGTTACTAGGAAAAATTTTAGAAAAACCCTGTATGTAATCTAGAGGCTATACATTTTTGGCTCAAATGTCTTCCAACTTGATCAGAACATTTGTCTCCATGAATATCTTGGACAAATTCAATATTGGGTCACATGGGGTCAAAAACTAGGTCACTAGGTCAAACCCTACAAAAACCATGTGTGCACTCTAGAGGCTACATTTTGGCTCAGATGTCTTCAAAGTTGGTCAGAATGTTTGTCTTAATGATATCTCGTACAAGTTTGATATTGGGTCAACTAGAGTCATCAACTAGGTCTCAAGGTCAAATCTTAGAAAATCTTTTATGCACACTAGAGGCTACATTTGTGGCTAAAATGTATTGAAATTTGATCAAAGTGTTTGTCACCGTGATATCTTGGACAAGTTTGATATTTGGCCACAATGGGTAAAAAACTAGGTCACTAAGTCAAATCTTAGAAAACCCTTGTGTGCACTCTAGGGGATACATTTATACCGGGTCACATGGGGGAAAAAACTATGTCACTGGATCTTTTGAAAATTCAGGTGAGAGCTATAGGGCCAATGGCCCTCTTCTTTTAAAATCCATATGCTATAGACACATTATGATTTATGCTGTGCAGTGGGGTGTGGAAAATGAAAGTAAAGCAAGGTCAGAGTATATTGATTTGAAACAAATCTTCAGGGAAAATTTCAAAGTAGAGGAAACAGGTTTGACATTATATGAAACTCATTCTTTCATAGAAGCATACAGTTATGGTAGAGTAGCTGAAGATGGCTCTGTTGGTATGCTTGAAATAAAGTGTCCATATCCTGTACAATGGAAATTAATTAACAGGATGTAAGTTTTGGATATTGTTGCAATGAACAATACAGAATTCTGTCTTGCATCCAGCACAGAGGGTTTAAGGCTGAAAAAGACCCATAAGTACTATGCTCAGGTACAGGGTGAGATGGCAGCCACGTGTTTACCATGGTGTGACTTTGTTATCTGGACAGCAGACCCTCAGAACAATATGTTTATTGACAGGGTTTACTTTGACACTGAATTTGTGAATTATATGTTACCAAAACTGGTAGAGTTCTACGTTAAACGTGTTTTTCCTGCACTTGATTGTAATGTCAAACAATGAATATACCAATTTCATACCTACGAAAGTATGTAACATGATGTACATGTATGATGAGCTGCCAGTTAGATTTTGTCTTGAAACAACATCACTTCTGCTTTTGAAATGAACACACTTTTCTACCATACAATCAAATCTCGGTACTTTAAACTTGCTTACTTTGTAGCCGAGTTTACATTGTAGAAAAGTCAAATTCCCTTAACTCATTACCAAACGACAAAATTTTAGAATGGTCCAAATAGAAGGAATTTGCAGACGACAAAATAAAAGTGACTGAAAAATTGAAATTTGTTCTGTGAAAGGTAGAAAACATATTGTTGGAAAAGGGAAAAAATGATGGTTACAAGTATTTTCACCTTTTCCCACAATGTTTTCTAAACGCTTGTTTCTCAGGGCTGTCAAAAGTAGGAATTGTGTGGTAATGGGTTAACCCTTTTCCACATAATTAATTTCGAATTTTAGCGACCCTGAAAATAAAGCGTTTTGACATCATTTTTAGAAGAGAGAAAATGCTGTTAACTAGCGATTTATCCTTTTCCCATAATGTTTCCTTCTCTTTCAAACACAAATACATGTACCTTTATTTTGAGCCACATTTCGTATATACATGTATGTTGTCTGCAACTACTTTCTACTTGGACGAGTCCAAAATTTTGCCGTGTAAAAAACGGTAAAAATGTAATTACAGTAGATACAGGTGTTTACAAATTTATAACAAAGGAAAAATAATGTAAAATAAGAAATTTCTCAAATAAGCAATTTCTACTTCTGTTACATGCTTTAAGCCTTTCCCTCATAGAAGCAGGTTTTGATGCGTCTTAAATTTAGGTCTCTTGAAAATATTGTGGGAAATGTAGAAAATGCTCATAATGAGCATTTTCTCCTTTTCCTACAATATTTCCTATTCTGTCAGAAACTTAAAAGCATTCAAGAACAGCGGAAGACAACACACTGAATAACCATGTTTTACAATGACAGTACTGTTGTCAATATAAACATGTTTTGGTTGCCGTCCGGAAGCGTTTCTGCGCATGTGCGGGGTACCGGAAAAGAGAAAACACGAAAAGGTCTATTCTGCGAGCAGTTAAACAAACTGGATTCACCATAAGCATGAAATTGCTCGGTACAAGGTACAAAATCTGATACAAGGGACTCTAAATCGAAATTGAGTGCACTTTGTTTGAAAAAGGGGTAAAGAATGAAAAGTTTACCAGAAAACATTTCCAAATAGCTTCTTCATTTCAAAAACTTTCTGGTAGGTTCTTGGAGGAAAAGTATTGATTTATGACAGTCTGTGCAGTGTCGAAACTTTCCTTGAACTTTCTGTATGTGCACAGGCCTTTGAAGCTCTATTGGTCTATTACAGAACAGTAAAATTGTCCTTGGTCGATCATCGAACATTCATAGCACATTGCTGCATCGCCTGTATATCACTGAATATATTTACAAACTTTCATTAACACTGTTACTATAAATAGTACATAGGGGATTCCCTCTGTATTGTATTTAATAAGACAAGGTGTGCAACGAAATCGAACAAAATTTGAATCCCGTCCCCTTTCAAAGATGATATTTAACAGAAAATGGAAAAAATAAACCTAGTTACCGGCGCAGATAGAATCACAAATGAATTTTCTTCTGTAAGCTCACCCAAGAAAGTTCCAAACACTTCTTGTCATCAAGCTATAGGTCTGTTTGATCCTGGTCCTCCCAAATCTCCCAAGAACATACAATGTTTGCAAGTCAAGTTCATTGAGCCAACGGGTAGTGATGTGGGTGGATCTGGATCGGACAACGCATTTTGCGCTGTCTGATCCTGGTCTTTCAAAATCACATCTCCATGCGTGTTAATTTTGTGTGTTGATGTACATGTAGTTTGTGATCTTATTTTGTTGGTGATAGGGGTGAACCTGGAACGGACAACACGTTGTGTGCTGTTTGATCCTAGTCTTCCCAAATGACAAGTAAAAAAATGTCTCTTTCTTGTGTTGATATAGTTTGTTACCTTACATGTTTGTACTGCTTTTGTGTTTAATGGGTTGTTTACCAATATTTTTTTTTTGTATTTTTTTAAACATGCCATGTTAATTAAATGAATGGGTGGTGATGAGGGCGAGCCTGGATCAGACAGCACATTGTGTGCTGTTTGATCCTGGTCCTCCAAAATCACATTTCCAAAAAATGTTTCTTGTGTTTATATAGTTTGTGATCTTATACTGCTTGTATCTCTTTGTGTTTGATGTGGTCTATGACTGATTTTATTGTTTATATGTCTATCAACCCCTTGCCAGTCAATCCCATGTTTTGGCAACCCGGAGGTCAAAGGCCTTGTAAACAATGTAGGAAAGGGAGAAAATGCTGATACCCAGCGTTTTCTCCTTTTCACACAATGTTTTGTTTCTTTTGTGTGTGTGTGTGTTTTTTTTTTCCAATCCTGTTTTTTTTTTTTCTATCCTGTTGTAAAATTAACCCTTTGCCACACAATCCCGACTTTTAATGACCCTGAGAAAGGAAGCATTTGAGGACATGATGGAAAAGGGAGAAAATGCTGGTAACCAGCATTTTCTCCTTTTCCCACAATGTTTTCTACCCTTCCCAAAACAAATTTCAATTTTTGAGCCATATTTATTTTATCGTCTGCAAATGCTTTTAATTTGGACAAACCTACAATTTTGTTGTTTGGTAAAGAGTTAAGCTAGTTCGAAACAATTTTACACTTGTCATCTGCAGCGCGTGGTGTGCTGTTTGATTTTGGTCCTCTCAAATCAAATTCCCGCACAATATCAATTGTGCAGGAATGCATTACAGATTGTGATCTTATTTAACAAAATATTTGCAGTAATATTTCACTATCGTCATATCTTTGGTCTTATGTCAAAGCCGCTCTTGAAATTTCAAAACTTGAATAAATAGTACCGTTATTAAGATAGTGATTTGTTTGGGTCGGTATCAGACATTACATTACGTGATGTCTGATGCCGATCCCCCCCAAATCACAAATCTGAAATTTCAAAACTTGAATAAACAGTATAGTTATTAAGATAGTGACTTGTGTGGGTCGGTATCAGACATTACATTACGTGATGTCTGATGCCGATCCCCCCAAACCACAAATTATACATAATGTTTAATATAACTTCATGAAATCTTGGCAGTAATATTTCATTATCTTCATGTCATTGGTCTTGTGTTAATGGTTTCTATATATATATGTGAGACAATACAGATTTGTAAAGCTTGATATTCTAAAGCAGATGTCGTGCATTGATATCCTTTGATAAATTAGGGTATTTAGAGCAGCTACATAGTCATTAAGATTCTCCTTTCTGTTTTTTTCCTTATAAAGATATTTAGCAACCGGGTTTTTCATTTTAACCTTTGATCTTTACTCAAAAATGAATGTTGTCAAAAATGTTGTATTTGTTTGTATGATAATACTATTCACCAAATGTCTCTTTTCTTCTTTCTCTCTCTATTCTCTTATGGACTTTTTTGACAATCTTGGATGTATATTTTTTAATGATCTCTGGTTGCAGATTTATTCAAATGTTACTTGGCTCTATTTCAAAGGCCATCTTTTATTGTGGTTCCTGTATAAATGGCAAAAGGTTTGAAAATGTTCTTTGAAATAGAGCCAAAATATAACATGATTATGAAATTCCGCTTTCGTTTCCTTTTAATATTATTATTTTTATGCTTCCTGAAAGGTTCAAATTCTTTTTCATTCTCATTGTACTTAGTGTCTAGGAAAAATAGATTCTCAATAACTTCCAACCAAAAACGTAAATTTAAAGCCGGTAAAAATCACCAGTCTAATATAGTATTTACCTACTTTTCCTTATTATCTTTTTTTACATTAACTTTAAGTATAGTTATTGGGATGATATTTGTTATAATCCTATCAGGAGATGTGCATCCCAACCCTGGTCCCACCGAATACGAAGAAAGTCCCGATACCTCGTCAATGTCTACATACTCCAACGACATATATAATTTTCTTAACCTCCCAAACCATTTATCAGTTGTTCACTATAATGTTCAAAGTATCAGGCATAAAATTGATCTATTATTCGCTGAATTTTCTCAATTTGATATTATTTCCTTTACTGAGACGTGGTTAGAGGAAACGTTTCCTTCCAGCGAATTACTTTTTAAATCTTTTTACCCACCAGAAAGGAAAGATCGAATTTCGAATCCATATGGAGGTGTTCTTGTCTATGTCAAAGATTCACTATCTTATGTCCGAAGAAATGATCTAGAAATGAAAGAAGTTGAATGTATTTGGATCCAAATAAAATTGTGTAATAATAAAAATATCTTACATGGAACATTTTATCGACCACCAAATTCCAACTTGCACTACACTTCCCTACTAGAAAATTCAATTAGTCTCGCTATCGACTCAAATATTACTGATGTAGTTATTACTGGTGACTTTAACTTAAACTATCTTAATGCTGCATCATATAGAAAGATTAACGTACTCTGTAATCAGTATAACATGTCTCAGCTTATTGAGGAACCAACACATTTTACAGAATGTTCACATTCTTTGATTGATCTTATGTTTGTCACAAACAAAGAATCCATAATAATTTCTGGTGTTGGCATACCTGTTCTAGAAAATAGTATCCGCTATCATTGTCCCATATTCAGTGTTTTAAATTTTCTAAAACCAAAACATAACTCGTATAGACGCATTATTTGGAAATATGATCTTGGGGACTATAATGCATTAAGAAATTATTTCAACAATATCAATTGGGATGAACTTAAATCGAATGACATTGACATTTATGCTCAAAATATAACTGATGTTATTAAAAGGGGAAGAGACAATACTATTCCACATAAAACAGTTAATGTAAAAGCTCATGAACCTCCCTGGATTACTAGTTTGATAAAACGTAAAATCAGACAACGCAAGCGGTTATATAAAAAAGCAAGAAAGTCAAATAATCCAAGTAAATGGCTTAAATTTAAAAAGGTCAGAAACGAAGTAATTGACTTAATACGCAAAAGTAAACATGATTATATTGATCGTTTGTCAAAAAAATTATGTAATGGTTCATTATCATCACGCGATTGGTGGAAAGTGCTTAAAAGTTTTATCAAACCTTCTTCTTCTGAATGCTTACCACCACTCTATGATACTGACAACGATATAATGGTCACTGATGTTAATGCCAAAGCAAGTTTACTCAATTCATTCTTTGTTACTCAAACTAGACTAAATGAAAACGATCATGCCTTACCAACTGAACTCTTAGGAAATGATCAGTATTCTTTAACTTCAGTATTCATCGATTCTTTGGAAGTCAGGAACGTGCTTATAAATCTAAATGTTGGAAAAGCTCCAGGACCCGACGGTATCAGTAACATCATTTTACGCGAGTCAGCGAACCAGTTGGCTAATCCCTTATGTCAATTCTTTAACTTCAGCTTGGAGACTTGTAAACTACCCCTTTCATGGAAGATGTCTAATGTCTGTCCAGTTTTTAAGAATGGTGATCCTTCCCTGCCGTCCAACTATAGACCGATCTCTCTTCTTAATACCATGGAAAAGGTTTTTGAAAGGATACTTTATAAACATATTTTTAATTATTTAAATGAAAATAGTTTTTTTACACCGTATCAATCAGGGTTTTTGCCTGGCGACTCTACAGTTAACCAAGTAACATTCCTTTATAATAAAATATGCAATGCTTTAGACGAAGGCCTTGAAATTAGATTTATATTTTTTGATATAAGTATTACCTCTCTAACAGGCGTCAAAAAGTTATCCTGCCTGGTGGCCAGTCTAATGCCCAATACATAAATGCTGGTGTCCCACAAGGATCGATACTCGGCCCGCTTCTTTTTCTGGTATTTATTAACGATATTGTCGAAAACATAGAATCGGGTATCAACCTATTTGCAGACGACACTAGTCTATCATTAATTATCCGTAACCCAAACGATGCGGGACGAATTCTTCAGAGAGATATAGAAAAAATTAATAAATGGGCAGAAACCTGGCTGGTTAAATTTAATCCTTCAAAATCTGAATCACTTATCATCACACGTAAAAATGCTCAAAATTCTCACCCCGATCTCTGTATGTCAAATATAAATATTGAAAATGTCCAGTCACATAAACATTTAGGTTTTCACTTCTCAAACGACGGATCATGGGATCTTCATATTAAAAATTCTATTGAGAAAGCATGGAAAAGGATAAATATAATGCGTCGTCTTAGGATATGTCTTGATAGGAAATCTTTGCAAGTTATATATTTTACGTTCATTAGACCTATTATAGAATACGGAGACGTCGTTTGGGACAATATCCCTCAATACCTGAAAAATGATCTAGACAAAATCCAAAATGAAGCTGCCAGAATAGTAACAGGTTGTAGCAAACTGGTTTCCCTGGATGAACTAAAAAGTGAATGTGGTTGGGAGTCACTTGGCGACCGCAGGCGTAAACACAAACTTGTATTGTTCTTTAAAATGACTAAATGCCTTGTTCCTTCCTACCTGAGTAATCTTGTCCCTGATCTGAATAGCAACCTTAACAATTACAACTTGCGCAATTCTAATAATATTCGAACCATTGCTTGTAGGACAAATCTCTATAAAAAATCCTTTCTTCCATCCGTTGTGGAAGAATGGAACTCAATTCCTCAAGATATTAGGAATTTGAATTCCTTGCCTTGTTTCAAAAGGTATCTGGACAATAATAGGCCATATCCAAATAAATTGTTTTTTATAGGACAAAGACGCCTTCAAATTTTGCATACTAGGTTACGAAATAATTGCAGTTCCCTAAAGCACCATCTGTACTTAAGAAATGTAGTTGACTCTCCTAACTGTGTATGTGGTGCTATAGAGACAAATGCACACTATTTCTTTGAATGTCCACTTTATGAAACTATAAGAAATAAGTTCATTCGCTCCATATCGTATTATGAAATTACTATAGACCTTCAAACACTCCTCTTTGGAAATGATTTTCTTACTTTTCAGGAAAATGAAGAAATCTTTTTGAAAGTTCAGTCGTATATAAGGGAAAGTAAGCGTTTTAACGAATGATTTTCAAAAAGGTCCACCTCTACCTCTCCCTGTCTCTCTTTCTCTCTTTTTGTCTCTCTTTCTCCAGCTTGCTCACCAATTTTTGTATGTATATGTTTTTTTTTTTTTTTTTCTTTTTCTCATTTTCTTTATTTCTGTCATGTGGATGTTGTTGCTTTGGAAATGGACTCTATAAGCTCTTATCAGCTTTCGTCCCAATCCATTTGTATGTTTATATATACAATAAAATATGTTTAAACTAAACTAAGCTATAGGTCACGTCTCAAAGAAAATAAAAAGCTTCCATATTTTCCGGATCGCCATGCGCTGACGTCACATAATTCGTTATGACGCAGCGAATGATAACTCACGTGAATTTGTTATCAAAAAGCGCGCCAAAGCTTTTGACCAATGAACGGTAAAAACGTATTTGAAAATGTGTAAAATGGGAGATAAAAATCATGAAATTGGATTAGATGAAAATATAAATTACATCTGACGAAATGTTCATTTAATAATTTCATCAATGCACCAGCAAAAACATTTTCGATCTATGATTGAAGAAAAAGAATTTAATTCTTATTCGCTGCAGGATTTCAAATCGTTTGACGTCAGCGCATGGCGATCCGGAAAATATGGAAGATTTTTAATTCTTTAGAGATGAGAGCTATTGCTTGATTTTATGCGTTGCTTGGCACTTTCGAAGGTCAGCTTACAGAAGAAAAATCATTTGTGATTCTATCTGCAACGGTAACTAGGTTAATTTACCCGTTTTCGTTTACATATTTTCCCTGAAAGGGGACTAGGGTAAAATTTTCTTCGATTTCGTTGCACACCTTGTCTTATTATATTGATACAACAGCGAGGGAATCCCCAGTGTGTTATTTATAGTAACAGTGTCCGATAATGAAAATTTCTTTATCCCTTTATAGACCAATGGAGTTTCAGAGGCCTATGGTATGTGCAAGGTCCATTCTACAACACAATTCTGCAGGTAATCCATAAAATACACTGCCTTGATTGATAAACTGTATCACAAAAATGCATTACAGTCCCATTTCCGAGAGTACGTTTAATTTCATGAAATCAAGAACTCTCGGAAACGGGACTGTAACGCATTTTCGTCATCAAATTGTGTACCTCAGTCAGTCAGTCGTTAATAAAGTACAAACATGATGCATCGATTTATCATGCTCGTTTGCACTTTTCCCCTTGAACAAACTTCGCCCTCATAAAATACATTGCCTTGTTTGGTATACTGTATTACGAAAACGCATTACAGTCCATTTCCGAGAGTACGTTTAATTTCATGAAATTAAAAGTACTCTCGGAAATGGGACTGTAATACATTTGTATAATCATATTGTGTACCTCAATCGTTGAAGTACCAACATGGTGCATCGATTTATTATGGTCGTCGGCACTTTTCCCTTTGAACAAACTTCGCCCTCAATCTTTTTTCTTTTAATTAATATGAGCCATGGTCTGATAAGGAGCTAAATACATCTCCGTAAAGCAAAGCACTTTGTAAGTCATCACAGTCCTAATCATGGATTCATAAACTGCATTTTGTCTAACAAGCGATTGAATTCCGAGGTAAATGTAAAATGGCCTTCTGACAAGCAGGAAATTTACCGAGTACAAGAGTACAGAACACCTCTATGACAGATTTGAAAACCTTGTGCAGAAAGAAAACAAAAAGTGTTAGAAGCAATTCCATGTAATACAAAATTTTTAACACCCCGCTGCACCACTATCATAAATATCGATTGACTAAACGGTGTTTACGCCGCTTTCAGCATTATTTCAAGCATATCACGGGGACAGCTCACATATGTAATGTACTTTCTGTCAGTAGTCCTAGGCTCGAACTCTGAAGTGTCTTTCCTCAGGACACTCCCAGGAAGAATCCAGTATCCAGTGTTTGATGTGATGTTCGAGCTTCGTCGATCCAGGATGGGAACCTCACTCTTCACCACTGAGCCCCAGCGCCCGTGGGCCGTACATGAACAGGCTCGTTTGGTAAAGGTCTTATGAACAGATGAACCTCAGAAAACTACCCCTCAGCTAAATAAGTCAAAATAAACTTTCAAGTTGATAGAAAGAACACCAGTGTTTCATTTTAAGTTTTTTCTCTGTAAAAAATCTCCTTATCGGACAGTGTACACCTCGGATTAGACTGCACGTTCTGTGTAGTCTGATCTTGTCCTACACTGTCCGCAAAAGGTCATTGAGTGACGCTTAGCAGCCTAAGGGTTAGGTTGCAATCGAGACACATGATCATATGTGTATCTGCAACAGCTGGGGAAGAGATTAATTAACGTTATATCGAGATTAAAATACTGAGCTATATGTACAACAAGACTACACTGTCTGAATTCACATAAATCCATCTCATTTCAAAACAGAAAGAGCCAAGATCTATTCTTTCAACTGCTGCTGCATTTTTGTACGTCTACCAATAAAATATTAACCGTTTAAAGCCCCAGTAAAGAATAGGTAATTGTCACCGTTTATAACTCGAAAATATAACGGATATAACGGATTACCCATCACCCATCACAACACACATAATAAGATCGGAGAAAACCCGAACGTGTCAGTTGCTACATTGGTTACCGTGACATACGTGTGCGAAAATACATGGAGAAGCCATTATCTCTCGCTAGATGGCATTCTACAAATACTCTCCTATTTAATTTGGGCATCCCGGGTACACAGGACCGGGCCACATTGCTACGCGACAACCATTTCTTTGAATTTTTTCAAACCAAAATAAACGGATACTGAATAAAACGCATCCTGGTACGATTCATTCAGCTATATGATCAGCAGTTAGAGAAATCTAGAGCTAAAACAGGCCTGATTTTTACTCAAACTTATTTATGTAAAAGCCAGTTTCTCCATTATTCGGCAGCTCTAACGACAAACACATCCATCGGTAATATCAACCCTTAATCCGTTACCTTTTGACGACCATGAGATAGAAGCCATTTTCCCACAATAGTTTCTACGCTTCCCATGGCAAATTTTAACGTTTCAGTCACATTTATTTTCTCGTCTGCTAATGCTTTCAATGTGGACAAGTCTAAAGTTTTGTCGTTTGGTAAAAAACATTTCACAGCTATATTTGAGCCGCGCTCTGGGAAAAGGGGGCTTAATGCATTTCTGTAATGCATGATACCAAGACAAGCCATTACATACCTAGGGATCCGTAATAGCCACCTTTTTGTTTTAGTAACTGACCTAACAATGAGGTAGACTGGGCCTTGGACATACAAAAAATTGACAGATAGCGAAAAGCTTCGGCTCAGCTCAGCTGACTTGGACGATACTTTTCGCAGATGCATTAAGCCCCCTTTTCACAGAGCTTGGTTCATTCGTTTTCAATGTTTAGAAGATGGTTATGTGTGAAAGCAGCCAGTGGCTTGGAAAGATTATTGTACGGAGCACTGATAACAGAAATTCCAGGAAAGCGAGGATAGGTGCACTGGCCACCGCGTATATCTGAAATACTGTTAAAAACAGCGTTGAACACCATACAATCGTTTTCGAACTTCTGTAGATCAAGATCAAATTGCACAAAAATTCAGTCTGATAAGTATGTGATCAACACGGTCCACTTTGCTTAACAACTATAAAGAAACAAGAGCCGTCAGAGACGGGATATGCTCCCCCAACAAGTGCTTTTCATAAAATATATGAAATTGATATAAACATATTTCTTTTATCCTAAAAGGATCTGTTCATGCTCCCCAAAAATTGAAGTGAAAAGGCAATTACTATCTTAGAGATAGCCAACACAAACCTGTAGAGGACAATAAACCCACTAAGCCCCCTTTGAGCCCTCTTTTCACACTCGTGTGTGATTTGTAGCATTTTCAATAATAATTCAAAATTCGAAATTTCATTAAATTTTGAGCAGTCATGTAGTAAATATTACATAAAACGATTTTTACATGAAGCCCCCTTTTTCCGTGACGCAGCCTGAAATTGAGAAACCGGAATAGAGGTACTTGGGTAACGTTCCAACAAGTTCAGATTTGAAATTTCACAAAGTTTTGAGCACAGATGTAGGAGATACAAGTGAAAAACATTTTTTTCCAAGAAGTCCTCTTTTTCCGTGATGCAGCCTCAAATTGAGAAGCCAGAAAAAAAGTATTGCGCATTAATAATTCATAGATTGAAAATAACAAGGATACATGTTGAAACTTGTAAAATAAGATATAACCATGATGTTTCAAGAAATTTTGACAAAAACTGAACGAGATATTAGTAAAAATTGCATTTTTGCATTAAGGCCCCTTTGTCCTTGGCATTTTACAAGAAACCCCCTTTTTCCATGACAGACGGTCAAATTGAAAAACACATAGATAAAGGAACAAGAGCATATGGTGAAACTTTGAAAAAACAATATAACCATGAAGTTTAAAGAAATTTTGACCAAAACTGAATCAGACATTAGTAAAAATTGGAATTTTGCAAGAAACCTCCTTTTTCCGTGACAGAACGTCAACTTAAAAAACGCCTAGATTAAAAATAGCAAGGGCACATGCTGAATCTTTCCATAAACAATATAAAAATGAAGTTTCATGAAAATTTAACAAAAACTGAATGAGATATTAGTAAAATATCATTTGACACGGGGTCAAATGAAAAAACCGGGAAAGATACGTCGGCGCTTTACCCTAAGGAGTTCATATATGAAGTTTTATCTAATTTGGTCCAGGGGTTGTGGAGAAATGGCTTCGGAAGGACGGACGGACGGACGGACGGACAGAAGGACGGACGGACGGACAGACGGACGGACGGACGAAGCGGCGACTATATGCTGGCCCTTCGGGGAGCATAAAAATCAAATGGCAATTAATTTTTTTCCTGGTTGAAATTGTTAGTTGGGTTTATCAGCCGCTCTTATATAGGGTCAAAATGTTAGCACATTTACTATCGCAAACATTGAGGTTAAGACAATGATAACTAACATAACCATGATATGATGTCCCACTAGGCAAGGCTTACACCGAACGGGTTTCTTGTTGAAATGTATAAAAATGATACTTTATATAAATCTTACAAACAACAAAATTTAATCATGAATACACATATACACAAATTTATTAAATATGTTATTTAGATGTTGTTTTGGATTTAAGTATACAAATAACAAAGACAATACAATGTACGTTTATGCCAAAAAGGTCAAGACATTCTAAATAATGTCAAGTCAAATCACCCTTAAATTAGATTACTAAGCGTGACTTAAACGCCTCTTGCAGACAATGTAGATCCACGATCAGACTGCACAGAACGTGCAGTCTGATCTTAGATCTACACTGTCAACTTCTTTGGCCGATACAACCTTCAAAGAGCAATATTAAGACTGTTTCTTCCAATTGGATAGGTCCATTTTACTGATTTTAACCTTTAACGGTTAACCCTGTACTCGCTCAGTAAGTTAAATTAACCTTTCAAGCCTACAACATGAACATATCTCTCTCTCTCTCTCTCTCTCTCTCTCTCTGTCTAAAACGTCACACTTGGTATGACCGCTAGTGTTTGTTCGGGAAAGGATTTTCCCGTGTATGAACACAGTCATGTAAAAGACATATAAATGGACAATGTTGACATGTTATCTTAAGAAGTGCTCTTGAACTGGAAACCTACATTCGTTAGGCAACCCCAGTATGAACTTCGTTGTCAATAGCAGCACGAAGACAACAAACAAGTTGTTGGTAATATTGCTATTTCAAGATGTGCTCTGTCAAGTGTCCCTAGTATCATTATGGCTGAACAAAAGATACGATGGGTGCTTGATAGACGAAATTCAATCTACAAGCATGTATCCTTGAGTATGAAAAGTCCTGTCGTGTGTGCTGGTCCACATCAACCATGGGAAACAATAAACCAGCAGCAAGACTGAAAGAATTAAACCTACAAGTATTCTTGCTATCTCAAGATGTGTTCTTGAACTTAAAAACTCCCTTAATGCGTCCTGGTCCACATCTAGCATTGAAAACACGAAGCCAACAACACGATAGACAGATTTAATTCTACAGGCCTCCTGCTGTCTCATGATATGATCTTGAATCTCAAAACTCCACTCGTCGTTTGTCTCTGGTCCTCACTTCGCATGGAAAACACGAAACCGCCAGCAAGTCTTTCGGCCCCATTATGTACTCTTGAACTTAAATACTCCTTTAGTTAGTTTTCCCCGGTCCACAAATCGCATGGGAAACATGAAGCCAACAGAAAGAAAGAGAGAATTAAACCTACATGCGTTTTTGTTATCTCATTTTCTACCTTTAAACTTCAAAACTCAATTCATTGGTTGTTCTAAGCTCTTATGGGCAACACAAGGCCAACGGCATGCATAAGTCCTTTGAACACACTGCAGGAAAATGTCAGAATGCCGGTAACCAGCTTTTTCTCCTTTTCCCACGATGTCTTTGACCCGTTTGCAAACAAATTTCATTTCTTTTTTGAGTCATATTTTGTTGGTGTCTGCAAATTTAGATAATTTGTCAAAATTTTGTCTTTTGGTAAAGAGTTAATCTAAGAAGTATCCTTGTTATCCTTCTACACATGTGCTCTTTAGCTTTAATCTTTATATTTTCAATATTTTTGTCGGGGCTGCTACTCAGTTCAACAACTGATGTTTACAAACCAGGATAACCTTATTGTATGAACTCGCTATCAGATGACACATTTTAGGCCCCTCAATCTGGTATGCACTCGATGACGACGACTCAAATTATACTCAAAATATGGAATTTTCATTGCAAATTAGAGGACATGGTGTGGAAATTAGAAAATGTGGTGACCAAAGGTTTTTCCTCTTAACACAATATTTTAAAACTCTTTTCTCCACTAGTACGAGAACCATGATCAGAATCATGGCGACATTGAATTTATTACTATCTCCATTTTTATGATACCTTATCTAACGAGTTACTATATTTAAGTACTTCACATTCTAGTGCATAAGAAGCTCTTCTTTTTAGAGATTTCAGTCTGACAGTATCTCTTTATCAAATGCCTGTAAATTTTACCCATGTCTAAATTTTTCTATGGATTTATTTCGTTTGACCCAAATACTGTTTAAATTTACTAGACTACAAAACTATATTATCTAATATAATTTTTGTTCTTATTATTTTTTTCTAATCCTAGTGAAGTTTTACAATCAGGAATTGAAAGCACACATTACAAGTATACAAAAAAAGTTACTGTTCGATCTTGTAAAAATACAATAAAAATTCATTCCAACTGTCATTATCATCTACAGACGTAGAGTCCTATTTTCTTAAGCCACGTGTTTGTGAAGTTTCGTTATCCTTCAAGTGTTTGGTTTTTAATTAGCTTGATATCATAGCACATGTGAAAGAAATCAGAACAAAGCAACATACCGAACCCTGGATAATCCCGGACGTTCTAAGAAGTATCAAGCGAAGGGACCATTGTGGAAACGCAAGAAATCTGGTGCTTATTTTAAGATTTTCAAACGTTCGAGGAATAAAGCCCATTGCGCTGTACTAAAGGCAAAGCAGCAGTTTTTCAAAAGAACATTTGATGAACATATATAATCTAAGATATGTTTTGATATACTTAAAAGAATAAGTAATGCCATCTTCATTTGAAGATGTAAAATATTTAAAAAATCACTCATCTTCATGCGCCAATATAGCTCTTACACTTTGTGATTCTTTGTACTTTGATAAGCAAAAATTAGGCGACGGTTTTAATAGCTTTTTTTTTACTAATATAGCTGCTAGACTTGTTTCAAATCTACATAATTCGTTGTTTTCATTTGAAAGAGATTTTGTAAATATGTTACTCAATCAATCAATCAATAAAGTTTATTTGTTCAAATCATACATACATGATACACGAACAAAGAGTACAACTTACATACATATAAAATTATAGAAAGTGACGGGGAAAAATAGGTTAGAAAAGTTGGGGGGGGGGGGGGGCCATAACCTTGGTCAGAATGAGAAATAGACTATAGGGCTTGAAAAGATAATGTAAAAAGGCCTTTTTTATTTGATTGGTCAATTCGTTTTACACACAGTGACGTAGTTTCATTGATAGGTTAGGTAAATAGACAAATGTGCACGTGATAAACAGTTTTTCTATGGAGAGATACAAGAATTTTGTAGACTGTAAAGTCCTTATAAGAGAGTTGTCGGATGTTTCAATGAAAATTTAATGGATTTTATGCTTATCAGTATAAGTACATGTTTGTCGATAAATTTCTATGTTTTTTGAACTTCGTATCCACTGAACATCCATTCGGTAGATATGAAGTTCATTTAGCATTTTAAGAGTCATTCAAAACACTAGATCTAAATGGGTCTGTTTACACTACATCTATTTGTTAACTCTCTCTCTCTCTCTCTCTCTCTCTCTCTCTCTCTCCTCCTCCTCCTCCTCACTCGCACCCCACACACATGCACAACTCAACACAACACATACATAACATAAATCACATGCAATTTAGTGAACTGTGAAAATGTAGTCCATGATCAATCAGCACAAATGTGTAGACCGATCATTAACCACATCATCCACAGAATTTTGATATGATGTTAGCTAGCGGAATAAGAATAAGAGCACTAATGAATACAAAGAATATGAACCAAGAAGGTTGAATGTAGGAAGAATAAAACACTAACCTAAAGATGAACAGGAAATGACAATGTTGGAGGCTTTATATATCTCAAGAGCATAACAAATCATGTAGAGTGTGGGTAAGATCAGCGCATACTTAGGTACTGACTGATCCCAGTTCACACTCCACAATGGCTTAAGGTCTCCTTCTGCATCAGCAGCCTCATAGGTTGAAAACAGCAAAATAATTTATGATCTAAAGATAAAGAGGACATTGCAATGCTAAAGACAATGTTTTCAAAAGGCATAAAAAAAAACAACAACACAGATCCTGGGGTCAAGATGGTGGGTTAAGATCAGTGTGCACCTAAGTACTGACCGATCACAGTCCACACTCTACAATGCTTAAAGGTCTCATTCTGCATCAGCAGCCTCGTAGGTTGGAAATAGCAAGATAATTCATGATTTAGAGATAAACAAGACATTGAAATGTTCAAGACTATGTGCTCAAAAACATAGCAAGCGTAGCAGAGCGTGGGCTAAGATCAGTGTGCACTTAAGTACTGACTGATCGCAGTCCACGCTCTACCACACTTAAAGGTCTCATTCTGCATCAGCAGCCTCGTAGGTTGGAAATAGCAAGATAATTCATGATTTAGAGATAAAAAAGACATTGAAATGTTTAAGACTATCTGCTCAAAAACATAGCAAGTGTAGTAGATTGTGGGTTAAGATCAGCGTGCACTTAAGTACTGACTGATCGCCGTCCACGCTCCACCACACTTAAAGGTCTCATTCTGCATCAGCAGCCTCGTAGGTTGGAAATAGCAAAATAATTCATGATATAAAGATAAACAAGACATTGAAATGTTTAAGACTAATTGCTCACAACATAGCAAGTGTAGTAGATTGTGGGTTAAGATCAGTGTGCACTTAAGTACTGACTGATCGCAGTCCACGCTCTACCACACTTAAAGGTCTCATTCTGCATCAGCAGCCTCGTAGGTTGGAAATAGCAAGATAATTCATAATCTAAAGATAAACAAGACATTAAAATGTTTAAGATTATGTGCTCAAAAACATAGCAAGTGTAGTAGAGTGTGGGTTAAGATCGGTGTGCGCATAAGTACTGACTGATCGCAGTCCACACTCTACCACACTTAAAGGTCTCATTCTGTATCAGCAGCCTCATAGGTTAAACGTAGCAAGTTAATTCATAATCTAATAAACAGGACATTTCAATATTGAAGGCTTTATGTACTCGGAAACATAACAACTCTTGTAGAGTGCTGTCTAACATCAGTGTAAACTTTAGTACTGCCTGATCCCAGACTACACTCCACAATGGTTGAATGTAGTGATGGCAATAAGTGCTTACTAAAAGTAAAAGAAAAAAATATTTATCATCATTTTGCAATAGCAATTATAACCTGTGTACATGATTACAGGTATGTTAAAAAAGAACTAATTTGAATGCATTCTTTTATTTTCTTGCATAATTATTTTTATAAACTTTGAAATATTAATCAGAATTTTGAGTGATTCATTTCTCATTAGCTCAATGAATTTGTACATGCTTGGATGTTTGGAATAGTACTTTTTAATGAAAGATTTTCTTGTTTGTTCAAAGTGGGGGCATATAAGAAGCATGTGCATTTCATCTCCAATGTCATTAAGATTACATAATGTACATTTTCTTTGGCTATATTCTATATTGTTCCATCTGCCAGTTTCTACTGGTAAATGATGATTTCCTGTTCTGAATTTAAGAATATTAAGGTAGTCAATTGTCTTTAATTTTGTTAAATATTTTGGCATTTCCAGGTTCTGCTTTAGGTGATAATAGCTTTTGCCCTTATTTGATTCTTGTGTTGAAACATGCCATTTTTGCAAGTATTGATCAAGTAAAGACTGTTTTACTAGTTTTTTGATGTTTTTACATGTTATATTATTCTGATTCAACCAGATGTCGGTCATACCACATGAGTTTAAAATATCTTTGATGTAATTGATCCAATTTGAATTAAAATTTGGGATGTTAAGCATATATTGGTATATTCTGTAGGAGATTTTAGATTTGCTGTTTATGAGTAGGCTATTCCAATAACCTATCATTCTACATTTAACAGTTATTTCTAGAGGATATCTGCCTGATTCAGCATAAATCATGTAATTTGGGGTACTTTTTCTTAATTGAAAAATTTTTTTGATGAAATTACAATGTATTTGTTCAAGGTAGTTTACACTTTCATAACCCCAAATCTCTACAGAGTACAA
This sequence comes from Tridacna crocea, assembly GCA_943736015.1. Taxonomy (NCBI): domain Eukaryota; kingdom Metazoa; phylum Mollusca; class Bivalvia; order Cardiida; family Cardiidae; genus Tridacna; species Tridacna crocea. The sequence continues at coordinate 29,508,669 of OX031063.1, forward strand.
AAGTATTGGCAAAACAGTATGGTCAAATAGTTTAAAGGCAAGATCTGGGGGTAGATTTAGATTAGATGTTCTTTTATATAATAAATGCATGGCTTTTTTTGCTTGATCAGCTAAATACAGTCTTGATGCTTTGAAATTACCATTGCTGCTGAAATGTGTACCCAAATATTTATAAGACTTGACAATTTCCAATTCCTTATTCATGATTTTAAAATGTATATTTTTAGTTTTTGATCCAAGGGCCATAACTTTTGTTTTCTCAGTATTAATATTTAACTTCCAGTCTTTGCAATAACTGGCAAAATTGTTAAGGGTGTTTTGAAGCTTTTGTGGATCATCTGATATTATAATTGTATCATCTGCATATATCAATAACAGTATTTCTATATACAGAGTAGGGTCAATGTTAGGATCACTTAATTGAGATTTTGTAAATATGTTACTATGCAAGAAAAGTTGTTAAAAACAGTTACTCATTTCATTAGTGAATCAAAATACCGTACAAAAATACTTGTATAATAAACATGCCAATTGATAAGTCACAATAAGTCAACTGGTTTAGATCGTATTCCAGCACAATTTATTGACTGTTCTTCCATAATTACTTGTCCTTTAGCAAATCTTATTAAACTGTCTTTAGTTCAAGGAGTTGTCTCTTCTGATCTGAAATCAGCAAGGGTTGTTCTTCCTTGCAAGAAAACCGATAAAAATGATGTTTGAAACTAGCGTCCCATATCAATTCATAGTGTTGTCTCGTAAATCTTTGAAAGAGTTGTATTTGATGTAAAAGAATTGTATTTATTCAAAAAAGAAAATGTTTGATAATTGTCAGTCTAACCTCAGCAGAGGCTTTTCAACAGTCGCCTAACTAATTCATCTTTCTGGTCACATTAGACTACAATTGGATAAATGTTATCTTATTGGAATGGTATTCTTGGGCCCGTATTCATCAACCATTCTTGAGAATATTCTTAGTCTTATTCTACTAGGTTTTTTTTTTTTTTTTTTTTTTTTTTGATTTGTAAGTAACACAACTTCTGATTGGCTGAACCGAATGGTTTAGCCAATCGGAAGTTGTGTAACTTACAAATGTAGAAAATTCTGGAGAATAAGACAAAGAACGTTTTTAAGAATGGTTGATGAATGGGCCCTGGTGCTGAAAGCTTTCGATATAGCTGACCATTCCATACTAATTAGACTATATAAAACTTCAGACAATAGATTTTTATAATGATGTTATCGATTGGGTATCATCATATCATACTGTAAGAAAAAACATCTCGTTGATGTTACAAATGTTCCATTTGCTTTTGCCTATGTCAGATACGGTGTTCCACAACGATCCATACTTGGGCAACTTTTATTTCTAATATATATATGTGTGTATGAATGTCATGGCTGCTGTCTTGAAAAAAAAAAACTACGTTTTTCGCAGACGATTTTGCAATTTTGGTTCTGACCACTAAGTTGTCCGTTTTGGTTCGAAACACAAAGTTAAGTCAAATAGTAATATCAATGTCTTCTGTGATAGTACTCTGGTAAATTCATCTGCAACCGTTAAATAATTTGGCGCAATTTTTGCTAAACCTTATCTGCACAAAAAAAAAAAAGATGGAAAGTTTATAATTAAGTTAAGCAAACAGCTTAAGTTTCCGTGTCGCAAAAATGCATTTCTGACTTATCATTCCAGAGAATTGTTATTTTCCAGTTTGATCCGTAATCATTTTGATTTGTCATTTTATATTTCGTCATTTTAGCTCAAACAAGAAGCGAACAGATAAACAACTTCAAATTATGCAGTACAGGATGGTAAGATTTGTTCTGGACTTACAGTATAGATCACGTATCTTAGGTACACATTTTAAAACTTTGAATTGGTTTCCTGATTTTAGGAGAGAAGAAGGCTTTTTTCATGGTTTTGATATTAAGAATAGATTAACATCTGGATATTTCAAAGATCAGTTTACAATACCGGTCTCTTCGTGTGCTTATGATACCGGTCCAGTAGAAATGGTTGTTTTCAAGGGTTGGACCCATGGAAGAAATCGTTTTCTTACACGGGCTACAGCTACACAGCTCAAAAGAATTAAAGGATCAGACAAATGCTGATATTCACATCGTTCACTTTGCTAAACACTCGGCCTTTGTGCTTTGAAAACCATCAGCTTGCATTCTTACTCGAAAAAAAATGTCTCAATGGTTTCCTTGTTTGTTTCATTTCAAATGCTGATAAGCCATGTTAAGAAGAAAATAAAAAAAATGTTTTCCTCTTCTTCTGTAAAACAGTTCACATTTTTTCCAATCTTTTGTTCATATTCTTGTCAAATCTAATGAAAGAAGAGGACGAGATGAAACAATGACACCCACCTGTTCTCTAAAAAGTCTGTGTGGCAAATAAAAAAAAAAACGGCTTTGACAGGAAAAGCCCATGTATTTAAGTGCAAACCAAATTCTTTTGCTTGTTCTGAGATTTTACAGTGTTGAGACTGAATAAACTTGTGAGCAGAAAATTATTTGCAGAGTCCTGTACCGAAAAACTATCCTGTGATCGAAGTCGAGGATATGTACACAGTGGCAAAATGAGAAATGGTCTGTCACGCGCTGTTTCACTAATAACCATGATTATTTTTTTTTAAATAATTGACTAAAAATCAGGAGGGTAAAAAAGACGTCTGCTTTTGAAAGTTTACCAGACGACAAAAATAAAGAATTGTCCAATTGAAGGAATTAGCGGAAGACAAATTAGTTTTTCCTGAAACGTTGGGATTTTCTATGATTCTGTAAAAAACCGTCTGAGAAACAAAGAAAATGTTGCTGATAGGCATTTTCTCCTTTTCTTACAAAGTGAAAGAAAATACTGTCCTTCTAAGTGTCGTTATAACACAGGGTCAATTGGTTAAGAGTTAACCTTTTTCCGTACAAACCCAAGTTTTAAAAAACGTTCCTAGAGAAGGCTTTTGAAAACATGGTAGAAAAAGAAGAAAGTGCTGGTTACCACCATTTTCTTCTTTTCCCAAGATGTTTTTTTAATCGTCCTAAAACAAAAATTCCGCTATTTGAGTCGCATCGATTGTGTCGTCTGCAAATACTTTCAATTTGGACAATTCCAAACTTTTGTCGTCTGGTAAAGAGATAAAAGTTTACTTTAGCGAAAATCAATATGCTCCTCTTTGTACACCATTAGATGAATTACTCGATAAATGTTACTTTTTGTGCTCCAACAAATAGCCGATATTATCTGGTCCACTCTGTGCAAATAATCAACTTTCCCATCGATCGATTCTGGTATTGATTATCAAAATCCAGAATCTTTTGTGGTTGAGAGGTCAACGTTTTACCAAACGACAAAATTTTAGGTTTGTCAAAATCGAAAGCATTTGCAGACGACTAAATAAAAGTGACTGAAAATTTGGAATTGTTTTGTGAAGAGTAGAAAACATTGTGGGAAAAGGAGAAAATACTGGTTACCAGCATTTTCTCCTTTTCCCACAATATTTTTCTACAGGCTTCTTTCTCAGGGGCGTCAAAAGTAGGGATTATGTGGTAATGGGTTAGACTAGTCTAAACTAAAGGATTTGTAGGCGTTGTATTAAATGTAACTCGCAAGATCGAGCCTGTCTTTGAAAGGTTATAAAACATTGTGGGAAGCTGACGACGAAATTTTACACTTGTCCAGATCCAAAAGCACCTGAAGATGACGAATTAAACTCCCAGTACTATTCCTTTTAGCAGTATGTGAGGACCCTAGCCCTGGAAATTATACTTTTGATTCTTTACCTATTATGTTCTCAACAGCAGTTTATCAAAGCGGCTGAGGATGTCGGATATGGATGGCAGTCAAAAGGTTGAATTTTAAGGAGTGTAAAGGGACTTAGGTCCAACAGTCGAATGAAGTAAATCTGTTTTAAAATGCATTATCACACACTTTAGTACAAAAACATCAACCAAACTGCAGCATTCACATGATTGATTACACGCACGTTTATCAAGGTAGATCACACAAGACGTGTGAATCATGGGAAAACACGACAACAAACAGTTCGTTAAAAAAATTGTGTCGAAAGGATTAATCTTTTAGTTGATATACGCGACTCGCTGACCTTTTATGAACAGTGAAGATCAAGATCAGACTGCACAGAACGTATATATATATCCTAATATGTCATTAGCTATTAAAGGTTGAAGGGGCACTAAATGAAACGTTCATGAAAAACCTATTGCTTCCAGTAGTGCTCGCACCCAGGTCCTCCAGGTTACGAGTCATACGCAATATCACTCTGACAAACAGGACCCATCAAAGAAGAATGACTTAACCCTTTACTGCATTAGGCATTTCTATGATATCTCTAATTGACCCTAAATAACAGCAAGGATGAAGCCACTTTTTATGTGTACATGACATCTTTTGATAGCATAGAAAACATTGTGGCAAAAGGTGAAATTGCTCGTCACGAGCAATTTCACCTTTTGCCACAATGTTTTCCAAAGGCTCCCACAAGCAATGCGTAGAAATGAGTATCTATGGAGTAAAGGGTTAAAGAATGTGACGGTACACGTGTTCTCCTAATTAGATTAAAGTGCAAGAAGACCCACATATATATATATATTCAATAAGTGAATTCAATCAAACCTTCCATTAATATTTAATACTCTTCCAAACAAAGCCGTGTTGTAGCCCATTTCCACACAATGTCGACTTTTAACGACTCCGACGATGAAGCCTTTTGAAAACATTGTGGGAAAAGGAGAAAATGCTGGAAACCAGCATTTTCTCCTTTTCCCACAATGTTTTCTACCCTTTGAGACAAAGATCACAACATTTAAGCCACATTGATATTGTAATTTGCAAATTCTTTCAATTTGGACTTGTCTAAAATTCTGTCGTTTTGTAAAGGGTTAGGACCCTCGGGAAGGTGGCTCTCAAAACATCGTGGGAAATGAATACGGTTGCCATCGTTTTCTCCTTTTTCCGCGATGTTTTCTATCCCTTCGAGGGCAAATTAATTCATCTGAAACAATCTAGTATATCTATGTCTGCTTCGAATTCTTTCCGTAAATATTCTTCCGTGGCAAACAGTTCAGACAGACCTTTCCTTACATCATCCAGGGGCGTAGATGTCTGTATGCGAAAATCGCAGTCGCGCACTCCCCTCTCTCAACCGTTCGCTTTCCAGCAATTCTTTACGACAAAAATTTTTTGACACGACAAAATTTAGCTTGTCCTAATTGAAAGGATTAGAAAACGACAAACTACATATACATATTACAGAAATTATGAATTGTTTCTTCGAAATGGTGAAAGAACATAGTAGCAAAAGGAGAAAATATTGCTCAGTGCACCTTAGTATGTCTCTCCTGGCTTTTTGGCACTAGACCTGGTCCAGCTTTCTTTCCAAGCTACTTACTACTTTTCCAACATGCATCAGAGGTAAAAGACGACATTCGCCGAGAGGAAAATTTATCCTAACCGGGTATCGAGCTCGCTACTACCTGGTCGCGAGTCAGATATGCTTACAACTGAGCTGGCCAGTCGTGCAGGTAAGAAACATGTTTATATAGAAAATGAAATTAATACTAAGGAAGTGATGTGCAGGAAGATGAAATGAAGCATCGTAAATAGATATAATATGGCTTGTAACATACGAAAAGGGGCATTCAAACATTTGCGTAAAGTGTCGTCTCCGATCAGCCTGCGCAGTCCGCGTAGACTAATCCGAGACGGCACTTTACGACTACATTAGATTTTGTGCTACAGTAGACTTGCACAAAATAGAAAATTCGCTAGAAACGGAAAGTGTCGTCTCGGATTAGCCTGCGCGGACTGCGCAGGCTGATCCGAGACGACACTTTACGCAAATGTTCGAATGCCCCTTTTCGCATGTTGCAGGTCTTATCAAGAGAGGGATATCGTCGGTTTACTTCAAAAACCTCGTAACTACAGCTTACAAGCTGTAGTTAGGAGGTTTTCGAAGTAAACCGACGATATTAGAGATCCCCGTCCTTCACACATCATTGCACAGGAATAGTAAACGTGAAAGAAAAAAAAGGACATTATTAAAAAAGGACGTGTGTACGAATTTTCTACACGGGGTCAAATTCTAGTTTTGGATAGAAAGGAAGAGGCCGTATATCCCAATGTTATAAAAAGATGAGAGGTCACACTGAGATGAATTTAACTTTTCTTTTCATAACTTTATCAGTCAGTTGTAAACTTTTACACTTTAAAAAGAAAAACCTATTTCAACATAGGGTCAAACTCAGCTTTTCACCAAAGGACAAAAGTATTAAACTTTTTCAAATATAAAGCGTTTGTAGACGACAAAATTAATTTGAATGAAAATTAAAATTTGTTGGTGGAAGAGGCCAAAACATTTATCGCTTTCCAGCATTTTCTCCTTTTTCCACGATGTTTTCAAAAGCTTTTCATCATGGTAGTAAAAGCTCGTGGTTGTGTGGCATAGGGTTGAATACGTCTTTAGGACACATTATTCTGAAATACATATACACTGCTGAAAGAGGAGCGTGTAAGAAAATAATTGCACCTTTCTCCGAAATGGTTTTAATACGATGAAAGGATAAAATTTCCGTCTTTCAAACCTTTGTCATTTGTGACGCTTGTCAATATGGCAGTCTTATTTGTTATTTTTTATGTGTCAAAAAAGAATTTTTAGATTTGTTCCAATTGTAGGCATATGCAGCTGACATAATTGAAACTCAAATCCTGAAATTTGTCTTTGAGTGGCCTGGTAACCATGTGGCGAAAAGAAGAAAAAAAATGCTGGTTCACACCATTTCTCCTTTTCCCACTATGTTTTGAAAATGATGTTCATGAGCTTCCTTATAAGGCGTGATTACGCGGTCACTAGTTAACCACATGATAAAATTTAAGTCATGTTTTTTTTTTTCATTTTGAAAGCAAAAAGAGACGAAGAAAAAAATGTGGCGCAAGTGATAGCAACTGTCGTTGAAAGGCTTGCAAACATTGTAGGGAAAGGGGAAATGCAATTTATTAGCATTTTCCTCTCTCTTTCTCTCAAAATGTCTTAAAAACACGTTCTGTCTTACATCTTTGTCAAACACATTATTGTTTGGTAAAGAGTTAAAACGGGTATTCACTTCCATTATCCCACCTGTGAAAATGAGTCATCATTGAATTAACCCATTACCACACAATCCCTACTTTTGACGACCCTGAAAAAGAAGCCTCTAAAAAACATTGTGGGAAAAGGAGTAAATGCTGGTAACCAGCATTTTCTCCATTTCCCACAATGTTTTCTATCCTTCCCAAAACAAATTTCGAATTTTCAGTCACTTTTATTTTGTCATCTGCAAATGCTTTTGATTTGGACAAACCTAGAATTTTGTCGTTTGGTTATGAATTAAGTAGGACTGTAGCTGGCATACCATCAGTAAACAAAAAGGTATTTCGTGAAAGCCCCAATGCTGGCTAGAGTAATCAAATAGGGTGTTAGAATGCATTTAAATTTAAATCAGATTACTTGTAAGTATGACAATTATTGTGAAGGTTACAATCTGTTACAAGTGTTAGTCCCTAGCAGAAAAATAAAAACAAAATCAAGCCCCTTCCCCCAAAAAAAATTAATGGGCCCCTTTAAACTCATAACGATTCAGACTGTTTTTTTTTTTTGGGGGGGGGGGGGCACTGACCTATGCAAGAGCCATAAAGAAGAACGTGATTTATTTAATCCCATTTTGTCTTCTCCCTATTTAACTATTTACCACACTATCCTGAATTTTAACGACCTTGAGAAAACAGCCTTTTGAAAACTATTTTAGAAAACGAGTAAATACTAGTAACCTTTTCCCAAAACTTTTTTCCACCCTTCCCGAAGCAAATTTCAATTTTTCAGTGATATTTCGTTTGTCGCCTGCTATTGCTATCAATTTAGACCAGTTTAAAATTCTGTCCGTTTGATCAAAGAGTTGAATGCAAAGACATGTGTATAAAATGTACTCGATTTTTATCTCTGTCACATGTCTAATGATTTTGAAAGAAGGTGGGGGACTTAAAAGAAAAAGATAACAAGGACGTAAAAAAAAAAAATTCGACTGAGATCAAGGCGCCATTCAGAAAACTTATTCTACCGTTCAATTTCTTAACTGCTTCTGTAGTGTTAAACTCTTTGCCAAACGACAAAATTTAAGACTAGTTCAAATTTGATGCATTTGCAGACGACAAAATAAAAGTGACTGAAAACTTAAAATTTGTTGTGTGAAGGGTATAAAACATTGTGGGAAAAGGAGAAAATGCTGGTTACCAGCATTTTCTCCTTTTCCCACAATGTTTTCTACAGGCTTCTTTCTCAGGGTCGTCAAAAGTAGGGATCGTGCGGTAATGGGTTAACAATATTTTAGGATCTTTCAACACATCGTCAAAAAGTCGTCTTGACAGGGGAAGTTGCTCGAGTCAAGCGATTTCCCCACATGTCATGGTATATTCCAATGGACGAATCGTCGAACCACGCTAAGAGTAAATTCTTTACCAACCAATAAAACTTTAGACCAAACCAAATCCATAGCTGCATGGCAGATGATAGCCAACATATGCCTAACGTAATTAATTTAGGTATTTAACCCTTTACTACACAATCCCTACTTTTGACGCCCCTGAGAAAGAGGCCTTTTGAAAACACTGTAGGAAAAGGAGAAAATGCTGGAAATCAGCATTTTCTCCTTTTCCCACAGTGTTTTCTACCTTTCCCAGAACAAATTTCAATTTTTCAGTCACCTTTATTTGTCGTCTGCAAATGCTTTCAACTTGGACCAGTCTAAAATTTTCTCATGTGGTAAAGAGTTAAGGAAAGCATTGTGCGAACTGGAGAAAATGGAGCATTTTTTTCCTTCATCCAGTATGTTTTGAAAAGCCTTGTGCGTTGTCGATAAAACACATAATATGGTTTCGAAAAATAATAAATGCTATGTCATGTAATCTAATGTTATGTCACGTGTTGTTACGTTATTTTATGTTATATTATGTTACGAAAAGAACTAATGAATCATTTTACGAAAACTTGCTTAGTTTTATAGCCATAACAAACATGAAAATACACAATAGAATGTCGTCGTGCTGTAGCCAGAAAAACAAGAGGGCCATCATGGCCCTGAAGTTGCTGACCTGAGTCTTTTAGCTAGACATGATGCATTTTCAATCTTTTTTGAGATATTATGACAAACATTCTACCAACATTTTCATGAGTATTTGACTCAAAAAAGTTTTTATAAGACAGTGACCTAGATATTGACCCGAAATGACCCACTTGCAAACTGCTCCAAGAATCCATCAAGACCAAACATTCTGACCGAGTTTCATGAGTATTTCAGTAAAAGTGTTGTATCCACCAAGTACACAAGGTTTTCGAAGATTTGGCCTAGTGGCCTAGTACATAACCCTTTTTAATCTCATCCGAGATATTTTCAAGACAAACATTCTGACCAAGTTTCAAGAGTTTTGGACCGAAAATGTAGCCTCTAGAACGATCACAAGTTTTTTTCTTAGATATGACTTGGTGGCCTACTTTTCGACCTAACATTACCCATTTTTAACTCGTCTAAGCTATTATCAAGGCAAACATCCTGACTAACTCTCATGAGTTTTTTTATTTTTTTCGACCAAAAAAAATGTGGCTTCTAGAGTGAGCTTGAGGTTTTTGTTTTTTTTTTTAAGATTTGACGTGGTGACCCATTTTCAAAATGGTCCGAGATATCATCAAGACAAACATTTTGATCAACTTTCAAGAGTTTTCGACTAAAAACGTTGCCTCTAGAGCCTTCATAAGGTTTTTCTAAGATTTGACCTAGTATCCTAGTTTCTAAGCTGACATGATCCATTTTCAAACTGATCCGAGGTATTATCAAGACAAAGACTGGCCAACTTTCAAGAGTTTTGGAGAGAAAATGTGGTTTCTAGAGAGTTCACAAGGTTTTTTTTCTAAGATTTAACACGGTATTATAGTTTGTCGATTCGATATGACCCATTTTCAAACTCGTTTGAAATATCATCAATGCAAACTTTCCGGTGTTTTAGACTAAAAATGTGTCTTTCAGAGCATACACAAGATTTATCTTAGATTTGACCCAGTGACCCAGTTTTTCTGCTGACATGAACCATTTTCAAACTCGTCTGAGGTATTGTCAAGACAAACATTCTGACCAACTTTCAAGACTTTCGGACAAAAGATACCTTTTAGGCTTTCAAGTTTTTTTTTCTTTTTTCTAAAATTTTACCCAGTGACCTAGTTCTTGAACGGACATAACCTATTTTCAAACACGTTCCAGATATTATCAAGAAAAACATTCTGTCCAAGTTTCACGAGTATCGGACTGAAAATGTGGCATCTAGATCGTACAAAAAGTAAAAGTTGACGACGAACGACGCACGACCAAACGATCTTGGGGGAGGGAGGGGAGGGGGAAAGATCCTCCCTCTTTGGAGAAGACCAACACAAGAGCATGTAGACCCATGTTTTCAAAGCAGATGAATTTGCGTATTCATTTACTCAGTTAAGAACTCTATCTTTTTTATCATTTAAATTTAGTATAACAAAGTAAAATTTCATGATTTACAATGTTATTTCAATCAAAAAATATCTTTAACAATTTTCCAAACAACAAAATTTTGAACCGGTCGAAAATGAAATCGTTTGCAGACAACAAAATAATGTGATCGAAAAAAATGAAATTTGTTTTTGGTAGGGCAGTAAACATTGTGGGAAAAGGAGAAAATGCTGGTTACCAGCATTTTCTTCTTTTCCCACAATGTTTTCAAAGGCTTCTCATACAGGGGTGTTAAAAGTCGTGATTGTGTGATAAAGAGTTAAACAAAAATTGACGACGTAAATTTGTCCGCAGAATGGCTAGCAGAGGCCTTGAGAATAAACGTGCCAACACTATTGCCAATCACAAATTTCTATTTATTAATTCGAATCTATAAAAAAAACAATAAATAAGTCAAAAGCCAGCGTATATACAGCAACTCCCAAAAAGTACAATGAACGATTACGAAAGACCATGTATCCACGGTAGGCGCGTGGCCCTGGGGAATGGGTGGGGGTGGGATGGGGCGAGGACAACAAAATTATTTCAAGGGAAACAACTAGTACATTAATAAACCAAGGCTCTTACGATTCTATTCTCCCTTTCAATCCTATCTTTTTTTTTTTTAAGAACTGAATGTAAAACCTCATTCAAAGTGTGTCCTCAAAGATTTGCGCCATGCACTTTGAAAAAGGGGGGTAAATGCGTCCGAACAAAAATATCAGCTCAGGACCTGTGCTGAAACTGTTCGCTTTTGTTAATTTTCTGCATGACTAAGCACCATTCTATCTCACGATTAAGTCGTTTGTCAGACACAATAGATTTTATGGGCTGATCCTAGACGACACTTTACGCAAATATCCGAATGCCCCTTTTCCCGTGTTTCAGATGTCTTGATCAGAAAGACCCTCGAAAATGGCACCTTTTTTGGCTCCATTAAACCCTTTACCAAACAATCCCGACTTTTAACAACACTGAGGTAGAAGCCTTTTGAAAACACTGTGGGAAAAGGAGAAAATGCTGGTAACCAGCATTTTCTCCTTTTCCCACAATGTTTTCTATCCTTCCGAAAAACAAATATCAGTTTTTGAACCACATTTGTTTTGTCGTCTGCAAGTGCTTCCAAGTTGGACAAATCGACAATTTTGTCGTTTGGTAAAGGGTTAACATAATTGAAAATATCGATTACAAACCGAATGTTTATGGAGCTTTTTCCCACTGCAAAAAAATGTTCTTATTCAAAGCTATATTCGGTTATATCGAATAGAACAAAACATTATCTTTTATGACAATCCTGAAATACATTATAGTCACAGTAATATTAGTACACTGTATGATTTAGCCATGCTCTGGCAAAAAGGGGCTTAATGCATCTCCGTGATAATTTGAACCCACCGAGTAATCACAAAATTATGGATCCATAATAGATTTTACCCTTTTTTGAACCAAGAAAAAAATCATGAGGTAGACTGGTCCCTGGACATACAGAAGAAATGAGCAACAGCAATACGTTTCGGCCCAGGTGAGCCTGCACAGACTGCACAGGCTGATCCGAGTCGATACTTTTTGCAGAAGCCCCCTTTTCACAGAGCATAATTCATCTGTAAAGAAAAAAAAAAAAACTCACGTTTAACGTCTGAAAGCTATTTTGTTTGAAATCACAGCTGAGTTAGGAAAAAAAGCCTACAGGATTCCCTACCCTTTCGCCTGCCCCCTCCCCGCCCCGTTTCTCCTTAGAAAAAGTCAACCGTTACAGGGTGTCCGAAAAGTAAGGTAACACTTTCGTACATTTATATTTATAGCTTAAAAAATTAGATAAAGAAACAAAAATAAATATACATGTATATAAAACGTGTAAGTTTTTTTGTGTGGTAATTTAGTTCAATTTTCATAACATTTTGCATTTTTATACAGATTTTAATTCAAAAATGGTTTTTGGGTCATTGGCGTCATTATATTTATCCCTTTTTGAGGAGGATAAATTATATCAAATCTATCCGTCTGTGAAGAATATAAGGCATCGTATTTTCTAGCCCTGTCCAATTTGAAAGCATTTGCAGACGACAATTTCAATGTGGCTCAAATGGTGCAATTGTTTATTGATAGGGTAGAAAACGTTTTGGGAAAGGAGAAAATGCTGGTTACCAGCATTTTCTCCTTTTCCTACAATGTTTTCAAAAGGCGTCTCTCCAAGGGTCGTCAAAAGTTGCCATTGTTTGGGGGAAGCTTAACTTTACCAAAAATTTGTGTTAATAATTATGCTAAAAAATAACTGATCGATTCATGACTATTCTTTTGTATATAGTCTCTATTGTCAAAGACCAATATCTACTAGTATTTATAACTAAATAAAACATTTCATTTATGACAATATAACTAAATGAATCGTGAAATAAGTAGGACTTCGCGGTTTGGCGATACAGTCGGAAAACAGCTGTAGATATTTTAGATAGGCAGTGCTTTTTATTCTATATAAAGGATTTTTTTCTCTGAGGTGAGGTGTTTTAAAATGAAATTAGACATACCCTGTGAAAGGAGGGTTTAATGCATTGGCAAAAAGTATCCACCCATGTCAGCCAGCGCATACTGCGCTGGCTGACATGGGTTGATACTTTTTGTTATTCACGGTTAACTGTTCTGCTTTTCAAAGGACCGTTCTACCGAAGGATTCAGTCGTTTGTTAGACTAAGTAGACTTACGTTATCCATAATTATGTGATAACTTGCTCGGTCTAATGCATCCAGGGGAACTATTTACGGTCCTATTGCCAGAGCATGGCTCATAATTTTTAAGATTGATTCTATTACATTGTACATAATGATCCACTGTTGCTTTCTTGGTTGTGTGTGTGCGTTTGTTATCCGTCTATATATATGTGTATGCAACGGGACGGCGATTTAGCATGCACAAATGAGATTGAGAGAGAGAGAGAGAGAGAGAGAGAGGGAGGGGAGGAGAGAAAGAGAGAGAGTAAATTCTATAAGTTTGGTATCCATTTTTTCCCTTTTTATGGCAGAGGGGTGGAGCAAGCAGAGTTTTGTGTTCTATTCATTGAAAATTTCAACACTCTGACCTCTGTACACCATGAAATTGTACAACTTCTATACTGAGAACACCTGACATTTGACTAAAAAATGTGCATACCAAAGGCAAATGGCAGCACTGTACCAAACAGGTTTGTAAATGAATTAAATCCACTGTGAAAAAAAACTTCGTTTCGACTCCGTAGACACAAGAAAATAGCCAGTGGCCTGGTTTATTGTATGATCATGTTCACTCTATACTGTTGATTGAGAAAGGGAATACGTACTGCTAAAATTCCATAGACTAAATTCGTTTTCATTATTTAGAATACGTTCTTTAATTGCTAGACATACAATGTGAACCAATAAGAGAAGAGAAGATAAACGTTGTTTGTAAAGCATTTTTGTGGTATTTGTCGAAGACAATACCACTATGAGTTCAAGATTGAATTTTGATATCCATGTATCTTATTCTGTGCAAAGCCGAAGGAAATAAACCCAGTTAATTTTTACGGTGGCACTCAGATATGTAATTTGAAATGGCATTTTAAAATACATTGGACGAGGCCATTGATCGTTGAGATACTTATTTTTGATTGAAATAGCATCTTTCACTCATAGCCTTTTATTGGCGCAATGATACAAATTTTTGCTAACTGACCCTGGGCTTTTTCGTTCCAAAACCAATTCGTTCCACGGCTTGTTCGTCCTATGATTGGGCGCTACTCCATTTGATTGCTCATGAATATTTATAGATCGAGGTAATTGATTGTAATGTTTGAAATTGAATGTCAAAGGCTAGAGATATTTCAAAATTATAGTTTTCAGGAACAAACTTAATTTTGTTCGATTAACCAACAGATTTTTCTCTCTATTAGTCATGCATCCTACTGTCAAGGGATGTTACTCCTGCTTCCTCCTAATGATCAAAGGGAGACCACTTATACAAAATAAACCAAACTTTGTCATGAATACTCTACCTTCAACCGAACAGGTATTCATTTGCTTAGTGGGTTGACTTTTAAGCCAATATTTGAACAATATGTCCCTGTTTCTTTCAACCAATAAGTCCACACAGTGGGTCTCCTTGACAAATACCAATTCAGCGTTCTCAACGCTTTGATTTTTTCTGTACTTACAATAATGATATGTGACCCATCATGCAATAGGAACCATCTGCTTGGGATTTCTGTATATCAAGTTTATGAATATAGACCTCAGACAGTGCTGGTCATTTTAAGCTACTTGTTAAAAATATGATTGTATAACAAGGTACAATGACCACTCTTCATACAGAAAAAGTCATTAAAGCGAAAAGTGCCAATCCTGGTCAGCTTGGGCAATTCGCGAAGTCTTACCGGGGTTGACACTTTTCGCAGTTACCAGGAGGTCCTGTTTTGCTTGAAGGGTCACATATAATTTATCCTGTGCTTTTCGTATGTGATTATGAATACATGTAATCAAATACTCTGGCATGAAGGAGCTTAATGCACCTCTGTAATGGTTTATAATAAGTAAGCCATTACATGACCATGGACCAATAAAATCTATTTTATTTAACAACCGAATTGAATTGTGAGTTTTTTCTTACTTACACTGAACTTTTCTTAATTACATTGAACTATTGAACTACCATTGAGATCTGACGGAGAGCTCAGACTTTCACAAATTTCTATGAATTATCATTTTTGGAAATAAGAAAAAGCCATACTTTGTAAAAAGGGAGCTAAACTCATATATTTGTCACTATTTGCTCATTTACTGCTATTGTTTTCTTTTTTAGACTAACAAAATGTCAAACCTGAGTGACGAAGGAATAAGAGGTATATACATACTTATATTTGAATTTCACTTATTCAGTCCTTATCGAAACAGTTATGTGTCTCAATGAATCTAAAAAATACAGCTTTTCAGAAAATCATGGAAAAATTAGGGGTTAAAGAAAAACAGTGTGAATAGTATTTTTCTCCATTTTTCAAAATGTTTTCAAGCCTTTCAAAGACAAGGCCTTAACTCTTTACCAAACAACAAAATTTCGGTCTGGTCCAAATCGAAAATTTTGGACTGGTCCAAATCGAAAGCACTCGCAGACAACAAAATAAACGTAATTCTTTAATTGAAATTGGTTTCTAGTAGAGTAGAAAACAATTTTTGAAAAAGGTCACTCTCGGAACATTGCTGTAAAATTATTTCAAAATCTGACCAGCTGTCCCAGGGAAGAGTAGTGCAAATAGCCAACAGCTATCAGAGCCATGTTTCTTGACAAATCACAATATTGAGAACATTTTTTAAGAGTCACCCATGGAACATTGCTGTGAAATTATTTCAAAATATGACTAGTGGTTTCAGAAAAGAAGATTTTTTTAAGAATTTCTTCAAGTCTGTAGGTAGTGTAAATAGCCCACAGCAATCAGGACCATATTTCTTGATGGATCAAATTTCGCGAACAATTTTTTTGAAAAGTGTCATACAAGGAACATTACTGTGAAATTATTTAAAAAATCTGACCAGCGGTTTCAGAGAAGAAGAATTTTCAAAAATTTTTTCATGTCCGTATAGTCCAAGTAGCCATGCCCAATTCACCAGAGCCATGTTTCTTGACAGATCAAAATTTCGCGAACAATTTTGGAAAAGGATCACCAAAAGAAAATTACTGTGAAATTATTCTAAAACCTAACCTGCGGTTTCAGAAAAGAAGAATTTTCAAGAATTTCCCATTTCCGTATGGTGCAAGTATAGCCCCCTTTCACCACAGCCATGTTTCGAGATGGATCAAAATTTCGCAAACAGTTTCTGAAAAGGGTCACCCAAGGAACATCTCTGTGAAATTACATGTATTTCAAAATCTGATCAGCCATTCCAGAGAAGAAGAATTTTCAAGAATTTATTAATTTCCGTATAGTGCAAGTAGCCCCCATTCACCAGAGCCATGTTTCGTGACAGATTAAAATTTCGGGAACAATTTTTTAAAAGGCTCAAAGAACATCCCTGTGAAATTATTTCAAAATCTGACCAGCACTTTCAGAGAAGAAGATTTTTTAAGAATTTCTTCATTTCAGTGTATTGTGCAAGTAGTCCCGGGCCCCATACAGCAGAGCCATGTTTCTTGACGGATCAAAATTTCCCGACCATGTTTTGAAAAGCGTTAGCCAAGGAACATCTCTGCGAAATTATTTTAAAATCTGACCTGTGGTTTCAGAGGAGAAGATTTTTAAAGAATTTCCTAGAAAATTCCGTTTGGTTGCCATGGCGACCAGAGGTTTTTATGGAATCAAATTCTGTGAACAGTTTTCAAAGAGGACCAGCCAAGGAACATTCCAGCCAAGTTTGGTCAAAATTGGTTTAGCGGTTTAGTAGGAGTTGATGTTTAAAGAATTGTTGACGACGCAAGACGGACGATGCACGACGAATGACGGATACCGGGTGATCCTAGAAAAGCTCCCCTTGAGCACGCTGTGCTCATGTGAGCTAAAAAGCCAATTTCCTCGGGTTTCTGTTATAACGGGTTACAGTTTTCAGTAGTCTGAACCAAGTCAACTCTGCAAAAGAATACTTGTGCTTAGTATCAGACTGTGACAGTTAAACAAAGCACAGAACACAAATTTTGATGACGTACAATGTACATGTATACTGTCATATGTGTTCAGTTTTAAAACAAAGTGAACACTGAGACAGTTACTTAACTTAACCTGAAATTCTCCTAAATGTTTTAGCTCATTTTCTATTGACAGCTGTTTTCCATTCGTTTGACGAAGATGAAAGTGGTATGTTGGCTGTCAAAGAACTACGAAAAGCATTGAATATGCTTTGTATTGATCCCACAGACAGTGAGTTGCAAGAAAAACTTGCTGAAGGTAAGAAACTATTTCATCCTACAAGTGTTTGAAAAAGAATGATTTAACCTTTTTACACCCAGTTACGAGTTTTAACAACAATGGGTAGGGAGGCTAATTTGAAAACATTGTGGGAAAAGGAGAAAATGCTGGTTTCTCCTTTTCCCACAATGTTTTTGACCCTATCATCTCTCTGTATTGCAGTTTACCAGGTCATCACATACATGTAATTCTGGATTCTTAAATTATTTCCTCAAATGCCCCCCTTCCAAATGCCTAAATCATGTAGAATGGTCCTTTGATATGCAGAAAATTGACCAATAGCAAGAAGTTTCAACTCAGATCAGCCTGTCTGCACTGCAGATGCATAAAAACCTCTTTTCACAGAACTTGGCCTATTTTGATGGGTTTACCAAAGTTGCAGGCTAATCTGAGATGGCACTTTACGACCTCATTCGATTTTGTACTACAGAAGACCTGCACAAAACAGAAAATTACATAAGAACGGAAAATTTCGTCTCAGATTAGCTTGTGCAGACTGTGTAGGCTAATCCAAAACGACATTTTACGCAAATGTCTGAATGCCCTTTTTGGCGTGTTGCAAGCCATATGATACCAGCCCAGGTCATTACATAATTATGGATCTCTTACAGTTACTTTTTGAACAAATGACTTGATCATGAGGTAGACTGGCCCTCTGACTTGCAGAAAATTGACCAATATCGCAAAGCTTTGGCTCAGTATTGGCTCAGGTCCGCTGTGCAAATTGCGCAGGCTGACCTGGGTCGGTATATCCTTTGCAGATGTTGATTTAGTCCCCTTTTCACAGACCATGGCTCTTAAGCAGTATACACATATATATTGTAGATTCATAAAATCCATTTTGTATAACAACATATTGAATCATTGGCTAGAATGATCATTGGACATGCAGAAAAATGACCAAGAGCAAAAAGTTTCAACACATGTCAGCCTGTTCTGACTGTCCATTCCAACCTGGTCAAAATTTTTATCAGAAACATTAAACCCCTTTTTCATAGAGGATGAGTTTCAATCTGAATATACAATTTCAGATGAGGAGACGGAAGTAATGAGTGAGGAAGAATTTATAACATTTGTGAGACGTTTTGCAGACATGGACTATAAAAAAAAATGTCTAGAGTGCTTTAGTGAGTTTGATGAAGAAGGACAAGGTAAGCATATTATAGCTCAAACCTATTCCTTAAAGGTGGCCCTTCAGATTTTGGGACAAAAAAGTTTACATAAATACAAAAAAAATCATCTTTATACTCCATAAGCCTTTTAATTTTCATGTGGCTTTACCCCTTATCACAAAATTCATAGTTTCAATCAGCCTGAAGAAGATTGCAGCTTTCAAAAACATGTGGGAAAAGGAGAAAATGCGGCCAGTGCATCTATCCATGCATTTCTGGAGTTTCTTTAACCAGTATATTTTGCACAACTTTCTTTCAAAGCCACTGGCTGCTTTCCCACATGATCATCATCGAAAACAATGGTCAGCAGTGGGAGAGGAATGAATCCTGTCACAGTGACTATCATCAATCCTCGAAAAGAAATTGGCAGAGCCAGGGGTCATAGCCAGGGATCAAACCCTGGACCCTGTGTTCTCAAGTCCTGCAGACTCACCGATTGAGCTATCTAGGCAAGGCCCAAATTGAGAGCATTTGCAGATGACAAATGTGACTGAAAAATTGAAATTTGTTTCAGGAAGAGCAGGATCCATTGTTGGACATGGAGAAAGTGTTGGTAACAAGCATTTCCTTTTCCCACAATGCTTTCCAACAGGTTTCTTTCTCAGAGTCATTAAAACCCATGATTGTGCGGCTGAGGATTAAGTACATGGATAGCTTATGTCCACAGAATAGATTTACATTTTTCTGATTCTTTTTCAAAATTTACCTGATACACATTGCCTCTCTCTCTCTCCATATTGTCAGTTTACTTCGAAAACTTCGTTACTGCAGCTTGTTACAAGCTGTAATTATGAGTTTTTCTAAGTGAACAGATGATATGTATGTCACTGTTGACTTTTGTTGATCGTAAAACAAGATTTTGTTATATGATATACATAATTATGGTCAAGTGAAATTTAATCTCCCTGTCTCTTATCTCTGTATCTATCGATCAATCAACCGACCGACCATCCTACCTACCTATCTATCATTCTATCTATCACTCCATCTATCATTGATCGATTAATCTATCCATCCATCCATCAATCATCCACAACTTTTCCAACAATGTTTTATATCCTTTCAAAAACATTTCCTGTCACTTAACCTTATAACAAAAACAAAATTTTAACTTTTTCTGAATCGAAAGCTTCTGCAAATTATACAAACTATCTGTGATCGAAAAACTGAAATATGTCCATGGAAATGTTGAAAAAATTGTGGGAAAAGGAGAAAAATCTGGTTACCAGCATTTTCTCATTTTCCCACAATGTTTTGGAAGGCTTCTGTTTCAGGGTTGTTAAACTCTGAATTATGTAGTACAGGAATAACAGTTTACCACCCAATCCCGAATTTCAACTCTCCTGTCAAAGAAGCCTTTTGAAAATATTGTTGGAAAAGAAGAAAATGCTGGTAACCAGCATTTTCTTCTGGTAACCAGCATTTTCTTCTTTTCCCACAATGTTTTCTCCCCTTTGTTAAACAAATGTTAATTCTTCAGTTACATTCATTTTGTCATCTGCAAATGCTTTCAATTTAGACCAGTCTAAAATTTTGTCATTTTGTAAAGGGTTTTTTCAGTTTGTCTTTCATCAAATTTGTTTATCATAACAGGAAGGCTAACATGGGAGACAGTAAAGAGAATTCTAACCCAAATGGGCAGTGACCCTATTGAACCCGAGGTCGCTGATGAGTTAATCCAAAGGTTTGACACGAATGAAGATGGAATTGTCAGTATTGAAGGTACTGGTATACTGATTGATTGATTGGCTGTGTTTAATGCTGTTTTCAACATTATTTCAGATATTGCAGTTGCCAGTCCACCTATCCATTCTTTCCTGGGTTTTCTTTTATTTTTCCCGCAATGTTTTCTACCCCACTGGAAACAAACTTCAATTTTTGAGTTATGTTTATTTTGTCATCTGCAAGTGCTTTCAATTTAAACCAGTCTTAAATTTTTTGTTTGCCAAAGAGTTAAACAAACAACCAAATCATGAGGTAGAACGGTCTTTTGACATGCATAATATCTTGAGGCCCATGTCATTGTTAAGTGACATGTAGGATATGACGTGTTCGGGTTGAGATGAAATTTTATTAAACAGTGCTAGGAAAAATGTTATTAATCGAGCCTCCTTTTCCTTGACGAGTTTAGTTAAATCATCAGATTTTTATCACATAGCAGTATTACATAAATTGTAGCTTAGAAGATGAAAACGATTTATTTCATGCTTTGTGGTAGGATATCGAGAAATAGCAGTGAAAATATTTTTTGATATTACACTGGTGGAACCAGTGAAAATACCGATTTCATGTTCTTGTTGCCTAGGTAAATTGCGCATGCCTCACCACCAGATGGATATATTATGATGTCATTTACTTTACATTTCTCACACTTGATGCAATATTGTAATGCGTTGCTATGAGGGAGGGGTAAGCTATTGGGAATAATGGAAAAGAACGGTACTGGATTTTAATAAAGCTCCTCCCAGAAAGGGTTAAAAGCAAGAAATAAATGGAATATTTTTTTTCAGTGAAAGATCAAAATTTATTTCATCTCATGAACAACATCGGTAATATTTTCAAATGTGAAAATATTACCGATGGTGTTCACTGGATGACATATATCTCATCCAGTGAACACCATTGGTAGTATTTTCAAATGTGAAAATATTACCGATGGTGTTCACTGGAGAAATATATTTCGATCTTCCACCGAAAAAAATATCTATATATGTATCCGCATCAACCCATTACCAAACGACAGTATTTTAGACTGGTCCAAATTGAAAGCATAATGCAGACGACAAAATAAAAGTGACTGAAAATTTGAAATTTGTTCAGTGAAGGGTAGAAAAAATTGTGGGAAAAGGAGAAAATGCTGGTTACCAGCATTTTCTCCTTTTCCCACAATGTTTTCTAAAAGCTTCTTTCTCAGAGGCGTCAAAAGTAGGGATTGTGTGGTAATGGGTTAGTATCCATGAAGTCCCTTCATTTCTACAAAATGCATACAAAAATGATGTCACACAATGTGATATTAAATTTGTATAACATAAGAAAATATCACACTGAAAACAAGGGAGTTTTAACTTACAAAATGTAATTTGTCTATTCTTCTTTCGTTTCAGAACTGGTTACAATGTTGTATGATACAGAAGGCCTGTTTTAACTCTCTACCAAATGTCAAATTTCCAGACATATCCATTATAACCCCAAAGCTGCTAAGTGCAATCAGCTGACCTTTCATGGACAGTGCAAATCAAGACCAGACTGCAAAGAACATGCAGTCTGATCTTGGATCTATACTTGAAGTAATAAGTTTGAAATGACTTTAGACATGTTTTCGAACTGTCTGCCTAAAGTCCTCATTTAACCCATTACCACAAAATCCAGACTTTTAATGACCCTTAGATAGAAGCCTTTTGAAAAGATTGTGGCAAAAGGAGGAAATGCTGGTAACCAGCCATTTCTACATTTGACAAAATATTTTCATCAATGGTCTTGAAGGCACAAAAAATGATTAGTTTTTACACCACTTTCAACATTATTTTATTTATACTACTGTGAGAGCTTACTTATTGGTTTCACCAAAACTATACTACAGCTATGAGGTGTCTTGCCCAAAGACAGCCTCACAAAAAATTCAGTACTTCAAGTGAGGGTTAACCCATTACATAGCAAAATTTAAGACCTACCCAACTTGAAAGCATTTGCAGGCTTAAAGCAATTTGAAAGTGGCTCAGATGGTGCAATTTTGCTTTGATAAGGGTAGAAGAAAACTTTGTGAGAAAAGGAGAAAATGCTGGTTACCAGCATTTTCTCCTTTTCCCATGAGTTTTCAAAAGGCTTCTTCCCCTGGGTCGTTCAAAGTCGTCATTGTGTGATAAAGGGTTAATCCCAATCTTCCATATGTTACAAATCCAACCTTGACTCCTGATGGCATGTAGGACCCTCCCCCCCCCCTCAAGAAATAACATGAAGTCATTTGGATGTGAGTTAGAGATAAAGACGTAAGGCAAACATGCTGTACAAGACTTTTAATAGTGGAAAATGTTCAGAAACTACATACTCTAACAACTACTGAGGTATAATAATAAGGCATTAAAGACAGATTTAGTACAAATGCAGTGATGGTTGACAGTCAACATAAACAGGCAGACATTGTATTATTTCAAAGTGAGGAAATACTACAATACACCCTAAAAAGCACAGGCACTCGTGTTTTAATTTTTGGACCAAAAGAAAGAAAAGTTCTCTCTGTGTGGTCTTGACATTCCTTCCAAAATGAAAGCATCTGCAGATGACAATTTTGAAGTTGATGTAAATGACCTTTAGGTTTTTTGTCAGGTAGAAAAACACTGTGAGAAAAGGAGAAAATACTGGTAACCAGGATTTTCTCCTTTTCTCACAATGTTTTAAAAAAGCCTTTAACTTTGACCTTAACTCATTGCCAAACCACAAAATTTAAGGTTTATCCAAATCGAAAGCATTTGCAGAAGACAAAATAAAAGTGATTGAAAATTTGAAATATGTTTTGTGAAGGGTAGAAAACCTTGTGGGAAAAGGAGAAAATGCTGGTTTATCCTTTTCCCACAATGTTTTCTATAGGCCTCTTTCTCAGGGTCGTCATGGCGGTCAATGACATAAATTATGTGTTTCCTGGCTTTCTCATACCAACACTGACACAACTATCTTTCCACAGCCACTGACTGCTTTTCTACAAAGCATCAAACCACATAGCAATACTTGTACTTACAATCAAAAGAACAAATAAATAAGCCCATGTTGCAGCAACAGCTACATTAACCCTTTACCAGATGATAAAATTGTACCCCTGTCCAAATTGAAAGCATTTGCTGACGACTTTCACAGTGGCTCGAACCCTGCAATTTTTCTTTGAAAGGGAAGAAAATACTGTGGAAAAAGGAGAAAATGTTGGTTACCAGCATTTTCTCCTTTTCTCACAATGTTTTCAAAAGGCTTCCTTATCAAGGTCGTCAAAAGTCGTCATTGTGTGGTAAAGGGTTAAAATTAAAACCATACATTAAAATCATTCATTTAGTACCATCATACAATTATATGCATGACTTTCTGCCGATTTTGACCTGTCCATAACTATGTATATCTAAAATATATTTTTATGTCTCATATTCTATTTCAAAATCACATATCACATACTTTTTTTGAATTATCTCCTTTTCTAATTGTCTTTCATTTCAACCCATGAACAGTTTCAGTATACATAAACAAATACTTATGGTAAAAGCTATAAAAGAACTACAAACTAAAACTGATAAATAAAAGTAAATCTTATTATAAAACTCTTTGACAAGATAAAAATTTACGAAAAGAAAAGAAATTTACATTAGAACCTCAATTGTCCCTCCAATATGAAGTTTAGACTTGTCCAAATTAATTGTGTATGCAGAGAAAAGTTTCAATCTTGTGATTAAAAGAGTGAAAAATCATGTTGGGAAAGGAGAAACCACTAAATACCAGAATTTTCTTCTTTTCCTACAATGTTTCCAAAACCTTTCACTTGGGGTTGGGTTTGCTCCGCAATGAGTTGATTCAAACAAGAGAAAGTAAACATGAACTACCAGTAGTTGGACAAAGTTCTTAACCCTTTAAAAAGCATTCCCTGGTTTTTACAATCCCAAGATGGAACCCTTTTGAAAACATTGTGAGAAAAGGAGAAAATGCTGGTAACCAGCATTTTCTCCTTTTCCCATAATGCTTTCTATGTTGCTGAACACAAAATTCAATTTTTGGCTTATGTTTATTTTGTCCGCAAGTGTTGTCGATTTGGACTAGTCTAAATTTTTTGCTGTTTGGTAAAGAGTTAAACCTTTCACCATATAGTTATTTCACATCCAAAATTTTTACCCCTCTGAGGAAAGTGCCTTCAGAAAACACAGTTGAAAAAAAAAACAGAAATGCTGGGAAGCAGTGCTTTTGTTCTCTCCCCACAATCTTTTCTAACCTCTCAGACAAATCCTATGGTTTTAACCCTTTTTCACACAATGACGACTTTTCACGGTCCTTAAGAAAGAAGCCTTTTGAAAACATTGTGACTAAAGGAGAAAATGCTGGTAACCAGCATTTTCTTCCTTTTCCCACATTGTTTCCTACCTTATCAATGAACAAGAGCACCATTTTTTTGAGCAACACTGAAATTATCGTCTGCAACTGCTTTCAATTTGGACTGGGCTAAAACTTGTTGTTTGGTAAAAGTTTAACTATGAGTACATTAGTTCTTTTGCTTGCAATGGCTTTCAATTTGGACAAGTCTTGAATATTGACATAAGGTAAAAGCATAATGCAACAATGAATGTGAATGGAATTGGCAAATAACACCATTTCATACAAATTTTATATAAATTCATTACTAAACGACAAAATTTGAGGTTTGTCCAAGTCGACAGCATTTGCCAATGACGAAATAAAAGTGACTAAAATTTTGAATTTGTTTTGTGAAGGGTAGTAAACATTGTGGGAATTGTGCCAGTTACCAGCATTTTCTCCTTTTGCGACAATGTTTTCTGAAGGCTTCTTTCTCAGGGTCGTCAAAAGTAGGGATTGTGTGGTAATGGGTTAAACAGTGCAGCAGAACTTTTTGCTCGTCAGAGCAACAAGAATGGCCCCTCAAATCTATTCTACAGATATCACCCTGTCAGCTATGAATTAAAACTTGGACATTTACTTGAATTATAACTTATTTGAACTGAAAAGATTACACTGTTTAACATTTTCATAAAATGGCTATAATTTTAACCCCTTACCACACAGTGCCAACTTTTGAAGACCCTCAGAAAGAAGCCTTTCTTAGACTTTGTCGTTTGGTAGAGAGTTTACTCTGTTAAGAAAGACAAATTTTACAGCTCTCAATATTATGGACATCTGCAAACAACAATCTAAAAGTTTATGTAAAAGAAGTTAAAAATTGTTGCATGGTACAGAATTCAATTAACTCTTTACCACACCAGAAAATTTTTGACCAGTCCCAATGGAAAGCATTTGCAGACAACTTTTTCAAAACTATCCAAGACAAGAAAAAAAAATCATCATTTTTGCAACATTCAATTTCTTGTCTCTAAATGCTTTCAATTTAGTCCAATCAAAAATTTTGTCATGTGGAAAAAGAGTGAAACTCCATACAAAACAACAAAATTTTAGACTAGGCCAAATACAAAGCATTTGCAGACGACAAAATAAACGTAGCACAAATGCAATTTTTGTCTTTGACAGGAAGAAACCGTTGGGATAGGGCAAAATGCTGTTCTCCTTTTCCAACTACCTTTTCAAACGTCTTGTTCTTCATAGTCATAAAAACTGGAAATTGTGAGATAAAGAGTTCAAACAGGAGAATGTTTCGTATAGAGTCGATTCAAACGTAGGAAAAACACTCTGTATTTATATACACAAGGTTTAATCACATTACCTTCTTTATATACAGGGTAAAAAAGTGTACTATTACAGTTCGAATGATGAAATTTATCTTTGAAAGGTTAGAAACCAGTGTAAAATGGTAGCCAAAGGTTTTCTCCTTTTCCCACAATGTTTATACCCTTCCAAAGACAAATGCTATCATATATGACAGTTAATTTGTCGTTTACAAAATTTCTTTTCAATATGGATAAGTATAAGATTTGCATGCCTGATAAAGAGATCAGCTGGAGCTTTCACAAAGTATCAGACGGGCTATCTAATTTCTGAGATCCTATTATGCATACTATGCAACCTTGGTCCGAATCCGCCAACCATTCTTAATTCGGTATTAGTATTGTTCTTCAAGATTTTCTGACTGTGAAAGTAACAGTGCTTCTGATTGGCTAAACCAAATGGTTTAGCCAATCAGAAGTTCTGTTACTTTCACATTGATAAAATTCTGAAGAATAAGACCATTCTAAAGAATTGTTGATGAATATGGACCCTATATTGGTCTACTCTGCCAAAAAATGTTAAGTTGTTAAAATGTAAGCCTTGTAAAGCTTAATTACTCCTCAAACTGAAGTATTACTTGGAAAAAGAAAAAAACACAAATTACTTCAAAAAATGTCTCAGTTCATACATAAGCATTCATGTAACATCAAATACATATACTGCATAACAATTTAGCATCAATTGACATTTCAAATAATCTTCTGATTTCAGAAAAATGGACAGACAAAATATATATGTTACTGTCTACATAATCAATGCAATAGCTGGCCTACTCTACTATTCTAAACTAACAAAAAATAGGGCAACACTGGAAAGAAATATAATATATAAAACAATATTACAGCCTTATATTTGGGGAATGATTTATAACATTAACTCTTCACCTCATAATTCTGAGTTTTGATGACCCTGACGAAATGGGCTTTTGAAAACACAGTGGGGAAAGGAGAAAGTGCTGGTATACAGCATTTTCTCCTTTTCCCACCATGTTTTCTTCATTTCGAGAGACAAATCTCATCATCTGAACCCAACCTAACTTAGCATCCACAAATCCTTCCTATTTGGACACGTTTAAAATTTTCTCATCTTGTAAAAGGTTTGGTATTTACATATTAAGCTCTTCAATAAGCTCTCTTATATATTCAAATACTGTAGATGTTAGTTGCATTTGTATCCGCAAGACATATACAGTGATGATCAACAACATAATTATATTTAAAAAATCAAATAATGGTTTAAAAGAAGGATCATTTCCACTAATCTGACACTGATAATGGGTGAATCCAAGTTCAAGTCATTGTCGGACAACAGAATTTCAAAATCATGGCAACTGAAAGGATCTAGCAAGAACAAATTCAAAATGGATCAAATGATGGAGTTTGTCTTGCATTGGGTAGAAAACATCATTGAAAAAGGAGAAAGGAGAACATTTCTCTTTTTCTCATGATATTTTCAAAAGCTTTTTGCCCTCAGGATTACTAATACACAGAATGGATTGGTAAAATGTTAAATTACCATAACATTACACAGATTTATTTATATAGAAAACAAAAAATGTACATCAAAAGTTCCTTTCCTAGGAATGATACCTAAACTCACTACCATGTATCAAATACTTAAAATCACTACCATGTATCAACACGAATTTAACTCTTTACCGAATGATAAAATTTTAGACTATTCCAATTTGAAAGCATTCACAAACGTCAAAATAAATGTGAATCAAAAATTGCAATTTGATTTGGAAAGGGTAGAAGACACTGTGGGAAAAGGAGAGAATGCTGGTTACCAGTGTTTCCTCCTTTACCCACAAATGCTTCTTTCTAAGAGCCGTGAAAACGTGTGATCGTTTGGTAATGAGTTTAAACTCTTTGAGAGCTAAATAAACTTAATAGACATATCACTTCATAATTAACTCCAAGGCAAATGTAATTTGATGATTGTTTTTCTCTATTAAGTTTGAGATATGATGACAATGTAAATCAAAGATCAGACTGTACATTTTGAGCAGTCTGACCTAATTCAACACTGGCCACAAAAGTAACTTTAGATGTGAGGGCAGTTTAACCATTTGAGTGCTAAGTAAACATTAATTGAAATTTCAGATTAGAAATATGACCTACGCCTACATTTTGTGCAGTCTGACCTTGATCTTCACTGACAATTATAGTTGTGAAAAAATTCTGAAAGGTATTCTAAGGATTGATTCATTACTAAACGACAAAAATTTCAGGTTTGTCCAAATCCTTTGCAGACGACAAAATAACAGTGACTGAAATTTTGAAATTTGTTTTGTGAAGGGTAGAAAACATTATGGGAAAAGGAGAAAATGCTGGTTAGCAGCATTTTCTCCTTTTCCCACAATGTTTTCTTAAGGCCTCTTTCTCAGCGTTGTCAAAAGTAGGGATTATGTAGTAATAGGTTAATAGAATCTAATATTTTATTCATATTCAAAATTGACCGAGAAAATAAGAATAAAATCAACTCCTTACTTGATGCTTAAATCTTAGACTTGACAAGAAATGAAACAGGATTCTCATGGTTAAATTTCTCTTTGAAATCGGAGAAAATATTGTAGAAAATGGCAAAAAGTGCTTAAACCATATTCATTGTCCTCTTGCCACAAAAATTTTAAAATTTATAATTGGCATCTTTAAAAAAATTATAAAATTCTGCCAAGAAACAAATACTGTATATAAGAGAGGACAAATATGATGAATAAAAAGTTTTGAAAGCCTAGCAGTTAAAATATACATACTGCAGAAACGAAATAAATTTTCTGAATGTTCAAATACAGGTATAAAGCATAACAGGATCACATGATATACAGCCATGCTCTTGCAAAAGGAGGTGTAAGGCATCTCTTTGATGCATTGTACAAAGTAAGTCATCATCTAATTATAATTCCAACATGACACGTGAATTCGCCTGTATGAACACAGTGCAAGGAAAGCATGGTAAAATCTGCGACGATCCATGCAGAATGACGTCATTCTATATCGAGTGACGTCATTCAATGAGTGGGTAATTCAATGGAAAATAATCTTCGTCCACGTGTTTACTCCAAGTTTGAATTTATTATCCTTTCATTAGGAATTGGCCATGTTAGAATCAAAATAATCTCCTTTGTATAGTGGTTCATCATTGCAAGTTATGAGGCACAATAAATAAACCGCTCAGGCTATCACCCTTGTGGATTATTTATTGTGCCTCATAACTCACAACTGTGGTTTATTGAACCATAAACCATGATACGAAGAAGATTATTTCTTAAGTCCACTAAATCCATATAAGTCTAACAACTGACTGGATCAGGAGGTAAAATGGTTATTGGACATGCAGAAAATTAACTCGCAGCAAACTGTTTTACCTTCGTCAGCCCAGGCAGTGCAAGCAGACATGGGTCAATACTTTTCACAGATGGACCAAGACCTCTTTTTTAGAACATGGCTCATATGAAGGGAACTTGTTCCTTCCGCAGTAAGTTTCAAACGGAAAAAGTCACTACTGAACAAGTTAACTATATGAATAAATATCTGAGGGTATATTACCCTATTAACTCATTACCACACGACAATATTTTGACTGGTCCGCATCGAAAGCATTTGAAAATGACAAAATAAAAGTGACTGAAAATTTGAAATTTGTTTTGTGAAGGGTAGAAAACATGGGAAAAGGGAGAAAATGCTGGTTATCAGCATTTTCTCCTTTTCCCACAATGTTTTCTAAATGCTTCTTTCTCAGAGGCGTCAAAAGTAGGGATTGTGTGGTAATGGGTTACCCATATTCATTAACCCTTTACCTCATAATCCCGACTCTTAACACCCCTGTGAAAGCAGCCATTTGAAATTATTGTAGGAAAAGGAGAAAATGCTGGTTACTAGCATTTTCTCCTTTTCCCACCATGTTTTCTTCTGCAGATGATTTCAATTCGGACCAGTCTGAAATTTAGTCCTTTAGTAGATACCGAACAAAAGTATTTAAAGGTTGTCCAAATCGAAAGCATTTTCAGACAACAAAATAAAAGTGACTGAAAATCTGGAATTTGTTTTGTGAAGAGTAAAATCATTGTGGGAAAAGGAGAAAACGCTGGTTACCAGCATTTTTTCCTTTTCCTACAATGTTTTCTCAAGGCTTTTTTCTCAGGGTCGTCAAAAGTAAGGGATTGTGTGGTGATGGTTTAACTCTTTAGCAAACATCATACTCTTACAAGAAAGCATTTGCAGATGA
The DNA here is from genome assembly GCA_943736015.1 of Tridacna crocea. Classification (NCBI taxonomy): domain Eukaryota; kingdom Metazoa; phylum Mollusca; class Bivalvia; order Cardiida; family Cardiidae; genus Tridacna; species Tridacna crocea. The sequence continues at coordinate 29,538,942 of OX031063.1, forward strand.
CATATAAATTTAGCTCAAACATATTAATGACAGAATTTGTGATTGAAAGCGCAGAAACTATTGCAGTAACAGAAGAAAATGTTGTTTAACTCTTTACCAAACGACAAAATTTTACACAGGTCCAAATTGAAAGCACTTGCAGACGACAAATTAAATGTTGTTAAACAGGTGATTTCTTTTTTTGATGGGTGGAAATTATTGTCACCAGCATTTTCTCCTTTTCCCACAATGTTTTCTAAAGGCTTCTTTCTCAGGGTCGTCAGAAGTAGGGATTGCGTGGTAAAGAGTTCACATCATTTTTCCTATTCTCACAAAATGCCCACATATATTAAGATCAGAGATTATTGACATGTAGGAGAGGTTTCTTTTCCTTTAAGTTTATTCACATCAAAAATATGTAGTTTTCTGGTTCTACTTGCATGTAACTATTCTAAAATACTGTTAAAATTATAAGTATATAATTATGTAACATGCAAGAATGCAAGATTTCCATACAAAAGATGAAGAAAAGAATCAACCATATTCAAACACTTAAATACAAATAAAAATAGGAAATTGAGGGAAATTCTGTAAGTTTAAAATGCAACAATTCTTCACACTGTCAAAATATCACACACCAAAACTTACATGTCTACACATCATACTTGGAATAAATTAAAATGGGAAATCTGTCCTTAATCAATATGTATACATGTATATAAAAGCACAATCTGTATACATGTATATAAAAGAAAAACATTAAAAGTTCCTTCAACTTTACAAAAATTTTTCTCTCTTAACCCTTTATAAAAAAATCTGGATTTTATTGACACCGATGGAGGCATTGAAGGACAACTATTACTTGAACAAATTGACATAAAATTGATAGATTTTATGCAAAGAATAATTATTAGAGCATAAATTTATACTTTCATGATTCATCATACCCACAGGCTGACATGGGCCGAAAACTTTTCACCATTTTTAACCCTTTACTCCATAGATAATCATTTCCATATACTGCTTGTAGGAGCCTTTGGAAAACATTGTGGCAAAAGGTGAAACTGCTCATGATGAGCAATTTCACCTTTTGTCACAATGTTTTCTATGCTATCAAAAGGTGTCATTTACACATAAGAAACTGCTTCATCTTTGCTGTTATTTAGGGTCAATTAGAGATGCCACAGAAAAGCCTTATGGGGAAAAAGGTTAAATTTTCTGCCTGTAAAAGAATAATTGACATAAGTTTACTTCACAGATACCCATTTCTATGGATGTTTCTACCCTATCGATAACAAATTATCTGATAATTTTGAGCCACAATGTCATCAGCACAATACTTGGTCAAGGCAGATTTTTTTCTCCTAAATACTATTCTTCATATTTTTTCTAAATTTAACCCTTTCCCATACAATCCCTGGTTTTTACGGGTCTGGAATAGTTGCCTTATGAAAACACTGTGGGAAAAGGAGAAAATGCTGGTAACCAGCATTTTCTCCTTTTCCCACAATGTTTTCTTCCCTATCACAGACACAAATAATCTTTTCAGCAAGAGTTGAATTGTCGTCTGCAAATGCTTTCAATTTGGTCTAGTCCAAAAGTTTATTGTTTGGGAAAGGGTTAAAAGTAACATAAAAATTTAGTTGAGCCAACAGAAGCTATGTTACTATCAAGTTTACACAATTCTTGTGAGTCAGACAAAACAAAAACAAAAAAAAAACATTCCGAAATGACAGTCTGAAGTGACACTGATCGGACAAGGTCAAAAGGAACACTTAGATGTGTCTTCGGTTTCCATGATTAAGCATCTAACATTTTTTTCATGTATAATAATTTATGGGTACATTTTTCCGTGTGATTTGACAATAATTTGTCAATAAGGGTAGAAAGTAACTTCAAAGATTTCATTTCACACAAGTTAATCAGATACTGTTTTTTTCTTACATGAGGTCTAATCTGCAACCAAAATTTGATACATAAATTTCAATTCTATGACATAATTTATACAATATTTTGCGTGAAAACGATGAACTTCCAATGTGTATATGACCTTTTAGTAGCATAGAAAATATTGTGAAAAAAGGTGAAATTGCTCGTCACGAGCAATTTCACCATTTGCCACAATGCTTTCCAAAGGCTCCTACAAGCAATGCATAGAAATAAGTATCTATGGAGTAAAGGGTTAACTCTTCACCAGTGGACAAAATGCTAAGACATGTCAGAAATAAAGTACATGTATACGCAGATAACAGAGAAAGACTTCCCCAAATAAGAAACATACTCGAGCCCTGCTCAAATAATGGGATTTGTCTCTGTAGATTGAGAAGTAAACATTGTGGGAAAAGGAAAAGTGCTGCTTATTGATCTTTTTCACCTCTTCCCACAATGCTCTTGAAATCCATCAACCTGTCAAAACAAGCAATTACTTAGAAGATGGTTTTTACATAACAAGCCTAACGATTCTCTATCAGGAGTCTCCTTGATGGGCCCAAAGACCCGTTTGTTTTAGTCAATACATTCTAGTGTCCAAGGAATAATAAATCACCAGCTACATATCACCTATTTGCTTTTCAGGCAGCACACTGCTTTTGAAAGAAATCCTGGAAAAAGGAGATCTGAATTTCATCAGGTGATGAAGGTATGAGTTTTGGGAGGTAATTTTAGATGGAATTCTTGTATTTCTGTCTTCATTAAAACACACTAACCTTTTCGGCACCATAATACCTAAAAGTACCTTCAATTTTGTAACAGAATAATCTCCATCACTAAGCCAAATACATAAGGCTTATTCATCCTCAGAACTTTGATCACTTTCGTCTTCTTCTTCCTCCTCCTCCTCTTCCCCTTGCTCTTCTGCTTGCATTTCTTCCTCTTTTTCCTCTTCATTATCACCTCCTCCTTCCTCTTCATTTTCTTCATCTACCTCTCCTTCTGCATCTTCCTCCTCCTGCTCATCCATATCATCTTCCTCACAAGTGAGTTTATGTGTATCCAAGTCAGCATGATTTTCAAATGTTTTCTTACATTTACGGCATGCAAGTTTTGTATCTCCTGGATGTTCAGTCTGTACGTGTTCCTGCATGTCTTCGAGTTTAGATAAAGTAGTCCCACAACTGCTGCACACATACACTCTTATACCTTTATGTGACCTATTGTGGATGGTCAGACCAGATATATTTGGGAATGACATTTCACATAAGCCGCAATGAAAATTATCCTGTTCAACATATTCAATATCATGTTCCTCTTTCATATGCTTTTTCAGTTGATGCTCGCGTCTAAATTTAATTCCACATTGCGAACATTCAAGGTACAAGTCAGAAAAATGTTTTTTGTTCTTATGTTCTGTCATCACTATCTTTCTTTTAAACAGTTCATTGCATATTTCACAAGAATACATACGATAATAGCCAAGCTCCTTTATATGTATCCTACTGTGCGCCCTTAGTTTAGCTTTGTTTGTGAATTTCTCGTCACAGGATTCACAGCTGTATTTAGGCCTCTTTGAATGCTCTGCACGACAGTGTTTTTGAAGTGATGCCTTTTGAGCAAACTCTTGATCACATTGGTCACATTTGTAGGATGTTTCATCCTTATGTATTTTCTCATGTTTTCGCAATCCACTCTGGCTAGAATATGTATCACCGCAGAATTTACACATGTAACTTTTATCCTCAGTATGACAATCTTCATTATGTGATTTCAACGCTGCAGAATTTGGGAATGTAATGTTGCAAACATCACAGGTGAATAGCTTCTCACCTGCATGCTCCTTCTCATGTTTTTCTAGGTCCTCTGTCTTGACATAACCAGCATCACAAAAACGGCATATGTGTAAGTTATCATCAATGTGCTTTTGGATGGTGTGTCGCTTCAGGTGACTATGCCTGGAAAAGGAAGCATTGCATAAGTCACATTTGAATGGTTTTTCTATGCTCTGCATACATTTATGTCGCAAGTAGTTGGCCTCGCTTGCAAAGTGTCCCCCACACTGTGCACAAGTCTTTGGCTTGTTGTGAGTCTTTACATGTTTATTGTGTTCTTCCCTGTCAGTGAAAGTTGCATTACATGTTTTACATTTGATATATTGTATCTTCAAGTGAACCCTATCAACATGTTTTTTCATGGAGCCTTCCTTCTTAAAAATCATATCACAATGTTCACATTTGTAAACTTGATCACTCTCATGAACTTTAACATGGACAAGTAAATTGCATTTCTGTGAGAAGTTAGCACCACATGTCTGGCATTTGAAAGGTCTTGCTCCAACATGCATGCATCTAATATGCCTTCTAAGATGGTCCTTCTGTGCAAAAGTACTGTCACACTCCCTGCAGGCAAAAGGTCTGAGTCCAGTATGCACACTGCTATGTCTTAAAAGATGGCTTCTACTAGAAAACATCATCCCGCACTCACATTTGAATGTTTTCTCTAATGGTTTTTTAGGTTGCTTACTTTCTTCATTTTTCATTACTTTGGCTGCTTTTTCATCTGTGAGTGGTGAGTCCATTTCCTCTGCCATTCTCTTAGAATGGTGTTCTACATCAGATGGAGCTTTACTCATGTTTGCCAAAAGACCAGGATGTTGAGTAGCACTTGGAATACCACCCAGAGCTCCACCATAAGCACTGACAGCATCCCCGTGAAATCTTGTATCCCCTACACTACCACCTTTGTTATTGAATGCATTGGGAAAATACTGAGATCCATAAAACTGGTATCCTTCAATAGAGCCCAGCGGATTGTATGTTTGGTCATTTCCAATGTGCCGTGCCATTTCCGTCACACTTTTGTTTACAGCAGAATACATGCAAGTTTCTGGATAATAACCTCTATTGATATCCATTCCAGCTCCATATGTTTCTTGGCCTCTGCCTGGCCACATGAAGGCCTGTGGATTGTATAATGGCAGTGGCTGGTCGATACTCAAAGGTGGGTTGTGTGGCTCTTGGTAACTCTTACCAGTTTCCTTTCTGCTTACTTCTGCTGGATATCTTGAACCAGATTCCTCTGATTTTCTCTGTGAGTCAATACTTTGGACTGTAGAACTGTTCTTACTGTTGGAATAACCATCATCTATATGTGTATGGTCTTTTCTAATACTATTGGCGGCCAGATTGAGACCTTCATCACTGTCTTTCTCCTTTGGCTGGGTTCCTCCTTCTTTATCAGTTTCGTCATCTGGTAAGTCTGTGTCATCTTCCCTATCATCTTGAATATCCAACTCCCCATCCTCTCCCTCTGCTTCAGCGTATTTTGCAAACCTTTTCTCAGTGTGCACAATCTTTATATGTCTCTTCAGCCCAACTACCAAAGCAAATGAAGATCCACATATCTTACATGTAACAGGCTTTGATCCTGTGTGTGTTCTCTCATGCTTCTTCAGTTCACTTTTTAGAACAAATGTTGCATCACATGTACTGCAGGCATGACTCTTCTCTTGCAAATGCCTTTGGATAGTGTGACGTCTCAAGTGATTTTTCAGCTCAAAGGCAGCAGGACAGAACTTACAAGTAAATGGTTTTTCACCAGTATGGACATACATGTGCCTTTTCAGCTGACTTTCTGTTGGAAATTTTGCCCCACAGATCTCACACTCCATGCCATCATGGGTTTGAATATGGATATCAAGATCTCTTTTCTTGTGAAACTTTTCAGGACATTGGGAGCATTCATAAAATGGAGTTGTTATGTTATGTACATTGGTGTAATGCCTGATAAGATTGCTTTTCGATACAAATGTAGCGCCACACATTGTACACACACCATTGTTAAGCATAACTTTAGCACTTGACTCAGAGGCTATGCTTGTATTTTTGTCTAGTGACTGTTGTATATTGCTATCTTCTATATCATCATCCTCCTCATCTTCATCATCGTCTGATGTATCAGACTCCGCTGCATTGGGCTGATATGGTGCAGTAGAACTCATTCTGTCACTTTCAGGGTAAGAATTGGAATCCTGAGGATGATTTTGCACCTGACTGAAATTTGACATTGGTTGTTTATCTCCAATATTTGTATGACTATACATTCCCATTGGGGTTTTCTGAATGATACCATTTGAAGTTGATGCTTCCATGGTATTCATTGCATTATAACTCATGTCATTACTGACTGACCAAGATGACTGTGGTGCCTTGCCAATTTCAGTATTTCCAGGAAAGGTGCGGCTATAATTGTCTATTTTGTTGGAACCATCTTGCATCATATCTGGAGGCATGCCAAGGCTTGGTTTACTCATCATTGAATATGGATTACTTTCCTGGTAGGGCTTTCTCATTTTGTCTACTTGGAAATTTGGATTGTGGTTAGAACTCAACTTATCGCCATTTTCTTGTGAATGTTCTTGGGCTATATGCATACTCAGTGTTACAATAGAAGCAAAAGGTATTTTGCAAAATTTACATTGTATATTGGTGGAGGAGGAATGGACCTTTTGATGTTTTTCCAAGTCATCTTGCAACACAAAGCTTGCATCACATAGAAAGCATTCAAAAATTTTCTCTTCTGGATGCTTACGACCCATGTGTCTTTTTAGGTGACCTTTCTGACCAAAAACAGCATCACAAAATTCACATATATAGGGCTTCTTTCCTGCATGGGCATACCCATGTTGTAAAAGCTTACTCTGGGTTGGAAACTTTAATCCACAAAGAGTGCATGTTAAACCAGTATTATGGGTTTCAAAGTGGGTCTCTAAATCAGCCTTGTTCTCAAATACTGCATTGCATAGTTTACAGGTATGGCCTTCATCCTTGTCATGCACTTTTTCTTTATGCTTTTTGAGAGCTTCTGCTTTGGAGAAGCTTTTACCACAGACATCACATGCAAATGTCAAATCCCATGTATGGATGTTTTCATGTACTTTAAGGTCATGACTTTTAATAAAACCTGCTCCACAAATTCCACATTTGTATGGCTTCTCTTTAGAGTGAACCAGCTCAATGTGGTTTTCAACCTCTTCTTTCTCAGGAAAGAGAGATCCACAGATTTCACATGCATACACTTTGGTCCCTGTATGTCTAACAAGATGCTCATCAAGTTTGCTTTTCAAAGAGTAGGTTGCTCCACAATATTCACATTTATGAGTCTTCTTGTCATACTGAACATACTGCTGTCCATCTTGAACCCTTTTGCGGCTCTGGTTGTCATACAGAACTTTTAAATCAGTAGGACCGGTGTTCCTCATAAAATCTGTGAACACAGATTCATCTTCTTCATGGGATCTAGTTCCTCTGGAAGCATCAAAAGGTGTACCATGACTTGTTTTCATTGGATCACTTCTAGGATGATTCAGTGTCTTGCCAATGTCTGGCTGGGCAATGCTAGCACTGGCTGGATGATAACCAGGGTGATAAGCTCCAAACATGTCAAGAAAATGTGCTGACCCTTCCATTACTAATGCTGTCAAAACACCAATCTAAATAAGATTATAAACATCAGAATCTGTTATAAAGCTGGCACTGAAAGTCTGCACTACCAAATATGCAAGGTATGTGTGCCAGATTTTATTCTTCTCTCTAGATTTGCTGGTTTTTCTGTGATGTTCTGATATTAATTTCCAGTTCAGTTCAAAGGGAGTGCTCTCATAACTTTGTGTAAGAACACAAAAAAGGTTACATACAGTCCCTGTATCTCTAGTGTAAAGCTGCAATTAAATGTCTTTCCATAAGCATTTCTCCATCAAAAGTTTCCTCTAACCCATCATTAGGCTTTTAAAAAGTTCTTCTGAAGCAGACAGATCATTCATTCCATAATGTATTGTACCAAGTTTTTCTACCACCAACACTGAAACTGAAAAACAAAAGTAAGAATAACACAGATATTCACCTTTAGAGTCTCTTTCACAACTTTGATTGCCATTTTGGCTAGTGTATATTAACTCTTTACCAAACAATCTCAACTTTTAACATCCCTGAGAAAACTGGCTTTTGAAAATATTGTTAGAAAAGGAGAAAATGCTGGTAACCAGCATTTTCTCCTTTTCCCACAATGTTTTCTACTCTTCCATGTATTCTATGCCAACACAAATTTCAATTTTTCAGTGACAGTGACTTTGTCCTCTACAAACACTTTCAATTCGGACTAGTCTATAATTTATTGTTTGGTAAAGAGTTAAGATATTAGAATGCGCAGAATATGCAATCTGATCCTTGATCTACAATGTCCACTTCAGACAATCTGAACAGAAGGAAATATATGACTGCAAACATCCAAGTCTAATTTCTAACCTGAAAATATCTGTAGGGATGTGAGACACCTGGATAAAATTGGTACTCTTAAGAGATAAATAAGAATTCTCAATGGGTATAAGTCACCTTTCAAAGTTCAAAAAGATTTTCTTCAAATCTAATATTGTCGTCTGCAAACTCTTTTGGTTTGGAAGAGTCCAAAATTTGTTGTTTGGGAAAGGAGTTAATTCAATTTCAGAGTACATGTTATGTAGTAGATTTTTTCTGTTTATATAATTACAACCTCTCTTTAACAAAAGCTTTGTCTCCCATTTGCTACTATTCTCAGGGTACAAAAACTAAAAATGGAACCTATCCTGAGTGTTGTATCATGAGAAAATATCTTTGGTTAAATTATCCTGATAACTGTTCAAGAAGCAATACACAGAATTTATTAAAGTATAGAAATAAGCTCTGCCATGTATTCTATGCCATTTGAAAAAAAGTGGAATATCTCTATCAAGGAGAGTGGCCAGTAAAGTAAAAAACAAATTTTGATATTGGAGAAGGACAATATTATGTTCATGAGTTGATAATTATGAGTCAAACTGGCTAAAGGGAGCTCTCTTTTAATGTGTTAAGGAAGCCCGCGTAATTGTTTATCAAACCTTATCAGGCTGGCATTCATAAAATGCCCTTGTCTAGATTACACATTATACTCAGGGCTTCCTCTGCTAGTTTTAATGTTTGTGCCATCAAATTTGCCACCTCATAAAAATTGGGGCCAGTAGGAGCCAAGTGAGGTAGCCACATAGTGCATTAGATACTTCAGTTTATTGGCCAATGCTAAAGCTTCTAAATACATTGCTAAATAGTGCTGTACAAGCTTACTTAAACGTTTCTTTTTCCGCCAATGGTTTCATGGTTTTGAGTTGCAGGGATATAGAGGTTGTATTTTAAAAGTAATACAGCTCCTTAATTCTATGACTGCCATCCGTCCGTCCGTTCTAAAGAAATTCAGGAAGATATTTGGGATTGTGTGGTGAAGGTTTACAACATCATTTCTTTTATCCTAAAAATACTTAAGTTTTAACGAATTATTTTTTAAAAGGTCCTTTCATTCTGGTCTTTTATCTCAGTATGAGTGTCCTATATAGTTACTTGTTCCTGTGCTATCACTAAGACAAAGTGGCCTACAAAGTGTAATTCCGCCCCAATATCATTCAGCATGTTCACATCATAAAATCATCCATGTTTTTTCCTAATTATAGGATGTATTTTAGCACCTTAAAAGGAGAATGTTCAAATCATGTACCTTGTATGATTTAGATAAGGGTGACTGGTTGACTTTTTTTGTAAACGGCTAACATCCGCTGAAATCCGGAAATCAAAGTATTATATATGAAAAGACAAACACATGCATTTTCAGAGGGGACATCCGCCCCCCCCCCACTCCGAAAATGGAAATGGGTCTAACCAAACACATCAGAAAGTTGAAAAGCATTGTCGATTTAGGAGAAAATGCTGGTATTAAGCTTTTCTACTTTCAACAGAAGACTGTATTTTTTTTAAACATTAGTTCCATTCTTTGAGATATTTGAGATCTATTTGTCTGCTGCTTTCAAATTGAAATAAATTATATTTTTTATTTATTTGGTACATTCAACAAAGAAATTCTGTCCAGGATTTCGGAAACAAATAGATCTAGATCTAGCGCTTTGAAGATTTTGAGAACAAAAATTTTGAGTTTGAGAAAAAAAATGCTAGAAGAAACTATTACTCAAAAAAGTAATACTTTCTCTTTCCATTATAGTTTGTTTCCAATTTTTCTGTCCAAAAGCTGCAAAAATTAAACCGGGCAAACTCTGAATTAATATGTTTAAGTAGTTTCTAAAATGAATATGTATATTTATATTTATCATAAAAAAGATAAAAATATAGAATATTTTCTTTTGTTTACTTTAGATTCACATGAGTTTCAATTTTGTCAATCTGATAAAATGTTAATGTACTATTAATTTCTTCTATATTCTACATTTCTACATTTTGATGTCCGTCTAAATCTCTCCTCAAAGTCTGACGACCTCTCCCCATTTTGAAAAACTTCTCCCAATTCTCAAACTAGGGAGAAGTCATTTCTCTACAAATTCTGAAAGTTGGTGGTAGCCTGATAACGACTGTTTTTGTACAAGGTGCCTTGGTTAACACTGGAATTCCCAAAAGAACCATCCTGGAGCGTGTCACTGATACTGCTATTTCTGCAAAATCCTGCAGAGACCAGGCCTCGCCCAAGTGGGCGACTTGGGCGAAGAAGTCGCCTGATTTCAAAAATCTTCGCTCATTTCGCCAAGTAAAGCGAAGTCTAAGTCGCCTGAAAAAATTGGGAAGTCGCCTCGCGTATATTGACAAAGCGTCCTGTGTCTAATCTACCAAATCAGCGTGTGCCGTACCCGATTTACAGTTACTGCCCAATCAGCGAGTTTAATTAGTTTACAACGTACCGAGAGTCTGACTGACAAGTCATTGTTAATTAACTTTACGACACCATGGGATAATCCCCTATTATTGACAAATATCAGCGCCGCCTATCGGTGTTTGTCGGAGCTCTATTTTTGAAACACGGTTTGCTAAATTTAGTAACTATATGGAAATGAAAGTCCTACCCCGGATATCGGTCTTTTGTCGTCAACTTTTATTTCCAAAGTTTTAAATTGATTGAAATATTCCAGTTTTGAAAATGGAATCGGTACCTACTTCCTTATCACAATTTACCCCCATCCTTTAAAATTTGTTATTACTCGCAGTTTTCCAAACGAACAGACATTTAGAGGTTATGACGTACTTAGATCATCTCCTAGATCATGTAGCACTATATTTTCAAATCATGTGACTATAATTTGGCGCCAATATAGTATTTCAGCGAAGTCACATGATTCAACTTCAAAATGGTAGCTCGTCACACCAACAGCTTTCGGATAAAATCGAATATATTCTATGACGCTAACTAAAAGATATAATTTTAAAAAAAAGTTATTGTCTTTGGTTCTAGATAGATTTAAGTATTCCGTTGATTTATAGTATTTCCTTATCGGGCCGCAAACCACTGATCTACAAGGGTTTGATAGTAAATTAGGTGTTAGTTGTTGAACGATGGTTTTATTTACGATTTATCCGATATTAATCAAAGACAAACGGTAATATTTTCGATGTCTCTCGCACTCTGAAACTGCGTATAACTTACCAATAGAAAGGTGAAAACATCGTGGCAATATGAGAAAATGCTGGAAGTAAGCTTTTCTACATTTGACAGACTAGATCTTTATTTTTCTCACATTAGTTACAGCCTTTGAGCGGTTATCTACCGGTATTTGCCTGCTGCAAATGCTGTCAATTTGATAGGTATATATGTTACATTTGTATTATAATGTTAAAATTGGTAATGAGATTGATTTTTAGCAAAAAACTATATTCAGGACTTTGGAAACAAATAGTCTAGTGTTTGGAAGATTTTGAAAAGAAAAATGTGCCAGGAGAAACTATTTAATACTCAAACTAGCACTGCTTTCTCTTTCCATTATCATTTCTTTCCATAATCATTTTAATCCTAAAGGTACATGTAAGTGAATTTAGCGACTATGAATAAATATGTTTTGATTAGTTCCCAAAAGGAATAAGTATGTATACTGATCATGAAAAAGATAAAAAGCATAAAATAATTTTATTCCATTTAGATTCACATGATTTTCAATTTTATTAATTTGTTATATTGTTAAGGTGTTGTGAATTCTCTCTATATTTCGGCCCACATCAATTTTTTGATGTCCGTCTGAACTTCTCCCCAAAGTCTGACCACTTCTCCCCAAAGTCTGACCACTTCTCCCCATTTTGAAAAACTTCTCCCCATTCTCAGACTAGGGAGAAGTCACTTCTCCCCATTTTCTGAGGGCTGGCAGAGGCCTGGAGACTAGTCTCAATAATGAAACGCCCCGGAGATCTATTTCATATTTGGATATTTACTGTACACCGTACCGTCTCAAGTCCATCGTAAATTTTCCGGTAGCAAATATAGAGCGCTATACGTACTTTCGGTTTCGTCAGTTTTATCTGTATTGCAGTGAAATGCAATTAAATTTTAGTACAAATCATGACCAAAAACAAATTGTTAAACTATTCATTACATAAAAAGCTTGTAGAAGTGCTTATCTCGGAAAAATCACGGACAAAATTTAACGTGCGTGGTGGCCATTTTGAATGTTTTCGGAAACGTTAACAGCTTGGGTCACTGATGAAATGCACGATATTTTTTCAAGATCAGCATTTGAATTGAAAATATTTGTATTTCAAATGGAAGAATACTGAATATACATGTACGCAAGCCACAGGTATGTTTAAATCCTAGTTTTATGCTCTATTTAGGAAATTATAAGAGACTTCAAACTTGCGCACAAAATCTGTGCGGAACTTTCAACCGATTTTGTCTGGATTGTCTCTGTATCCAGAGGCGACCAGTCAAAAAGTAACATCGCCTTTGAGGACAGTTATCTGTACTACTGCAGAGACATGCACATTGATGTCCCTTATTCAGTATATATTTTGCTACTTCTCAGTTATTTTCCGGTGTTTTCTTGTCATTAGGTGTTTTCTGGTCTTTCTGGTAATCAATCAGACCTACATGTACCGTTCAAATTGAAGAAACAAACCACAACTAGGTATTAGGGTATTAAAACAGGTGCATGAAAACTGCATTAATTATATGTACAATGCATTGTACAGCGAAGCATTAATCCCCTATTTGCCACAGCTTGAGTCATGCATCAATAGAGTTACTTAAACTTTCTATGTCCCATCAGAATTTAAATAGCGAATGCCTGGCATGGCTGATTTCTGGACAGCATCGCGATATATCCGAAATATGACTAGTCCGGATTATACTCCAGATTTCCTCCATTAGAAATTTTTGTGTGCGTGTTAAAAAAAAGTCCAAGTCGCTATATAAATGAGGTAAGAAAATATAACGATTTTCTTTTACAAAAACTTAATCGTTTGTCGTAGAAATGGCAGATGCTTGAAACGCCTCGTTTGCCATCCTCCATGAACAAAATGGTGGCTTCTCTTACAGAAATTATTTCACATTGCTCTTTGAAAACTAGTATTTTGCAAAATAAATATTGTTATCTACGTAAATATCATACGATAAAGATTCTTACTGCATTATTCATAAGCTCAAAATGCTAAATTTGAAGAGTGTATGACGTATACTCACCTTGACAAAACAAAGGCTGTAGCTGACAAATGGCGATCTGTTGCAAGGGAAGTAATTATGGAGGAAATGCTACTTTCGTCCCTCATTTATTTCATAAAAAATGGTTCGGTTTGAAAAATAGCTATAAGCGATGAAAGTATATTAAATCAATTATAAACTGTTTTGTTTTACATCGTAGATCATTGATATACATTCAATCGATATAAAAAATGGTATTTCATTGCAAAAATGAAAAGATATTGTAGAAGAAATGGATTTCAGATGTTTAGCATTTGCCTACCTTCAGTCTGAAGGTGTCTGCTCCGATGTTTTTTTTTTGTTACTGGTCTTCGCATTGCAAAATATCATCAGAGTAGACACCTTCAGACTGAAGGTAGCATTTGCCATAAGTATAGCAAATGCAAAACTTCTGAATTCCATTTTTGCTACAATATAGAGAAAATATGAGAGCTTTTACATTCGAGAGGCCTCATGAAGGACGGGTGCCCAATAAAGGATTCAGCTCAATTTTGAAGAGCAGACATATGGATAAAAATATGAATGATTTTGCAAATAGATCTATACATCTTTGAATAATCAAGGAAGAGTGTTTGGGTAGTACGCCGGGTAACCAGGTACCCGGGTTAACTCGAAAACGCCGTCCAACCTTGACACCATTAAGTGCTATCGATCTTCAGGTGTGTTGCTATGATATAATAAAACAACATTCGTCAAAAACTTAGTGGCTTTGACTGTTGTTTTCTTCTCCACAATGCAAATTATAAATAAACTGAATCAATGGTTAACAGAAAATGAATCCTTTTTAAACACATCTAAGTCCACAAAAAAAGAAATGTGTCATGTGCTGTAAGGCTTGTTTAATAGAGCATAAGGGAGACTACTCATTTTTAATATGAGATTTATAATTATTTGGCATTATCTCCCTTCTATGTATACACGCTTCTCCGTCTGGAATTTTCATGTATTGCCAGTGAAAGAGAGCTCAGTAAATAGATCTCTGAAACAGGGGGCAAGGTTTTGTTTCTTTCCAACTTTGTGTGTGTTTCATGTTCCCATTTGACCCCATTTTGAGATGTTATATTTGTCTATTTTCAAAGCATTTGAAGGAAACAAATTACATGCGGCTGAAATCATGAGACTGGTCCTGGAAAACCTTAGAAAATCTTCTCAACAATTGAGTTTCCAAGTGTCATGTGAGAACCATACTCTGAGAAAAAGGGACTTAACCCGTTACCATACAGCAAAATTTTAGACCTATCCAAATCGAAAGCTTTTTGCAGATGACAATTTCAAACTGGCTCAAATAGTGCAATTTTGTTTTGATAGGGTAGAAAACTTTGTAGGAAAAGGAGAAAATGCTGGTTACCAGCATTTTCTCCTTTTCCCACAATGTTTTCAAAAAGCTGAGGGAGGCGTAAAAAGTCGTCATTGTGGGGTAAAGGGTTAATGCATATGTAAAATGTATCGATTCATGTCGGTCTGCGCCGTTGAGTTCGCTCAGGACGACAAGAATGAAAAAACTTTCGTCTGCCGGGTTAACAAAACTGATACTGCAACTATTTGAGCCTTATTTTGAAACAAGCTGTAGTTACGAGGTTTGAGTAGTAAACCGTCGATATGTTGGGTTTATTAGGAATTTTAGATAGGGGTTAATGTTCTTCTTGGCATTTCGGTATAACCCATATTCTAGTACATTTTGGCAAGTTTTTCAACCCTTATCTTATTAAATAACTAAAATGAAATTTTCATATCGATAGTAAAAACTCAAATATTGATATTTCTATTTTTTGTTATGGGGAATGATATCTCCTTGTCGGATAGTGCAGATCCGAGATCAGACTGCGCGTTCTGTGCAGTCTGATCTTTATCTGCACTCTTTGCAGAAGGTCAGTGAGTCGTGCTTAACAGCCAAAGGATTAAGATTAGTAACAGTTCGGCATATAAAATCAATCTGCATTGCCAAGTCTAGCATTAAGTTGTAGGCTACTAAGGGCGACCCAATGACCTTTCTGCGGACAGTGTAAATTAAGATCAGACAGCACAGCCCGTGCAGTTTCACCATGGATCTACACTGTTCGATATGGAGAACTTTTTCCTCAAGAATGTAACTCTGAAGAAAACAAATGAGCGGGGGGGGGGGGGTTTACTATCTGTTTGAAAGTTTTACTTACAGTAAATTATTACAGCAAGATAAAGGCCTAATGAAGGTAACGAGCCCAGTCACGCAGCCTCTAGTGTGTAAGACTTGAGATCAGCATTTCTCAGTTCAGGAAAAACGCTGATAGGTGCACTGACCGTCGTTATTTAACCGAACTTTATTGCTAAAATGAAGTACACCCCACTATCTGCCATCAAAAGCCAAAAGAGATTAAATGTGGGCCTAAATAGTGAAAGTATTATAGAATTTCTGAAAAAAGATAAGTCATTTTCCCACATCCCATTACACCATTAAGGATACAAGGTAAGTGTGGCCATATTATCCCATTTTGAAGGATGTTCAGACAAAAAAAAAACTTTTGAAACAACTGACTGAGGTGTAAGCATTTCTAGATTCATCATTATTCATCATTATGCAAGACTCTTTTAAAAATTTGAACTTCTGTACTCAGACTTTAAGGTTTTGATTTTTACAGTAGCATTTTTTTACAATTCTAGCCTATGCACAACAATTTCTAAACTTTTATATGGTAGGTATAATGGGTTAAATTTTGTAGCCGGTGTAATGCAGAGAAATGACCCCCATTACAAAATGACCTACGGTCATTTCTCGACGTAGAATAATGACCCATGGGTCATTTCTCTACGTCGAGAAATGACCCCGGGTCATTTCTCGACGTAGAATAATGACCCATGGGTCATTTCTCTACGTCGAGAAATGACCCCGGGTCATTTCTCGACGTAGAATAATGACCTGGGTCATTTTTCTACGTCGAAAAATGACCCATGGGTCATTCTTCTACGTCTAGAAATGACCCGGGGGTCATTTTGTAATGGGGGTCATTTTTCTGCATTACACCGGATAAGGATTAAAATTAGAAAAACTCTGTTTTCGCCTGTCGTGCCGAAATGATTCATCCCTTGCCAAAGGATCCCGTATTTTAAACCTCCGTGGAAGAAATTATTCCGAAAACACAGCGGGAACAAGAAAAAAAAGTGAGTTTTTTTTTAAAACATTGTGAAAAATACAATAGTCAGTCAATCTCAGTACCCTAAGGATTACAATCGAGTTTTCACTGTGTACAAAGAAACACCGTACACCGACTGCTTGTATAGTCGAGCATTAAATCTCTCTATACCACATGATAGAATTTTAGACTTGTCCAATTTGAACACGTAAAAACACAAGCATTTCAAGTCATTTGTAAAAGAAGTTTTTTTTTTGGTCTTTAAAAATAGATAGGAAATATGCTATCTACCAGCATTTTCTCCTTTTCCCAAAATGTTTTTAGATACCTTCAGCATCAGGATGTTAAAACCCATGATTGTTCGACAAGGTGTAAATCAGATAAGGAGTGCAACACGCGAAAAGGTGCATTCGGACATTTGCGTAAAATGTCGTCCCGGATTAGCCTGCGCAGTCCGCGCAGGCTAATCCGAGACGACACTTTACGACTACATTAGATTTTGTGCTACAGTAGACTTGCGTAAAGCAGAAAATCACATAAAATCGGAAAGTGTCGTTTCGGATTAGCCTGTGCGGGCTGCACACGCTGATCCAAGACGACACTTTACGCAAATGTTCGAATGACCCTTTTCGCGTGTTGCAGGCCATAAAGGAATGCTGAGGTGGCCCTGACAGGGTTTACCCTCAACCTGCAAAATGACCTACAAGAGCTTTCAGCTGACAATCCAAATGTCGCTATTTCACAGTACTTGGTTAGGGCTGGAATATTTCATTTTCGGACAGTGTAGATCCAAGATCAGATTACATGTTCTACATATTGATCTACACTGTTCTAAAAAGACTTTTGAAGCGCGCTGAGCAGCCTAAGGGTTAACCCGTTACCAAAGGACAAAATTTTAAACTGATTCAAATTGCAGATGGCATAATAAATCAAACTCAAAAATTGAAATTTGTTTCCCGCAGGGTAGAAAACATTGTGAAAAAAAGGAGAAAATGCTGGTTACCAGCATTTTCTCCTTTTTCCA
Source organism: Tridacna crocea (assembly GCA_943736015.1). NCBI lineage: Eukaryota > Metazoa > Mollusca > Bivalvia > Cardiida > Cardiidae > Tridacna > Tridacna crocea. Next base: position 29,556,507 of record OX031063.1, read on the forward strand.
CATATTTTTAAAAGGCTTCTATCTTAGGGCCGTAAAAACCAGGGATTGTTTGGGAAAGGGTTAACCCTTTACCAAACAAACCCTGGTTTTTACGACCCTGAACTAGAAGCCTTTTAAAAACATTGTGGGAAAAGGAGAAAATGCTGGTAACCAGCATTTTCTCCTTTTCCCACAATGTTTTCTATCCTGTTGGAAACAAGTTTCCATTTTTGAGTTAGGTTTATTTTGTGGTTTGCAAATGCTTTCAATTTGGACCAGTCTAAAATTTTGTCGTTTGGTAAAGGGTTAATAATGGAAAGCTATCTCACCGACTTAATGAAAAGGGGACTTTTTAGCGATAGTTTGAGAGAGTGTAGAATGATTTTTTAAGCCAATCCCTAACCGCACATACTTTCTCTCCTCCATACACAGATAATCAAGCGGATATGAATTGACATTTAAAGTGCGGAAATTTATTAAAAGACTGATTTTCTTTGCAAGGAGGAGGGGGTGGGGAGAAAGAGGGGGGTGCGGATGAGAGAAATTCGAACAATCGATCGACAATTCATCGTGTCTTTGAGCCTCGATCTACTTTACACATTCTTCATGAATGAATCTGACCACACGAAAGTTTGTCATTTTGAACAATGCAACAGGAAAAAAAAAAGGGGGGGGGGAGTTTGTGGACCGTGTTGATTAAGATCAGACTGCAGGTTCTAAATCAGACTACATATAGCGTGCAATTTTGTCTTGAAAATATATTGTCCGCATGTTAAATCAAGATTATAGAATAATCTCTCTGAATTACGATACCCATTTTTTGTGCATGCTCGTGTCAAACTACGGAATACAGTTAGGGCTATCACCTAAGAATTTGTTGATTTTAAACGCGAGTATCACGATCGTAGTATCGCGTTATCATCATCATTCTATCTTATTATCACCATCGCACTATTCTATATACCAAACCGACCTTAACATAGCAGTTTGCCTGCTGTTGTGTATGCGTTCGTATTCACCAACCATTATGTCTGAGTTGGACTGTAGTCCAATTCTGAATTGAGAAAGTAACATAAATGCTGATAGGCTAAACCATTTGGTGTAGACAATCAGAAACTGGATTGCAACTGTACCATTTAGGAAAATGCTTCAAGATTTAGTTATGAACGCTGATTAGAACGGTTGATAAAATCAGAACCTGACTGCGACCAGCCTTTTCTCTTTGTTACACTTTAACCCTTTCCCAAACAAGCCCTTGTTTTTACATGTCTACAGGACAAGTCTTTTGAAAACACTGTGGGAAAAGGAGAAATTGCTTGTGACGAGCAATTTTTCTTTTCCCACAGTGTTTTCTGCCCCTTCAGATAATTTTTTGCCTTTGTTATGAAAGTTAAAACTGTCGTCTGCAAACTCTTTCAGTTCGGAAGAGTCTGAATTTTGTCGTTTGGGAAAGGGTTAACTTCTCCTTCGTTTCAAAGACAAAAGCCTATCATTTGGAGCAACTTTCAACTTTTGATCGATATCGAAGCGGCCATGGATTCAGATTCATCTTGATAGTTACTCTTTATAGTCACTCGATTGTCACTGGCCACAGACAATCATATCTGTTTTATTTTTTGCAAATGCTACGCTATGGAAAAGGGGGGCTTAATGGGATATTTCATTATGGACAAATAACTAAAAGGCCAGGTGTACATGCAAAACACAGTGCCTCTTATTTGTTTCTATCTAAAGATGTCTTTTTATGCAGGAGATTTCATTTCAACAAAATAACCTGTATTAAATTGAGAGTTAACAAACTGAAGTTTTTTTTTTTTTGTAATATTTCTTGTTTAGAGTAGAAAAAATACGTAAAGTCAGTAGAAAATTCTTTCTTTCTTTCTTTGCTTCATCCTTTTTTTTTTCTAAACAATAATGATCATAATAGTAATAGTAATAATAAAGAAAACAACTTGTTATCAGCATTCATGACAGTGTCTTTGAACCTTGTTCGCGTTAAATATATGCACTAGTTTGCTTAACTCTTTACCACCCAAAATTTTTTTAGACTGGTCCATATTGAAAGCATTTGCAGACGACAAAATAAAGGTGACTGAAAAAGATTAAATTTGTTCTGGGAAGGGTAGAAAACACTGTGGGAAAAGGAGAAAATGCTGGTTACCAGCATTTTCTCCTTTTCCCACAGTGTTTTCAAAAGGGGTCTTTCTCATGGGCGTCAAAAGTAGGGATTGTGTGGTAATGGGTTAAGAGTAAAACTACACCGGATTTCTGGTAATTGTCGGATTTTTATCGTAATTTTTACACATACGCTCGCAAATTCAATCTTCTCACTTGCCCATCCTAGCGAAATTTGCGACAGATGACCGGACAAACTGAAATGCACTCTTAATTAATCTTTAACAAATTCCAGCATTTATGCCATATTTAATCCGTTGTATGCACACGCTTTGAATTTTGAAAGTATACACAGTTATTGTAGGAAAGGATTAATTTTAACCCATAGGTTGCTAAGTGCGACGAAAGGACCTTTTTGCGAACTCTAGATCAAGATCAAACTGCACAGAACGTGCAGTCTGATCTTGGACCTACACTGTCCGATAAGGAGGTATTTGCCTCCCGAAAATAACTTTGAAATAGCTAATATGGACTCGAAAGTTTCAGGAAAGGGACTTTATAAGCTCTTATCAGCTTTCGTTCCAATCCATTTGTATGTTTATATATATGTCGTAGGCCAGATTGGAATCTAGGCAGATCCGGAATCTGCCTAGACCAAATTAGAATTCAAATTTTGTGTAGACCATGATGCATTGTTTTCTAATATTTTTCTTTTTAAATATGATGATTTAATTATGTTTACAATTGAGAGGTATTTTCATTTAAAGCATTTTATATGATTTTTCCACAATTGCTCTTTTTTCCACCTTATTTATTAGTACAAAACATTCAAAATTTATATTTACTCTGAATTTCTGACCTAAACTGCTTTTATTTTGGGGTTTAAGTTTAAAAGTAAGATGATTCAAATGTAGACGCCCTATATTCAACGAGAAATTATCAAAATTTGGTTTAGGCAGATTGTAGAGCTGCAAAGCTAAACTGGAATCCTGATTTGTTATAGACAAATTCCAGTTTGGTCTAGGCAGATTCCGGATCTGCCTGGATTCCAGTTTGGACTACGACACATACAATAAAATATGTTTAAACTAAAACTTAAGTTTCATTTTCCCTTATTTAGCAGGTAAAGTTTGAACACATCCTTTTAGTCTTGTGTATATCTGTTTAGTTTTCAAAAATAGCACAGGCAAAATAGTATGGGCAAAATCAGACGTCACAAACTGCGAATCCCGACCGCTGTGAAAAAGCTCAGGGCACTGTTAAATCTATAACTGATCGGTTCTTCTTACAACACTGGTTAGACTAGGTAGGAAGATTGATGTGTTGCGAGGTTTGTTCGTTATTTGATGTTTTACCATGCAGCGGTTTTCAACAATATTTCAGTTGTATCACCGTGACAAAGGCACGTTTTCATGCGGTCGTGGTGTTTCATTTAACTAGTTCTTGTCTGAATACTCGTTAAGGGTTACTGGCTGCCTTCCAACATGACGATGCCGACGTAATACTTGACAGTAACAAGGAGAAGTGAATCTTGTCGCAGATGCTATATCATTAATCCTCGAAATGGTCGAACACTGATTTAAATTCATTGAATTGCACGCCCTCTGAGATAGCGACTGAGATAATCGAATAGGTGGGTGGGTGTGTGGGTACGTAGGCAGGCAGGTAGGTATTTGGTATGTAGGTCGACAGACAGAGGAATTGACAGACAGCTAGCAAGTCAGCCAGGGCATGAACGGAGGGACAGACACAAAAACATAAAAAAGAAAGAGATATAATGGCAACAGATACACATTTACTTAACCCATTTCCACACAATCCCTTCTTTTGACGCCCCTGAGAAAGAAGCATTTTGAAAATACTGCGGTAAAAGGAGAAAATGCTGGTAACCAGCATTTTCTCCTTTTCCCACAGTGTTTTCTACCCTTCCCGGAACAATTTTCAATTTTTCAGTCACCTTCATTTCATCGTCTGCAAATGCTTTCAATTTGGACCAGACTAAATTTTTCTCATGTGGTAATGGCTTAAAACAGAGAGAGAGAGAGAGAGAGAGAGAGAGAGAGAGAGAGAGAGAGAGAGAGAGAGAGAGAGGGGGGGGGGGAGGGCGAGAGAGAGAGGAGGGGGAAGGGTTGGAGGAGGCAAAGGCCCCGTGTATCGTATTTCCAATTCTATATATTCTAGATCTACATGTCATGAATTCCATTCGATTGTCGACCACATTTTACCCGTCGATATACCTCAATTTTGTTTTGCATTCCAGGCTAAGGTAAATCAATCAAAGGGCTGCATCGAGACTGTAGTCTGATCTTGGATCTTACACAAACCTCTGTGGTACAGGACACGTGACCAAAACGGCTTCATTTTTTAGGCCAGGGAATCCCGCTCAAGGGATTCCCTTGCCTATAGGGATCATAAACTGCCTTTCCGGACTACTTTTAGACAAAATGTTGAACGGTGTGTCCACTCGATATCGCTGAGTCCGCCAAAACAACTAGTTTCCCTCAAAGCTTTCATCTGCAAAATGCCATGGAATTGCAAGGGTATTACGACCCTTGAATAACTGACAAGTGTTTGTTTTTATTCCGTTTTCGTCATTAACAATGACCTAATAAAGGGGTAACCTAATAAACGTACATGTAGCTTTATCCGGCAGTTGTGTATTCCTACGCGCTATACGGTTAATATCTATAACGGTGTGTTTACATTTGAACATATGTGTCACAAAACGCGTCTCCGCTGAAATGCGATTGTAAATAAAGCAAACTACATGTACATATAGAATATTGGCACGTGTTACGTTTATCACTTTTTCTTATGTACATGTATATCGATTAAATCTAGGGTACTTTGACTGTTGTGCTTCATGTCTACACCGACACAAATCAACTTTTCCCGCTAGTGTGTCCACTTCTCTGCATACCACCCGTTGTTGTGATAGCAATTTCCGACTGGTGGAGAAATCGGCCCCTGGAAAAATCTCCGAAGAAATCTGGTGAAATCGTCCCCAAATAAAATTTTAGAGAAATCGACCTCAAAATCAAATTTCATCCATATCGTTATTCAAGTTACCTATAAAAATTATTTTTGAAACTTCGTTGTCTTTAGTACGTACAATATGTGTATTGGTTACCTTTATCCAAGAGTTCTTTGGAAGTTTTGCCATTGGTTATAACTGCCTGTTTCACACTGATAGGATGTATTTCAAACCTTTTACACCTGTCACAAATAGATTACACCTGTGTGATTCTTAAAATATGTATTTGATTGAATTTGATTTGAAACCAAATAAATGCTTATATTTTTTTTCTGTAGTGGTTCGCTTGTCATTTAATGTATTTTTTTTTTATATTCATATTTGCCCATTATTTTGATTTATTGTATGATTTTTTTTTCATTTTCTCTCTCTCTCTCTCTCTCTCTCTCTCTCTCTCTCTCTCTCTCTCGTATATTTTCCTGCCCTTTCCTACTTGTACATTTTCCATCACCCAATACGAGATTCATGTCCAGCGTTGATCGTGAAGTCACTAGTTCGATCTCATCTCATAAGGTGTTTTATTGAATTACATCTCTGGTTACTGTATATTGAAACCCTTTTCCACAAAAGCATTTCCTCCTTTTCCCACAATATTTTCTAGCATTTGAAAGACGAATGTTACTTTTTTTATTAACATTTGATTTGTCTTCTGCAACTGCTTTCAACTTTTTTTCCAGAAAAAAATATGTCTTTTGGTTAAGGGAGATTAAAAAAAAACAAAAAAAAAAAAACAATCATTTACAGAGATTCAAAGGACTTAGATTTCAGAGACCCGTATGTTTAGTATGTGATGAGAGAAAATTGTACCCTATCACAATACCTATCATCAATCCTAAATAGGAAATTGACCGAGCTTGTGGACTCTTAAAGTGTACTTCGCTACCAACTGAACTATATTCCACTGATAAAACCATCATTTTAGCAACACTTCAGTTGACTGCAAGATACTTTCAATGGTGATAATTCTGAAAATCTGGGGATTGGAGACTAGTGCAAGCTACAAATATCTCACGAAAAGCCTTTTTTTCTCTCTCTCTCTCAAAATTACGTTACACTAGCCATGCTGATTTAAAAAGCGTGTTGTCCACAGAGCATCCCGATTTTGAGACAAAACCACCATGTTTTTTAAGGCTCTTTCGGCTAACACCATGTAAAATTTTGCTTCTGATGAAGCACCTTAATTTATCATCTGTAAAAGTTGCTTATAAATCTCAGTTTTTAATTGTAATTATATGCTGGTCCTATAATATCTCATGAAGTGATTACTAATTTCATGTTGGTCATCAATGGAAATTAAATAGAGGTAGTTGATTTGGCAATTGAAATAGTGATAAAACATTTTTAATACATGTATACAATCTACTGTGCGACGTAATTGACAATAAAGAAAGTTATCATTTGATTAGGATAAATTTTGGGGAAAAATATTCTACTGTTAATAGACGACTCATAAATGTGGAAAATAACGTCATTTAGGACTTCACATGATTTCAGAAAATTTATATAACCAAAGTTGGTATTGCATCGATTGAATAGTTCAATTTTGACTTGAGATTGTTTACAAACACGACAAATTACTAAGTATTCTAAGCCATTATCAAGCACCCAATACCTGTGAGCACATGCCTAGCTCTGGCGTAATAAGTTTCTGACTGGTGCTTTCTTTTAACAGTTCAAAATTTCATGTTAAGACAAAGAATTCCAGGGGCTTAGTGGAATCCGCCTGTATCCCTGTCCGTCTACCTGTTTGTATTAATTAAAATTGACCTCTTGTATTGTTTCGTATCCTCACTTTCTTGGCCTTCAGTACTATCAGTAATTTGATTTTTCATTATTAGTGGTAAAATTCTCGATTTCATGTATTATAGACTCGTGGTTTAAACATTCCAAAACGATCACATCAAAACAGGACTTTTTCACGGCGGGGAATCACGTGACACAACAACAACAACAATGATCGATATTTGAAAAAAATTCCCCGACTTCAGGTAAGAAAATCTTCAATAATTCCGTTAATACATGACCGATTGGAATTTGGTTTGAAGCAGAGAAGGCGGAAGGACTCCAGGGATTTGCTTGATATGTTAGATTTTTTAAACAACACCTGATAAAAAAGTTATTGACGAGCAAACAAATTTTCTATCCTGGATAATTTTCAACTGTGACAAGAGACCGAGATATTCTTAAATAGATCCAGATTAACTGTTTTGTACTACAAACGGTATCCCGGTCTGAATATCCTGTCCTTTCATGTATATCCGAGAGCAGACTGTACTTTCTGCAAAACCTAGTTTCGGTCATTTTAGGCCGGGGAAAACCCTAAGCTGTGCGTAAGTAGAAAAATAGGATTGTGAAATAAGTATCACCCCACGCATTCTTTTCAAGGGCGGATCCAGAGGGGGGGGGGGGGGACTGGGGGTCCAGATTCCCCCCCCCCCCCCCCCCCCCTGGAATTTTGGCAAAAAAGTGGTTATCGGATTCATGATTTGGGCAGGTTTGATAATGCACAGAATTTATGTAAAATACAGTCATGAATTTAAAAAGGGTTAAAAATGTGGAGACCTCCTCATGGTTAGAACTGGAAACGTTGACTTTTCTTGTAAACGGCTTTAGTCATCGACTGAAATCCGGCAATCAAAGTATCATATTATAAGACGAGTGCGTTTTCGGTGGGACCCCCCCCCCCCCGAAAGATATCTGGATCCGCGCATGCTTTTTAAGGTACATGTGTTTGAAAAGTTTATATGTCTCTGAATCATTTTAAATTCATGATGGCAAAGCAATATAAATGTAAGATTTGTTACCTTAGAAGTATCATTCGCATATAGACCCTTGGTTAGCATACGGATTGGTCCGTATAAATCTCATATATTAATCAACAATTAGACAGACATGGAACGGTATTGTGGGAGAAACTTTCGGACATTTGTTGGATTGCTGACACTTCTGCATTTAGGTAAGTATTAGAATGACGTTTCTTTTATTAGACTTTTAAACATTTTTTAGCCATACTCTGCCAAAAGGGGGCTTAATACATCTCCATAATGCATGACACTAATCAAGCCAAAACGTAATTATGGATTTATTACAGCAGCGTATTTTTAACCCTTTCCCAAACAATCCCTGGTTTTTACGGGTCTGGAATAGTAGCCTTTTGAAAACATTGTGGAAAAAGGAGAAAATGCTGGTTACCAGCATTTTCTCCTTTTCCAACAATGTTTTCTACCCTATCATAGACAGAAATCATCTTTTCAGCAAGAGTTGAACTGTGGTCTGCAAATGCTTTCAATTTGGTCTAGTCCAAAAATTTGTTGTTTGGGAAAGGGTTAAACAACTGACTCAATCTTGACTGGTCCTTGGATATATAGAAAGCTGACCAATAGCGAAAAGTTTCGGTTCAGGTCAGCCTGGGCGGACTGCGCAGGTGACCTGGGTCGATAATTTTCGCAGGTACATTAACCCATTACAACTCAATCCCTACTTTTGACGCCCCTGCGAAAGAAGCCTTTTGAAAACACTGTGGGAAAAGGAGAAAATGCTGGTAACACAGTGTTTTCTAGTCTTCCCAGAACAAATTTCTATTTTTCAGTCATCTTTATTTAGTCGTCTGCAAATGCTTTCAGTTTGGACAAGTCCAAAATTTTCTTGTGTGGTAATGAGTTAAGTTCCCTTTTCACAATGCATATTTCATATGTATCTATATATTTAGATATATTCTTTTTACATTTCTGAAAATAGTAACAAAAGGTACTGTTTTTTTTACAGATTTTTTTCAAATGAAATTAAAATATCTTTGGTAGTGATAACAATGATCCGTTTTTAGGAATAAATGTATATCTATTTTTTCAACAAATATTTCGTATTACAACACTGTAGCACAGAAGTATTATTCAATACAGACACGAGTGAGTTGTTCTAGTAGTCCTGAATGAAAAAAAAATCAAAGGACTGATAGTCCTGAGAGTCGCCTGTAGGGTAATGGGTTAGAAGTTTTCACCCTTTTTTGTTCAAATCTATTAAAAGCATTCAAGATACAAAATAACTTAACCACAAGACAGTATTATATGCAAGCATATTTCTGAGTTGTCATCCTAAAATCCAAAATATCCGTATTAAAATTTACATTTAAAAAAATGTGGTGGAAATTAAAATTTTAGGCATCAGGACCAGCTTTGATAAGTTCAACGTTTTTTACTCACAGACAACAACCCTTTACAAGTAAAGACCAGATTATCTTCTGGTATAGGATGTAGTGGCATACTTTTAGAGCAAAATGCCCTTTTGCAACTCATTCATATCCAATCTTAGCAGTCTGACAAAGTTCCATAAGTATTAGACTGAACATAAATGGATTCTACAGCTCTATTACGGTTTCGCCTGATTTGACCTAATGACAACCTTTAGGCTTTTTCTTTTAACTGCAATTACCTAACTTAAACTTTCTGTTAGTCAAAATCTGATTAGCCTGGCATTTTCTACAGACTCTGAACTAAAGTATGATACCAAATTTGTTAGTCTTCAGTAAAATAATATTAATGTCACATTTTAAGCATTGTGCCACATTAACTATTCGTTCACATTATAGATGGATAAATAGATAGATTCTTTATTGACAGTACAATGTACATAGTCACAAAACATAAAGAATACAATATAATATTTCAAAAACAGGAAAATTTACTAATTGGGTTTATCTGCCAACCCATTACAGCCATAACAGGATATTTAAATTTATACAATATCAAAAACTCTGACAAACATTATGACAAACAATAGCATTGTTCCTGCAATTTGAATGAAAAAATTTAAAGCCACTGCTCAAAATCAATCCTGTATTTTAACAACTCGATGGAGATGCATTTGTAGGTAAAGACAAAATAGCGAAACAACTGATATTTGACGAACAAAATACGTCAAAATAACTTTGACAAACATACATGTAACACTACTAATAGCGCAAATGGTTTATCTGCCGAACCATTTCTATTAGCACACGATATTTCATTTTCATATCATATGAAAACTTTTGAGAAAACATTGTGAGAAAAAGACAGCATTGCTCCTACAATTTAAACAACATTAAAATCACTACTCCAACAATCCTGTATTCCAACGACTCTGAATTTGTGCCATTAAAAACATTGCGGGAAAAATATAGATGCTGGTAACCAGCATGTTTTCTTTTCCCACTGTGTCCTATACTCGTTAAATTCAGTTATTATAGTGATAGTTTTCGATAAATATATGCAAATAACAGTGTTAACATAAACCCCAAACATAAATGCACAGTCGGGAAAAAATAACGTTGACGACAGAATGCTTTCTAGTCTAGAACCTCAAAAAGTAATGTTTGAAGCAAAAATTTAAGGAACTTTATTTCAAATGTTCAATAATTACTAACGTAACTGAATCCGAAAAAAAGAAGCATGAAGTTTTCAAGAATTTGATTTTTCAATTTACAATGTTGAGTGAATGAACGACAAATGAGTTTCTTCCGCGTAAAAAATCGAATGAACTCTGTTCAGAATTTGGCTTAGGTGTGTTTTCAGACCTGTCAATAATTCTTCAAAAAATAAAACGAATATACTTTCCCTTTTAATAGGCAGTGGACGCCAGTAAAGGTCTATAGGAAATTACAGCTTAAAAGTGGCCGTTTAGAAGTTCGTTTCAGCGTACATTGAACGCAAAACAGATGATATATAACATTGTATAAACTGTCCAAATACATTAAGGTAGCAATGACTTTACTTTAAGGAAAAATTATCAGGGAAATGACGACAATATTATTAACGAATTTACTAAATCCATGAAGGTCTATCTCTATACTGTAACTTATTTAACTATATTTTACTCGCCGCCTTTATACCTACAATTTGGCTACAAGGAGCAACTATTCCAATAGTTTAGAAATAAAGTTGATCCTAATAATTACTGTCCGATCACAATATTAAGCTTTCTTCGTAAGTTGTTTACGTCTGTAGTGTTCTGAACTGTAGACGAACGGTTTATCTAGATGAATATCATTTTATCATATACATGTATTATTCTCAGACGGTATCAACGTCTTTATGATTATTGAGGTACATGGTATTCCTTTCTGCTGAAATGTCTGTTGTACTGTATATGTAATGAAACGATGCATTTTACCTGTCTAACCTTTTATGTGTTTGTTTTGTTATGTTGTGTATGTCAACAAAGGCTAAAATTATCATCTAAGAGTTCTTTTATTTATAATTCACCTTGTTTCCAAAGCAAGACTGATACTGCGAATATTCTTGTTTTACAAACGTGCGCAGGCTAATCCGAGATGGCTCTTTACAACTAGGCCTACACTAGATTTTGTCCTACACTAGACTTGCGTGAAACAGAAAATTACATAAAAACGAAAAGTGTCGTCCCGGGATAGCCTGTGCTGATCTTTACGCTAATGTCCGAATGTGCCTTTGCAGGCCACAAAACACTAAAAAATGTAGCTTGATCCTTTATCTACATTGCCATATTTTCCTTAACATTCCGGGTAGGAGAAACGATGAAATTAGAATAATTTTCTAGACCACAGTTGTCCTGTCAGTTCATTTGGCACTCTCAAGGTTAACAAAGGTAAATGTAGTCAATTATCAGTCCGTATCTTCTCCTATCTGTACATCTGCTCCCATTTATCAACATTCCTTTTATATTCCAGCGAGGACATTATCGGCATTCGTCCTTCCACAGCTGAACGTCACACTACGTGAGATATCGGACCCAAAAGAAGTTGAAACATACAGCGTTAGGCTCCACCCCGATATAAAGTTTAGTGACAGAGTTGATGGTCAGGCTCAAAAAGTAGCCGATGATGATAAACCTCGTCATGAAATTAGACATGGACATGGAAATGGAAATAGTCGCCGTATAGAACTTAACTTTTGGAGCAACAAAAAACCCAGTCAACATCGCATACATCGCCGCCGCCGCACTACAACAGATCAGGACAATTCTAGAAGGATGGTCGAAGGCCCTTTTGTCCGCAAAGAATCTGATCAAGCCAACGATGATGGTGCTAGTATGTCATCACAAAAGGGTTCGGAAGGTGTTCGTATGGTGCCTGATATTACAGTCAAAGGTCAACATCTACAACAGCGACACAAGACTATGAGACGATGTCGGGATGAAAAAGTGAATTCTTATACAAGAAACATTTGAGTCAGTCATGTATTTTGCGCCCAGATTTAACCCTTCACCACATAATGCCGACTTTTGACGCTCCTTGAAAAGAAGTCTTTTGAAAACATTGTTGGAAAAGCAGAAAATGCTGGTAACCAGCATTTTTTGCTTATCCCACAATGTTTTCTACTCTATCAAAGAAAATTTACACCATTTTAGCGAGTGTAGGACAAAACCCCTTTAGGACAACCCCCCACCCCCAGGACAAAACCCCCATACGATAAACCCCATCATATATAAACAGCATATAAACGGCATATAGTTTTCATATTTTCCATAATGTTTTCCTTTTTACTTTATTTCTTAATTTTATCGACATTGTAAATTGAATTATCAATTTTTTAAAACTTCATGCTTGTTTTTTCGGATAGCATTTCTCTCACAAAGAATAATCTTCATGTTTTTTCTTATTGCTTACAGAAGTTCAGTATTTTATGCTTCTCTTTTTTAAACTGTTTCGGCTGGTAGATACCACGCATGCGCAAGCGGCTAGTTTTCCTTTTTTCGAAAAAGGGAGTTCTTCTGTTGGCAAAATCGGGAATCTTTTCACCACAATACTATGGTTAACGTCCAGATATACGTCACAATTTGTTTTTATTAACATTTTTCATACTTGTTCGAATTTATAGGAGAAACAAAAGTGGCCGTTTAGAAGTTCACTTCAGTGTATATAAAACTTAAATTCAATTATCATTATAACTATAACATTATAATAAATGCTATAATTAGCAAAATATACCTTTGATTAATATATCAATGAATTTTCCATTGTATGTTTTCATTGACAATTTATTATGTTTTATAATCTAAAATTTACAGTAAAAGCTATTGATTATATACATAAACACATTTTTGGCCATAATGCACAATTTTAGGGGAAAAATACTTACCAAATCAATTTAAGTTATGCAAAATATTATTTTTTACAACCCATACAAATGTTTAAAGCAGTAAATTCTATTCAACTTTCAAATGATTTTAAAATGTTCAATTATACAAAAACAATAATTATAAGCATGTTTTTAAAACCATGGGGGTTTTGTCCACTTTTCAGTTAAGGGTATGGGGGTTTTGTCCCGGGGGGTGGGTGTCCATATGGCTTTTATCCAAGGGGTGTTTTGTCCTAGGGGACATAATCCCATTTTAGCCACAATGAAATTGTCGTCTGCAAATGCTTTCAATTTAGACAAGACTAATATTTTGTCGTCTAGTAAAGGGTTAAAGGACCATTAATTCGGATTTCGGCCGATATTTTTCAAAAGGAAGAATGTTAATAAATTCATTTTCACATGACTATTTATCTTTAGCTGAGAAAAAGGAATTACAAAATACTGATAAAAGCTTTCGACGGGACTTGAATCCAGAATTTTCAAACGATAGCTGGCGATTCTTATCACTGAACTTTAGAGGCAACCATAATTTCACTTTGTTGAGATTTAGAGGATGGGTGTATACATTTTTGTTGTTGTTGAAAGATCGAAATTTATTTCATCGAGTGTATATCAACGGTATTACTAGTATTTTCACGGGTGGCGCAGCAAAAGGATGAAAACATTACCGACGGTGTTAACGAGATAAAATAAATATCGGTCTAAAAGAACAGCTCTGTTCTGTTTAAAACACACACACAAAAAAAAAATCATGCGTCTAACACCTGTTTTGTTGGGACTTTCATCAAAGTCTAATAGAGTTGTTTTAGGTAATTCGTCGTAGTAATTTCACGGTAACTAGTTTGCGGAAAGTACTATTTCGGCCTTCAAATGGAGCGCTGAAGAAATGTTTACTTGTCTATCAATCGCGGTCTGATAAAGATCTTTGGCGGCTATGCATCTATTTTTTCGCTTCTGTCATTATTACCTGGGTGTCCCCATGCATATGAATTGTGCAGATAATCTAATTATAGACTTGTTTATTGCGTAATCTAACAATTTTGAAAAAGATGGATTCGCGCAGGTTTAGAACAATTCAAATGCCGCGACGGTGTTTCATATCCGAGTGACTTTCACGAAACGCTCGGTACCATCAAAAATACATCGCGACCTTTAACTCTTTACCACACAAGAAAATTTTAGACTGGTCCAAATTGAAAGCATTTGAAGACGACAAAATTAAGGTGACTAAAAAATAGAAATTTGTTCTGCGAAGGGTAGAAAACACTGTGGGAAAAGGCGAAAATGCTGGTTACCAGCATTTTCTCCTTTTCCCATAGTGTTTTCAAAATGCTTCTTTCTTAGGGGCGTCAAAAGTAGGGATCGTGTGGTAATAGGTTAAATACGCTTGTTATTATCAAACTATTCTTTAACTAATTTTGAATAACGTCTTAAAAATTTTGTTGTCCATATTTTCAAAGATGGCTCACAAACAGGAAGTGATCGCACCGAAGCTATTGGAATTTTGGTATCGTTTTTAGTCATTTACGTTTGAAAATAGACTGAAGCGACATCTGCTTTAGTCCATTGTGGGTCGGAATAAAGTACATGTCGCTGCGATCGGTTTTCGAATATCTCGAGGCTGTCCTTTTTAAAAAAGTAAAGTCCAAATGAAATGAAAATGAACTGGAACCCAGGCTACAAGGACGATTTTACGAAAATCCCCTACTCTGCTGCCGTACAGGTTGCTGTGAAATCGGTTAATTTCACTAGTCGTAATAATGGAAAAGTTGGCTTCTTTACGAAAGTAGACAGGAGAGGTCAGCATCAAAGTTTTCAAATGTCTATTGGCTTTTAATTTCAACAGTTTCGAACATGTAGACAAACAAGTAAAAAAGCCGCAGCAAACAAGCCTCAAAATAATTATGCTTTACATGACGGTCATATGAACTTCTTGCCGTGTTTTCAAGTCGCATGATCTTGTCTAGCGGTCATCTTTTTTCGAACGAAATCCTTCTGATTTTTTTTTCAGCTTAGATTTATTTGCTTATAGAAAATTACAATTATTTGAAGGTCATATGCATTCATTGCAAATCAACATCAAAAATCTTTTCTAAAATTCGACACATAAAAAAATAAACAATGTCTTTTTCCTTGTCTGTTTTTTTTTTATTTCGCTTTTTAGCTCACCTGAGCACAACGTGCTCAAGGGGAGCTTTTAGGATCACCCTGTGTCCGTGGTGCGTCATTTTTAATCATCTTCTCCTCCGAAACCGCTCGGCGGATTTGGACAAACTTGGCTGGAATGTTCCTTGGGAGGCCCTCTTTAAAATACTGTTCATAGAATTGATTTCACCCAAAACTCTGCTTGCCATGGCAACCAAATTGATTTTTCTAAGAAATTCTTTAAAAATCTTCTCCTCTAAAACCGATGGTCAAAGTTTTAAATAATTTCACAGAAATGTTCTTGGCTGACCCTTTCCGAAATTTGTTCGCAAAATTTTGATCCGTGAAAAAACATGACAATGATGGAGGCGGGGGGGGGGGGCGCTTTTTGCAGTGAAACAAATTCTTTCAAATTATTCTTGTCTTTAACCACTAGTCACATTTCGAAATAATTTCACATAAATGTTCCTTAGGTGCCCCTTTTGAAAAAATGTTCTTTAAATTTTGTTCCGTCAAGAAACATGGCTGTGGTGGTGGGGGCGGGCTTTTTGCACTACACGGATATGAAGAAAGTCTTAAAAATTCTTCTTCTCTGAAACCACTCGTCAGATTTTGATATAATTTCACATGAATGATCCTTATATTATACCCGTTTTTTTAGCTTGGCTGTTTTCTATTAAATCGTCAGGGTATCGCCCTGTTGTTGTCGTCTGGGTTGTTGTCGTTATGCAAAATATTTGACAGATTGTTACACTCCATCTTGGCTTCCACTCAACTTGCAACTTAAAATAATTGTTTAATAGTGAAAGAGCAACCCATACAACAAGTGAAGGTAACTTTTAAAATCATTTTGTGCAAATTATGCCCATTTTACAACTTAGAATTTAAACTTACTATCCAGCACCCAACAGCAAATCGTTGGCACTAAAAATTTTAAGCCACTATCGGGCATTTGCTCTTGTTCTATAAATGGTCCCTGGGTGACCTATCCCAAAACTTAATTGCAGAATTCCGATTCGTCAAACACATGGCTGCGGTGATTATTGTAGGGGCGGAGGCGGGGGGGGGGGCGCAGATTTTGAAATGGTTTTCACAGGTGATCTTTTCAAAATTGCTTGACAAAATGATGATTTTCTTTCCAAAATATCAATACTTCAAAATAATTGGTTATGGTCCTCTCAAAATTTTAGGTGAGCGATCCAGGACCATCTTGGGCCTGTTGTTTTACAAAACAGTAACGAAACAGACTGTGTATCAGAAGCATTTCGCAAAAATAAAGCAAGCTCTGTGGCAGTCTGCCTTTTAAACTCACCACTTTTGGACAGGCCTGATGACCTCTCTAACATTATCAAACCTTATAACCCACCATTATTTACCGATAGATAACCAAGAAGTAAGAAACAAAGTATTTATCTTTTGTTTTCAACTAACTGCTATATAGTTAATCTTTTGGCTGGTAAGCGAGACTGGCTTACCCTTTGCGGACAGTTTAGATCAAGATCAGAGAGCACAAAACGTGCAGTCTGATCTTTGATCTACACTTTCCGATATAAGATATTACTCCCCAAAACATGCCTTTGAAATAGCGATATAATTTGGGTGTTTGATTCCGACAAAGTTAAAAAAAATTTAATTTTAGTTATTTAGCAGGATAAGGCTTAATTACGGAATCACATTTTACAGATCGAATATAAAGAACTCGGTAATGCTTCGTATCTTCCACAGGATTATGAGCCATGTGTTAGTAATTTAATGCACCTCGTGATCCATGATACGGAATATTTTAGCTCGATAGTTAGGACGGGGCAATGAACGGGTGTCGAAACGACCATTTTTGCAAAAAAAAGTTGGGGGTGTCAAAATGACCAAAATAGGAGTCGAAACGAGCAAAAAGTGTCGAACTGACTGGGTGTCGAAACGACTGGATAGCCTAATTAAATGTCTCAGATATGTTAAGAAATATAATTTACGAGTTAAACTGATAACATTAGATAATTTAAATGACAACATAAACACTTAAGTAGAAAAACACAACTGTTAAGTCATCGTTAAAATCTAAAAGCAAAGTTTTAAATTTCATACGGAAAGTTGAAAATTTCATTAGGAATACGGTGACAAGTAGCCAAGTTTTGATGACTACCGCCTCATACGTGCTTTTTACGCACCTGCGAAAAACATGAAAAACTGACTTACAGCACATTCAAAAGCAACTGATAGCTGTTGCCTAAGTCAAATATGGAAACCAATTTTTCCATTGAATTGGTTTTCATGGCTATTCCACATAAACATGATAGGTACTTGCTGCTGGAAATCAACATCAAATCATGACTCTTTCCCAGGCAACTGATACCTGTTGCATAAATCAAACAAAGGGAACCACATTATTCACTTTTCCTTTACTATGGCCATTCTATGAAAGCATCAAATCCATTTTGGTGACCGTGTAAGTCATAAGTTGATTTTATGTCTTCGCACGGTCATAACCATTCAGCGACACGCGAAATCACAAAAAGGACTTAGAACACTTTCTCTAGCACATGACATTTGTTGCAAAAGTCAAACAAATGGAACCAAGTCTTTCCTTTGCTCTTACTTGCGCCACAGAAATGAGGAAGTAGTTTTGATTTTCACTCTTCACATGCAGGACCGTTAAGCGCTGCAGGAAAACTCAAAGTCGACTTACGATACTTTCTGAAGCAACCGTTCCTGTTGCATGAGCTTTTTAGGAGAAGAAAAACTGACCTTTGCCCAGAACTTTTCCCTGAAAAATCATAAAACTTGAACTGGTTTTGACAATTACCCACTTGTACCTGCCAGTTTTACCTGCTGTGCCAAAACAGTAATGCACGCCATTTGCGCACATGCAAAGACATAAAATATGTAACATGATACCAAAAAAAGTTTCCTATCAGAAACTCTTATTCATGTTTGAAGTATTTAGAAATTGGGCAATAAAATACAATACGATGTTAGAACAACTAATGATAGAAATAAAAATAATAAAATGGCAAAGCTGGGGATGGAACATTTGACCACCAGGACCTTAAAATGCAACTAAGCAGCGGTCGACCCGCTGCACTTTACAAGCAGTTGAATATGGCCTGAAAAATTAAGATATATATACACTAGACCCCTATCACCGCCTACATGGTGGCGTTGCAGGAATCAAAGATGGCGCTCAAAATAGCTCCTAAAATGGAGATCACAACAGTGAACAAAAAAGGTCTACAAGTGGATTTAAGGTCTTCTTTGAAGGCTGATATGTAGTCCTAGCCAAGGTGCTATGTATGCACCATCCACACATGCAAGAATTTGTCGAAAATGGGAGAAATTCTAAGAAAACAGAGTAGCAAAGGGCCTTGTTTTGGTTTTTTTCAAGTATTTGCCCAGGCTCAGGGTCACTCCCCTTAATTCGAGTTGCTTTTCTACTTCAGGCCAGCTTCCATACTGCACACTGATACATTAGATATGCTAAGATGATCAATGGACAGTGAAAACAGAAAACATTGTAACAGATGAAAAAAAAAGTAGACTGGCAACTCTGTCAGTAGCAACTGCTTCCTACTGCATATATCAAAAAGGACTAAGTTTTTATTATGTATCTCTTCATATGGTGACAAGTAACCCAGTTTCGATGACTACCGACTTATGCACGCGTGCCTTTTACGCACTTGCAAAAAACATGCATGACAAATTTACTTACAGCACATTCAAAAGCAACTGATAACTGTTGCATAAGTCAAATATGGGGTACCAACTGTTCGCTTTTCTCGGGCCATTGAATTGGGTATTCATGGCTGACAGGTACTTGCTGCCGGAAAGCATGAAATCAAATCAGGACTCTTTCGGAGACAACTGATACCTGTTGCATAATTCAAAGACAGGGAACCAAATTATTCACTTTACCTTTACTAGAGCCATTCTATGAAAGCATGAAATCCATTTTGGTGACCGTGTAAATCATAAGTTGATTTTATGTTTTCGTACGGTCATAACCATTAAGCTACACGCGAAATCACAAAAAGGACTTAGAACACTTTCTCTAGCAGATGACATTTGTTGCAAAAGTCAAACAAATGGAGCCAAGTCTTTCTTTTGCTCTTACTTGTGCCACAGAAATGAGGAAGTAGTTTTGATTTTTACCCCTCACATGCAGGACCGTTAGCCACTACAGGAAAACTTACAGTCGACTTAGGACACTTTCCGAAGCAACCGTTCCTGTTGCATGAACTTTTCAGGAGAAAGAAAACTGACTTTTGCCCAGACCTTTTCCCTAAAAAATCATAAAACTGCTTTTCACAATTACCTGCTAGTACATGCCAGTTTACGTGTCAAATCCACTTTTGTGACCGTGTAAATTGATTTTATCTTTTAGCACGTACATAAAAAAGGCTTAGAACACTTTCTGTAGCAGATAACATTTGTGGCAAAAGTCAAACAAATGGAATCAGCAATTCATTCCTTGACAATTACCCGCTTGTACTTGTCAGTTTTATGTACTGTGCCAAAACAGCCATGCGCACCATTTGAACGCATGCAAAGACATAAAAGATGTAACATGATACAAAAATTTTCCCATCAGAGACTCTTATTCATGTTTGAAGTATTTAGAAATTGGGTAATGAAATACAATAAGACTGATGTAAGAATAACTAATGATAGAAATCAGAAAGATAATAAAATAAATAAAGTGGCAATGCTGGGGATCGAACAATGGACCAGCTTGTTTTCAGGACCCTGTGAAAGAAGATTTTTGAAAACATTGTTGGAAAAGAAGAAATGTTGTAACCGGCATTTTCTCCTTTTCCCACAATGTTTTCTATCCTACCAGAAAACTTGAGTTCATTTGCACAATTTTTAACCTATTTCTGAAACAGAAAAAGTCTAAAATTTGACGTGTGGGAAAGGGTTAATCATTCTCAATAAATTGCTTTTTCTAAGTTCGATGACTGACAGAGAAGCTGGCTTGGATGTTTCGTCTAAAGTCAAAAGTTTACTTAGTCTTTGAATTTAACGTCTGAACTAAATGTTTGATAACAAAATTAATGTTCATATAGGGACGATTTTCACTATCCTCATTTAATTCTAAAACTACATTTTCAAAAAGCGCATTGATTGACTAGTATATTCTGCGTCAGCCAATAGAATAGCTTTTCTTGAAATGTTGAATGAAAGCAACATTTTACTTTTGCCATCGTAGGTAAATTTGAACTCGGCAATCATCAAAGATGATTGAAAGTAAATGGTCCATAAATTGTTCAAATCTTATCAAATCACAAAATCAGGTTGCAAAGTATTCCTCATCGGGAACTGGCCAACGTTCATTTGTAATCAGAAACTTTCTGAAAAAAGCATATGTATCACCATGGTCACCAAAGTAAGGCAAACTACCCCCATAAAACGTCGAAAACAAGAGTCCATCAACGCCAAATTTATCTGTAATGCGAAGTACGATCTTATTTAGATTGACTTTGATGATGCCATCCACCCAAAGTGTGATTCGACCATAGTTGTTTGGACGACCGACGTCCACTTCTTCTCGAATCTTATGCCACTGTCCAGGGGTAAATTTAAAGCCCCCTGTGTTAGTTTTACCAATTTCAATACCGCATGTGTCGTTGGGACAATAAACCTTATTGTTATTTGTGTACTGTCCACACCATAAAGCCCAGCCGCCATGTTGCTGGTAAGGTACGTATGCATAGACCTCCCCTTGACCGTGAGCTCGCCACATCAGCCTCACAGTAAAGCACTCTGTCCGTTCCTCTATACACCCAGCACATCCCATGATGCCTCCCCAAAGTCCGGGCAATTTACCACCGCTTGCAAATTCGAAACCCTTGTCAAAGTAAACCTGTCAGTAATGATAACAATAAAACGGAATTAAACCTAATTTATAGCACCGTTCGAAATTTTAGTTGTCTCTGTCAAGTGTAGTTCTAGACCAGTGTCCGTATTCACCAACCATTCTTAAGAACGTTCTTTGTCTTTTTCTTCAAGATTTTCTGACAGTGAAAGTAACAGAACCTCTGATTGGCTAAACCATTCGGCTTAGCCAATCAAGAGTTCTGTTACTTTCGCACTGACTAAATTCTAAAGAATAAGACAAAGAATATTCTTAAGAATGGTTGGTGAATACGGGCCCTAGTAGGTGGCTCAGAATAATCAACAATCTAGACAACAAACAACCACGAAAGTACACTTTTTGTGGAAATGGTTTTAGACTAAATTTACATTATATCTTTGGAACTCTCAGGATCAAGATCTATAATCGGCGTAGCAGAATATGCAGGCTTTTGACGTAGATTTTGGTATTGAGGACAAGTGAATAAATAGAAATTCATGATTAGGTGAACATCATCGGTACTATTTTCACGAGTGGTATTTTTTTGCGGTGAAAGATCGATTTTTTTTCATCGAATGAATATCGTTGATAATTTTTTTCACTTGCGGCACGACATTCTTGAAAATATTACCGATGAAGTTCACTCGATGAAAAGAATTTTGATCTTTCACCTTAAAAAATAATATCCTTAGTATTTTCCTAGAGCCATAAAGTACACCTCATATTCCAAAGCCGCAAATGTTCGATCACGCCCATAGAGATCCGGTGGCATAACGACGAACTGTACACCTCTGTAACATCGTCTGTCCTCAGGTGGCCCTCTTCGGGGACAGGTTTGTCCATTACTGGCATATATTGACCTTGTACCTGTAAACAAAAATTGGCACTCAAGACCGAAATCATCATCCAAATTTGTCTATAGCAGGCTGCAATGTAAAGTCGAGTTAATCAATAATGACAAACAATATGGAGCACCTCGGACCATAATGACCAAACCCTCTGTATAGATTCCTATATGGCTTGCAACACGCGAAAAGGGGCATTCGGACATTTGTGTAAAGTGTCGTCTCGGATCAGCCTGCGCAGTCCGTGCAGGCTAATCCGAGACGGCACTTTACGACTACATTAGATTTTGTGCTACAATAGACTTGTGCAAAACAGATTATTATATGGCTTGCAACACACGAAAAGGGACATTCGGACATCTGCGTAAAGTGTCGTCTCGGATCAGCCTGCGCAGTCCGAGACGGCACTTTCCGTTTTAATGCCATTTTCTGTTTTCCGCATGTCTACTGTAGCACAAAATCTAATGTAGTCGTAAAGTGCCGTCTCGGATTAGCCTGCGCGGACTGCGCAGGCTGATCCGAGACGACACTTTACGCAGATGTCCGAATGTCCCTTTTCGCGTGTTGCACACCATATAGAAACGGAAAGTCGTATTAGCCTGCAAGAACTGCGCAGTCTAATCCCAGACGACACTTTACACAAATAATCGAATGCCCCTTTCCGCATTTTGCAGGCCATATTAAAAACAAGACTACCGCGTACGGGTGCAAACGTACGGTTGCGTTAGCTTGATTTTCAGTATAAAATTCTAAGTCGAAAAGGGGGTTAAAATATTCAGCTTCCAGTTCCTCTTCCACCGTCTATCATTATGAATGATATTTCTCGTGTCTATTTCCTCCATATACATTTCGACGCTTGAATTCAAAAACCTGGTAACTACAGCTTGTTTCAAGCTGTAGTTACCAGGTTTTTGGAGTAAACCGACGATTTGCCCTTATGTTAAACCCACTCTTACCTTTCTTGTAGAAGACTCTCAACACATAACCTGAATCAGTGGGATCTGGTGCCAGTGCGAGAGAATCATTGTTGACTTTCCATCCAAAGGACCATTTATAAGAGGAGCAGAAATGGTCAATTACATATTGCGTAATGTCAGACGTGGGTTTGGTCGATTTATCCCATCTAAAGTAAACTGTCCGCTCTTCTGTAAGCAAATGACGATACTACATGTATTTTTAGATTCTGGTTCCAGGCAACTGTTTTATTTTAAAGGTGGCCATTCGGATTTTGGGAAGAAAATTTTACAAGAATACAAAAAATCATCCTTATACTCCAAAAGCCTTATAATTTCCATTCATAAAACCCCAGTAGTCGAAAACCATCCGACAACAAGAGAAATTAGAGATTAACTACAGCCCAGGTCGGCACCGACGGGAAACACGGTATATTTTTACATGAGCACCTCGCTCATAAATTACACACCGGAAATATACAGACGAAACTTCAAACATAGCGTTTGAGGAAGACTTTATGGAAAATAATTACATGTTTGTAATGTTATGGAATTTCAGCGTCATTAGTCACGTGCCAGTCGCTTAACATTCCCACAAATCCTTTTTTTATTTTTGGCGGGAAATCTAAAAACAACTGAAGAGGCTACGTAGCCTTTTAAGGGAACACCATCAAAAAAATTATTAGTTTATGAATCTTAATTATTGATGATTTGTATTGTTTTTTCATATAAATTTCTGTGGTATATATATTTTCTAATTTAGTGGGGTGTGAAAATTCTAGATATCCACTTTTAAATCTTTACCGGGCGACCAGCCTGAACAGCTCAATTTGTAGAACGTAGGACTCGCAAGCTTCAGGTTTCGACCTGCTTGAAGATGTGGGTTCGAGCCTTACGGCAGGCTATCCAAAACTAATGATCGTTCGGATGAAACGTTCAGCAAAGGTCCAGTGTGACGGTGCTATACACCGAGCACGTTAACCTTTTACTACAGAATGACAGATTTTAACGACCCTACGGAAGAGGCCTTTGGAAAACATTGTGGATAAAGGAGAAAATGTTGGTAACCAGCAATTCCTACTTTTCCCACAATGTTTTCTACCATATCAAAGATAAATTACTCATTTGAGCTGCTATAC
The DNA here is from genome assembly GCA_943736015.1 of Tridacna crocea. Taxonomy (NCBI): domain Eukaryota; kingdom Metazoa; phylum Mollusca; class Bivalvia; order Cardiida; family Cardiidae; genus Tridacna; species Tridacna crocea. The sequence goes on from OX031063.1 coordinate 29,580,655, forward strand.
AATTGTTGTCTGCAAATGCTGTCAATTTGGATAGGTCTAAAATTTTGTCGTGTGGTAACGGGTTAAAGAATTATGGGTTTCATCTTGTATCTTACAGTATTCCTTCATAGTATATAAAGGATTGTTTTTCGCTGAAAGATCGAAATTTATTTCATCGACTGGACACCATCGGTAATATTTTCACGAGTGGCGCAGCCACGGGTGAAAATATTACAGATGGTGATCACGAGATGGAATGAATTTCGATCTTTCACCAAAGAAAAACAAATATTCTATTTATTTCATGCTTTAAACCCTTTCTAGGAGGAGCTTTATTTAAATCCAGTACAGTTCTTTTCCGTTATTCTCAGTGACGTACCCCTCCCACGTAGCAACGCATTACAAGATTACGTCAAGTGCGAGAAATGATCGGTAAATGACGTCATATTTCCATCTGGTATGAGGCACGCGCAATTAACCTAGGCAACAAGAAAATGGAAATCGGTAATTTCACTGACCTTGGTCGAAACTTTTCGCTGTCGGTTAATTGTATGTAAATTCCATGAACCCATTATCTCCCGCTAGATGGCATTCTATAAATACTCATCTATCTAATTTGGGCATCCTGGGTAAAGAGCCGAACCACTTCCAACGCGATAACCGTTACTTTGAATTTCGAACTATTATATGGTGTGCAACACGCGAAAAGGGACATTCGGACATCTGCGTAAAGTGTCGTCTCGGATCAGCCTGCGCAGTCCGCGCAGGCTAATCCGAGACCGCACTTTACGACTAAATTAGATTTTGTGCAATAGTAGACATGCGCAAAACAGAAAATGGCATTAAAACGGAAAGTGCCGTCTCGGATTAGCCTGCGCGGACTGCGCAGGCTGATCCGAGACGACACTTTACGCAGATGTCCGAATGTTTTCACGTGTTGCAAGCCATATAGAGGATAATCAACTGGTTGTTTTTGATATGAAAAATATCTCACGAGGATGCGTTGTTAGGCGTTGAAAAAACGAGTGCGCAGCACGAGTTTTTTTAACGCCTTACGACGCGTCCGAGTGAGATATTTTTCATATAAAAAATAACCAGTTGATTATTCTATTTATTATATACCTTTTTAACATCATTATTTGTAATGTTGCGTTTGAAAGTCGAAAAAAATGTATTCGAAAAAAAAGTAGTTCCCAAATTACGTCAGGAAGTGAAAGTGAAAGTTGATAACGTCACTAGTGATGATATCAAAATTTATTACACTGGGAAATTCCAGGATTTCACTGCTAGGTATATAATAAAAACGTGTACTCAATAAAACGCTACATCGTGTAATTCACTCAGCTATGATCAGCAGTTTAGAGAAATCTGGAGGTACCCATAACATTTTCAAGATGGATCTAAAAATTAATCAAAAATTGTATTAAAAGCACTCTGGGTCAAAGGCATTTAATGCATCCCCGTGTTACATTTAAATACCAAGAAAGTCATCATATGATATGCATTCATAAATTCCATTCAATCCAACAACCAACTGAATCATTGAACAGAATGGCCCTTTGACGTGCAGATAATTGACAAATGGCGGAAAGTTTTCACCCATGTCAGCTTACGTGGACCAGGCAGGTTGACTTTCGTCGATACTTTTTGCAGATGCAAAAGCCTCTTTTTCACACAAAATGACTCAAATCTGATCAAAGACATAAAAAGATACGTTTTACCGTCCTTCCGTAACATAGGCCGTTTGACAAGTACAACTGCCAACACAAATAGTCCGATAAAACACAACAAAAACACGCTTTTGGAGGTCTTCCTGAAGCAAGAATAAAACAAGAGTTACATGTAGTTTTAATAGAAATGTATACGTTTGTACAGCTTTAGAGAAGACACGTTGTTAAAACTCGAAAGTGTGTAAAATCGCTCAGCTGTGTAAATACCAATAAATTATCAATATATGGTGCAGTGTAAGGGATAGAAAACACAAGGGATTTGTCTTCATTTGAAACCGGAAACGACAACACTGAATGCTTGGACGGTTTCCCAAACATAGAATGCATTTTCTATCCGTCGTATTCTGAGCAATTTTGCAGTCATCAGGGGTAACGTTTGGCATGAAGATACATCGATGGGTGAGTGCAACACTATCCTAAGTGCCTATACAAAGTATAGGCACTTAGGATAGTGTTGCACTCACCCATCGACATGTTTTTTTCTACATTATTTATGAAGCTTTCCAGTGGTTTATGAAGAACAGTGTTCAGAGCACTGTTAACCCATTACCAAACGGCCAAATTTTAACCTGGTCCAAATTGAAAGCATTTGCAGGCTACAAAATAAAAGTGATTGAAAATTTGAAATTTGTTTTGTGAAGAGAAGAAAACATTGTGGGAAAAGGAGAAAATGCTGGTTACCAGTTTTTTCTCCTTTTCCCACAATGTTTTCTAAAGGCTTCTTTCAAAGGGGCATCAAAAGTAGGGATTGTGTGGTAATGGGTTAATAGAAATTCCAGGAAAGCATGGATAAATGCACCGGCCATCTCGATAAAACTGAGAGAATGCTGGAAACAGCTTTAACTCTTTCCCAAACGACAAAAAAGGAATTTGTTGGACACAAGGAAAAGAAGAAATTACTAGTGTCCAACAAATTCCTTTTTCCCACAATATTTTCACCTATTTCTGAGCTATATCTAACTCAGCGTCATAAATGCTTTCAATTTGGTCGATTCAAAAGTTACATTTTTTTACGAGTAGAGGGTTTTTAATCCTTTTTTAACGGATTTTTCCATTGTCATTAACATTTTGTTTCAAACCATCAAATGTCTCCATTTTAAGTAAGTTATGAGCAGATGTAGTGCAAGGATGCTTTCTGGGCCCGTTTTCACCAACTATACTAGTATTTAATAAGCCTTAATTATTTCTCCGTTGTCTGCGCATGTCATATTCCTCGAAGATTCGACCTGTGTCTTATATGACGCATCACTCTCCCCGCTATCCGGAAGACTGTAATACTACGCGCTATAAAGTAGCAATGGAGAAAATGACTTTTATCAATATGTTTGAGGAAAAATCAGGCCTGTTTTAGCTCCAGATTTCTCTAAAATGCTGATCATAGCTGAGTGAGTCGCACCAGGTAGCGTTTTAGTAAGTAAACATTTTTTTAAAGCTTTATTTTCCACGTCCATAGGTATGCGGGGGTCGTGGTCATCCCCCAGCATACCTTACATAATCTGTTAGTATACAATGATAAAGAACATTTTCTTATAAAAACATACAAATATATATACGAGACATTCTCCGGCAAAAAGGTGCTTAATGCTCCTATGTAGTTTATCACGCCAAGCAAGCTATCATATACTTTTGAATCTTTTTTTTACTTTTTTTATTATGAAATTCAAAGTAACGGTTGTCGCGTAGAAATGTGGTCCGGTCCTGTGTACCCCGGATGCCCAAATTAGATAGATGAGTACATGTATATACAGAATGCCATCTAGCGGGAGATAATGTTATTTCTCCAGATCGTTAAAACTCTTTGCCTTAAAAGAGTTACAATCAAATACATGTATTTAGATTTTTTTGTCAAAGTTTGATTTGCCCCCCCTCTCTCTCTCTCTCTTACTTCCTGGTCCGAACAAAGTACTATTAGCACAAAGGCTGCTGGGCGCGACCACAGGATCTTTTTGGGACAGTGTAGATCCAAGATCAGACTGCACTCTCTATGCTTAAGAAAGTGCAGTCTGATCTTGGATCTACACCACCCGTTAAGGAAATACCCTGCCCCTACGCCACAAATGAAAAAAAAACACTTCCGAATAGCAAAATCTTGGGTCTACTATCGGCTTTAATCCATTACCAAACAATTCCTGATTTTGACGTCCCTGAGAAAAAAGCCTTTAGAAAACATTGTGGGAAAAGGAGAAAATGCTGGTAACCAACATTTTCTCCTTTTCCCACAATGTTTTGTACTGTTCACAAACAAATTTCAAATTTTCAGTCACTTTTATTTTGTCGTCTGCAAATGCTTTCAATTTGGACAAGACTAAAATATTGTCGTTTGGTAATGGGTTTCATTTCATTTATCTAGCAGAATAAGGGGTAAACATTCGTTAAGGCAGTATGTAGTTACAAACACTTGATGCATTGATTTCTTTTGGGAAGGAAATTGCTAAAACTTCTATACCCAGCATCAAAAGCAACATGGGATATTGCAATTTATAGTTTTGACAAAATTCGAAATGACTTTAGGCAGGAGAATGCCGAAAGGGACAAGAAATCGGAGTTTATAGTATGGCGGGTCTCTCGTAGAACGGCCAAGCTTAGTTCATCATCGAATATTTCATGCAAATTTTCCTGTTTTTTCTACACCTGTTGGCATATGGGGGCAATATTGCCTCACAACAATTACGTCACCGTAAATTAATGATATTTACTGGAAGTCAAGATTGTTTTTTGTTATACTATCGACTCTTAGATAGGCGAAAATCCAGTGGTTTCAAACTACATGTATTCCTCGCCATACGTACATCGCAAAATACACATAAAAATGAATAATTGCATATATTTATTCACAGAATTGTTCACAGTTGGCTGCTATTTGGTATTTTTATTTGTTATGCTCTGAATATTCACGATAGGTTTTTTCCCTGAGCGAGGTAACATTTCTTTTAACCAATATCTCGGTTGATTTAAAGGTGTCCCTTCAGATTTTGGGGCAAACATTTTACAAAAATGCAAAAAAATAATCTTTATACTCCCAAAGCCTTTTAATTTGCTTTCATAAAACCCCAGTAGTCGAAAGCTATCCAATAACACGAGAAATTAGAGATTTATTACGGACCAGGTTGACACCAACGGGAGACACGTTCTAGTTTTCGATTATCAATTCTCTCATTTAAATACAGGAAAACACCGACGAAGTTTCAAACATCCGTCCAAAGAAGACATTATGGAAAAAAATTATTACATGTTTGTTATGTAATGGAATTTAAGCGTTATTAGTCACGTGCCAGTCACTAAACATTCCCACAATGCTTTATTGATTTTTGGCAAAAATTTTAGGTTTGTCCTAATCGAGAGCATTTGCAGACGACAAAATAAAAGGGACTGAAAATTTGAAATTTGTTCTCTGAAGGGTAGAAAACATTGTGGGGAAAGGAGAAAATGCTGGTAACCAGCATTTTCTCCTTTTCCCACAATGTTTTCGAAAGGCTTCTTTCTCAGGGTCGTCAAAAGTAGGGAATATGTGGTAATGGGTTAATTAAACACCGAAATGCGTGTCGTCGAAGAATGGAGAGTATTTAACAGCAAGATAAGATTTTACTAAAGTAAAGGCTGATCGTTCGCTACCTTCTTCAAAATATGCGTAAGAACTCGTGACTAGATGCTGGTAAGAACTGAATAAGATCGCACAAATGTATCACACTAACCTTACTAAATGCGAAATCCACATTATCTGCGTTCTCTTTAGGTTTTTAAAGTTACATCTTCACCGCGAGAGAGAGAGACAATAAACGCTTTTGAAATTTTAAAGCGTGTAAAATCGCTAAAGTGTGTCAATATAAATGTATAACAATATATTTGGAGTAAAAGATACAAAAACACTTGGGATTTGTACTCATTCAAAACTAGAAACAAAAACAACGGTTGTTTGGAAGCCCTTATGGAATACACAGGGGATATTTGTTTTCTTTGGTGAAAGATAGAAATCTACGAGTGAAAATATTACCAATGGTGTTCACGAGATGAAATAAATTTCGATCTTTCACCGAAAAAAAGCAAATATTCTATTTATTTCATGCTTTTAACCCTTTCTAGGAGGAGCTTTATCAAAATCCAGTACAGTTCTATTTCGTTATTCCCCGTGGCGTTCCCCTCCTGCATAGCAATGCATTACACTATTACGTCAAGCGCGAGAAATGTTGAGGTATACATATGACGTTATACTTCCCATCTGGTTGTGAGGCACGCGCAATTTACCTAGGCAACAAGAACGTGAACATTGGTATTTACACTGGTGGTACCAGTGTAAGATCGAAAAATATTTTCACTGTTGTTTCTCGATATCCTACCGGAAAGCATGAAATAAATTCTATCCATTGTAATATGGCCGATGATATTTAACCGACAGTCGAGTACACACTGAAGAAAATTCATACTGCGAGGCCGACTGTCGTGTACTCAATGAAGGAAAACTCGTTGGGTGACCGGACCGATGAAATATCGTCTTGGAGGCACTTTTACGTGCAAGCTATTTCTGATTTCATCATTCAGTACACGACGCGGTCGTGTCCGCACTGAAGAATCGGACTCTTACGTACACTGCATTATCTCCCGCTAGATGGCATTCTATAAATACTCATCTATCTTATCTAATTTGAGCATCCTGGGTACAAAGCCGAACCACTTTCATACGCAACAACCGTTACTTTGAATTTCAAACTAAAATAAACGTTTAGGCCTACTAGCCATTTGCTACATTGCTACCTTATAGAGCGTAATATTACAGTCAGCCCGCTTTTGGGGCTAGTGATGTGTCATACATAAGTCAGTCGAATCTTCGAAGAATATGACATGTGCAGACAATGACGTACGTAGACTGGCTACCGCCCCTGATACTACTACGTGTATAGGTAATACACGGTATACAACGGTGGCCAGTTCATGACGTACGCTGTGTAAATGGGTTGGGCAAAACCGCAGACTGTTACGTGAACCGGCACGGCGTAGACAGTCTCAATGAAGTCATTTGTACAGGGTGTTACAGAACAAATACACAAGCGTAGCTGGCATCCTTTTTATACGTCCGCAGGCTCGTATTACCTTATACTGTACACCCAGTCGTCTGTCCGTCCGTTTGCAATTTCTTGTGTGCGCAACTCCTCCTACAGTTTCCATCGGTGCCGAAACAACTGGATACCATTTTGGCAAATTTCAAATAGATCTAATGTCGATGGAAACTGTAGGAGGAGTTGCGCACACAAATAATTGCACACAAATAATTGCTAACGGACGGACGGACGGACGACCGGGTGTATAACGTAATACGACCCTTCGTGCATGACACCCTGTATAAATGACTATTGCTCCACTGAGACGGTCTACGCCGTGCCGGTTCACATACCAGTCTGCGTTTTGGTCCAATCCATTAAGGTAAGACCTGTGTAATGCACTTCCGGTGAAAATTCTAATTGGTTGATAAATAAGGATAAATAAGGATTTATGCAGAAATAATATTTTTGCACATTTCTAACAGATGAGAAATTCCGTTTATGTCTATCTTGAAATTATTTTTTTGATACTTTTGTTAGTTTTCTGAAAAGGTTGGTAATTATTATCTCGTTTTGAATATTGAGAATATAGATCTAGTGGTTTTAGATTTATAAATGATAATTTAAAGAAGGAAGAAATGGAAAAAGTGAAAAGGTGAAAGTAGTTCAATAATACTCATTTTTAATTATAGCTAATTTTGCAGGATGATATTTTAGTGGAAATAGCTGTTTTCCATTACACAGGTCTTACCTTAACACAGTGTACGTAAGATCCCGCATCTTCATTGCGGACATGACCGCATCGTGTACTGAATGAAGAAATCGGAATAGCGCGCACGTAAGTCATGCCGACAAGACGATATTTCATCAGTCCGGGCACGACAGTCGGACACCCAGGAGGTTTTCCTTCATTGAGTACACGACAATCGGGCACCCAAGAAGTTTTCCTTCATTCAGTACACGACAGTCGTCCTCACAGTATGAATTTTCCTCAGTGCGTACACGACGGTCGGGTAAATAGTCACTTTGTTGTAATATATATGCCATCTTGCCTTCAGGGGTAACCTTTTGCATGAAAATACAAAGATGGTTTATAGGTTCATAAAATAAGGATGAGTCTCGCTCAGCTGCCTAATCTTAGCTTAAGAAAAAATGGACAATTGAACTACATGTGGCTCAAAAAACGGAATCTGCTGTTAACTTGAGCCAGGAGTAGATCTAGATCACAGTGTAGGACCGGAAGTGTACAGTATTTGAGATTGTAAGTCACTTGGGAGTCTGTACAGTGGTGAAATGTCACTTGGTCGTTGAAAATTGCTATCACACGGTAAGTCAAGCTGGTGATTTTTCATTTATTTTGATAGCTACTATAAAACCTTCATATCCAGTTGTTTGTTTGTTCATCATAGACCGTATCAGGAACACTCATGTGCCCTGAAAAGCTTTCCTGGAGATATGGGGATGCCTTGATCATGTAACTATACTAAAATACAGATGATTTTGCCTAAAGACAACGAGGTATTTTGTTTGATTAATCATCCTTAAAAGCTTTTTTGCTGAACGGAAAATGTATAGACAGTTTCTTTATTCACTTTTGTTTGAAAACATGCAAAGAATTGGTAACAAAATCGACTACAATCCTCCTAATCGTTCGTTTAGAATGGCATGTCAACATAGTAAATTTGTACTGTCACTTGATAAGCTGTTGTACAGTCACTTGAGATCTACAATAGTTTATTCTGTACAGTCACTTGAATAGCATGTCTTTTTATTACGAAGAATGAAAAGGGAAATTCGACAAAAAGTTGTTTATTTGAAGTGATATGAGACTCTGACTTGTTTCACCAACTTTTAAGTAGATTGATTTGACAGGTGCTCCCTGAAATGTTGGTTTTACATGTTATAATACTCGAATACTTTATTAGACACTGAAAATCCCGGTAAGATTACTGCACCAAGGAAACAGGAACAAGTTTCAAGTTCTATAACTGATTACTACCGTCTTGTACCCTGATGCATAAAAGCGTACTTTGATATAGATCGCAAACTTAAGCTTTGTTTATGCTTGAGAACACCTAATTGATTGATGGTATGGTGTTTAAAACCGTTTTCAATATTATTTTAGTTATATCACATCGGCCAGTGCAGCTATCCATGCTTTCCTGGAGTCTCATTTATAACTAGTACTCGCACAATTTTCTTTCAAAGCCACTGGCTGCTTTCTCACATAATCATCATCGAAATGGTCAGCAGTGGGAGAGGAAAGTATCCTGTCGTAATGACTATCATCAATCCTCGGAAAGAAATTGGCCGAGCCCGGGATCGAGACCATGACCCCCTGTTCTCAAGTCCTGTACGCTACCGACTGAGCTACCGGGGCTCGGCGAGAACATCTTTAACGACTATATAGAATTTGACTGGTTTAAGCTTTAACTTCAGACATTTCTAAGACCATATTGAACTATCTCGGCAAAGATTTCATAATAAGCACAACCTACTTTTTCAGACCATCCAAAATTGTCCAGATAGAATGGATGACAGCCTATTTCATATACGCTGCCTATTTTATAATAAAACTTGAATGATGATGGATACAAGTCCTGTCTTATACATCTACACCCTGCCTGTGTCTAAAAGCTTGAGTAGGCTCGATAATGAGACGCTACTGTGATTTTTTTTCATATATGGACATTTATTGTACACCGTACCGTCTCAAGTCCGTCGAAAATTTTCTGTTAGCCAAGATAGAGTTCTATACTGCCTTTCTGTTTCGTCGGTTTAATCTGTATTGCAGCGAAATGGAACTAAATATAAGTTGGTTGGTTGTATTGGGGTTTAATGCCACTTTAACAGCTAAGGTTGTATCATGGCGGTCGGTGACGCACATGTGTTTCCTGGCTTTCTCATACCAGTACTAACACAACTTTCTTTCCAAAGCCACCGACAACTTTTCTCAAATGCTTCAGCAGAGGTGAGAGGCGAAAATACGCCGGAAAGAAAGTCAGCCTCAACCGGGTATCGAACTCACAACCACCAAGTCATGAGTCCGACTCGCTCACCACTGAGCCACCCGGGCGGGCCTAAATATAATTAAATAAAATGACCAAAGGTAGATTGTTAAACCTTTCATCATCTTAAAAGCTTGTAGAAGTCGTTTATGACATGTAAATCTGGGAAATTTATCGTGCGTGGCAGCCATTTTTAGCTCACCTGAGCACGAAGTGCTCATGGTGAGCTATTGTGATCGTGCTGTGTCCGTCGTCCGTCGTCCGTCGTCCGTCGTGCGTCGTGCGTCGTGCGTCGTGCGTCGTCCGTCGTCAACTTTTTACCTTGTGTACGCTCTACAGGCCACAGTTTTGGTCGGATACTCATGAAAGTTGGTCAGGATGTTTGTCTCGATGAAATCTCGGACGAGTTCGAAAATGGGTCATGTGGGGTCAAAAACTAGGTCACTAGGTCAAATCTTAGAAAAACCTTGTGTACGCTCTAGAGGCCGCATTTTGAGTCCGATACTCATGAAAGTTGGTCAGTATGTTTGTCTCGATGATATCTCGGACGAGTTTGAAAATGGGTCATGTGGGGTCAAAAACTAGGTCACTAGGTCAAATCTTAGAAAAACCTTGTGTACGCTCTAGAGGCCGCATTTTGAGTCCGATACTCATGAAAGTTGGTCAGGATGTTTGTCTCGATGATATCTCGGACGAGTTCGAAAATGGGTCACGTGGGGTCAAAAACTAGGTCACCAGGTCAAATCTTAGAAAAACCTTGTGTACGCTCCGTAGGCCGCATTTTCAGTCGGATACTCATGAAAGTTGGTGAGGATGTTTGTCTCGATGATTTCTCGGATGAGTTCGAAAGTGGGTCACGTGGGGTCAAAAACTAGGTCACCAGGTCAAATCTTAGAAAAACCTTGTGTACGCTCTAGAGGCCACATTTTCAGTCGGATACTCATGAAAGTTGGTCAGGATGTTTGTCTGGATGATATCTCAGACGAGTTCGAAAGTGGGTCACGTGGGGTCAAAAACTAGGGCACCAGGTCAAATCTTAGAAAAACCTTTTGTACGCTCTAGAGGCCACATTTTCAGTCGGATACTCATGAAAAATGGTCAGAATGTTTGTCTGGATGATATCTCGGACGAGTTTGAAATTGGGTCACGTGGGGTCAAAAACTAGGTCACCAGGTCAAATCTTAGAAAAACCTTTTGTACGCTCTACAGGCCACATTTTCAGTCCGATACTCATGAAAGTTGGTCAGGATGTTTGTCTCGATGATATCTCGGACGAGTTTGAAAATGGGTCAGGTGGGGTCAAAAACTAGGTCACCAGGTCAAATCTTAGAAAAACCTTTTGTACGCTCTAGAGGCCACATTTTTAGTTGGATACTCATGAAAGTTGGTCAGGATGTTTGTCTGGATGATATTTTGGACGAGTTTGAAAATGGGTCACGTGGGGTCAAAAACTAGGTCACCAGGTCAAATCTTAGAAAAACCTTTTGTACGCTCTAGAGGCCACATTTTCAGTCGGATACTCATGAAAGTTGGTCAGAATGTTTGTCTGGATGATATCTCGGACGAGTTTGAAAATGGGTCACGTGGGGTCAAAAACTAGGTCACTAGGTCAAATCTTAGAAAAACCTTTTGTACGCTCTAGAGGCCATATTTTCAGTTGGATACTCATGAAAGTTGGTCAGGATGTTTGCCTGGATGATATCTCGGACAAGAACGAAAATGGGTCATGTGGGGTCAAAAACTAGGTCACTAGGTCAAATGTTAGAAAAACCTGTTGTAGGCTCTAGAGGCCACATTTTCAGTCCGAAACTCTTGTAAGTTGGTCAGAATGTTTGTCTTGATGATATCTCAGACAGGTTTGAAAATGGGTCATTGGGGGTTAAAAACTAGGTCACCAGGTCAAATCTTAGAAAAACCTTGTATATGCTCTGGATGCCACATTTTCAGTCCAACACTCTTGAAAATTAGTCAGAATGTTTGCCTTTATAATATCTTGGATGAGTTTGAATATGGGTCATGTTGGGTCAAAAACTGGGTCAATAGGTCAAATGTTATAAACACCTTTTGTATGCTCTGGAGGACACATTTTCAGTCTGATACTCCTAAAACTTGTTCATAATATTTGTCCTGGTGATACCTTGAATGAGTTTGAAAATGGGTCATGTGGAGTCAAAAACTAGGTCAATGGGTCAAATATTAGAAAAACCTTGTGTACACTCCAGAGGCTACATTTTCTGCCTGATACTCTTCAGACTTGGTCAGAATGTTTGTTTTGGTGATGTCTCAAAAGAGTTTGATAATGGGTATTTGTCGGGTCCAAAACTAGGTCACTTGATGAAATCTTAGAAAAACCTTTTGTACACTGTAGAGGCCACATTTTCAGTCCAATACTCATGAAACTTGGCCAGAATGTTTGTCTTATTGATATCTCAAAAGTGTTTGATGATGGGTAATGTCTAATAAAAAACTAGGTCACTGGGAAACTAGATGGTGCATGTTTGGTCAATAAACTCAGGTGAGCGATTTCAGGGCCATCATGGCCCTCTTGTAATTGTTTTCGGGAATGTAAACAACTCGAGTAACAGATGAAATGCACGGTTTTCTCCTATGTTCTGCATTTGAATTGAAAATATTTGTATTTCATACGAAGGGTTATTAAATACACAAGCAACTTGTATGTTTGAATCCTAGTTTTGTGCTCTATTGGCAAAATTATGAGAGTTCAAACTTGCGCACAAACTCTGTGCCAGAGAAAAGTAACATCGCCTTTGGGGACAGTTATCTGTTCTGTGTCAGTCCTTTGGTCTCATGACCCTAATGGTGTGTAAAAACACCTCTGACTTACATATTCAGAGCCGGTCTACATATTCGGAGCCCTTCTTTATTTCTATCATTTTTTGCTTTATTTCTGTTCAGTTCTTAACCAGCAGTGAATATAGCATTTCAAGACATAAATTCATGCTTTTAGGACAGCAAGACTCTCTTTTTTTGCCATTTAAATGGCAGTAATAGACTGAATATAGGTCCATGACGTTTTATTTCGGCTACGATCGACCCACGCCACAAATGATTCAGACAACATCGTACATTTGTTACAACTTTACATACTGTAGACAACACTTTGAAAGACCAGATTATTGTATGACATCCTCCTTTGTTCAATTTCAAAGACATAAAAACATATGATTACAAATAGTGACAAGCTCACCTGTTTTTGTTAACTCACCTGAGCACAATGTGCTCAAGGGGAGCTTTTATGATTATCCGGTGTCCGTCTGCGTCAGTGCGTCGTCAACAATTCTTTAAACATCAACTCCTCCTAAACCGCTTGGCCGATTTGTACCAAACTTGGCTGGAATGTTCCTTGGGAGGTCCTCTTTTAAATTGTTCACAGAATTTGATACCATTAAAAACCCTGGTTGCCATGGAAACCAAATGGAATTTTCTAGGGAATTCTTTAAAAATCTTCTCGTCTGAAACTGCTGGTCAGATTTTGAAATCATTTAACAGATATGTTCCTTCGGTGACCCTTTTCAAAAAGTGTTCGAAAATTTTGATTCGTCAAAAATGTGGCTCCGGTGAATGGGAGCTACTTGCACAATATAGAAATGAAGGAATTCTTAAAAATTCTTCTTCTCCGAAACCGCTGGTCAGATTTTGAAATAATTTTACAGAGATGTTCCTTGGGTCACCCTTTTCAAAAAGTGTTTGCGAAATTTTGATCCGTCAAAAAACATGGCTCTGCTGAATGGGGGCTACTTGCACTATACGGAAATTAAGAAATTCTTTAAAATTCTTCTCTGAAACCGCTGGTCAGAATTTGAAATAATTTCACAGAGATGTTCCTTGGACGACCCTTTCCAAAATTTGTTCGCGAAATTTGATCCGTCGAGAAACACGACACTGGTGAATGGGGGCTACTTGAACTATAGGGAAATGAAGAAATTCTTAAAAATTCTTCTTCTCTGAAACCGCTGGTCAGATTTTGAAATAATTTCACAGAAATGTTCCTTGGATGACCCTTTTTAAAACGTGTTTGTGAAATTTTGATCCATCAAGAAACATGGCTCTGGTGAATGGGGGCCTCTTGCACTAAATGGCCATGAAGAAATTCTTTAAAATTCTTCTTCTCTGAAACGGCTGATCAGATTTTGAAATAACCTCAGAGAAGTGTTCATTTGGCAACCCTTTTCAAAAATTGTTCGCAAAATGCGGATTTGTCTAGAAACATGGCACTGGTGAATGGGGGCTACTTGCACTATTTGGCCCATGAAGAAATTATTTTTCTCTGAAACGGCTGATCAGATTTTGAAATAATTTCACAGAAATGTTTCTTGGGTAACCCTTTTCAAAAAGTGCTCTAGAAATTTTGATTCATCAAGAAACATGGCTCTGATGGCTGTGGGCTATTTACACTATACAGACATGAAGAAATTCTTAAAAATTCTTCTTCTCTGAAATGGCTGATTACATTTTGAAAAAAAAAAGGCTATGGTTCTCTCAGAAATTCAGGTGAGCGATCCAGGGCCATCTTTGCCCTCTTGTTTGTTTTTCAGTCGACATTTTTAGAAACGGAAGACCAACATATTTTCTAATCGGAGCCATTTGCTCTGAACATGAAGTTTCCTACCCGTGAGACTACGAACAAGGTTTTTCTAAGATAATGTTTATCACTAACCGATAAAGTGACATGACTAATTTTCAAACTTTTCCAAGATATTATCAAAACAAACATCCTGACCAAGTTTCGAGCGTATCGGGCTGATAAAAATGGTCTATAAAGTGCACACAAGCTTCTTTAAATATTTAGCCCACAACTTCGAGCTTATCCGCGGTGTCATCAAGACAAAACTCCAACCAAGTTTTATGAAAAGCCTACCTGAGACTGGTCGAGTGTAAACGAGGTAAATGTTGACGCATTGGCGAGAGATGACGGACGACAGACACAGCACGAACACAAAAGCTCACCATGAGCACTTATTGCTCAGGTGAACTAAAAATTGAATGAAAAATCTAATGTCATAAAAGACACAAAAGCCACAAAAGCCACAAGCACTAGGAGTAAAATGCATTATGTAAACCTTCAGAACATACTGGTTTGAATACATTGATAGGATCACGTCACGCGGTATCACCTTACGTAAATCTTGGCCAGTATAAGTTATTGATCATATATTTCATACAAATGAAATATACTGATCAATACCTAACTTAGATTTGTCCTACTTTCTAATTGACTGACAGATACGGATAGGTAGAAAGAGCCATACAAGAACGACAGAAAACTCTGTTTCCAACGCCTCTTTGATTTGAGGGTGTATCTGAATTGTAATACGTCGACGTACGTCACTATTATTTTGTCCTTGAACTAGTTTCAGGACAATTGTCTGTGGTCATGCTCTTTTAAGCGCTAGATTCAGCAGTGGATGCATGCTTTGAGCTGGTTGACGACAAGATATTTTATAAAGAATTTATTTTCCCCGACACAGGCGACGTCTCGCGAACGCAAAGTTCTGTGTATAATAAACACCCAAGACCAGGATTCATTTCCCTCTAAAGTTGCAGGATTACTATCAAGGATCTGTGTCATTTTTAGCTCTACTGGCTTTCAGCCAGCAGAGCTTATGTCATGGCGTGGTTTCCGTCGTCCGTCTGTCCGTCCGTCCGTCTGTCTGTCCGTCCGTCCGTCTGTCCGTCTGTCCGTCCGTCCTTCCGTTAGTCTTTTTTCTTGTTTACGCGATAAAGTCTTCATTTCTGGTCAGATTTTCGTGAAACTTACACAGTTTGTTTATCTCATCGATAGCTTTAACCCTATTGATTTTGAAAAAAATCCGATAAACAGTATAGGAAAAGTAGCCATTTCAAGTTAAAAATTTCCATTTCTTGTTTACGCGATTAAGTCTGTATTTTTGGTCAGATTTCAATGAAACTTGCAGAGTTTGTTTATCTTATCAATAGCTTCAACCCTATTGATTTTGAAAAAAATGCAACAAACAGTATGGGAAAAGTAGCCATTTCAAGTTGAAAATTTTCATTTCTTGTTTATGCGATTAAGTCTTCATTTTTGGTCAGATTTCTGTGAAACTTACACAGTTTGTTTATCTCATCGATAGCTTTAATCCTATCTATTTTGAAAAAAAATACGACAAACAGTAAGGGAAAAGTAGCCATTTCAAGTTTAAAATTTCCATTTCTTGTTTACGCTATTAAGTCTGTATTTTTGGTCAGATTTCCATGAAACTTGCAGAGTTTGTTTATCTTATCAATAGCTGCAACCCTATTGATTTTGAAAAAAATGCAACGAACAGTATGGGAAAAGTAGCCATTTCAAGTTGAAAATTTTCATTTCTTGTTTACGCGATAAAGTCTTCATTTTTGGTCAGATTTCTGTGAAACTTACACAGTTTGTTTATCTCATCAATAGCTTTAAGCCTATCGATTTTGAAAAAAATCCAACAAACAGTATGGGAAAAGTAGCCATTTCAAATTGAACAATTTTATTACCTGTTTACATGATAAAGTATTTATTTGTGATCAGATTTTTATGAATTTTTCAGCTTCTTTATCCCATCAATAGCTTTTTAACCCTTTTGAGTTTGAAAAAATTCAACAAACAGTAAGGGAAAAGTAGCCATTTTGAGTTGAAAATGTCAACTTTTTTGTCTTTTTGCGTAATGAATTCCTATGTATGCTTTATTTAAAAGCAAACTCTCTGCCAGTAGAGCATATTCAGGCCCTTCAGGGCCTTCTAGTTAACCCATACAAGATAAGCTATCTTTTTTACAGCCCTGAGGCAGAAGCATGTGCAAACATTGCTTGTGAATGAGAAATTGCTTGTAAGGAGCAATTTCTCCTTTTCTGCAATGTTTTCTTTCTTCCACAGACAAATCCTATAAATTGGACAAGTGCTTATGAGGCCACAATTGAAATATAATCCATTTTCAGCCAGACGACACAACAGAAAAGCAATAACATTTTATATGTTGATTTCATTTCTCAGTGTGCATCATGTGGGTCAACATACGGGGTCAAAGCAAACAAGATTTTGTTGTATAGTGTCCAAATTCCTTATTCAAGAACAAAGTAAGTTTTAGAACAGATTCAAGTGACAGTACAAAGTCGTGTCAACTGACAGTACAAATCAAAACTATTGCTTTCCAAGTGACAGTACAAAATTCTGTTGGTAGACATGCTGGAATTTCGTCATATTAATCGCTTTTAAGGTCACAACTTCGAATATGTTGATGAAAAGAGATAGCAGACACATCGACAGACCTTTTTATCGTAGAAAGAACTCTCTCGTGTGCGCTAAAGCGAAAATTCTGCTATTTTTTGTAGTCAAAAATCATTTCAATTTTCTCACATCAAGATGATCAAGGCATTCTTATTGCTATAAGGAGGTTGCACATTGCACGATCAGGTGCCTGACATGTTTACCATATATATCAAAAATACAAGTGGATGGAAAGAATTCAATCAAATATAAAAATAAATGCAAAAAATATTAACTTCACTTACCGTGTAAACACAATTTTCTAGAATCAAGTGACATTTCGCCACTGTACAGACTCCCAAGTGACTTACAATCTCAAACACTGTACACTTTCGGTCCTACACTGTGTAGGTAGTGAAAGAAAAAATGCGAATATGCTGGTCACCAGCATTGTCTTCTTTTCCACGATGTTTTCAGGGGGGTCATTCTTTAAAAACATCGTTGAAAGACGGAATTGTTTGTAATGAGTTAGGAAAATACAAATACAGCTGACAGATTCTGCTACACTCGTCATACCTTCAGTCTGAAGGTGTCTGCTCCGATGCTATTTTTGTGACTGGTCTTCGCTAAGACCAGTCACAAAAATAGCATCGGAGCAGACACCTTCAGACTGAAGGTACACTCGTCACAACTCGGCCGATTCCGTACCTGCATCTACCTTGATCAGCGTATCACCCGAGATTTGCTGGATGGCCTGTTTTTCTGTGATGGGGTATCGCGCCAATAAATGCTAAACAATTGGAATGGATTTACTCATGTAGAAGTTGGCTTCTTTGAAAAAGAAGCCAGGAAAGGTCAGCACCAATGTTTTCAAATAGTTCAATGGTTTTTTGAATTTCAATACATTTTGGTGTATGTAAACAAAAAAGTAAAAAATTCAATTTTATGCTTTGCATGAGGATTGACGGTCATTTGGCATTCTTGTCGCTTTTTCAATATTTATTACAAAAGCGCCAATGGACATGCAAACACAACTTTTCTTTCATTAAAAAGAAGGTATAATTTTAAAGAAATAACTTGTTTTTATCTATGAATGGGTCATAATATAGTTTAGTAATATCAAAAGCGGATGGAAAATTATTGTAGTCTGACCACAAAATTTACCGCTTTTGTCATTTCGTTGTTACAGGTAAATATCTAAAAATAGAATAAATGTCTCAAGTTGAAGGTGAATAAACAAAATATGTCCACTTTATTTTGAAATCTGCGGAAGTCGGCCATTTTAGGTCTTTCTTTTAATCAAAATCCACTAGCAAATTCTTTTAAGGCAGTATGAGACAAGCTTTACTTTCTTGGTTAAGCATTACAGGTAAGATACAGTATTCTCACCTGTGATATCAGGTGTAACGACGGAACTTTTTTTCGTTATCAAACCATCGTACAGTTTTGATAGGACATGCAACAGAATTTCAACACTGATTCAGTTTCCGGTCTTTAAATCTGTACAATATCAATAAAATTTCGTACAAATGATTAGGGATCATTACAACATTTTGTTATACATGATCCCTGAAATGATTGTAATTCAGTGTTTTCGGAATGTGAAGTCGGCATTTTTGACTTAAAGTTAAACAATACAATTTGTCTTTACACTCTTCGTTAATTGGTTAAAATTTGAATATACGATGTCCCTCGCCTATAAAATACATCTTCTGTTATGTACAAACAAACTTTTGCTTTTAAACAGTATATTTTACAATTGTGAAGTACCAAATGTACAGAATTTTTGGTTTTACAGATCCAGTTTCTATTTTTTGTCAAATAATCTACCCAATTATCCAGCGATGCTGCATGTCCCGGAATACATACCCAACAGAACCAATTCAATTTGAAGGTCAAAATGGACAATAAATATTATGATAATCATTGTATTTGATAACAAAGGTGTGCTTAAAAGGTTTGATTACTGCTCTCAATCGGTACGGTTAAATGCATTTTCCTGAAAAAATTCTAAAACTTGTCCCGTGTTTCATCGTAAGATACGTAACAGTTCTTCCCTGACCCACAATTCACTATGCTGAATATGTGTCTTTATTGTCATTGGGTATTTAAGTTGACGAAATATAGGTATAAAACGTTTACATAACATAAATATGTAATAATTTTTCATTTTTTAATAAAACGCAAAGTCTGCATCCAAAATACAGTTACCCCAAAGAAATAGATAAGATACGTGACAAGCAATTTCGAGATTACTGCAATTGTTTGCAATGTTATACTGTAATATTAGCTTTCTATATATGCCGACACACATACTAAAGGAAACTTGGGAAAGCAATCCTTACATCTTGTTAGAATTTCAAAGATATTGTCTAAAAGATTGTTTGTACATAAGATACGTTGAAATAAAATATGTGACGTTCGATTAAACCGCTTGATGTTCATATTGCATAATCATGTGCATAATCACGTGTATATCCCGCATGCGCAAATAATAGACATCGTATTTCCGGCGGAACCACGAGGCTTTGTTTTTGACCGGTTTAGGGCATCTTTCGACGAGGGAAAAAAATCAAATTTTGAGGATAGAAAAGTTTAGGGAATTTAAGTAAGTATTTGAGTTTTTTGAACAACATATAACTGTAATTCTGTAAACTTGTGATTAAAATTTGTCAATTTCAATTAATTGTTAAATGTAAGGGGGGAAGAACCATGTGCACATGCTGAAACTCTTCTTTTTATTGTAACGTATTTTATGAAATGTAACGTATCTTAATAAAAACCAACCGGAAATATGTTTTAACACAACACATATACAGTGTTGATATCTTGTCATAGATTTGTTTAGAGATCGTTTGTGTATTCCACGTAAAATCAATATAAGAAAAGTTCTTGGAAATCAGAATAAGCTGCATAACGTATCTTATTCTTTTCATAACGTATCTTATGAATTATGATTACTAAAGCCATAAAGTGGAATTTCGTCAGTTTGCACTTTGATGATTTGCAGCTATTTGATAGATTGTAGCCTCTGTCTGGTCCACATGCACAAAACGACTTAATTATAATCAGACAACAAACTTTGGACTGTCTCTAATTGAAAGAGTTTGCATATTATGAGATGATATCATTGTAGATCTGAAGAAATCAAATCAGCATTTGAGCAAAAAAATAAGATACCTTACGTTCCCTTTCAAAAACTCTAATGCCTCTCACCTCTGCAGAAGCATGTGTCAGTGAGACAAGCAGTCGGTGGCTTTTGAAAGAAAAGTTGTGTTAGTACTGGTGTGAGAAAGCCAGGAAACACATGTGCGTCACTGACCGCCATGATATGACCTTAGCTGTTAAAGTGGCGTTAAACACCAATACAGCCAACCAACCAACGAAAACACTAATTTCGAACCACCACTGAAATGTCTTATTACTTTTTTATTCATTAACTCGATGTCTGTTGATACTTCAGGTCGTATTTATTTTTGTTGGAGGAGATCTCGATAACGGTAATCAATAAACGTAAAGTAACTTTTTGTCATAAAGTTTCATATTTCTACTCTGTGTTCTACTGCCTTGAAGTTGATGATCGTTTCTGGATGCTACAAACAAATTTCAGATTTGACATTGAAATGTGAATACCCTCAAACGAATTTTAATTGAAGATACAGTGAATAAACAGTGAACTGATGTATACGAGCATTCATAAGATACATTACATAACTGCATATTCTTAAGAATGATATCACTTCAACTATTAGAAACCATACTGTTTTTTTGTCTTTTAATATTACAATATGATGTTTCAATTGACCACTTTGACTACCCTACAGTGTTAAAAGAAGTTAGTTTTGTTTTGACCAATACATGTACAATGAAATGTTATATGTTAATACAATTAAAAAACGTAGAATTTCGTTAAACATTCATCTGACGCATTCCTACAGAAAAGCATCTGTGGTCAAATGTTTACTATACAGTTATTCCTTAACCTCTAAGGTATTAAACGGAAATAGTAAGTAGTTGTCCATCTCTAGTGACATAGTGTATTTGAAGGTAACATACTATATAACGTATCTTACGCAGTGTAATTAGTTCACATGTTTATTTCTTTACAAATCTACAGAAAAGGCTTGTTTGGGTACACAGAGGTTCGTTTCTGTAAATTCAGATGTTGTTATATCAGTTGGAATTATGAAATATCTATTCTGCATGGGTCTATTTTGGAGAGTTTTGCTTTCTTAATTTAGCTATTTAACAAAGAATGAGTGTTTAACCGTTTACCCAAGGCCTTTCTATGGTATCTCTAATTGACCCTAAATAACAGCAAGAATGAAGCTGTTTCTTACGTGTATATGTCACCTTTTGATAGTCTAGAAAACATTGTGGCAAAAAGTGAAATTGTTCGTCATGAGTATCTATGGAGTAAAGGGTTAAAAGATGGTGATTGGCGTTTTCTCCATTTCCCACAATTTTTTCTAAAGCCGTCATTCTTGGGGTTGTTAAAACAGGGGATTGTCTGGTAAAGGGCATATTATAGTGTACCAGTATCTTCTTTACTTCAAACAATGTTTTCAAAGGCTTTCATCCTTCAGATTGTCAAAGTATGGTATTGTGTGGTAGAGGGCTAATTGTCTTGTCTGCAATGAATAAAATGGAAATGGGGGGAGTGGGGGAGGGTGACACTCACTGGTCTTGAACTGCAGGCCCCTAAGGTATGGGATCGAGAAGCTTTCCATTGAACTACTCAGACTAGGCATTACCTTTACTTTACTCTTAGGACACCAAATAAACCTGAATAAATGGACACTATGCGGATAGTCTCAATAATGAGACGCCCCGGTGATCTTTTTCATATTTGGACATTTACTGTACACGGTACCTTCTCAAATCCATTGTAAATTTTCCAGTAGCAAATATAGAGCGCTATACTGACTTCTGATTTTATCTGTGTTGCAGGGAAATGCAATTAAATTCTACTGCTAAACATGACCAAAAACTAATTGTTAAACCATTCTTCATAAAAAGCTTGTAGAATTCGTTTACAACATGTTTATATCGGGAAAAATCACAAAGGAAATTTATCGTGCATGGTGGCCATTCTGTATGTTTTTGGGAACGTAAACAACTCAAGTAACAGATGAAATGCACATTTTTTTCTCACGATTAGCATTCAAATTGAAAATATTTGTATTTCAAACGAAGGAATATTGAATACGCAAGCCACAGGTATGTTTGAATCCTAGTTTTGTGCTCTATTTTGGAAATTATAAGAGTTCAAACTTGCGCACAAAATCTGTACGGAGCTTTCAACTGATTTTGTCAGCCAGAGGCGACAAGTCGAAAAGTAACATCGCCTTTGGGGACAGTTACCTGTACTACTATGCGGGTAGAAATAATACCCCAATACTTCTTTTTGTTCCAAATGTCTAACCAAAGCTGACAGCTAGCTTATATAGTGAAGATCAAAGATTAGTCTCTCTAATTAGATTCTCTGTGTAGGCTGATTTCAATGTATATTTGCTGCTTAGGCCATTTTAGCTGTGAAAGTTGCATCGAAGGTTAAATCACACTGTGTTTTGATTGGTTGAATGGTGTTCTAGGCTTATTGCTACTTTAAATATTATTTCAATTATATATGAAAGCTCAATTCCTTGTTTGTGTCCTAGTTTTCATCACTACTATGCTTGGGCTATATTAATATGGCAAGCAGTGAAAAACCCAGAGCCATGAGTGAGGATGCAGATGGCACACCATCACAAATGGGCAGCACAGGACCTCTCTGCTGTTTTGATATCATTTCATTAGTCAGCCAGCTGTTGTACAAACACATGGCAAGTCTGGTAGCAAGCTCAGTATCATACAGGGCTTTGTATTTAGTGGGCCAATGCAAGAATCATCTATTCAACTAATAAGGTAAACATTGTGTCCTCCTTTTCCCCCAAGAAATTCAACTGTTTCAGATCAAAGCCCACCATTTGAGCCCAAGTTTTTTGGTTAATTCCTTCCCAAACCACAAAATTGTAGACTGGTCCAAGTTGAAAGCATTTCCAGATGACAAAATAAATGTGACTGAAAAAGTGAAATTGGGTTTGGGAAGGGTGGTAAACATTGTGAGAAAAGGAGAAAATGCTGGTTACCAGCATTTTCTCCTTTTCCCACCATGTTTTCAAAATTAAGGCTTCTTTCTCAGTGTTGTTAAAATTCAGAATTATGTGGTAAAGAGTTAACTGCAAATGCTTTGAATTTGGACCAGTTCAAAATTTTGTTATCTGATAAAGGGTTTAGGAAAACACAAGGTTTAAATATATTTTTGGTTGATTGGTTATACTTTTATCGTTGCAGCCCTGACAGCTGTAAGTGGACAGTGTACACCCGGATGGACTGGCAGGTTCTGTGGTGAATGTAAGTTGTAAATTTTCGATGATTTATACACATGTTTCCTTAACTGATTACCAAACGACAAAATTTTAGGCTTTTCCCAATCTAAAGCATTTGCAGACAACAAAATAAAATTGACTGAAAATTTGAAAATTGTTTTGTGAAGGATAGAAAACATTGTGGGAAAAGGAGAAAATGCTGGTTACCAGCATTTTCTCCTTTTCCACAATGTTTTCAAATGCTTTCTTTCTCAGGGTCGTTAAAAGTCGGGATTGTGTGGTCAAGAGTTAATTGACCAGCTGAGCCCCATTTTATCCAACAGCTCATTTACCAGTTAACAAGTTAACAAATAAAGTTACTTTTTGTTCGTAGGCTTCAAATACACACTATCTGTAAAATGGAGAACCAGTTTGGTCATAATCTAGCTGGAATAAAGAATTGGACAGTGTAAATCAGAGATCAGACTATACAATCTTTGTAGTCTGATCTTGATCTACACTGTCCACAAAGGGTTTTGTGTTTTCTACTGTAAGAAAAGAGTTAGCTCGTTCCCAAACAGCAATATTTTAGACTGGTCCAAATTGAAATCATTTGCAGACGACAAAATAAAAGTGACTGAAAATTTGAAATTTGTTTTGTGAAGGGTAGAAAACATTGTTGGAATGTTTTCTAAAGGCTTCTTTCTCAGGATCATAAAGAGTTGGGATTGTGTGGTAGAGTTATATGACAAATACACCATCATTTAAACTGCATTTGATTTGTTTGCTATATGGATGAGACCAGTAGTTTCGGGTATGAAAAAGGGTCAGTTGTCCTATTTGTATGTATGCATTCCTAAAGCCAATATTTGCCTCTCTGTGTTTCAGATGACAATTCCTTCAACAAGTCTAGTAATCAGATAAAAAAACAACTATATCTTCGAAAATGTGTATGGACATTCTAAAGCCAATATTTGCACCTCTGTGTTTCAGATGACTATGCCTTCAACAAGTCTAGTAATCAGAAAAATAACTATATCTTCGAAAATGCACAAGCAGCAGTTGATGGCAGGAGAGAAACCTGTAGTAATACAACACTTGCTGATAAGCCATGGTGGAGTGTGGATCTGGGAAGGGATATGAACATTGAAGGAATGATCATTTATCTACATCAGCAGACAATAGGTTTGTCTCCATTCTGTAATGGTCCAGGTCAAAGTAAATGAGGCCTTCTCTGTGAAAAGAGGGTTTCATGCATTTTCATAAAATATCAACCCATATCAGCCTGGGCAGTCTACACATGAATAGGCAATCCATTCTTTTATTCCTTAACTCTATACCACACAATAAAAATGTAGACTTGTCCAAAATGAAAGCATTTGCAGACGACAATTTAAATGTGTCTAAAAAAAGTGGTTTTTCTTTGATTGGTGAGAAAACATTAAGGGAAAAGGCGAAAATGTTGGTTACTAGCTTTTTCTCCTTTTCCCTTAATGTTTTCAAAATGCTTCTTCCCAAGGGGTTGTTAAAAATAGAGATTGTGTGGTAATGAGTTAACCCTTTACCACACGACAAACTTTTAGACCTATCCAAATTAAAAGTATTTGCAGACAACAAATTTATAGTGATTCTTATGACACAATTTTTCTTTGATAGGGTAGAAAACTTTGTGGGAAAAGGAGAAAATGCTGGTTACCAGCATTTTCTCCTTTTCCCTCATTGTTTTCAAAAGGCTTCTTCCTCAAGGTCGTTAAAAGTCATCATTGTGTGGTAAAGGGTTAACAGAACAACTAGATTTTAATAATTGAGCTTAAAAGTGTACAGAAAAATAAAATTGATATTTCAAACCGACAGTAAAAAGCGAAATAATTCATGTGAATTTCATCCTACATTCTTTCAATTGAAAATCAAATTATCATTGTATCGGACAGTGTTAATCAAAATCAGATTGTTCTTCCTGTGCAGTTTGATCTTGACTAATATTATCTGCTAAAGATTGATTTCTATATTGTGCCCAGCATCCTAAGAGTGAATAGCACTGGATTTGATTTGCAATTCAGAACCTATGGTCACACCCTCATTATCTTCCAGTAAATATCATTTGTCTTTTTAGATACATTGATGAACTACAGTGTCGAGATCCAGGAAAGCGATAGTTCGACTTGGATTCAATGTCGAAGCGTACAAAGTAACACAGCATCCTTCTCCACCATGCTAGAGGTGCGGTGTGTGAACACGGTCAAAGGCAGAACAGTTCAGTTTACAGCCCAGCAGGACAATATTCTGTTGTCGCTGTGTTCAGTTGGGGTCTATGGGTGTAAGTATAGTATTTTCACCTCACCTTGGGTTTCTTCTGCACACAGTGCATATCAAGATCAGACTGAAGAGAACATGCAATCTGATTTTGGCTCTACATTGTCTGCTACTCTTCAACCTTAAGATGATAATTTTTCTTAATTTTTCTTTTTTCTGAATCCTTAAACACTCAATCACCAGTTTTAACAAACTTGAGAAAGAAAGCTTTTGAAAAACATTGTTGTAAAAAGAGAAAATGCTGGTAGCCAGCATTTTCTCCTTTTCCCACAATGTTTTCTACTAGAAGGCAATTTTCTTGATTTGAGCAAGTTTAAAGTTTTAATTAGAAAAGTCCATTTCATTAATGTAGGGATTCTTCGTGGCTCATTGGTAAAGTGTAGAACTCTTGACCTGTAGCCCAGGTTCCAGACTCACTAGATCTACTGGGTTCTTTCTCGGATAATCCTTGGGTAAGACACTTCAGAATCCTAGCCTAGTACTGATGAAAGGAAGGAAATACATAAATATGTGAACTGTCCCTGTCTTATGACTGAAACAATGTTGAAACTGGTGTAAAACATTCAATTTTGAAAATAGATATATTGTGGAAAGGAGAAAATGTTGGTAACCATCATTTTGCTTTCCACCAGTATTTAGTCCTTTTTCTGACACAAGTCCCAACATGTGCGCCATTTTCATTTTGTCATGCTTTCAGTTTGGCCCATACTCCATTTTTCCTCATCTAATAAAGATTTAACTCATTACCATACAATCCCAACTTTTGATGACCCTGAGAAAGAGGCCTATAGAAAACATTGTGGGAAAAGGAGAAAATGCTGGTTTCAAGCATTTTCTCCTTTTCCCACTATGCTTTCTCCCCTTCTGAAAACAAATTTCAGTTTTTCAGTCACATTTAAATTGTCATCTTCAAAATGCTTTCGATTTGGACCAACCTAAAATATTTTAGTTTGGTAATGAGTTAACCTGTAGTCTGTTGGTATTGTGTTTTTAACTCTCAGCATGTGTCGATGATACCTTCTAATGCTTTCAATTTATAACATTCTTGTCTTTTCAGCATGTGTCGATGATACTTTTGGAAATTATTGTGAAAATGATTGTGGTCACTGCAGTAGTGCAAACCTTGTTTGTAATAAAGTTACTGGACAATGTCCGACTGGATGTGATGTTGGCTGGATTGGTCAATATTGTACAGAAGGTGAGATTGAATACAAAATTGACTGTAAACCTTTTTCAGTTGACTATTGTGGCTTATTGACTCGGATGAAGGAAGCTTTTGAGAACATTTTGGGGAAAGGAGAAGTGCTGGTGATGGGTATTTTCTGCTATTTAGTTTTGGCCAGTTTGATCAGTGAAAGTTGAATAGGTTAATTACAAAAATGATCTGTAAACAGATGGAATACCTTTAACTCATTACCAAATGACAATGTATTATGCTTGTCCAAGTCGAAAGCATTTGCAGACAACATAATAAAAGTGACTGAAAATTTGAAGTTTGTTATGTGAAGGGTAGAAAACTTTGTGGGAAAAGGAGAAAATGCTGGTTGCCAGCATTTTCTCCTATTCCCAAAATGTTTTCTAAAGGCTTCTTTCTCAGGTTTGTCAAAAGTAGGGATTGTGTGGTAATGGGTTAAATAGAGAATGCTAGTTACCAGCCTTTTCTCCTTTTATCACATTGTTTTCACAAGTTCTTTTGCCATTTTTGAAGATTCCTACATTATTTTGTAATTAGTTAACTCTGCCACATAGTCCCATATTTTAACAATCAAGAGGAGGAAAGCCTTAGAAAAAGAAAATGCTTTTAACCGTTTCCCATACAATCCCTGGTTTTTACGACCCTGAGGTAGAAACCTTTTGAAAACATTGTGGTAAAAGGAGAAAATGCTGGTAACCAGAATATTTTCCTTTTCCCACAATGTCTTCTACCCTGCTTGAAACAAACTTCAATTTTGAGTTATATTTATTTTGTTGTCTGCATGTGCTTTCAGTTTTCACGAGTTTAAAATTTTGTTTATTGGTAAAAGAGTTGATAAGTTGATAACAATTTCTTCTTTTCCTGCAATGTTTTCTGCCTTGTACAACACAAAAATTATCATCTGAGTCTAATTTGATTTATTGTCTAAAAATGTTTTCAGTTTGGACAAGTAACTTTTGTTGTGTCATTTACAGTTTAATAAGGTTTGATAGTTCCGTTATTTATGTAAAAAACATGGAGGTATTGTCATACATGTATCTATAGTCACCTGCACCATCGTAGAGCAAAAATGTTTACATTTTATATGTTCATCTCTGATATTACTGATCATATTTAATTCAAGCTCAGACTAGTTGTAAACTGTCAAAGGAGGAACCAATACACAAAGGCAGGGTACCATCGAAATATTTTTGACAACTTTTTTGCCACTTTCAACTTGGAATTTTCTCTGAAAATAAAACTCTGTATTTCTAAAAGCAAATACAGCCAAGTATTGGCACCTGCATGTGATGTTCTTGTATATTTATTTTCTAGCCTGCCCTTTCGGTACATATGGACAGAGTTGTGCCAGTCAGTGTGGAAACTGTGCCTACAATCAGACTTGTAACAGGTATACAGGGGAGTGTCCAACTTTTGCAGGGAAAATCTGTGATATTGGATATAAGGAGCCATTCTGTGTGGACTGTAAGTTGATACAATTTATTTTTATTTGAAGCTTTTTTCAGAGTTAACCCTACACAGTAGAATTTGAGATTTATCCAAACTGATAATTTCAGAATGATGAATTCAATGTATCACAAAAGATGATTTCTGTCTTTGCATTGAAGGGAAGCCATTTTCTTCAGGGTAGTTAAAACATTGGATTGCGCTAGACTACTTCAATTAGCTACCTTTGCATCCACTGTAGATTGACACGGGATGCTTAAAGTGTACGCTGTGGTCATCTATATTGAATGTCTTGCAAAGACAGTCTAGACAAGATTCATCTTCAAATTGAACTATAAGGATCTTGACTCTTTAGTAAATGACAAACTTTTGGACTGGCCCAAATTGAAAGCATGTAAATCAAAAGTTGAAATTCAATTTTTGAAGGGTAGAAAACATTGTGGGAAATGGAGAAAATGCTGGTTACCAGCATTTTCTCCATTTCCCACAATGTTTTCAAAAGCTTTCCTGTTCAGGGTCATTTAAAGTCGGGATTGTGTGGTAAAGGATTCTTTTGTGAATGAATGTGCCTGTTAGGTCTATTTAGCTCTCTAAGGGTTTACATATTAATGAACATGCAGAAAATCACAGACAGCTTTAACCTTCGAATGCACAAAAAAAGTAAAAAGAAAAGGAAATATTAAGGTAAAAACACTAAAGACCAGAAGCACACAGGCGCTGTTTCCTGTCTGTGCTGTATTTGTCCACAATGTTTGCAAAGGAGACAACTCTAGGATTCGATACTTTTTGCATAGCAGTGCATTAATTCTTTACCACAGGATGAAAATGTCGAATTGGCCAAAATGGAAGCATTTGCAGGCCACAGTTCAATATAGTTCAAATTAAGGAATCTGTTGTTAATAGGGTAGCAATCATTGTGAGAAAAGGAGAAAATGCTGGTTTTCAAAAGCTGTTTTCTTTTGAATCCCTAAAAGCCAGGATTGTGTGGTAAAGGGTTAAGGGGAAGTCAAGTCCTTTTTTCACAGTGCATTACTTATTTATTTTCTTACAGTCTGTGATGACGGTTTCTATGGTGATGGTTGTGTAAAATGTGGTGAATGTTCCAATGCACAACCCTGTAATAAAACTGATGGGAAGTGCCCAAATGGCTGTAGTCCTGGCTTCACTTCAGTGGATGAGAACTGTATGACTGGTGCGTTCATTTTTATCACATTCAATACAGGTCAAGGTACTTCCACACCCAGTAATGGTCTGTTTCTGTGTCATCTGAATCTTTGTTTGGTGCAGAAAATTCCAGAGAAATAATATAGGATCTGACACGAGATTGTGTTTGAGATAAAATATTATTAAACAAGTCTGGGGAAAGTGTTATTAAGCATGCCTTTGGTGAGCTCACTGACATTTTTTTGTTGACGCTTTTGATGAAATATTTTCTTGTACGCCAATGAATGTCAGCTTTTTTTTATCACATAACAGTATTTCACAAATCATAGATAAGAAGATGCAAAACAAACTACAAATGCATAGGCTGTAAATCTGTGAAACCCATTCACTTCCATGAAATTTGTATAAAATGATGTCAAAAATGATGTTGACCAATTATTGTTATATTTAACATGATTATGATAAGAAAACTAGCAATAAGTATATTACATAGAAAACAAGGGAGGTTATGTGATAAAATCTCATCATTTTTAGCCAGATTTGATTTGACATGTTCCAAAGTCTTTCAATTTGGTAAAGTTTGAAATACTCTGACATGGTAAAAAAGAATTTATCAAGTTAATATGTTAAAATTTACTTTTTTTTAGGGATGGCAACGAGTATCGATTTTAATACTCGAGTACTCGGTCATTCTTCCGATCGAGTACTCGGTTACTCGGACGATTTTTACTACATTTTATACTAAAGTTTCAGAGCAAGATCGGTATATTTTTGGCTCAAAGAATCCCAAACAGTGAAAATCTATTCAACAAAAAATCTTGATCCGTGTGACACCCTTTATTTACAAGCATTCATTTCACGTTCTACACACATAACGTCATAAGCATGCTTCCCAACCCACCACGATTTCAAAGGGAGTTTCCCGATTCAAGAACTAAAAATCCAATCTCCTGACAGTCTATTTAAACCCAAATTAAAAAAATTTCGGATGTAAATGTATAAAGGGTGTGATAAAGCTTGTATCCCAAGATACACATACATATACATCCGAGGTTGCCATGGAGTTGACAAGCATGTATTTCACGGTCAATCGGGTTCGTTATTTATAAATAGAAATCAACATTCAGTAATCTAACCCCGAGTTTAATCGATCGAAGATCAACGAACCAATCAAATTTGAGAACGAGTCGCGCAGGTCCTTGTCAGTGGAATTTACGTCATTCACCCCACGTAAGCAGGTAAACTATATTATGATTTTACCAAAAAACGCAAAATAACAATCTTCAGCGTTGTCCAAGGATATAGGCAATAATGAGTTACAAGTTAATCATCCACGAAAACAATGGGAAAAAGCCAAAGTTTGGACTGTTTAGTCCACAAATTGACCGCTGGAATTCCATTCCGTCTAAAAATAGACCAACCTGCATATGAACGTAGGTTTTATTGAAATCAATGGCGTAGCTTTTTAATGTCGGCATTGTTCGACTTGTTTGCGGTCAGTGACCTTGAGTTCTCGAACGTGTCTTGTCTGATCATCAGTTTTGGGACCGCTTATAAAATAATTATTTTTTATAGATCTTAGTATTGGAAGACGAAAAACATATATATTTTACTATCCCAAAAATTAAAGCAAAATACGGTAGGTATACAACGGCACGTT
This sequence comes from Tridacna crocea, assembly GCA_943736015.1. NCBI lineage: Eukaryota > Metazoa > Mollusca > Bivalvia > Cardiida > Cardiidae > Tridacna > Tridacna crocea. The sequence continues at coordinate 29,611,746 of OX031063.1, forward strand.
GGCGATCACAAGGTACGCACGATCCGTAGGTAAGTCTCACAGTCAAACTGTGAAGATTAAGGATAATTACTTTCTCCTCCCTAATTAGACCATATCAGCTGGCCTCCGATTTACTGAAATTACGAAAACTTTAATGATTAGCGATTAACGTGAACGGCTTAACGTTATAATTGACACAGTTGTTGTTTATTACAGGCACGTGTCAAATTGTGAATTGTTTGGCTATCTGTCGGTAACTTTCGCACTTTTGCAACGATGTTTTGATTACATTTAATCGGCTGCAGTGTTTGTTTTGCAAAGAAATTTTTCCTCGGGAAGCAAAATGGTACATTTTTGAAAAAAAAATACCGAGTACTCGAACATCAAATTCCGTAATCGATACTCAGACGTTCGATCGAGTACTCGGTTAACCGGTTACTCGTTGCCATCCCTACTTTTTTTTAAACTTTGGGGCATAATATTTCCATAACATGTTGTTCAATATAGGAAAAACAAGCAAGATTGAAAATGATTATTATTTGGTAAGATAGGGTAGGCGTTGGATATACGTCGATTTTGTTATGTTTTTTTTACCCTTTACCATGCAATTTTGAGTTTTAACACCCCTGTTAAAGAAGCTTTTTGAAAGCATTGCAGGAAAAAAGTCACATTTAAGTAACTTTTGTCCTCTGAAAATTATTTTAACTCTGTCACTAACAAGCTGTAGTCTCCCATAGGAAGGTGGCCTTTGAAGTCATAATATCAGATAAGAAGAAGATGCTCAATTTTTCACATTTCTTTCCATCACTTGAACATACATGTAACTTTGTGCAGATGCCTTTAATTTGGATGTGCCTGAAATTTGACCATGTGATAAAGATTTTGAAATCAAAGGATCATAATTTTTATCAAATATTCTTGCACTGATTTTCATTTTGATTTGAACAATAGGCAAGATTTTGTTTGACAGAATTGATCAAACTTACAAACAAGAGAATGATATCTCTTTATTTTTTTTAATGAACCTTTGCTGTAGATACTTATTAACATTTTTACCAAATAAGAACATAGTAGACCTGTTCACATAGAAAGAATTAGCAGATGAAAAATCAAACTCCAGTTTTAATGTTTGTCTTATAATGGGTCGACAATATTGTGGAGGAAAAGAGATTATGCTTGTCATAAGCATTTATTCTCATTACCCACAAAGTTTTCAAATGCCATTTCGTTGGGATCATTTAAATATCATATTGTATGATAAATGGTTAAAATTGTCTTATTACATTATGGATTCATACATGAATGCATTTTAAAGCATTTTTGTGCAAGGAGAAAATGCTCAAGAAGCCATCATTGAGAAAAATTCAGGTATTTGGTTTGTCTTTCAAGAGTTTGATGTCTTCTGGACTTGTAGTGTATTCAGATTATTAACCAGTACTCTTGCAAAAAGAGGTTTTATGCATACATGATGCATCACACCAAACAAGTTAACATAACTATCAATTCATGAAATGTATTTTGTCTTGCACTAGACTGAACCATGTTGTAGAGTGGTTCTCGGACATGGGAAAAATTGACAAAAAAAGCTTTGAAACTGGCTAGCCAGTGTAATGCAGAGAAATGACCCTGCCCTACAAAATGACCCATGGGTCATTTCTCTGACTTCTGAGGGCATTTCTCTACGTAGGAAAATGACCCGGGTCATTTTGTAAAGGAAGGTCATCTCTCTGCATTACACCAGCAGGGACTGCACAGACTGACCTCAGTTGATACTTTTTGCAGATGCATTAATCCTAGGTATCAGCATGGAAGAAACCTTTTGTTAATATTGTGGGAAAAAGAGAAAATGCTGGTTTTCCCCACAATATTTCTACCCTTTCAAAGAAGAAGTTCCTAATTTTTGCAACATTAAATTAATCATCTGCAAAATTAATGCTTTCAATTTGAACCAGTCCAAAATTTAATCATTTGTTGAAAATTTAACCCATTACCAAACAGCAAAATTTTAGACCAGTCCGAATGGGAAGTATTTGCAGATGACAATTTCAAAGTGGATTAAATGGTGCAATTTTGCTTTGATAAAGGAGAAAACTTTGTGGGAAAAGGAGAAAATGCTGGTTACCAGCATTTTCTCATTTTCCCACAATGTTTTCAAAAAGGCTTCTTCCTCAGGGTCGTTAAAAGTCGGGTAGATCCTCTTTTCACAGAGCATAGCCTAATCATAAAATTATGAGACTGGATAGAAGTAATTAGTGTGATTGTTTTGATTTCTTCTGTTAGAAGTAATTAGTGTGATTGTTTTGATTTCTTCTGTTTAGAATGTGAGGATGGCTGGTATGGGCAGGATTGTATCGAGGAATGTGGTAAGTGTAACACAGGAACCAATGTACCAGGACCATGTCTCAAAGCTAATGGAAGTTGCCCCATGGGTTGTGCCCCAGGATATTACAGTGATAACTTCTGTAAGACAGGTAAAGAGCCCTCACTGTTTACAATAGGACAAAACAATGTACTTTTGTACATCCAAAACAGCCTGGCTAGCGTATCTGACTTGTGAGCAGGTGGCTTAGGCAGACTTTCTTTCAGACTGTTTTTCGCAGCTCCCCTCCGATGCATTTTAAAATGCAGTTAGTGGCTTGGAAAGTAAGTTGTGTTAGCACTGATATGAGAAAGCCAGAAAACACACATAGGTCAACTGGCAGCCATGATATGATTTAAGCTGTTAAAACAGCGTAAAGCTTCCAATAGAAACAGATCTCTATCCAGAGCATTACAGAGGTCAAACAGAATGTGGGCTCAAAATTGGCAAGATTTGTCTGTGAAAGTGTAGATAACATTGTGTAATAAAAAAAAAGGTAGAAAGCATTTTCTCCTTTCCTCACAATATTTTCAAGAGACTTCCTTCTTGTTAAAACTGCATTTTAAGGCATATTTTTCTTTTCCCACCACCATTACTACAACATAATACTCACACCATATTAAATCCCTCACATTCTCTAGTTTTAGTGACCTTGAAAGGGAATGATTTTGGAAACACTTTTGATAAAGGAGAAAATGTTGGCAAACAGCATTTTCTCCTTTTAACACAATGTTTTCTGCCCTGCTGGAAACAAATTTGAATTTTTGAATTATGTTTATTTTGTTGTCTGCAAGTGCTTTCAATTTGGATCTGTCTAAAATTTTGTCGTTTGGTAAAGGGTTTACTCATTACCAAATGATAATATTTTAGGCTTGTCCAAATCGAAAGCATTACAGACGACAAAATAAAAGTGACGGAAAATTTAGAATTTGTTTTGTGAAGGATAGAAGACATTGTGGGAAAAGGAGAAAATGCTGGTTACCAGCATTTTGTCCTTTTCCCACAGTGTTTTCTAAAGGCCTCTTTCTCAGGATCATCAAAAGTAGGGATTGTGTGGTAATGGGTTAAGCACCTTCATGATACATTATAATGTGTTATGAAGATGCATTAAACCAAGCAAGACGACAGATAGGAATTGAGCCATTGAATTAATTTTGTCTAATAACTGACTCAATCAGGAGTTAGAGTGGTCCTTTGTCATGCAGAAATTTTACCATAAGCACGCTGTGTTGAGTTGTTATTTTGGAGGATGCATTAACTCTTAACCACACAATCCTGACTTTTATCAACCCTGAGAAAGAAAGCCTTTGAAAACATTGTGGGAAAAGGAGGAAAATGCTGGTGACCAGCATTTTCTCCTTTTCCCACGATGTTTTCCACCTTTCCAAAGAAAAATTTCGATTCTTGAGCCATATTTGTTTTGTCGTCTGCAAATGCTTTCAATTTTGACAAACCTAAAATTTTGTCATTTGGTAATGGGTTAAACTGCCTTTCACCGAGCATTGCTAGAATGTGTTTGTGACAAGAAACTTGGTTGTGACCTATTCATTCAGTGATTTGTTCTAATTTTACTTATTTCCTTTTTTTCAGCTTGTCCAGAGTACAAATGGGGTATTAACTGTATGAATGACTGCTGGCATTGTAGAGGCATGATCAATGGGACTTACACCAATGTTACGTGTATGGCCTCAGATGGCAGCTGTTTGGCTGGCTGTTTGCTGGGTTGGCAAGGTGTAGGTTGTGATGAAAGTATGTAGAAGTTTTTGGATTGCCTTTGCCGTATTGTCCCACGTTTTTGTAGTTCTTTGCAAAGATACTTTTGAAAACAGTGTGAGAAAAGTTGATCAACTGGAATTTCTTCCTTTCCTCTTACTCTGTGCCCATCCAAAGTCAATTTCATGATCCATAACCCTAGCTACATTTAATTGCCTGCAAAAATTTTTACTTAATACGCACAAGGCCTAGTCTAGTGTTTCACCTCCCAAACTAAGTCTATTATAAAAGTCTCCAAATGCAAATGTCACATTTACAACCAAATGGAGCCCTGAATAAACCCAATGGACATTATCAGTATACAGAAAGACGACCCATATTAGTGCAGTTTTGTAGAAGCTTTTGTCTGTAATAGTAATTTAGCAAAGCAGACAATGTTGATCAAAGATCAGACAGCACATTTTGATAATTTGTGCAGACTAGTCTTGATCTACACTGGCCCCAAATGCAACTGTTGTCATGAAAGGCACTCTAAAAGTTAACTCTTTACCAAATGATAAAATCTTAGACTTGTCCAAATTGAAAGCATTTGCAGACAACAAAATAAATGTGGCTTAAATATCAATATTTGTTTTGGGAAGGGTTGAAAACATTTTGGGAAAAGGAGAAAATGCTGTTTACCAGCATTTTCTCCTTTTCCCACAATGTTTTCAAAAGGCTCTGAGTTACCGTAAAACGCTGCGTATACCACGCAGGCATGTATAACACGCAGGCCTTTTTCAGCATCAAATCCGAGTGAAAAAGGTTGTTTGGATGTACAACACGCATCAAAAATTGACCAAAATATCGTAACATGTGAAGCTTACGTCGCTTTCTTGAAAAATTGTAAATGGCGATAGTTTATCAAAGGGAAATAACCATTTTTAATCAAAGTGGAAATGGTAATGATTCGAGGTGCACTCGGGGGATTATAAAAACATGCCAGCTTATGGCATGTTGCAGATTCACACATTGAAATGACGACCATATCGAAGTTAATCTCCTATTTTCTCACCTCGATCGATAAATGTGACAGGTGTGAAATAAACATAGAGCAATCTATATGATGTAAATCACGGTTTTTGTAAAAAGTAGCGATAAATATATACCGATATATATTTTCAGAGATATACAATACACATTTATTTTATGTCTCTGATATTTTTTAAATCATTCATTTCTTTTCTGAATCATTATTTTACTCTTTTATGATTGTTCAATTTTAGCTATTAACAAAGAAAAAAAAAATATGAGACGAATCAGACGATAACAGTAAATCAATATTTATCATTCCGGGGTACGTTCGTCATTGCCAAAATGGCTGATAGAACCGGGAAATATACGAATCCGAATCCACAAATTAAGAATGTACAAATACATTTTAACAAAATTAAAACATAATGTTTTTTTTTTAATCGGTAAAAGTTGAAATAGGATGATGATGAAAGTTAAGGCTGTGGCGAGAGAACTCCGGCCGTTTTGTACCCCCCCTCCCCCTCACTTTGAACAGGTAACCTTTTTGATAAGCCTACGACCGATTTTCAAGGTGGAGAAAAACATGGTTTTGCCTATTGTAGTGTATAACACGCAGTCCCCAGTTTGAAATTATTCATAGCTGAAAAAATGTGCGTGTTATACACACCAAAACACGGTATTGTTAAATCCCTGGAGTTTTCATCTGGGTCGTCATGCAATAGATCTGTCACTCCTGGCGATATTTACCTAGACATGTACAAGTTGTAAACTGTTAAAAAGGGAATCCATATGATAATGGCAGTTAACCATTTTTGACACAGTTATGCCCCCTTTTTGGACTTGCAATTTTCACTGAGAATCAAGTAACTGCAGCCAACATCTACACTGTACATGTGGTGCACTTGTTATTAAACTTGTTGCATAAAATGATATCATACTGGCAAAGGCTCACTTCCTTTCAGTCCACTTCTTTTATTTGACTTGTAGTCCATAAACACTCACGTAAGATCCTCCACTTTACCCTTGTATTTCAGAATGTGACGGTGGGTTTTATGGGATTGACTGTCAAGAGGCATGTGGTAAATGCAAGAACAATGCTCCTTGTGACCATCTATCAGGTGTCTGTCCAAATCCTGGGCAGTGTGAAGATGGGTATATTGGAAACAAGTGTAACCAAGGTAATGGACTTTAGACTACTATTTAATTTGGGTTTCTATAAATCTTAGGAAAAAAGCTTGTAAAAGTATTGTTTGAAAAGGAAAAAAGTCCAGAAACCACATAATTTCTTTTTTTTATATGTTACATTTGTCTGCCTATTCAAAACAGTCTAATTGATATTTATTTTTCCCAGAATGTGCCCCAGGCTACTATGGGAGTCAGTGTATTAACCCCTGTCCAGTTAACTGTGATACAAACTGTTCCATAACTGATGGATCCTGTGTATGTAAGATAGGCTGGACAGGTCCTAACTGTCAAGATGGTACGTACATGTACTTGAACCATTTACCATACAATGACGACTTTTGACACCCTTGAATGAGATGGCTTTTGAAAACATTATGGGAAAAGGAGAAAATGCTGGTTACCAGCATTTTCTCCTTTTCCCACAATGTTTTCTACCTTGTCTAATAAAATTCATTTCATATGAGCCACATTGAAACTGTCATCAGCAAATGCTTTCACTTCGGAGATGTCTAAAATCTTGTTGTGTGGTAATGGGTTAAAGCTATATCTTTACTTGTTATCAGCCAGTTTTTTAACACATGACCTCTTAACTCTTTACCACACAATGCCGACTTTTAATGACCTTTAGAAACCATTATTAGAAGAGGATAAAATTCTGGTTGCTTTCAGAGAAAACGATATGTTATTGCCATAGCCCTGACTTCATTGTACATAATAAGTTGTATGGTCAGGTGGCAGGCGACTTGGAAACTTGTTCATGGCTGTGGTGAATCATGTTGCCACTTCGGCTTGGGGCAACATTCCCCTGCCACCTGACCGTACAACAAATTCATTATACTGCAAAGTTTTACCCTTTCAAAGTGTGTTAAGCAAAAATTTCTTGTATTATAATCTCATGAAACAAGTATGCTGACGAAATAGAAATTCCCTTCTGAGTACCCAAATTCAATGAAAACTGACGTGGTTGGAAAATGATTTCACTAAAACATGCAGTTTGGTGCATAAATGTTCAGTCTGATGATCGATCGATGTGGCCATGTTGGATGTTGTGTTGCATGTGTAGTGATGTTTATGGGGCACTCAGAAGGGAAACTGGCTTTACATGATTTTTGCCAGGGAACATGATATAATATTATATGTTCTAGGCATGACAACCAATCAGATCACGAGAAATTTCTTTGCAGTATAATAAAATCTTCTACATTGTTGTGCCCAAACTTTGACATTTTGTAAAGCCTCTGTTATTACTGAAGATATGCACTTCAAACTCGGACAAGTTGTTACTATCAAAAAGGGGAACTCCTATAGGAAGGGCAGGTAACAATCAAGATATTTAGACACAGTTATGCCTCGTTTGACTTAGAATTTCCACATAACTTTGAAATTGTGTACTCCAAACTTACACAAGTTGGTAAGTACAAAAAAGGTAAATTTACAAGAGGGGCAGGTGAGCATCAACTATTTTTGATACAGTTATACAGTTATGCCTCTTTTTTGATTTAGAATTTTCTCTGAAAATACTCTGAAAATAATTGATAAAGGTATTCAAACAACTGCATGACTTATATTTCATTGTATTTGTCATATTATAGTTCTTTCATGAAATGTTACTTGTTGCACAATGTTGTCTTCCAGCCTGCAGACCAAATCACTATGGGAGGAACTGTGAAATTCCCTGTGGTAACTGTCTACAAGGAACAGTGTGTGACCAGCATACAGGCTACTGTCCCCAAGGTTGTTTGGAGGAATGGACTGGTCTCAAATGTGATGCTAGTATGTTCTACCTTCTTAGTTATTTTCCTCTGAAACATGTTTTTGGTTTTAGTATAACTTATTGATGGAATAATCAACTGATGGATTTTTATCAGAAATGTTAGAAAAATTGTGGAAAAGGAGAAAAGGCTAATTCCCATCTTCTTTCGCTTTTCCCATAATTTATGTCTTCAGATACCTTTTAACTCATGGTCATTAAAACTTGGGATTGTGTGGTAAAGGGTTAATCCTTTACCAAACAATTCCAAGTTTTAACATCTCAGTGAAGGAAAATGCATTTGAAAACATTGTGAGAAAAGGACAAAATGTTGTGAACTAGCCTTTTCTCCTTTTTTCACAACGCTTTACAAAAAAACTTTTCAAAAGGAACCATCCTTTGAACTACTGTTATATTTCAGCTTCCAAGGTATTCAGTTTGGACAGGTCTTCAAATTTGTCATGTGTAGAAATAACATGGTTTGTCAAAACTTGAAACAATTAGCTGCAGGAGTTAATGATTTAACCCTTTAATAAACAGTGCTAAATTTCAATACCCATGAGCAAGAAGCCTCTGGAAAACAATGTGGAAAAAGAAGAAAATGCTGGTAATCAGCATTTTCTCCTTTTCCCACAATGTTTTCTGCCTTTTCAAAGACAAAGTTCATCGTTTACCGGTTGTTCCCTTTTCTTACTTTGATTTCAAAAGATGTCTCTAGAGATCATTAAAACTAGAGATTTTTATGATGAAAGTAATGGCATAATAAAAAAGAATCTTTATTAATTTCAGAAAAGATTATAGAAGTATATAGGCCAGATTATGGCCCAATCATTGGTGGGAGCATTGGTGGGGTTATAGGACTGTCATTGCTGATTGCCTTTGCAGCTTGGGTTGTATGGAGATATAAACATGAGTAAGTCATATATTCTGCTTATATAGTTCTCATTGGTTTGCATTAATTCAGTGCAAATTACATGCCAGCCTGGAAATTTTGTCAGGAGCTGATGCAAATATTTGAGCCATGGTCTTACAAACATAGTCTGTAACAAAGAAACAAAGGAACAAATGCATCGCAAAAATACAGGGACAGGCAAAACTGGAGCCTAGAATGCCCAGACAGAAGGTCAACACCATAACCACTGAGCTAAAGAGAATTCTTCCTATCTCAGTTGTTAGATATTGTATTTAAACCAGGATGAAGCCATGCATGAAGGAGTGATCTCCGTAACAACGGTTTGTCAGAAAGGGGGGGGGGGGAGGGGTACACCACAGGAATAACAGAAGAGCATTGTAGTGAATTTTGATAGAGCTCCTCCCAGTAAGGGTTAAAAGCATGAAATTAATATAATAATTTGTTGGTTTTTTTTTTTTTTTCGGTGAAAGATTAAAATTTATTTCATCTCATGAACACCATCGTAATATTTTCACTCATGGTTGCACCACTCTTGAAAATGTTACCAATGGTGTCCACTCAATGAAATATATTTCCATCTTTCACTGAAAAAAACAAATATCCTCTAAGTATTCTTACAAGCAAACACAGTCATAACTCACTCCTTTCACACCATTACAGCAAGTCCAACCATCCTAGAGAACTTGTGTCCTCACTGAGAAGGATGTCAATCAGACGTAGTCAACAAATACGACGGTCATTTCAGAGACTATCAATGCGTGTCAAACAGACAGACAAACAAAAGCTGGGGAAGGATGTTGAAGGTCCTGCACAAGCTAATGGACACAGAGGTAAGATATCTGTATAGATAGACACATTCCTCTGGATCCTTAAAACCAGGGATTAATAAGAAAAGAATTTAGAAAGTTTGTGTTGTGAATTTTTGCTCTCTACTGCTGTTAATGGCCTGAATATTAATATTCAGTGTAGAGTTAAAGTGTTTATTAGATATAGAGCTATTGCGTTAGAAAGAAATGAAATTGGTCTCCACTGACCTGAGGAACCAGTATTTTCTCCTTTTCCCACAATGTTTTCTATAGGCCTCTTTGTGTGGTAAAGAGTCAATCTCCAATTATTTTGACAAATGGCCCTGCATTGCTCATTGGTAAGGACATTAAATACTATTAAAATATTAGAGTTCTGGTTTGATTCTAACCAGTAGCAATTTGTTATTTAATGAGCATGGTTACCAGCAATTTATCCTTTTCCCACAATGTTTTTTAAAGGCTTCTTTCTCCGAGGCGTCAAAAGTAGGGATTGTGTGGTAATGGGTTAATGTTGAAAGTGGCATAAAACATTGTTTTCTTAATATGACCTCTGCTATTGGCATTTTGGCTTGTTTTATCAAATTAAATTTTACATTTGTAGTCAATTCTTTGATATTTTTTTGCAGGTCGGGCACCACAAAGTAGGATGTATGACAGTGTTCAACTGAAGACAAATACAATTCATTTTGATGATTATATCAGGGTTTATTTTCAACTTGAAGAAGAAATGCCAGATGGACGGCCTAAACTTTATAATGCTTTTGAAGTATGTAATACTAATATATTTTTTTTTAGAGGAGGGAGGAAGGGGATAGTATCTGTTTTTTCTTGTCAATAACAAGATAGTCAAAGAATATTATATCCTTATGATTAACCTACCTCTCATGTCACAATTTGTTTTTCATGAAATGTCAAAACTGCCATGTCAAAACTGCCATGTCAAAGAAATCCCTAACTGTTTTCTAACCCTTTAAAGATTATTTTGACTGTTTGAATATTATCATCTATATAATAATTATTCCTTCAGTATGCATAAGTATAGATTTTATTCTTTGGCAAAAGTCTGCAATAATGGTTTATCAGACAGAAACCAAGATTAGGGTGCACTGTGGTTGAATTTCTTTCAAAAGCAATTAAAGTTTTTCTCAGGATCCTTTTGAGGTGACAAGGAAGTTTTTCTACCTTTGATGAAATAGCCTCCAGGTCAATTTTTTCTCCTTTCAGTCTTTCCTAAGGCAGAGGCCTAAAGACACAACCTCAACCCAGAATGGCCAAAATGGTCATACTCAAACTGGATTCTACAATGTTGCAGGTGTGTTTTGTTTGTATTATCCTTTAACTGAACATAGTATACCTTGTAGATGTTTTTCTCAAAACAAGTGCTTAACTTTTTCCCACCCAAGTAAATAAACTATGTTTTCTCAAAGGCTAGAAATACTTTCCTCTGTAAGATCTTGAGGTAGTGTGGTCATATTGTAGAATGAAGCAGTAGACAGTGCAGATCAGAGATCAGACTGCATGTTCTCTGCAGTCTGATCTTGATCTACACTGTCCAAAACAGCTTCTGGTGTTCTGTGTGGTATAGAAAGAGTTAAAGCAGATATTTTTTGAAAACATCTTGGGAATAATTACATGTAGCGATTACTTGCCACTATAATTAATATTGCTGTATTCTTCAAAATGTTTTTCATACAGTTCCAAAAGACAATCTCTTTCCCTTCATTATTTTCATCTGTTTTGTCTATTTTTGAAGGTTTTAAATACCACGTTTCACGGTTTGTGGGCTTAGGCTTTTAGTGCCATAGGTTGTCTGCTTCTTAACTCTACCAAGTGACAGAATTTTGGCCTTAACGAATCGAAAGCATTTGCAGACAGGGAAATGAATGAAGTTCAGTTTATGATTTCTGTCTCTGATTAGGTAGAAAACATTTTGGAAAAAGGAGAAAATGCTAATTACCAGCATTTTCTGCTTTTAGCATAACATAAGCCTTCTCTTTCAGGGTCATTAAAATTTGTGATGATTTTTCTTTTAATGATTTTCAGTGAAACGACTTTTCAGCCGTTGAGTTTACATACATATTATATTTGGCACTAAGGGATTTTATATAGTTACTTTTACTGAATGCGAATGTCTGGAATTTTATCATTATGCAAAGAGTTGTCATCTGCAAAGATTTGGATTTGGAAAAGTCCGCAACTTTATTGTTTGGTCAACTCTTTACCACACAATCCCAACTTGTAACGACCCTAAGAAAGAAGCCTTGAGAAAACATTGTGGGAAAAGGAGAATATGCTGGTGACCAGCATTTTCTCCTTTTCCCACAATATTTTCTATCCTTCACTAAACAAATTTCAAATTTTCAGTCACTTTTTTTTGTCGTCTGCAAAGGCGTTTGATTTGGTTGAGCCAAAGATATTCTTGTTTGGTAAATGAGTTAAAAGTTAAATTTCTTTCTCAATTCAGTGGATGATGTTCAGATACACATGAACCCAGGATCTTCCAAGATTCCTGAATTCTTACCTGTAAGTAAATCCTTTTTATAAAGAGACATGTGTGGGCTCACCCTATCATAATTGTTCTAGCCTTTGGTGCAAAGGTTTTTATTTCGATAGAATATTTTTCTAAGTGTCAACTGAACATGGCTTTTAATATTTAAATCTTTCCCAAACATGCCGTGGTTTTTACGTGTCTGGAGTACAAGTCTAAAAAACACTGTGGGAAAAGGAGAAATTGCTTGTAAAGACCAATTTCTCCTTCTCCCACAGTGTTTTCTAGCTTATGGGAAAACTTTCTGCCATTCTCATCAAATTCAAAATTGTCATCTGCAAACACTTTGACTTTGGGACAGTCTAAAATTTGTCATTTAGGAAAGGGTTAAAGGGACTTTTGCAAGAAAATTTGTGATTGTGGTCAATGCAAGGGACTTTTGCAAGTAAAGTTGCGGTTGCGGTCAATGCAAGGGACTTTTGCAAGTTAAGTTGTGATTGCGGTCAATGCAAGGGACTTTTGCAAGTAAAGTTGTGATTGCGGTCAATGCAAGGGACTTTTGCAAGTAAAGTTGCGGTTGCGGTCAATGCAAGGGACATTTGCAAGTTAAGTTGTGATTGCGGTCAATGCAAGGGACTCTTACAACTAAAGTTGTGATTGCGGTCAATGTAAACTTCTTTTAGGGGGTTACAACAAATGCATTAAACCCCTCTTTTCACATTACATGGCTCTAATTATATTTCAGCTGGGTTCAAACCTAAGTGGGTTTCTCTTGGTGAACTCCCCGGCAGACTCAGATGTATTATGGAATCATTTACAGCAGAGACAGATTGAAACTATCATATCCATAGGAAAGGTTAGTATTTTTGCTGTATTTTTTTTTTCACAATGGATTTACTGGTCTTTGGGTTCCTACATACCTCAGTGGTAAAGCCACGTGGAGGTCCCTGCTTCAATCCTCAGTAACAGAACTGGGTTTTTCATGGGTGTCCTTGGGCAAGACATTTCAGATCCCTGGCTTGTCATTGGTGAAACTCAGAACATACATGAATGAAAACGCTGTGGCCATGACATAACTGAAACAATGTTGAAATTGGCAATAAACACTATTCAACCAATCACCCCCATGAACTAGATAATAAACCTATTACCATACATAAGGGGGCAGGTTTGAATTTATTTGTATCAAAAACAGACCTTGAATTAAAGACTTGCCTTATTCAAGACAAAAGAAAAAAAAATAAAAACGTCACCCCAGAAAATATCAGCAAAAAGACAAAAAGATTGTGGAAGTTAATTAAGTTAGGATCACTGTACAGGTAGTATAATGCTTACCCATTGAGAGGCAGCTATTCTGAAAGTTAAGTAAACTGGTTGAAATTTGACCTCTGGTTAATTGCTTTACAGGAATCTTCTTTTGCCTGGAGGCCTGGAAATCGAATCATGATTGGACCAGATGTAGTGGATTGTATCGATGTACAGTTGTTTGGATCACATAAAGAGACAAAGCTCACTGTGCAACGCAGGGTAAAGTAATAGTTTTATTATTTTAATGTTTTCTAACTTTTGGGTGACAAAAAGCGACATTTGCCAAATTTGAGCCACCTTTGATTTGACATTTGCCAGTGCAGTCAATTTGGACCCATATAAAATATTGTTATATGATAAAGAGTTAACATATTTTTTTTAGACAGTGTAGATAGGAGATGGTGCAATCTGTACATCAACTGCTCTTTTAGGAAATATTCTGATTACAAATAGGCTTTGAGTTGGAATATCTGATATCCATTTCCCTCGCTAGAAAATCAAGGGTATCATTGTATCATGTTAGTTTTAGGCTTTTTGCCTTTTAGGAGAAAAGAATAAATTCTCAAGACCTGGTCACTGTTTCACTGGAGAATACTGTATTTATCTCCATTAATCCATTCATGAATACACAAGTGAGACCTCTGTAAGAGGAGAACTAACTCATTATTAGCAGTATTTATTTCTTCAACACTTGTTTTTAATTTCTTCTAAAAATATATTTTGACCAAAGGATATGTGATTAAAAGAATTTTTCTCCTTTCTTTTCTAACAAGGTGAATAAGTGTGCAAATAACTATTTTGCTTGTTTGCCATGGGGACTTTTTGAAAACTGAGAGTCCTTTGTAGAAATAGACTTAATGATTTATTATATTTAGATTAACCCTCTACCCCATAAAGCATTTCTATGGTATCTCTAATTGACCCTAAACAACAGCAGGGATGAAGCCGCTTCTTATGTGTATATAAAACCTTTGATAGTATAGAAAACATTGTGGCAAAAGGTGAAATTGCTTGTCACGAGCAATTTCACCTTATGCCACAATGTTTTCCAAAGGCTCCTACAAGCTATACGTAGAAATGAGTATGTTAGACACATGACTGTTTCTTTCTTTCTGTAGGGAGGTTCTGGAAGAAGATCTGTTCGACATTTGGAGTGTTTCTTCTGGAACCCAATGGAAGAATTTCCTGCTATTGATACTGTGCTGATGTTTATCGATAGATTTGAACAGATACATTCCACCCAGCGAGAACGCTCTGTCCTTGTCAATTATAAGTAAGATACCAACATAGTTTTCCCTCAGTATTAAAAATTGGGGGTCATTGTGACAGTTTGTCTCTCTAGTTGAGGATCAGTTCATTAATTTTGGGGGTAAAAGCAAATGGGTCTCTTCACCTTCAAGCATGGATTACAATACATTTCACCTTTAGAATCCAACCAAGGAAAGTGCTTATACCAGTTCTGACGGAAAACTTGATGGGTGGAAAATGTTATGGAAAAAAGAGACAATGCTTGTTAGCAAAATAGCAACCTCTGATCTCTGTGATAATAACCCAGATACAGAAATAGGCCATTGTAAAATGATAGTAAAAAGGATATATTTACGTCATTAGTTTAACAGCTCTTCATAGTTATTATTACGAGATGTATAAACATGCACTTGTTAGAGCAGAATGTTGGCTCTGATTCATAAAGTTATTTCTATGCATAAGATGTATCTGTCATTGTAGGAGCATGCATGACCAAGCAATCCTGTTTACCCTGGTGGCATCTAGTTTAGAAATTCTGAGAGAATCAAAAAGAGTGGACATCTTACGGACAGTGGCCACTGGAGGCAATCCAACAGCCAAGTCAATTCGAACTTTTGTAAGTATAATTATGTATTAACCCTTTTCCAAACAAGCCCTGGTTTTTACGTATCTGTAGTAAAAAGTCTTTTGAAAACACTGTGGGAAAAGGAGAAATTGCTCGTAATGAGCAATTCCTCCTTTTCCCATAGTGTTTTCTACCCTTTTCTGAGAACTTTCTGCCATTTTCTCAAAATCTAAAATTGTCGTCTGCAAAAACTTTCGGTTTGGAAGAGTCCAAACTTTGTCGTTTGGGAAAGGGTTAAACCTTAGAACATTGAGTAAATCCAAGAGAAGTATGACCTACATGATTACAATTTCATGGTTGCTTTTGTCTACTGTTTTACAGAGAAGTGGACAATGTAGATCAAAGATCAGGCTGCACACTGGCCATTAAGATAACTAGAGTAGTAAAAAGCACTTTAAATGTTAACATAGGAATTTTTTTAATCTATGTTGGCTTTGATTTGAGCCACATTTGTTATCTGTACCAGGGCAATGCTGAGGCAAAGAAGGACTTAATACATCAGCAAGTCATATAACTATGGATCCAAATCGATTTTGTCAAATATTCAACTGAACCATAGTGGATCAAACTATGTATTCCCTTGTTAAAGAGGGCTTAATGCATCGCTGTGATGTATTTTCCAAGCAAATCATGATATGGAGTGCAACACGCGAAAAGGTGCATTCGGACATTTGCGTAAAGTGTCGTCCCGGATTAGCCTGCACAGTCCGCGCAGGCTAATCCGAGACGGCACTTTACGACTACATTAGATTTTGTGCTACAGTAGACTTGCGTAACACAGAAAATCACATAAAATCGGAAAGTATCGTTTCGGATTAGCCTTTGCGGACTGCACGCGCTGATCAGAGACAACACTTTACGCAAATGTCCGAATGACCCTTTTCGCGTGTTGCACTCCATATAATCTACATATGAATTTATAATCTATTTTGTCAAACAATCAAATGAACAATGAGGTAGAATGGTCCTTGCATATACAGCAAAATGTTTTAACCCAGATCAGCCTGTGTGGACAGCACAGGCTGACCCAAGTAGATACTTTTTAACAGAGAATGGTTCATTTTATTTATCCCATCTTCTCTCTTTCATTTATACTCCCACCAATAACATTACTTTTTCCTTGATTTCAGGAAAGCTTCAAGTATCTACATGATGTGATATACTACTACATCTCAAGGACTGGACAGGCCACCACGATCTGATTTGAACTTCTTAATGATGGTGTTAAAGATGTTGCATTGTTTTATAGTTAGCGACTTCAATGCCAAAGGATATACAGTGTTTTATATTACAGTTCATTGATGTTGTCAAGCCGTATTACTAATACCATGTTTCCTACAGTGTTTTCATACGGGATTGTCTAGTAAAGAGTTAATTAGGTTATTCTCACACAAGAATCACAAGGAAGCATTTGACAAATATACAAAATGAGGGGAAAAGGAGTGATGGCTTGTAACAGACACAAATTATGTATGAATCTTGCTGTGTGAAATATTGAACTCGTTGCCACACAATCCCTAATTTTGACGACCCTGAGAAAGATACTTGTAGAAAACATTGTGGGAAAAGGAGAAAATGCTGGTAACCAGCATTTTCTCCTTTTCCCACAATGTTTTCTACCTTTCACAAAACAAATTCAATTTAGTTTGTAATAGTTTGGGGTTGTTCTTACATTAGAAACATGTGATGCAGAAAGCCCATCGGTTTATAACTAGGTATAGTCAATAAATTTAAACCTACTTGCCATTGATGTTGTTAATGAAAATCTTCCATTTTTTTTCATTCACTTTCATTTTGTTGTCTGCAGATGCTTTCGATTTGGACAAACCCAAAATATTGTCATTTGGTAATGAATTAAATGCATCATTCTGCAAAAATTAGCAACCTGTGTCAGCCTGTACAGACTCAAAAGATTTAGCTTTTGTAAAATTACAGAGATACTTTAAACCCTCTTGTGCCAGAGGGACACTCATGTATTTGCAGTACAGTAACAGAATTTTTTATAAAGCATGTTTAACTTCAAATTTCATAACAAGCAAAGACAGGGAGCAAAGGTGGTATACATAGATGTAACCTATGTAAACTTGCAGATATTCTTGCAAAATAAACGTCAGCCTAAAATAGTATGTGAAATTGATTCTCATTTGAGAGATAAAAGCATATACATCTAAAACTGTTAAAAAGCAATTTTAAATCAAAATGTATTTTAACTCTTTACCAAATGACAAAATTTTACAAAGGTCCAAAATGAAAGCATTTGCAGACTACAAATTAAGGTGGTGTAAATAGGTTAGAAAACGTTGTGGAAAAAGGAGATAATGCTGGTAATCAGCATTTAGTCTTCTCCCACAATTTTTTACAAAGACTTCTTCCTTGGGGTTGTTAAAAGTCAGGATTATATTATAACAGTTTAAAGCTGTGTCAGTTTTTTCCTAGAATTATTGCATCTAAAGCAAGCTTCTTTAATGTACCAAGTTGCTAGACCATATAAATTTAAATTTAGTATGTAATACTTGTACATTGCCAGCAATAGTTTGTCCTTTGTGTAACTATACCCCAGAAAAGCGAATGGTTTCAGGGGTATACTGGAATCAACCTGTCTGTCCATGTGTCCGTCTTTCTATAAAATACTAGTAATTGTCTGTTTCTGTCAAAGTGCTGGCGGGGGTATTACCCATTACCTTACAATTCCTACTTTTGACGACCCTGAGAAAGAAGCCTTCAGAAAACATTTGTGGAAAAAAAGAAAATGCTGGTTACCAGCATTTTCTCCTTTTCCCACAATGTTTTCTACTTCTCACAAAACAAATTTCAACTTTTCAGTCTATTTTGTTGTCTGCAAATGCTTTCGATTTGGACTAGTTTTAAATATTGTCATTTGGAAAAGTCAAATTCAGTGATTAATTCAAATTCAGTTGAGTTGGTAATAGTTTCGGGTTAATCTTAAATTAGAGTGTACAGAGACATATCATGTGATGCAGAAAGCCCATCGGTTTATAACTAGGTATAGTCAATAAATTTAAACCTACTTGCCATTGATGTTGTTAATGAAAATCTTCCATTTTTTTTAACATTCTTTCAAATTCCAAAGTATGCATGTGTATTTCATTATGTTCACTATTTTAACATACCCTATTTCACCTAAAATAACGTGCTTGGAGATCATGCAAAACACTGACAGTACACTCAAACTTGATAGCCAATTCCCCGAAATTGAAGTGCTATGTATATTGTATAGTCAAGTAAGTATGGCACTGTAATAGTAGCACAACAAGTTCTAAGATCTAAGTTCTAGTCAGTGCTGACTGCAAAGATTTTACTGCCAATCATGATTCTCTTGAACAATAAATAGCATTTGTGATTGTGTTGGACAATGGTCTTTGATACCTTCCTTTCTTAACCCTTTATCACACAAAGCCGACTTTTAACAATGCTAAGAAAAAAGTCTTTTGAAAACATTGTGGGAAAAGGAGAAAATGCTGGTAACCAGCATTTTCTCCTTTTCCCTCAATGTTTTCTACCCTGTTAAGGACAAATATCATTATTATTTGAGCTACCTTTAATATATTGTCTGCCAAAGTTTTGAATTTGGACATGTCCAAAACTTAATTGTATGGTAAAGAGTTAAAGATTTTCAAAGTTAGTTGATAAAACATGTATCAGCCTAAGTTAATAATGTTATCAGAAGTGTAGGTATATTTGGAAAGTCAGAACTTGTATTTGTGACATGCTGGTTTGTGAACTAATTAGGATTACATGTAAGTCACTGCCTAAAGGTTATTTATAAAATATCAGTTTTCAATATTTATCAGTTTGTGTTTGAAAAGTTTTCGTAAGGCTGAGTTTAGAAGTTTGTCACAACAGTCTTTGATTTAAAGAAAAGCCTTTGGGTTGGGTGAGGTGGGGTGAAGGTCTGGGTTGTCTTTAAGGCTCTGGAGTGTATAATACTGCATTGAGAGCTATTGTTTGGGAAGGTGCATTATTTAGGTGAAATACTGTATTTCAAGGCAAGATGAAAAAAGAACTGTTTAAATAGGTGCAATAATCTCTATGGTAGTTCAAACTTCAAAGGTAGATCTTCCTAATGAGTTCAGTGTACATTGATGCTGTAGTTTTCAGATGTTTGAAAGTCTTACCTCTGGGTTATTTTTGCTTTTTTGCTGAACTTTTATTTTTTTTCTCTATTATTTTTTTTTTGCTATATACTATGTACTTTATCCTTTGCTTTCTTTGCTCAATGTGTAACCATACTTTATAGCTTTTATCTATTTATTTGACACTTTACCAAATGACAAAATTTCAGACTGGTCCAAATTGAAAGCACTAAGTCTTGTAGACAACAAAATAAACATAACTCAAAAATTGAAATTTGTTTCCAGCAGGGTAGAAAACATTGTGGAAAAAGGAGAAAATGCTGGTTACCAGCATTTTCTCCTTTTTCCCCACAATGTTTTCAGATGGCTTCTATCTCAGGTCATAAAAACCAGGGATTGTTTGGGAAGCGGTTAATCTTCTACCAAGCAATTCCATGTTTTCATGACGCTAGACGGCTTTTGAAAACATTTTGGGCAATAAAGACAGTGCTGGAAACCAGCATTTCCCTCTTTACCCACATTGATTGCCACCCATTCAAAATCAACATCAATGATTTGAGGGCAACTGAATTTGCCATTGCCGATAACATTTGCTGAAGTTGGTCTGTCCTGTAACTTTGCGTTTTTATAAAGAGTTAACCATTAAAGTGCCTTTAACAGCTATACTTGCCTTTGTGGCTAATGTCGATCAAGGTCAGAATGCACAAAAGTGCAGTCTGATCTCTGATTCACACTGTCTGCTCCGCTGAAACTATACCAACAAAAGCCAGTATTTATTTAAAAGCTCGCTCTAGAAAGAACTTAACATTTTTTTCTAATTCTAATGTTTCTATAATTATGCAAGATCAGACCATATGTTTTGATGAGGTTGGTTTTGATCAACAATCTTCTCAAAAGTATCTAGGTGAATTTGTAATTGGGAAACTTTCCTTTTGAACTCCATTGGCATTATCCTTGGCAGAACAGAAAATATTGTAGAAAAAAGGAGAAAGTGCTGATAACCTACATTTTCCTCTTTCGGATAATGTTTTCATTTCTTCTTCCCAAGGATCATACATTGGATTGCTTGGTAAATAGTTAACCCTTTCCAAAACGACAAGTTTAAGGCTCTTTCAAATTTAGAAAATGTAAAGAGGACAAATTTAAGAAAGGTACAGATGAGTTGTAGCCCCCCTGCTAGGGCAGAAAACATTGTGGGAAAAGGAGAAAATGCTTGCTACCAGCATTTTCTCCTATTCCCACTATGTTTTCAAAAGTAATCTTTTCCAGAGTTATAAAAACCAGAGATTGTTTGATAAATATTTAAAAAGTATGTCTACCTTAGTTTGTCCTTTGTTGTTTGAATGATATACTCATAAGTGACATAAACAAAAAGTGCTGTCTTTCCTGTCTGCTTTAAAGTACTGAGGTACTATAGAGTTGTATTATTTTCTGCTGTATTGAAGAGATTTCTCTTGTACATATGTACATAGCTTATCTAATTTTCTTATAAAGAAATTCTTAACTCTGTTGTTATAAAGAAAGTGTTAAGGTATTGTCTGTCATTGTGTGTGTTGTCTGCATTCTGGTCCTGCTGGGAAATCTTTGACATTTTTGTTTATCTCTGTCATCACGAATGGTCTTAAGGTAAGACCTGTGTAATGGAAAATACATGTAGCTATTTCCTCTAACATATCATCCTGCAAAATTAGCTAAAATTAAAAATGGGTATTATTGAACTACTTTCACCAATTCATTTTTTCCATTTTTTCCTTCTTTGAATTATCATTTATAAATCTAAAACCACTCTATTCTCAATTCAAAAAGAGATAATAATTACCTCCCTTTTCATAAAACTAACTAAAGTATCAAGAAATAATTTCAAGATAGACATAAACGGAATTTCTGATATTTTAGAAATGTGCAAAAATATAATTTCTGCATAAATCCTTATTTATCCTTATTTATCAACCAATTAGAATTTTCACCAGAAGTGCAATACACAGGTCTTACCTTAAATTCAAAATCAAGCTGGTTGTTTAACCCTTTACCAAACAATTCCTGGTTTTTACGACCCTGAGATAGAAGCCTTTTGAAAACATTATGGGAAAAGGAAAATATGCTGGTAACCAGCATTTTCTCCTTTTCCCAATGTTTTCCACCCTGCTGGAAACAAATTTCAATTTTTGAATTGCGTTTCATTAATCATCTGCAAGTACTTTCAATTTGGACCAGTCTAAAATTTTGTTGTTTGGTAAAGGGTTAAGAAATAATCAGTCTGTTTTCTATTGTGGTTTATTGTTTAACAACCCACAGTTGTGAGTTATGAGGAACAATGAATAATTATTGTGCCTCATAACTCACAACATGGTTTATTGAACAATAAACTACGATATATAGAAGATTATTTCGATTCTAGTATGACTGACTTTTAATCAAAGGAAAACAAGCTCATACTTGGAGTGAAAACACAGATGCAGATTATAATCTATTGAATTACTTATTTTGTACAGCATGACATCACTCTTTATAGAATGACATCATTCTACATAGAATAATTAAGAAATAATCTTCTTCCTATCGTGGTTTATTGTTCAATAAACCACACTTGCGAGTTATGAGGCACAATAAATAATCCACGAGGGCGATAGCACTGGAATCTTTTAACCGAAGCTTCCCTAGGCAAGATACTTCCGTGCTCTAACCTGCTACTTGTAAAACCTAGTACATGCAGTATAAATCAGCTGTTTCTGTAATATGTCTGAAAAAATGTTGGAAGTGGCATTGAATGCCATTGAATATTATACATAGGTCAGTATAATCTATTTTTTCCCCAATTTCTACAAGTCAAATTGCTGTTTACAAGCAACAAAACCTGAATGCACAATATACAAAGCTTTTCATGTACATAATTGTTTGATGTTGAGCATACTGAACAAATAGAATGAATTTTTGCAATATTTGACACAGAGTGAGTGTTGGACAAGGCTTTGCATTTTGTCTAGATCTATAGTTTGCTACAATTATGTTCTCTCTTTACCAAATGCCCACATGTTAAACCTCTCCAGGTAGAAAGCATTCGCAGGGAAGATTTCAGATGTGCTCAAATGACAAGATTTGTCCAAAATAGCATTGAAAACATTGTATAAGGTGGAGAAAGTGCTTGTGACCAGCATTTATTCTTTTTCTACAATGTTTTAAAAAGCCGTTTTTCCCAGGATCTTTTTAACAAGGATTGTTTGGTATATGCTTAACTCTTTACCAAACAACAAAATTTTAGACTTGTCCTAATCGAAAGCTTTTGCAGACTTCAAATTCTAACATGACACACGAATCGTAGAGTGACATCATTCTTTATCGAGTGACGTCATTCAATGAGTGGCTTATTCAATGGAACATAATCTTCATCCACGTTTTTACTCTAAGTTTGAACTTGTTTTCCTTTCTTTAAGAATTGGCCATGTTAGAATTGAAATAATCTTCTTCCTATCGTGGTTTATTGTTCAATAAACCATGTTGTGAGTTATGAGGCGGAAACCAGGGATTGTTTGGTAAAGGGTTAACTTGTTCCTGTTTTTTTTTTTTTTTGATAATTTATTTCATTAAGAACCTACAATTTTTGTCTGGTGGGAGAATGCCTTCTAAACATTGGTGCCTTATTTTTTGGCTTTGTATATTTATTCAGATATATATTAGTACTTACACTGTTGCCATTAATTTTGTTTGTATTGAATTCGTGTACATAATGTATGTATCATTTCTGTCATTGAAAGCTTCTCTATGCATTTTGTTTATGATAAGCCCTCATGCAAAAGGGAGTTCTATGTATCTGGAAAACCCCCTTTTTGCAGAGCATGGCTTATAATTATGGCCTGCAACATGCGAAAAGGGGCATTCAGACATTTGTGTGAAGTGTCGTCTCGGATTAGCTTGTGCACTCCGCGCAAGCTAATCTGAGAGAGCACTTTACGACTAGATCTACATTATGTTTCATCCTACAGCAGGCTTGCACAAAACATAAAATAACCCCAAAAACGGAAAGTATCACCTCGGATCAGCCTGTGCGGACTGCATATGCCAATCCGGGACAACACTTTACGTAAATGTCCGAATGCCTCTTTTCACATGTTGCATGCCATATGTAAGCTATATCTGATTGTTACCTGTTCAGCTTTTGGCACTTGAATTGGCATGTTAGTTTATTTTGTTTATTGGTATTTGTATGTTGTTTAATGCCATTTTCATCATTATTTCAGCTACATGTATATAACAGCGGTTAGTACAACTACCTAAACTTTTGTGGTGACTCTTAAGCTAATGACATCCACAACATCTTCCGAATATAAACTTTTTTTTATCTCAATCCAAGGGTGATGGGTATAGATTTTTTGTTTTCTCCGTCTGTCCGCACAGATATGTTCTAAAATTCTGTACGAAAATAAAACTTTAAGGGTTCTGTCGTCTTGTAAACACTTTACACCAAAGTGCAAAAACAAGTGGATTAAACCTTAACTTGCTTATCCCTTTCCCAAACAATAAATTTTGGACCCTTCCAAACCGAAAGAGTTTGCAGACGACAATTTTAGATTTGGAGAAAATGACAGAAAATTCTCAAAAAAGGTAGAAAACACTGTGGAAAAAGGAGAAATTGCTCGTTACGAGCAATTTCTCCTTTTCCCACAGTGTTTTCAAAAGACTTGTACTGCAGACACGTAAAAACAAGGGCTTGTTTGGGAAAGGGTTAATAAGTGTAAAAATAACCCTTTCAAGGTGATAGTAAAAACCCGAATGTTGTCATTTCAAAGTTATTTCGGGGAAAAGATATCTTCTTATCGGACTGTGTAGATGCAAGATCAGACTGCACATTCTGTGCTGTCTGATCTTAATCTACACTGTCCGCAAAAGGTCTGCAAGTTGCGCTTAACAGCCTAAGCATTGAAAGGTGGACAAACCATATCAAATTTTAACTCCCATCTTACTAATATGCATGTATCTACATAGTGATGTGTATATAATTCATATTGTCTTCGATTTCTAACGCTGTTTTCTGTAAAATATATGTACAGGTATATTGGTTGTGAATATCAAACTTACCCTGTGGTTTATTGAATGGCTTTGTTATGTACAGCTGAAATATACTACGCATATTTTATACTCTAGTAAACGCTAACAAATAAAAACAATAGTCCTGAATACTGTTGAGGCATTTTGACTCCTTTCTTTATTCTAGGCATTGATACCATTAATTGAATGGCAATTAATTCAAGCCATTGTATGTATTAGAGTTCATCGACATTCTAGTACCTTAGGTCATATCACGGCGTTCAGCGCACCTATGCATGTATTTCATGGCCTTCTCACACCAATACTGAAACAACTGTCTAAGCCGCTTACTACTTTCTTTCCTCTCATGCATCAGAAATGAAAGACAAAAATCGCCGGAAAAAAGTTTTCCTCCATCGGGTATCGAACCTGCAACCACAAGCTAACACGAACCTCTGTGCCACCCGGCCGGGCTCAATTTTTGGCCCTTTCTACTAATCTACCAAAGTTCGTTTACACCAACCATTTTTAAGGACATTTCTAGTCGTATACTCAAAAATGTTCTAATTGAAATTAACACACGTTCTGATTAGCTGAACCAAACAGTTTAGCCATTGGCTGTACAAATGGTTTAGCCAATCCGAGATTCTGTTACTTTCAAAAACAAGAATTAGACTAAGAATGAAATTAAAATTGGACGGTGAATAGACATCCGAACGCTGGACTACACTACTTTCTTGCAGCTAAGGATTAGTCCGTCTAACACAATTTAAACACGGTCAACAGACAACCGAAAAAAGCAATGGCGTATGGCCAATAACACGCGAAAATGGACATTTGGACGTTTGCATAAAACGCGCAGACTGACCAGAGACCACATTTTCCGTGCTTATGTAATTTACTGTTTACTGAAAGTCTATTGTAAGACAAAATTTAATAAAGTCGTAAAGTGCCGTCTCGGATAAGCCTGCGCAGAGTGCGCAGGCTGATCTGAGACGACACTTTACGCAAATTTACGCAAATGTCTGGATGCCCCTTTTCGGGTAATACAGGCTATTTATTGCGACAACAATGCCCGTTGTTTCATCCGTTGGTGCATTTACGCTATAATGAATTAACCAAGCGTGCTAGATATTTTTTCCAATCGTTGGCATACGAGTACATTGGAATTTTTTCTCCTCGTTGAAGTACGTTTGCGCACGTACACGTTTGCTCTGTGTTTCTTTTTTAAATGTTATTCCAACAAGCAACTCATTCACAACGAGCTGGTTCAATGATCCAAAATGATCCAATTCCGGTTTTTACATGGCCTGTCAATCGAAACGAAATAAGTAAACTTAACAAACTTAACAAAAGTGTAATTCAATATTTAGATAATACATACCCTGTAAGTCTTTTGTTCAATTGGTGTAAAGAATACAGAATGTTGTTGAGTATTCTCATGTAAAATAAAACAAGAACGAGAAAATAAGTAAGACGATAGGTTACGTGATGGCAGGACACATGACAGAGGAGCAGAGAATAGGTTAGAGTCTGTCTGTCTTTTCTCTGTCTGTCTGTCAGTCATCTTGTCTGTCAGTCATTGTGTCTGTCTGTCTGTCTGTTTTCAAACGTCTGCCTATCTGCCTTTCTTTCTGTCTGTTGACCTATACCTCACATAATTCATCGCTTAATTAGACTTGTTTGCTTGCCTTAGATTTCAGATTCTGAACAGTATTTAGAAATGTTGACAGCGTACCATGAACTTTATACCAAAATAAGATTTACTCGAAAATTCTAATACCATATCCAGCATATATCCGACAGAAAGAAAATAAATCGGGAAAATGATTCAGCTTCTACTACTATATATGTTTGTTTGTTGGTTTGTATTGGGATTTAACGGCATTTTAACAGCTCAGGTCATATCATTGCGGTCAGTAACGCACCCATGTGTTTCCTAACTTTCTCACACAAGTCCTGACACAACTCTTTCCAAAGCCACTGACTACTTTTTTCACATGCATCAGGGGTGAGAGGCAAAAAGTCGCAGGAAAGAAGGTTCGCCGGATATCAGAAACCTCCAGGTCACGAGTCAGTAACCAATGAGCAACCTGGCTGGAGATTTTTACCATCACGATGTCCATGAAAAACAAGTCTATTTTTACGGTTTGTATAAATGTGACCTGTCACGCGAAAGGGACGATCCAGAAATTCCGAACTTTATATGAAAACGAGCAAAGATAGTGCAAGTCAAATTAAGTTGATAGTTAAAAAGTTATTGTATAGTAACTAGAACGAACACTTTTCGTACAGAAAATATTACAAAAACGAAAAACGTCGACCCTGCTTAGCCTGCGCAATCCGTGCAGTCTGACCAGGGACGACACTTTTCGCTGTTCCCAGATGGTCCCTTTTTGCGTGACGGGTCACAAATATAAAAATATACAAGAAATAAAAAAAGAAGAATCCATAGAAAAAAATGACTGCTTCTCTGTTCCAATGTTTACAGCACTCGAAGGAGCATTTGACGATCTCGACTATGATAAATCAGGTACCATTCCAAAACAGGAACTGAGGTCAGCGCTACAGTTGATTGGTCAAATACCAACTTTAGAAGACACGATTACATGGTTCGAGGGAACGAGTAAGATGTCATTATATACTTTCATCTGTGTTTGAAGTACCCGTTTTAAATTAAGACTATTTTAAGCCACTTCAGGACTTTTTGCGAACATTGCAGTAGTCTAATCTTGGATCCGCAATGTCCGATACGAAAAAGTATTTCAACAAGTACACGAACGACAAACAACTTTGAAACAGCAACATTTTGCTTTTTACTAACGTCTTAAGTTTGTTTAACAGATAAGTAGGTTAAGGGTTAAAGTTTTTTTTTTTTAATTTACCTTGGCAAAAAATCTTTATGGAGATTCAATAACAACACCTAGACTGCTGTAACTGAAATTCATTGGGCGTATTCCTTTCACTACCCCGAACACTCCGGACATGTTCTAGGTCAATGGAGTATTTTGGAACACTGTGCCTTGTTCTTCAGAAAATGTTCTGACTGTTCTAAATCAATCGAGGTGCAGCGCACCTGATGAACGGCTGCTAGGTGATGCAAGATGGCTGGAATATACCTGAACAATGCTGAAAATGGTCATAAATTCAATACAAACAAACCTAGAAGCATTCCTGCCCATGCCACTGAGTTTGGGTCGATTATTATGTACAACATTTACCATCTTCTACAAGAAGTTTTTTATGCAGAAACAACATAACGTCGATTTACGTCGGAAATGTCGTAAAGTCTACAGCTTGTAAGAAGCTGTAGTTACAAGGTTTTCGAAGTAAACCGACGATGGTTATTTGGGTGATGTTCTAGGGAAGCATATCGTTGATATTCTTCAAAAAAAACCTTGTCACTACAGCTTGTTATAAGTTTTTTTTTAAGTAAACCGATGACATACGATTGAATCGTGAGGTACCATGACATGCAGAAAACTTTGAACCCTGGTCAGGTCGCTTGGAATGTGCAGGCTGGCCTTGGACGATAGTTTTTTTTATATGTGCGTTGATTTAATTTTTCACAGAGCATAACGCATTTATATTAAGACATATGGAAAGCATTTGGGGGACAAAAATTAAATATTCCCCATGCAAAAAAAAATGGAATCTCTACTTTCAGCTAAAGAAGGGGATTTCACGAAAGACGAATTTTTGGCATTTATCGAAGAGCGTGTGGTTTTGAAAACTCGAGATCAAATAGACCAAGAAGTAGCTGAGGCTTTTGAAAAATTTGACAATGATCGAGATTTTTATATCACGAAAGACGAGTTTAAGAAAATTATGACGAAGCTAGGGGACGAACCTCTTACAGAAAAGGAAGCTGATGCTTTACTAGAAGGAAAGGATGATAAACTGAATGTGGCAGGTAGAATTCTTTAATCCTTTACCATACACTGACGACTTTTGACGACTCTGAACAAGAAGCCTTTTCAAAATATTGTAGGAAAAGGGGAAAATGCTGGTAACCAGCATTTTCTCCTTTTCCCACTATGTTTTCAACCCTATCAAACAATATTGCACCATTTGAGCTATACTGGAACTGTGGTCTGCAAATGCTTTCAATTTGGATAGCGCTAAAATTTTGTCATCTTGTAAAGAGTTAAAGATAGTTCAGTACATGTTTTCAGGCAGTTTTCAGCCATTTTTTAAACAAGTTCAACCTTATTTAATGAAACTATAATCAGTCTAGTGTCTCCATGCCAATGCTGCTCCTGATCGCTGCAAGACTATACAGATTGAGACGAATAGAAAATGCCTTTTATTATGAAACCAGTTCTCTCAGTTTCAAGTTTTAATATTTTCTTTTCTCTAGCTGTTAATAATGATGTACTAGTATCTTTTATGATTTGCTTTAGAAAGGTAAGAAAACATTGTGAGAAAAGAAGAAGATGCTGGTTACAAGAATTTTTTTCCTTTTCTTTGCTATTTTCAAAATGATTCTTGACTCGATTCGTTAAAACTCGGGATGCTCGGTAGAGAGTCATCTATTTACTAAACAATCTACACGTTTAAAGATCCTGAAGAAAAAGGTCTTTTAAAAAAGTGCGAAAAAGGAGAAAAATGCTGGTAACCAGCATTTTCTCCTTTTCCCAACAATATTTTTCTACCTTATCAAAGACAGAAATTAAGAAATGAACATAGTAGTGTCAAAAGTACAGGAGGAATCCTCGGTATTCGGAGCAAAATCCTCGGTGAGCAAAATCTTCGGTGATCTGATAACGTCAATCCATTGATTATACGCATCTTTTTTTCAACATTTTGTTTAGTTGTTTTCAGTGCATCGATGACGTCATAAAAGAGCATATAAAATCCATTGATTTTGTATCGCATTTTTTGATGAGTTTTTAGAGAGATGGATGATCAGAAAAAAAGAAAGAAAATATATTGAATAAGTATTACTTTGAAGACCAAAATCCTGCAGCTTTTCGTGGATTGCAAAAGTTGTGGAAAGTGTTAGATCGAAAGTATCTCGTTATGTTTACAAAACATTATGTGTGACAATGGTTGAGCAATCAAGATTCGTATGCATTACAAAAGCCAGTAAGATATCGGTTTTTAAAAGAACGCAAATGTGCGAGTAACATCTTTTAATGAGCATTGGGATATCTTACTGTCCATGGCCAACTTAGCGGAAGAAAATGACGGAGTGCAATTTCTACTATTTGCGATAGACATCTTGTCGAGAAAATTATGGGTACGAACGTTGAAAAACAAAAACGGTGTAAGCTATTTCAGAAGCAATGAAAAGTATTTTTACATCAGCAGAAGCCGAAGAAGATTTGAGCTGATCGAGATCGGAATTTGTTAATCGCTGGTTTAAAAAGCTAATGAAAGGTAAAAATAATTAGTTTTTACGACTCAAAATCCAGCAAATGCTAACTATGTCGAAAGTGTTCAGCGCACATTCAAAGGTTCACTCTACAGAATAACGAGACATATTCACTTGTTTCGTTACATCGATTCTCTACAGAGCGCCATCAGTAATTATAATAACATACCGCAGCGTGGTTTGAATGGTTAAACGCCTATGCAGGTCATTAAAACAAACGATGCTGATGTGTGGGCTTGTATCTATTTGATAAGAAACCAAAGGTGAAAACCAAAACTGTTTTTACTTATAAAGTTGGCGATTTGGTGCGCATATGTTTTACTAAACAACCGTTCCGTCGAGCATATCACTAACAGTGCACTAAAGAGGTTCTTAAGGTGTCTGCAAAAATATTGAAGCAGGGAGTACCCTACATATAAGCCTACACACCACAGGATTTTAAAAAATGACAATATTAAAGGTTTGTTTATGTGGCTGAGTTACAAAAGGTCAATAAAGACGAGAACAGTTTGTGGTTTATTCAGTGAATCATACGAAAGAGGAAGCGAAACATGAAGCTTCAGTACTTTGTCGAGTGGCGAGGATTTCCGAAGACATGTAATAGCCGGATAGACGCAGATAAAACCATCAAGCGTACATACAGACACTCACTCTCTTGCACCACGGATCATTCCCATTCACCTCTGTAGTTGGCTCAGAAAGTAGTCCGTCATCACGTGATATTTTAGTCACATAACCATAATTTAAAACGGAGTCAAAAACGACGGTGAAAGAAAGACCAATCGATTGTTTTGTGCGCCGTTCAAACAGCAAAAGACGAATCAGACTTAGTGGTAGGAAATGTGAAAAAGAGGGTAATTTTGAAAAGCTTAAATGTCTTTTAAGAATGATGACTGTTTTTTTTTTAATTTCACAAACTTAGATCTATCGGTGTGTCGAAACTATTGCCTTCATTCATGTGCGCTGCCATTTCTTATTCCAATTGACGTAAGATTCTGATCTGTAAATAAGTTTGAAAAAAATAATTCTATTGTATACAGGTAAATTCATCAGTTTGAATGCACCTATAATGTATCCGGAATAATATTTCCTTTGTCTACTTTATTACGTTACACAGTTAAACAGTAACAAAACATTTTTTCCTTGGTTTGCCAAGATTTTTGTCATTTAGCCCGTCGCAGAGATGTATGGTGAGGGTAACGAAGGACAACTCTGTTCGGAGATTGACAGGCACTGTTGAAATATGGTCAAGATGTGTTGGCAAATCAAATTCAGTCAGGTCTGAATAATCGACGACGCAGACTCTCCTGGTAATACGCCTCCAAGAGCAGCCCTGATAAGCAGATCGAAAACTTTAGGTTTTCTTTGTTTCACAGACTTGGTTGCCTCAATATATGATTTTTTTTTGATTTTTTATAACGAGCTAAAGAAAAGTTTGATGTACTAAATCTTTTACCGGTCGCCAAAAATTCAACGTGGCTAAAATGAAAAGGATTCGAGACGATTAAAAAAAGATCTGGTTAAAAAAAATGTCATAAATTATACGAGGGAAATATGAAACTAGTACAGAACTGGGATCCTTTTAGACCAAGTGCTCTGTCACTGAGCTACGTATTCCGTTGAATTGACAAATGAACACTTAGTACATTTTTGTGAGAGGTAGAACAAAAAAAACATGGAAAGTTGTTGGTTATCACATATTCATGAAAAACGAGTCGCCTTGTTAATATCTTGGACAAGTTCTAAATTTGGTCATATCGACATATCTTAATTTTTGATTAATTACAGAACACTGTTTATTCATTCTATGTCAAACCAAGAAGTCGGTCTAAAGCCAGCGAAGTTAGCTACGCCGAAAACTAAAGACGTCAACAGAGCTTGTATAATAATAATTTTTTCAGGCCATCAATACCCTCCTGAGAAAGCTTACTCATCTCTGCATTATGCGCCTCGGATGTTACCTCCTTTTGCGTCTACTCTATTTAGGGCTAGCTATACAGGCCTCCTTTTTTTATGCCTAGACTGTTACAAGTCTGTTGAAGTATAGAATACTTTCACAACACCGAAGACGGACAATGAGCGGGAAATCTGAGTTTTTCATGTAGAGATTTTCCATTTCAACATTTATAATGTAGCTAGAACTGGAGCGAATAGTTCCATATAGTTCTAGCATACTCTCCGACCTTTCATTCCTAACAAATAGCTAAATTTCAACAAAGTCGACGCAAAGTTCAGCAATGAGAGACGAGTGAAGCATTTCGCACTGGATTTCATAAACGATTAAAACGAATTTGGTAACATGTTAGGGAATTCTTGGATAGGTGCACTGGCCAATGCAAAATATCTGAAGCACAAATATAAACAACCTGCCTCTTTAAATTTGTTGTTGGAATTTTTACTGATTCTTTTACCAAACAATTCCGAGATGTTACAGTCTTACATACTGTGGGGAAATGAGAAAATGCTGATAATCAACAATCTTTCCATTTTTTTTTTTTTAATTTCAAATTACCTTTTGACAAAAATAAATTAATAAGTGTTTCAGTTGTAGTCAATGGAATGCGTAGCTCAGTGGTAGAGGACTCGCCCTGAGATCTGAAGATAGCAAGTTCGAGTCCTTTAAGTATATCTCTTTTTTTTTCCTCCCGTATTTTGATATTTTTTACCCAATTTTTTGTGTTGTTGTCTCGGAGTACTTTCATTTTAAAAATGTTGATTTTTTTTGTCTTCTTGTAAAGGATTTTTAGTACACAGAGCTCCTCGTTAGCTTGTCATAAAAACCGTGAAAATTGGATTTATATATAGGGGCATACAAGTCAGTAGAACGAAGGAAATACGTGAAAAGATGAATTATCACGCTCTTGTAACTGAATACCCTTTAGAAACGGCGAGAACGAAATCAAGCATACAAACACATCCAATTGTTTAAGTTGGGGAATAAATAGCAGCGCTATATAGAAAGAGCTAAGCTGAATCATTTTTTGCAACAAACTGTTTAAACGCAAGAGTTGCAAGCCCAAATCATTGTTAAACACCAACAACTTCTACTTTTCCACAATATTTTCTACTCTTTGGAAGATAAACATATTCGTTCCATCTAGTTTGTAGTTTTCTAATGGACATGTTTAAAAGAATAAATTCTAGTCTGGAAAAACAGCTGGTAGTGTGAATGAAAGGGTGTGCTTTGTAATAAGTAAAGCAAGATCAGAAACATATGTCAAGTTGCACTGTTTGTACCGATATTCACGACTCATATTATAAATGAATAGAGTGAAAGACAAGATACAAAAAACAACCAATTATAGGACCATTTGTCAAAGAAACTCTCTTTAATTTTACCTAGGGTACGATAATTAAGGGGTCGAACAGCTTTCACACAAAAAAAAAATCTTGATTTCGATTACAAAAAAAAAAGCCATCAGAAAAGGGGACCGAAAGTTTAACTCATTATTTTGACTATTTTTTATCATTTTTGGAGCGCCAAAAGCTTTCCGTGTTATCCAGAGCAACTCCAATTAACCTTTGGCAGCATGAAATTACAAGAATTGCATCTCTTGTGCTTGCAAATTGAAATTTTTCCATGTGGTCCCTCTTTTCGTGCTGCAAAAGTTTTTGTTCAACATGGATGGATGTCGGCGAAAACTATCACAGCACCTTAAAAGGGGTATTCTCCTTGTCGCGCACTTGTTATTGGGTACCTATTGTAATGCCGCAATTGGATTTGCACGAGCAGTTTGATTTAGGCTTCCCCCCTTTCATGGGGTGGAGGTATAAATATATCCTAAAGCGCCCATGTAGCTCGTGCAAATCCAATTGCGGCATGACAATAGGTACCCGATAAAAAGTTACACTGAATACGCGGCAAGGTGAATTCCCCCTTTTAAGGTGCTGCGAAAGTGTTCGCCGACATCCGCCCATATTGAAGAAAAACTTTTGCAGCACGAAAAGAGGGACCAGATAGAAAAATCTGAATTTGCAAGCACAAGAGATGCAATTCTTGTAATTTCATGCTGCCAAAAGTTAATTGGAGTTGCTCTGGATAACACGGCAAGCTTTTGGCACTCCGAAAATGATATAAAATAGTCGAAATAATGAGTTAAACTTTGGGTCCCCTTTTCTGATGGCTTGTTTTTTGTAGTCGAAATCAAGAAATTTTTTGTGAAAGCT
The DNA here is from genome assembly GCA_943736015.1 of Tridacna crocea. Lineage (NCBI taxonomy): Eukaryota > Metazoa > Mollusca > Bivalvia > Cardiida > Cardiidae > Tridacna > Tridacna crocea. Next base: position 29,645,794 of record OX031063.1, read on the forward strand.
GTTCGTCCCCTTAATTATCGTACCCTAGGTAAAATTAAAGACGGTTTCTTTGACAAATGGTCCTGTTATTGGTTTTTACTTTGTATCTTGTCTTTCACTCTATTTATTTATAACATGAGTCGTGAATATCAGTACAAACAGTGCAACTTGGCATATGTTTCTGATCTTGCTGTACTAATCACAAAGCACACCTTTTCATTCACACTGCCAGCTGTTTGTCTAGACGACAATTTTCTTTTTAAACTTGTACATTAGAAAACGATAAACTTGATGGAACGAATAGGTTTATCTTTCAAAGGGCAGAAATCATTGTGGAAAAGTAGAGGTTGTTGGTTTTTAACAATTATTTGGACTTGCAACTCTTGCGTTTAAACAGTCTATTGCAAGAAAATTATTCTGCTGAACTCTTTCTATGGCGCTGCTAAATTTTTTCCAAACTTAAAAAATTGGATGTGTTTGTATGCATGATTTCTATCTCGCCGTTTCTAAAAAGTATTTCAGTTACAAGAGTGTGACAATTCATCTTTTCACGTATTTCCTCTGTTTCACTGACTTGTATGCCCCCTATATACAATTCCAATTTTCACGGTTTTATGACAAGCTAACAAGGAGTTCTGCGTACTAAAAATCCTTTACAAGAAGAAAATATAAATCAGCCTGTTTAAAATGAAAGTACTCCGAGACAACAACAACAACACAAAAAATTGGAAAAGAAAATGTCGAAATAAGGGAGGAAAAAAGAAATGTTATAGTTGCAAGACTCGAACTCGCTATCAAGAGATCCCAGGGCGAGTGCTCTACCACAGCGCTACGCATTCTTTTGACTATGAATGAAACAGTTATTACTATATTTTTGGGAAAAGGTAATTTGAATTAAGAAGAAAAAAAAAATGGAAAGATGTTGATTTTCAGCATTTTCTCATTTCCCCACAGTGCTTTCTCAGGCCTCAATGTGTAAGGCTGTAACAAATAGGAATTGTTTGGTAAAAGAATCAGTAAAAAATTCCAATTGCAATTCTTGTAATTTCATGCTGCCAAAAGTTAATTGGGGTAGCTCTGGATAACACGGCAAGCTTTTGGCGCTCCGAAAAATGATGTAAAATAGTTGAAATAATGAGTTAAACGTTCGGTCCCCTTTTCTGATGGCTTGTTTTTTTGTAGTCGAAATCAAGACATTTTGTGAAAGCTGTTCGTCTCCTTAATTATCGTACCCTAGGTAAAATTAAAGACGGTTTCTTTGACAAATGGTCCTGTAATTGGTTGTTATTTTGTATCTTGTCTTTCACTCTATTTATTTATAATATGAGTCGTGAATATCAGTGCAAACAGTGTAACTTGGCATATGTTTCTGATCTTGCTTTACTTATCACAAAGCATACCCTTTCATTCACACTGCCAGCTGTTTTTCCAGACGACAATTTTCTTTTTAAACTTGTTCATTAGAAAACGATAAACTAGATGGAACGAATAGGTTTATCTTTCAAAGGATAGAAAACATTGTGGAAAAGTAGAGGTTGTTGGTTTTTAACAATTATTTGGACTTGCAACTCTTGAGTTTGAATAGTCTGTTGCAAAAAATGATTCAGCTGAACTCCTTCTTTGGCGCTGCTAATTTTTTCCACAACTTAAAGAATTGGATGTGTTTGTATGCTTGATTTCGTTCTCGCCGTTTCTAAAGGGTATTTCAGTTACAAGAGTGTGACAATGCTTATAATTCCAATTTTCACGGTTTTATGACAAGCTAACAGGGAGTTCTGTGTACTTAAAATCCTTTACAAGTAGAAAATAAAAATCAGCCTGTTTAATGAGAGTACTCCGAAAAACAACAACACAAAAATTTGGGTAAAAAATGTCAAAATAAGGGAGAAAAAAAAATGTTATAGTTGCAGAACTCGAACTGGCTTTCATGAGATCTCAAGGCGAGTTCTCTACCACTGAGCTACGCATTCCATTGACCATAAGGTTAAAAAACACTTATTAATATATTTTTGTGAAAAGGTAGTTTGAAATAATAAAAAAAAAAGATGGAAAGATGTTGATTATCAGCAGTTTCTCATTTCCCCACAATGCTTTCTCAGGCTTCAATATGTAAGGCTGTAACAACTAGGAATTGTTTGGTAAAAGAATCAGTAAAACATTCCAACAACAAATTTGAAGAGGCAGGTTGTTTATATTTGTGCTTCAGATATTCTGCATTGGTCACTGCAACTATCCAAGAATTCCTTCACATGTTACCAAATTCGTTTAAATCGTTTATGAAATCCAGCGCGAAATGCTTCACTCGTCTCTCATTGCTGAACTTTGCGTCGACTTTGTTGAAATTTAGCTATTTGTTTGGAATAAAAAGTCGGAGAGTATGCTAGAACTATCTGGAACTACAATTCTAGCAACATTATAAATATTAAAATGGAAAATCTCTACATGAAAAACTCAGATTTCCCACTCATTGTCCGTCTTCGGTGTTGTGAAAGTATTCTATACTTCAACAAACTTGTAACAGCCGAGGCATAAAAAAGCAGGCCTGTATAGCTAGCCCTGAATAGAGTAGACGCAAAAGGAGGCAACATCCGAGGCGTATAATGCAGAGATGTGTAGGCTTTCTCAGGAGGGTATTGATGGCCTAAAAAATTATTGTTATACACGCTCTGTAGACGTCTTTATTTTTCGGCGTAGCTGAATGCGCTGGCTTCAGACAAACTTTTTGGTTTGACATAGAATGAATAAACAGTGTTCTGTGATTGGTCAAAAATAAAGATGTGTCTATTGGACCAAATTTAGAACTTGTCCAAGATATTAACAAGGCAACCATTCTGACTCGTTTTTCATGAATATATGATAACCAACAACTCCCCATGTTTTTTTTCTCTATCTTTTTACAAAAATGTACTAAGTGTTCATTTGTCAATTCGATGGAATACGTAGCTCAGTGAAAGAGCACTTGCTCTAAAAAGATCCCGAGTTGTGTACTAGTTTCATATTTCCCTCATAATTTATGACATTTTTTTTAACCAGATTTTCAGAAGGGCTAAATGACAAAAGCTTTTCAGAAAATCCCTTTTTTTACATTTCCTACCACTAGAAGTCTGATTGGCCTTTTGCTGTTTGAACAGCACACAAAACAATCTTTCACGGGCGTTTTTAACGCCATTTTGCGTTATGGTTATGTGACGAAAATATCACGTGATGACGGACTACTTTCTGAGCCAACTACAGAGGCGAATGGGAATGATCCGTGGTGCAAGACAGTGGGTGTCTGTATGTACGATCGATGGTTTTATCTGCGTCTGTCCACTTATTAAATGTCTTCGAAAATCCTTGCCACTCGACAAAGTACTGAAGCTTCTTGTTTCGTTTCCTCTTTCGTATGATTCACTGAATAAACCACAAACTGTTCTCGTCTTTATTGACCTTTTGTAACTCAGCCACATAAAACAAACCTTTAATATTGTCATTTTATAAAAGCCTGCAGTGGGTATATATAGGGTACTCCTTGCTTCAATAATTTTGCAGCCACCTTCAGAACCTCTGTAGTGCAATGTTGGTTATATGCGCGACGGAACGGTTGTTTAGTACAACATATGCGCACCAAATCACCAACTTTTTTATAAGTAAAGACAGATTTAGTTTTCACCTTTGGTTTCTTTTTCAAATAGATGTAAGCCCACACATCAGCTTCGTTTGTTTTAACGACCTGCATAGGCGTTAAACCATTCAAAACACGATGTGGTGTGTTATTATAATTACTGATGGCGTTCTGTAGAGAATCGATGTAACGATACGAGTAATTGTGTCTCGTTATTCTGTAGAGTGAACTTTTGATCATGGGCTGAACACTTTCGACATAGTTAGCATTTGCTGGATTTTGAGTCGAACAAGCTAAATATTTTCATCTTTCATTAGCTTTTTAAACCAGCGATCAACAAATTCCGATCTCGATCAGCTCGAATCTTCTTCGGCTCTGCTGATGTAAAACACTTTTCATTGCTTATGAGACAGCTTTCGCCGTTTTGTTTTTCAACGTTTGTACCCATAATTTTCTTGACATGATGTCTATCGCAAATAGAAATTGCACTCCGTCAAACATGTTTTCTTCTGCTAAGTTAGCTATGGACAGTACATCTATATCCCACTACTCATTAACAGATGTTACTCGCACATTTGCGGTCTTAAACCGATATCGTGCTGGCTTTTGTAATGCATAAGAATCCTGATTGCTCGACCATTGTCACACGTAATCGATCGTAAACTAACGGGATACTTTCGATCTAACCCTTTCCACAACTTTTGCGGTCCACGAAAAGCTGATGGGTTTTGTTCTTCAAAGTAACACTTAATTGATATATTTTCTTTTTTTTTTTTCTAATCATCATCTCTCTAACAGCTCAACAAAATATTGAAAAAAAAACATGCGTAAAATCAATGGATTTTATATGCTCTTTTATGACGTGATCGATGCACTGAAAACAGCTAAACAAAAGATTGAAAAAAAGATGCGTAAAATTAATGGATTGACGTCATCAGATCACCTAAGATTTTGCTTACCGAGGATTTTGCTCAACGAGGATTTTGCTCCGAATACCGGGGATTCCTCCTGTACTTTTGACACTACTAACCATTTGTGCTACATTTAAAACAAAGTCTGCTTTCAGTTTGGTCGCGTCCTAAATTTTGTCCTTTAGTAAAGAGTTAATTGTTCATCACGAGACAAAGGATTAGACTAGTCTATATTTATATGTATGATGTGAACAACAAACTTGATCGTCTGATTGATTAATGAAATCCTTTTCCAAACGACAGACTTGGACCAGACCAAATTAAAAGATTTTACCGACGACAATTTAAATGTTATACAAAATTTTAATGATGAATTTCGTTTATGAAAGGATAGAAACAGCTGGTTACCAGCATTTTCTCCTTTCCGTACCGTGTTTTCAAAAGCCTTCTTTCCCAGCATCGTAAAAACTAGGGATCGTTTGGGATATGGTTATAACATTTGAATAGATCTGCAAGGAAATTGGGACCAAGAGATGGGACAGTTCTGTGAAAGGACAGAAAACATTGTGAAAAAAAAAAAGAAAAAACAGATCCTTGGCAATTATTTCTTTAAGAGCGCAAATAAAAGAATTATGTTTTCGAAGCGTACAAACAATACCTTTTGCTATAAATCTGTGTGAATACCGAATAGAAAGCTTTCTGAACAGGATTTTTTCATTTAATGATTCGCTGTTTAACATTTCTTTTCCACATTTCTTTTCAGAACTATCAAAGTTTTTCCTGGACTGATATGGCTAAACCATCCCTTTCAAAGTACATGTTCAACCTGCTATGCTTAAAATATTACCAATCAGTCTCGTATTTTAAAGATTCTTACGAAATATGGGGTGCGGCCGTAAATCTCGTGGACATTTGCAAAAATTCTCAGCAAATTTACAAATTAGACGCAGAAAACTTATAGCATCATAGAGAGCAAATTTTTCTCAGCCGACAGGCTGCAGCTACTACAAGCAGTTTTTCATTCATTGGTCTAAGACTGCGCATATCGAGAAGAATCCGGAACAGGTGCCGACATCATTATGACGTCAAGATATCTTTTTACTTTTTCAAATTGTATTGACATTTCAAATGCTTACTGAAGAACCAAAATGTGATTGTGAGAATATTAAACACAATTCAGATCTTCTAGAAATGTTAACCTTTTGCTTTGTGTACAACACATTTTTGGTCCGACAGTTCCCTAACGCTGACCTACTATCCTCTTCCGTTATGGTACTCTCCGAATCCACCAATTCTGCGTTAATGATAGCTGCAGGATCTGTATTCAACAACCATTCTTAAGAACATTCGTAGTCTTATTTTTCAGAATTTTGTTAGTGCGATAGTAATAGATCTTCTGATTGGCTAAACCATTCGGTTTAGCCAATCAGAATTCTGTTACTTTCACTGTTAGAAAACCTTGAAGAGTAAGACAAAGAATTCTCTTAAGAAAGGTTGGTGAATACAGACCCAGCTGACCACCCGAATCTTTCGTCATCGTCGGTTGATATTTGTTGACCCTTTCAATTCTTAATCTCCTGTGTCACTTGTAAACCAGTGAGCTACATACAGCTAACTTTCCTATAACTTCAGACAGGGTTTTCAAGGTATCTAAAGGTGATTTTCCAAGTTTGGCGCAAAATTTTATAACAGACCGTTGTTCAACTACGTCAAATTCCGCCATGTTGACTTACACGTAGTTCAACGTATTTAGCCTTAGGTAAACCATGATTGACTACGTTGCACTACATAATAAAGCGACCATATCTTCTCACACTTGTGACCTCACAGCAAACTACCGGAAGTCACGATTTTTTTTAATTAACGACTTTCAGACAAGTGATAATCCGAAGTTTAAACCTCCATATCTCGTGAAGTAAGCATCACAGAACGCTATTTTTGTCTGTTAACATACTCTAGGCTAGTTTTATCCGATTTTGAAGTAAAACGTTTGGTCTAGGTGTTGTCCTTTAAGTTTCAGACGGCGCAAGACAAGGAAATGTTTCATCATATGAACAAGTTGGCTTCTCTACAAAAGAAGCCAGGAGAAGTCAGCATCAGTGTTTTCAAATCGTTTATTGGCTTTTAATTTCAACATAGTTTGGTACATATAAACAAACATGTAAAGGACCGCTCCGTAGAAATCTCGTAAATTATGCTTTACATGACGGTCATTTGATCCTCTTGTCCCATTTTCAAGACGCATGATCTTGTGCAGCGGTCTTTTTTCTCTTTTTTAACGAAATTCTTCTTATTTTTTACTTCTGCTTAGATTTATTTGTTTGATTAAAAATTGGAATTATTCGCAGCCATGGTAAATTAGTGTAACAAATCTTTTCTGGAATTCTCCTCATATAAAAATAAACCTATCCATTTCCGGTTTCGAGTTTTTTATTTCGCTTTTATTTACAAACCATGCGAAACAGACTGTGTATCAGAACGGTTTCGCAAGAAAAATGGATTTAGACAGCAAATTCTGTGGCAGTCTTCCTTTTAAAGTCACCACTGCTGGAGAGGTCCGATGACCCCTCCAATAAAGCTTTGTGAAAGGGAAGGGGTGCAAAAGGATTACGTTACAATTGGCCTGCAAGAAGCGAAAAGGGGCATTCGGCCAATTGCGTAAAGTGTCGTGTCGGATCAGCCTGTGCACGCAGTCCGCATAGGCTAATCCGAGACGGCACTTTACGACTACATTAGATTTTGCCCTAATGTAGATCTGATCAAAAACAGAAAATTACATAAAAAGACAAAGTGGCGTTTCGGATCTGCCTGCTCGGATAGCGCAGGCTGACCCGAGACGACACTTTACGCAAATGTCAGAAAGCTCCTTTTCGCGTGTTGCATGCCATATGAATTTTGCTCTGTCAAAGGGGGGCTTAATACATTTGCAAAAAATATCGACCCATGAGAGCCTGCACACTCTGCTCAGGCTGACAGGGGCCGAAGTCTTTTTGCTATTGGTCAATTTTGTGCATGTCAAAGGAACAGTCTACCTTATGATTATGTAGGTTCTTACAAAACGTGGATTTCATGGATCCATAATTATGTGATATCTTCCCCAGTATGATGTATAGCCACGACATGTTGGTTCACGGTACAAATTGCTTCGAGTTTATTCGTATTTTTCTGTCATAGCAGAAATCGGCGCGCTATAGCGGCTTCTCTGGTCTCTGTTTTGATAGTAAATATCTTAAATTGAACATTTCTGTGCCTCAACCAACTTTATTTTTCGAAATAAAATATTACAATGGAAGAAAAATGTACTGGAAGTGAAAACGATGTCATTGGCATTTACATGCTTAACACTATTTACCCCACCCTATAAAATCCTTCGTTTCAAGCAGTCTTACTTCATAACATGTATAATGACGTATACAAATCATCTGCTAGGTCATGTGGCAATATTTTCTTATCATGTGACTGCAAATTTGCGCCAAGTATATAGAATTGTATTGATGTTTAAAAACAAACCATCAAAGTAACATGCATCAAATTTAGAATGGCACCGGGACAGTGGTGAAAGTCAAGGTTGATTTTCTTTCGAGTGTTTACATGAAACTCCATCATATTTTCTATGATGCTAACTAAAAGATGAAATTAAAAACAATATTTGGTGATTTATTCTATACTCTGCTGAAATTTTGACTTTTTCTTGATGGGACCGTAACTACCGTGAACGAACAAACCGCTATATACGGAGGTGCAGTAAGTCCCTTATTGACAGAGGACAGCTCATAAATTATAAAAGAAAAACTAACTTTATGTAGTGCTCGTAATGACAAAATCGACCGACAGTATTGATTGTAAAGTGATCGGACCTTACTTATTTGTGCTCGGTGAAATTTACAATACGCTAAACCCTTAGCTTTAAAAGCCCCCTCCAACTATTTTACCTTTGCAGCCAGTGCAGATTAAAATCAGACTGTACAAATCCTGCAGTCTGATTTTTGATCTGCAATGTCTGTTCTATCGAAATATCATATACAAAAGCAAGCTCAGTATTTAATTCATTCGTATCTTATTTTCTAGACTGAGAATCATCTGGTTTATTTGACGCTCGAGTGTTAAACAAACGTTTATCGCGTAATATTTATTTGAATACACGTAAGGAACCTAAAACTACGGGTCTTATTATTCGGTTTAATGAGAAAAAAGATTTTACATACGGCTATATATGAGATAGAGAATACTTAAAATACAAGTATTAACGTAAAACGATAAGAAAGGATACTAAAATGGATCTCAAAGCAGCTTAGTTTGCGATTTTAAAAAGAAAATAAGAATTTATGTGCCACTGTAAAGGCCCTATTTAAATACGAGACAGGCAACATTTATTGAGATTTAACGAGGACAAGAGCCCTATTTCGAGACCCAAGGATCTCTCATGGTGCAAAATGACACAGGTGGGTATAAATTTTACTTTATCATGAAATTTACACTCTTCTAATATTTCGTCGGTCTATATGTTTGCAAATTGTATAATTCTGGTTTGTAATTTTAATTAAGGCATAATTTCCACCAATGCAAATTTATGTTTTCTCCGCGTAAACTCTTCACCTCACTGTAAAATTTTACGTTCGACTTTTTTGAAAACTTTTTTATTAGAGCTCTTTGAGCTCTTTAAATAGAGCTCAAATCATGGAATTTGTCTGTGAGAGGCTAGAAAACATTGTTGGAAAAGGAGAAATTTCTTCTTATGGCGAAGAGTCTTAAATTAGATAGAGAGTGCAATCAGGTGGCGCGAGTTTGTAACCAGGAGTACTAAGCACTGTTTGTGCAATTTGATCGCTATCTACGGTCTACCTGTATCAGCTACACTTCCGCAGAGCTCCAGATAGAGGGAGTGATTTTGATTTCAAAATTAAAAATATTAATTAATCTCCAAAGTAAATCCTGTGTTGTGGGTACTCATTAGAATCGTCTCATCGAGACGATTCTAATGAGTACCAACAACATAGGGTTTGGAAAAGAAATAATGGATTTAGAACACCATCACTCCTTCTTATTTGGAGCCCTGACTACCGGTATGCGAATGAAGAATTAGAATTAGCGTAAACTCCTAATCGAGTGTAAAAGTGTCATAAACTAAAATTTATGTAGTAATCTCTGAAAAATCTATATCTCCAACCAAAACACGTACCACTTGAAAATGTCATTTCGGAAGGATATATTTATAGTCTAGGTCTAATCATAGTGAAAGGTCAGGGGCATAGCTTAATAAGCTTTTGGATTACAAATGTCATCAAGGTCTGAATTTCTGGAGAATGAGAGGGAGAAAATATCGACACTTTGACTGGTCCAAAGTTGATCTTACTAAAGTGTAACCAAGATCAGAGCGCATGTTCTGTGTACGCTACTTTGTTATGTAACAGTGTAAAAACACAGTTCAAAAATCAACATTGGTTTTCCCACTCGAAACAGTTAAACCTTAGGCTGCTAAGCGCGACTCACTGCCTTTTTTGCGGACAGTATAGATCAAGATCAGATTGCACAGAGCATGCAGTCTGATCTTTCATCTACACTGTCCGAGAAGGAGATACTATTCCCACGAAACATTATCTTAAAACGCCAATGTTTGTGTTTTTACGATCAAGTTAAAAATCTCATTTTAGTTATTCAGCAAGATAATCGTTAATTCAGAGCTGGACGGATGAAGCTCTTCACTGATACGACCGGCTTAAGCAGTTAGTTCTTCCGGTCTGTGTAGATCAAGAACAGGCTGCTTGTAAAGTTTAGGTTGATCTTGAATCCAAACCAAATCCAAAAAGTGATAATTTGGTAACTATTGTCGATTCGTAATTCCATCCCTCGAAAAGACAGTTGACTTGCTTCATTGGTGAAGAAAAAATTTAGACAATCCTTATTTTAGACACTCGCACGCTAAAACACAATACATTCAGTGAAGCTCGAACCTCGGGCCTCCAGGCTTCGGCTCCGGAGCATGGAACACCCACATAAAGTATGGACAGCAAACTAGAGAAAAGTAAAGGGTTGGAAAAAGGAAAAGTGTTATGTTTTTTTTTTCTGCTTAATATTCTATAAATTACTGTCAAACATTGCAACCTTTAGCCCTTTACCTGATACGCAAATTTGAGGCTCTTCCATTTCAGCAGCAAATAAAGATGTGATGTTAAAACTATTGACAAATGAGGATACAAATATCTGATTGAGTGGAAAACATTGTGGGAAAAGGAGAAATTGCTCGTTACGAGCAATTTCTCCTTTTCCCACAATGTTTTCAAAAGCTGTCTGTTGTTGATACGTCAAAATGTGTATCTATGGAGTAAAGGGTTAAAACATAAATCTTCAAGTACAATAAGGTACCCTACTCTAACATGACCTTCTCAAGGATATCTAAGACTTTTAGTTACCCATCCTTTTTTTATATTCAAGGGTGTTTAACTCTTTACCACACAATCCCGACTATTAAATGATCCTGAGAAAGAAAGCCTTTAAAAACATTGTGGGAAAAGGAGTAACCACATGTTCTCCTTTTCCCACAATGTTTCCTACCCTTTTTAAAAATCAAATTTCAATTTTTAGTTCGCATTTATTTTGTTGTCTGCGAATGCTTTCAATTTGGACTAGTCCAAAGTTTTGTTGTTTGGTAAAGAGTAAATCTACATTAACCTAGAGAGAGAGGACTTTTTATGTCACTTTAAACTGCTTAAGGACGCTTGTGCTAAAAATCATCAGCTCGAGCTAATTCACGGCGGGGAATCACGTGACACAACAACAACAACAATGACCGATATTTGAAAACATTCCCCGACTTCAGGTAAGAAAATCTTCAATAATTCCGTTAATACATGACTGATTGGAATTTGGTTTGAAGCAGAGAAGGCGGAAGGACTCCAGGGATTTGCTTGATGTGTTAGATTTTTTAAAAAACACCTGATAAAAAAGTTATTGACGAGCAAACAAATTATCCAGGGTAAAAAATTTGTTTGCTCGTCAATAATTTTTTTATTAGGTGTTGTTTAAAAAATCTAACACATCAAGCAAATCCCTGGAGTCCTTCCGCCTTCTCTGCTTCAAACCAAATTCCAATCGGTCATGTATTAACGGAATTATTGAAGATTTTCTTACCTGAAGTCGGGGAATGTTTTCAAATATCGGTCATTGTTGTTGTTGTTGTGTCACGTGATTCCCCGCCGTGTAATTGAAAGGCACAAACTTTATAATTTACTGCAACGGGACACTTCCATCTTCATTATTTGCATCACTTATGATGATGAGAGAGGGAGACAGACAGACAGACAGACATTTTTCAGAATATTCTTGGTCAAAGTCTCCAGAATTTTCTAAATTTGAAAGTAACGCAACTTCTGATTGGCTAAACCAAATGGTTTGGCCAATCAGAAGTTGTGTTATTTTCAAATTTAGAAATTTTTGGAGACTAAGACTAAGAATATTCCTAAAAATGGTTGGCGAATACGGGCCCTTGGCCTGTATTTACCAACCATTCTTGAGAATATTCTTAGTCCTCATCTGTGCAAGATTTCCCAAATTTGTAAGAAACATAACTTATGATTGGCTAAACTGAATGGTTAAGCCAATCGGAAGTTGTAATACTTCGAAATAGAGAAAATTCTGGAGAATAAGACAAAGAACGTTCTCAAGAATGGTTGGTGAATAGGAGCCCTGAAAGGGTGAATAGGGGCCCTGAAAGTATTAGAATGATAACGTGGGAATTTGATCATTCTGTTTATTGGATAAATTCTTGATCTTTTTCCGGACAATAATGTCGAAAATTACATAGGATCTGGCACAGGAAGGGAGAGATGTTGTCAATATCTACTTAAATGTGTTGGAAACTGATCCCTAGAAAGATATATGTTCATTGCAGGAATGTCTACTGAAAAATTAAAATCTCTATTTCCGATGTTCAGTGTACCGATGTAATGAGGTAATAAATTCCAACCCTTTAAAATTCTAGTCAAAACTTTATGCAGTTTGATCTCTAAATAACGACGGGTGCTTGATATAGTCTCGATATTCCAACCACGATTCATTTAGAAAGAAGAAGTCGAACCATCAAATAATTGAAAGCGTTTGTACTGCGACACGCGAAAAGGGACTTTCGGATATATGCGTGAAGTGTCTTCTCGGAACGACCTGCATAACCCGCGCTGGCTAATCCAAACGACTTTCCGTTTTCATGTAATTTTCTGTTTTGCACAATTCTACTGTACATAGAATAAATTTTATTGTAGTCTGAAAGTGCCGCCTCGGATTAGTCTGCGCGGACTACGCAGGCTGAGACAAGACGACACTTTAAGCAAAAGTCGGAATGCCCTTTTTTGTGTGTTGCAAGCCATTTCCAGGTGCATTCAGATAACGGTACCTATCTTCTGGTTACTTGCATGAGCGTTTTCAAGAGTTCCCTAATTTTCTGGAAATATCTGATATTCCCTAAGAGCAGAGCCTTTATTCACCAACCGTCTTGTATTTTCATACTGACTTCAAATCATGACAGAAATGGTATCTTTGAATGGCTAAACCATTTGACTATGCTCTGGCAAAAAGGGACTAAATGTATCTCGATTCTATATTCATACCAAGCTAGTCATTTTAAAATTATTAAGATTGTCATCTTTGCAATAACATCCATACTTTTAATTGGTATGCTATAAATACAAATACACCCGCTTTGTTTTCTTTTAGGCTTTAGCAAAATAACGTTACACTGTTCATTCAATACAATACGCAAGTCCCTTTCGTAATTGAATCATCGGGATAAAAAAGTCCATATCATTCCATCCATTTCGCATTCTCGGAGTTTAATCTTAATTATTCATCTGTCAACATGTGAAAGTCAATTATGAAAGCTACTTTAATCGGGAACATCTTTTAATGTCTCCCCAAAGGACAATTCATATAGGCCATACTCTGGCAAAAGGGTATTGAATAGAGTTTATTTCATCAGCTTGTGGTTAATATTTGCCGAAAAAAGGAAAGGTATGCGAAAATAACAAGTGCCGTAATGAACGAGTTATTTTCGCAAGCTAATCTGGTTCGATACTTTTTGCAGATGCTTGAAGCCCCCTATTTACATAGCATGGCTTATATGTTAACAGTACAAAATAGATGAGACTGTCTGAAACATGTGGTCTGATCGGTGCACTGCACAGTCGACTTATCGTGAATAATTACTGTCATCACTAACACAAAAGATGATTTCAACAGATTCTGAGTATACATGTACATCAAAAGACTTGCAATCTATAGTGTTTTTTTGTCTAGACTTACATCATTTCAAGGTCCTATACGTAATGTATGATCCTATCTTTATCTTTGAAACAATCAGGGGTCTTTGGCTAAATAATACATCTACTCTGTCATATCAAGATCCTATATGCAATGTATGACCCTATCTTTATCTTTGAAAAAATCAGGGCTCTCTGGCTAAATAATACACGTACTCTGTCATTTCAAGATCATATACGTAATGTATGATCCGATTTTGATCCTGAAAACAGAGTAGCCCTCAGATAGCTTAGTGTTTACTATCTTAGTGCGAAATATATATACCTACGAAAATGCTCGAAAAACTATTTTTCATGCTCAACTCAGCTAGGCATTTACTCCCCAAAAAATCTATCTTTATCATTACAGAGGCTGTCCGAGGGACTCAAGGAAGGTAATTATGTTAAAGAATATCTCGAAAGATCAGCAGGTGCATAAATCAGATCTATGTACGAGTCGTATATCGGTCACATTTTATTGTTGATCAACTAGAGGGTTAAATGCACGAAACAACAGAAATGAACTAATATAGCGACTTTATGCTGTTTAAGCCTTACAGACCTAAAGAAAAATGAATGAGAGGCCTGTGATACTGCCACTTTACACCTATTATTCTCTGATGTACAGAAGCCACCGTAATGGCTCCACTGAATAAAATATTACTACAAATAAGGCCAGTGTATCGGTCACATCTAAATTTCAATATAGAAAAAAAGTACAGCTGAAGGACTTAAGAATATCTCAAGAAATATAAGATAGCAAAGATACATGTTCATTCTTCATACTTTGATCTTGTTCAAATGGAACTTACACATAAGCTATCTCAATTTTTTTAGTTGTTACTTTGATGATGATTATTGTCTCAAGTAATTTCAGACAAACCCTTATTGATTTAATTTATAAATTTTTCAGCACTGAGAAGTTCCTTCGATAGAGTAGATAGAAAAAAGACTGGATGGTTGGACATTAACGGTGTTCGCCAGGTGCTACAGTTGATTGGACAAAACCCTACCACAGAGGAAATGAGAGTTTACTTTTCAAAAGGTAACCTTTTATCTCTTGTATAGAATGTTATGGGGCATAGTGACATGTTTCGTCGACAGTGTAAATGTAAAAGCAGGTGGCACGGTACGTGATGTACTATCATGAATCTTAACTGCTATTTTGCCTGCAACACGCGACAAGAGAAATTCAAAACATTTTCGAAAAGTGTATATCTTTAACGAAAACAAAAGGGATAAATCAGATTATCAAAATTCCAGGCCCTCTCTTGTCCAAAGAAACTATTGAAATCAGGCGGTGTAGATATGATATTCGATTTTACATTCTGTGTAGACTGAAACTGTCAAATGAAGGACAGAAACGACTAAAAGATGAGTATTTCTTGCGATTTATCAACTTGTCTTCTGAATTCTATATTCACCCGGAGTGTCCAGGTCTGAGTTAGAGGCTTTTGACATTCATAACCGTTTCTTCAAGTCATCAGAACCAATCATTGTCATGGTGTACATGTATATTGAAGTTTCACACATTGTAATCTACCGTAGATTTGTTGCAGATATCTTTTGGAGTTTATGAGCCCCAAATTTTCGCCCATGGCTGCGTATGTCCTGGTCAAACGCTTTAGTACATATATATAACAACCGCTGCTTTGATAGCTGGAGATACATTTTAGTAATACCCACATTTTTCATCTACTAGGTTTGCCTTAAAAAACAGTCTGTCTAGATCCAACATCCGGCTGCAAAAGATCGTGGTTTCTCTTATGGCACAGAAACGGGTTACCTCAATTCATATTTATTTACTATGAGCTCAAACATACACAAACTGGTTACTATCTTACAGGAATAAGGCGAATAGACAGAGACACTATAGCTGAATTCGTGGAGGACAACGTACCTCTGAAATCCAAAGCTACAATAAACGATGAAATTGCCGAAGCATTCGCTAAATTCAACTCGGAGGAAAACGAACTCATTAGTCAGACAGAATTCCGAGAAATTCTGACTAACCTTGGCCATGAGCCTCTTACGGGCAAGGAAGCGGATATTGTTATAAATAGTTTAAATAAAAGGAGAGACGAAAGATTAAACGTTGAGGGTCAGTATAGAAATTTTTATATTCTAACTTTCTCATTGCTGTTAACTAGATTTAAGTGGCTGTGCGTGTATACATCTGTGACGTCCCATTGTACTGCATTAGCCTGGTTGCATACTCGTAACTCAATAATTAGCATATCTGACTCGTGAAGTGGTTGTTGAGACAAACGTTTTTTGCCTCTCATCTCTAATTCAAGTAATTAAAGTAGTCAGTGGCTTTGAAAGAGAGTTGTGTCAATACTGGTGTTGGAAAGCCAGGAAACATATGCCTAGACGCCCAATCTGTTATAACGCCATTAAAATCCAATTCGAATAAGCAATGACACAGTATTAAAATATTTTCCGAAGGTATCGATCAAGGTTTGTCACAGTTCTGAGGTAACACTCACTTCTGATTTCATAACAATGATGTGATATTCCAAACGAATTGGAACACTCCATTTAGCAAAAGTATTTGAGCCATTCTCTGGCAATGGGGGATTGATGTGCCCCCATGATCCATCATACGAAACAGTTTATCACATTACGGATCCATGAAATCCATTTGGTCTGGAAATTGGCTTAATCCTAAGTTAGAATTGTCCTTTGGTAAGCATAGAATTCACATATAGCAAAAACGTTCGACTTATGTAAGAGTGCACAGACCAGGCAGGCTGACCCTGGTCACTACTTTCTTTGCATATGCATTAAGCACCCTTTTAAAACATCACGGATAATTTTCAAGTACAGGGTGTCTGAAAAGTAAGGTAACACTTTCGTACATTTACATTTTGGCTTAAAATATATGATAAAGAGATAGAAAATATCTATACATGTAAATAAAACGTGTAAGTTTTTTGTGTTATAATGTAATCCAATTTTCATTGCATTTTGCGTTTTTATACAGATTTTAATTCAAAGGTGCTTTTTCGGTCATTGGCGTCATTTTATTAATTAATGGCGTTTTCAAAGTGACAGTCGATTATGCTATTTCCTTGCCGAACATGCAGTATTAAATTGTCAATCACATTAACGTACATTTTAATATCAATCCTCTTGATTTCACCTTAAATGTTCTTTAACAACATACATGTATCTGTGCTATCTTGTTAGGATTGTTGACCTTTGATTTCACATAACCCCACAAAAAGAAGTCGCACGGGTCGAGGTCTGGATAAAGTCATACAGATATGAAAAAAAAAAACTTGGTTCATGCTGGATGGTGCTAAGGCACACACATCTAAATATGTGACAGACCATTTTATATGATACGTTCGGTGATAGGATAACATCAAAACGATATTCCTGAGGTCACGGATTGTTGACCATTGTGCCCTGCATACAGTCCTTATCTCAAGCTGCGTAACTCCTTCTTTTGCATTACTGTGAGGTCGAAGATTTGCGATTCATAGCCAGACAACACTGACATGTTCTTAAAAAACTCGCATATTTTCTTTACCTGTATGTTTATTTCTACCTCTTTATCTAATTCTTAAAGCCATATTATAGATATACAAAAGTGTTACCTTAACCCTTTACCCGAAAGGACATTTCTATGGTATCTCTCATTGACCCTAGATAACAGCAAGGATGAAGCCGTATTTTATAGGTATATGACACCTTTTGAAAACATAGAAAAAATTGTGACAAAAGGTGAAATTGCTCGTCACGAGCAATTTCACCTTTTGCCACAATGTTTTCCGAAGGCTCCTACAAGCAATGCGTAGATATGAGTATCTATGGAGTAAAGGGTTAAAAGTGTATCTATTCTGGGTATAAGTAGTATTGGTGACATAATCTATACTAGATCTAATATCGCAAAATTTGTTTTCCAGATCTCTCGAGATTGCTGTCTGACTGAAATTATCTACGGATCTACGGAAAGCAACAAAACTTTCTGTGGGCAACAAAACGGACGTGCGTCGAAAGCCAAGTGCAACGGGAGGGAGGGAGAGAGAGAGAGAGAGAGAGAGAGAGAGAGAGGGGAGAGAGAGAGAGAGAGAGAGGAGAGAGAGCTAGGGGCAACAAGAAGAACATGCGTTTAAAGCGAAGTGCAAGGGGAGAGAGAGAGAGAGAGAGAGAGATATTAATAAAAATAATTTATGTAAACATATAAGTGCTCAGTGTATTTTTTCTTACTACTGTACCTTTTATTGTAAGTCAGTTTCAAAGTGTGTTCAATGAAGTTATTATTCTACATAGTTTTTCTATCCATTAGAATTATTCGTCTGTAAATTCTAGATTCGGGTTATTCTAATGTGATTACCAGCTTGATAGAAACTCAGCAAACGTTTATAAAAGGCAATCTATGAAAGTTGAAATGCAGTCGTATAGGATCAAAATATAAAGCGTAGGCTACCGATAATAAAAAAACAGTCTCTTTGAATTTACATGGCCGTTTTTTCCTTTTTTAAAGTTGCACCAAAATAGCAGTCAAATTACATAATCTCATGAGATGAGACAGTGGTTGATTGGTGAAGGTGTACGATTGATTAGCCTGGGTTTAATCCTCACCTAGGTGACAGGTTTTGTAGGAGTGCTTATAGAAAAGACACTGCAGAGACCAAGCATAGCTCTAGTAAAACCAGTGATGTACACAAATGAGTTGTTGTCACTGTAATACTGCATCTGAGTTGAAACTCAAGTAATCACCAGAAAATCAGTATCAAATTACTCTTGGTGGTAGTTTTACAACCAATTTCATGGTTTGTGGCGCTGCATGAGTTGACCGTACTTTTGTTTTGTGAAATCATTATCTTCTTGATTTGTGTCATTATGATGATACTAGGTAAGTTTTCACTTATATAACAGAAAGAAGGTAATTTCAATATGCATGAGTTAAACATGACCTAAATCTTAGAAAATACTGAACACACCATTTAGTTGTCACCTTTCAGACTATTACATAACATTCTTAAGTTCAGGAATAAAACCAAGAACATTTCTTTCACAGAAAAGAGAAAAAAAATCATTGCATCTAAACAATCTAATATTGTTTCTAGTTTTACTTTTTATTACATCTTGAAATAAGCACATGTAGTTTTATGTTGTGCAGTAATAAGGAGGAATCCTCGATGGGATTTCTGGGTGTTAGAGTCATGGAAAGGACAAGGTACTTTCAGTGAAACAAATGCATACAAAATAGCAGTGTTTCTATTTCTCACAGAACTACTGTGTGTATGTGTGTGTGTAACCTAACCCATAGTATACTACTCAAACTTTGATAGGGATCACTTACATATTTCTGTATGAATTTATAAGTTACAACAGTTTTGCATAAACTCTTTATCATACTGTAAAACTCTATATACTCTACATACTTTATACCTCAAAATGAGGACAGTTCGTTTGTAATGTAGCGAAAATAGAATAAGATCAGACAGCCCAGTATAGTAAAATTCCATTTATATAAGGATACTATTTTAATTTTGAACTCTTTGCAGTCTATATGATTATATCGGCTATATACAAGTCTGGAAAGTGTTGTTTTGATAGTCTGAGCAGATATGTAATGCTTAAAATGCTATGGAAAAGATAGATGTTCTAGTAATCAAGTTCAGTGTATTTATTTGAGTTCACATGTTTACAAAACCGAGGGTAAGCTATTAATATTTTCAGTCTGATTTAATGCATAATCTCAGACCAAAACCATCTTCACTAGTTTTCTGAACACCTTGATTTTTAATGGAGCTAAATAAAGCTCAGCCAATTGGATAAGCAGTGTAAAATTTTTTCTGAACATTCTTCAAAATGGGATAATATAGCCACATTTACCATAGTTAAAACACTTTGTATCCTTTATACAAGAATACAATACAAGATTTTATTTGTAAATGTAGGCCTCTGGCCCACAATACAAAATTTCGTTGACAATCAAAACAACATTGAAAGAGTTGCAAATTACATTTGAGCCATAATCTGAGAAAAAGTTGTGTGGAACGGGAAAAAAAACACTTTAATAATAATGAAAAAAATGAAAATTTTGTTGGTCTACCAATGTTTCCAAAAACTCAAGAGCTGCATTTTGTAATACTTAGAGGTGTGTTAGATAAAGGTTACCCTTGCAGGCCAATTTTAGATCCAAATTGACTTATTGAATGGCGTTTAATGTTGCTTTCGATAATATTTCAGTCATATAACTGCTACAACTAGCTTATGTATGCCTAGGTTTCAACAGTACAGGGCTAGGGCTCTGTTCAAAGTGTCTTGCCTAAGGACACTCCCATAGTTAAACATGCAACTTCCAGTTAGGCTGGAACCCAGACCATTAGGTAATAAGTCCTACACATTAATGGTGAGCCATGCAGGATCCCAGATCCACATTTAGAGGGGAATTAATTTTTTGTAAGATTGCATAGATTAGTCTATGTCCACAATCTGTGCATAAGTTACTTTTTGTTTTAATCAAAAATGGTAATCAAATCGATGCCATTTCGTTATTCATTCCTTCCCAAATGACAAGTTTTAGGCTCTTTAAATGCATTTGCGGACAAGAAGTCAGAACCTGATACAAAATTGGCTGAACTTTACTCATATGAGTGAAAATACTGTTAAAACAGGAGAAAATAACACGTAACAGAATTTTATCCTCGTCCTGTAATGCCTTCAATTTCATGTTACCTTCAGGGTTATTAATGCGGAGTGTTTTGTAAAGTGTTAAAACAAAATTTTCTTCAAATTTCAAGGAATCCTGACATGGATATGCTGTATACAGGTTTATCCAACAGATTGATATGGATGTATAGCATCTGTTTGTAGGCCTATAAGGGGACACACATACTGTCTTGCTACAGAGCTAGCTTTTTAAGCAATATTGTAAAACATTTGCCATAGGACCTGAAGATTCTGGATTCAATCCCTGCCTTGAGAGGCTAATTAACAGAACTGTTACAGATTCAAGTAATCAGTATTCAGAATGCATAACGGTTTGTTCATAAGTCCTATATCTGACTCTTGAATTCTGTATCATACAAAGTCGTATTGCGAGAATTTTTGAGGATTTGTCTTTTTTTAGCCCTCAACCACACAATAAAACCTATGTTTTATGAGTTCTGTGTGAAAGGGCTTGTCAAAACATTGTTGGATTACAAGATATCAGTATTTCTTTTCTTTTTTTCTTCCAAATTTTTTTTCTATCCTTTACCATTACAAACCACATAATCTGAGCCATTTTTATGAGAATGTTTGTTAATACTCAAAAAAGGGAGCTGTTTAATTTCTATGCCACAAATCAGTTTTTTTTTTTTTTGTAAAAGGCCAATAAATACTACTACATACATATTTCTTTTGATAAAATGTGTAAGATTAGATTAAGTAAAATGATGCAATTTCTGACGTTTTATCATGGAATTGTAATTTAGCAATGGGTCACTCTGTTTATATTTTGTTACACCAGGTATGGTGTTTTGATACTGATTTGAATATGAATCCATGTAGACGGTGCTTGTTATTGATTACGTACCATTTCCACAAGGCTTTCCAGAACCGTTGCGTGAAATCAAATAATACCAAAGAATCTATGTAGCTCATTAAGTAAATACTTTTTTTTTTATAATTCTTATCTTTCTTCTTCAAAAATGATTTTCCAGCTAGAAGTCAGTGATAAGTCCTTTTTGAGTTTGGTGAAAGTATGAACATCTGAACATTTTTTTTTCGGGGGTGGGGGGGAGTAAAAGATTTTATCTGCCGGTAAAGATTTCAACAAAAAGGCATAAAAAAATCATATTTAATACATGTGTAAATAGCAATATTTTGTACTCTTTGACCAAATTTGCCAATGATTTCTGAAACTCATTGACAGTTGTTGACTTTAACACTTTATTTTAACAGAATTTCAGAATTTTTATATAATCATTGTTTTACTTTCTAGTATATTTATGCTGCTACGCCTTACCATTCTGCTTCCAAGAAAAAAAAAAAAAAAAAAAAAGAAAAAGAAGTTAAATGTTTGGATGAATTTTAAAGTTTTGCAAAGACCTTAGAATTCTGATGAAATTAGCAAGTGTAAATAATACTTGTTTTTTTTATATAGAGCTTTGATTACCTCTCAAACTTCCTCATTTTATGCTGATGTTAGCCTTGAAAAATATTCTTTTTTTAAGACTTTGCAATGTTATCTGTTTCACCAAATCCAATTACTGTCATGTGTACACGTTTGCTCACTTACAAACTTACTTTAACTTTAGCTGGTACACTCAAACTTCACTTTTTTAAAACATGGTATACAGTCCTATGAATGTTTTAAGTCTGAAATCTAATACTATCATGTCCAATCGTTTCGTTAAATTACTACTCTCATATGTAGCAAACTAAAATTGCTGCACAGCACACTTGGTAGACCCACATTGTCCTTGCTTACTGTACTAATTACTCGAATATCATACATGTATTTCGTGTGATAATTTTTTTAGAAAAAATTATTACATCTAATCCTAGCTTAAAATTCTTCAACAAATCCGCTTTTCAGGACTTTCAGTCCTTTGATTTGGTTGTTGTAGTTAGAGACTGCGAAAAGACTTGCACATAAGAATTATCGCGACTTGCCCTGAACCTATATTTAGAACCTAATACATAGATTTGCACAGTTGGATAAAACATAAAATACAATGTGATGTAGTTAGTAAAACAGCATGTCTAGAAAATCTACATGGAGACTGCAGGCTTAGTGTTCTTGCACTGTCTATTGCATTGTTGAAAATGTTGCTACAGTTTTGTTTCTATAAGTATTCTTGGTGCCAGTAATGTGTCTATCAACTCTGGAAATAAAAACAAAAAGAATTAGAGAGAGAAAAAATCTTATAGGCCGGTAGAGCTCTGTGAAAAAAACTCAGATTCTTTTTACCAAATGGTGTAGCCAATCAGAAGTTGTGTCACTATAAAATCTGTACAATTTCTCGCTAATAAGACTAAAACATTCTATAGAACGGTTGGTGAATACGGGCCCTAATGATGATACGACGACACGAAACGGTCATTTCTGGTGCGGATTTCTGTAGTACTTCGGTTCACACTGATTTTCTGCGTTTTTCTACGATAATTTAACGACGAAACACGTAATGTGCAGTCTGATCTTGATCTACATTGTCCCCGAAAGGGTCAGTTAGTCGCACTTACCAGCCGAAAGCTTAAAACCTAAATCAACTCCTCAAGCACTTACTCGCAATATTGATTTGTCCATTAGCATCTTTTTCAAATGAATTCACGATCTCCTCGGCCTCTTCTTTGTTTATAGCATTTCTGCCTTCCTGGGATAAGATATAGACCAAGTCCTCAGCTTCCATAATACCCGTACCTTCTGTATCAAATATCTCAAAATCTGCCTCAAGCTGTAACCTCATTTCCTCAGGCTCTTTCCATTCAAACTGTGTTACAAGCTCTAGAAACTGTTCCTTTGTTATTACATCACCCAGATCTGAAATGGAAAGTTTTCTAAGATTGTATGGTGTTTAACGCCGTTTTCAACATTATTTCAGTTATATCGCAGCGGCCCGTGCACATATCCATGCGTTCCTGGAGTTTCTTTTACCAGTACTTCGAACAATTTTCTTTCCAAGCAACAGGCTGCTTTGCCACATGATCATCGTCGAAACAATGGTCAGCGGTGGGAGAGGAATGAATACTGTCGCACTGACTATTATCAATCCTCGGAAAGAAATTGGCCGAGCCAGAGGTCGTAGCCAGGGATCTAACCCTGGACCCCGCGTTCTTCAGTCCTGCACGCTAGCGACTCAGCTAACGAGGCTTGGCAAGAGTACAAAGGCTTTTAAACATTTGAGCTTTGCTCTGGAAAAAAGGTGGCTTAAGAAGCAATCGACTAAAGTATGAGGTGCACGGGTCCTTTTACATGCAGGAAAAATTTTGCCGAAAGAAAAAGTTTTCGACACAGGTCTGTCTGCGCGGACTGCGCAGGATAACCTGGGTCGATACTACTACTACTTATTATTATCATTATTTTCTTTATTTTTTTGCAAATGCATTAAATATCCTTTTCTCAGGGCATGGCTCATATGTAAATATACAAAATATACACTTCATTTGATTTTAAATTGAAGAAGATTGTTAGGTAATTTTTAATGCTCTCCTTCTTTCGACTTAAGAGCGCCGACCGTATTTACCAACCGTCAGGCATGCACCATCCACACATGCCAGATTTCACTGAAAAAGGGCCAAAATTTAAGAAAACAGGGTGACAGAAGATCTTGTTTTGGTCTTTTCAAGCCTCTTGCAAGGGTTACTTCCCTTAAAGTAAACCTTCGATGTCCCCCTTTACCTCTTAATTGGATTTTCTGACTCAGGCCACATTAAATTCTGCACATTTTATAAGCCAAAATGATCACTGTATAGTGCAAAAAAAACAACAGAAATTAATGTGACATGTGACTGAAAAAATACTGAAAACTCTTTCAGCAGCAATGCATGAAGACCCCTTGTGCTAGAGCGTGGCTCGTATATTTGAGCCAGATTTGGTTAGCTTTATTGGAAATAGTTCCGGTGCAATTTCCATTTGTGATATTTGGCTGTCAGTCAAATGAAGAAACAATATTAAGAGTAGCATACCATATCAATTTCTGTCGTGTTCTATAACATGTTTGCTAAGCTCCCTGTCAACTTAGATAACTTTTGTTTCAGCAAATACAGTAAGGATACTGGGTGTAGTTTTAAGAGCGTTGAACCATAGACACCGTCCGATTTGTTTGCTAGCAGTATTATATATTAAACAATACAAGTTGTTGCCTCAAATCTTAGAATAAGTGTTGTAAAGGTTTTATGTGTGTCACATGGTACCAAGCGATTGGGTCACAGGTAACTCAGATATTTCTATGAATTGGTTTGTATTCAAGCTGTTTTTAACTTTGTTTTGAATCGCAGCTGTTAATACACCTAGATACTTCCATTGGTACCGGTTCACTCATACAAATATAAAAGCAGCCAATGCAGTCTGTTAAAAAGGGCTTAATGCAACTTCAAAAAGTATCGATAGAGTATCGATCCAGGCTGACCTGTATTGAAAAATTTTGCTTCGGGCAAATCTTCTGCATGCCAAAAGACCAGTGCACCCTCTGATACAGCAGGTTGTTAAGTGAAAGGGATTTTCTGGATCTGTAGTACAGGACCCCGGTAGCTCAGGTGTTAGCGTACAGCACTTGAGAACAGGAGGTCGCTTTCTGATCCACGGCTTGGTCAATGTCTTTCCGAGGACTGATGATGGTCAACGCAACAAGATTCATTCGTCTCTCACCGTTCACCATCGTTCTGATGATGGTTATGCGGGAGAGCAGCCAGTTACTTTCAAAGAATATTGTACGCAGTACTTGTAAAAAGAAAAAAAAAATCCAGGAAAGCATGGATAGGTGTACTGGCTGCCGAGATATAACTGAAGTAATGTAAAAAGCAGAGTTAAACACCATATAATCAATTATAGATCCATAGTAATAAGCTTAGTATCATGCAACACGGAGATCTATCAAGCCCCTTCTTACCATAGTATGCCTCAAGTGTATGTGATAGGCCTACGCCTTACCTTTGTTACATTGGTTGTCGATTTCTCTCTGTGTTGGATTTAGCCCTGTTAGTTGTACTAACTCCATCAATACGGTGCTCGTGTTTGGGACACAACCAGTGCCCTTATCGTCTACGTCATCAAATGCTCTAGAAGCAACTGAAACAGCGATAAAATCTTCTCTGAGCCATTTTTGATCATCAGTACAAGACTTGGGCTTACAGAAGCAATTCTATGGACTAGCACGGCTGGGTATAGGTTTGCACTGAACCAAGATTTATATCCTGAATACCAATCCGACGCAACTGCGCCACGCCGAGCTCTGGTAACGTTATGTTTAGTGACTGAAGTAACCAGGATTCGTATTTACCACCCATTCTCATGAACATTCTTTGTCTAAATCCTAGATTTTGAAAGTAAAACAACTTATGATAAGCTAAACATTTGTTTTCAACACTCAGAAGTTCTGGTACTTCAAATTTTTCTTGAGCATTAGCCTACGAATGACTTTAAGAATGGTTGGTGAATCCGGACTTCAACTCTATAGAATTCTGCTATATTAGTTTCCTGGTTACATAAGTAGTATACTAGTATGTCGACGAGTATCAGTTTAAAATCCGAAATTCGCATTTCCTTCTCTCCTCTCTTTGGGCAAAATTTGGATGTTAGTCATTTTTTTTAACAACCAAAACTCCAGATGGAAGATTCATTAACTCCAATCGTTTATTGAGTATTTTGGCGTAACCCTATACGTAAACAGTATTTTCACCTTTGCTCAAAAAAGGATAATCATGCTTTTAAAAAAATCCATTATAAGAGTCAAATTGAATTTTTCATATGCAAATGCCTTGAAATAAGACAGATCTAAATTTTGTCCTGAGGTTAAATAGATTCATTGAGCACCTTGGAAGTTCATTTCGCATTATTAGGCTAAAATCCGTAACAAAACAGCGGAGTGTGAAAGTCAAGTATAGCCTAAAAATATTTCGAGGCTGATCTTGGTATACACTATGCACGAAGGTCTGTATGGTTGCTCTAAGACTGGACATGTGTCAATTTGGCGGATTAAAGGTCAAAGGAAATATTTCAACTTACCTTTCTTCTGTTCATCTGTCAGCTACAAATATAAAACATGAGTTGAGAAGATATAAACATACAAGTTGATCGGGAAAACACTTTATCCAGTACAACATTTCAACTCAATACAATATCAAGCACTTTTAGACATTTGCGACCCATCACGGAAAAAGGGATCATCTTGGAATTCTATACTGCAATTAGATGAAAACAGATTAACGATAGAGCAGGTCAGTTTAAGTTGATAATTCAAAAATGATTGCATAACAAGATACAATGACCACTTTCTTACAGAAAATGTCATTAAAACGAAAAGTGTCAACTCTGGTCAGCCTACTAAAAGTGGCAATTCGCGCAGTCTTACCAGGTTGACACTTTTCGCAGTTCCCAGAGGGTCCCTTTTTGCGTGCTGGGTCATATAATTGACGGGCGCGATGGCAAAGGGCAGGCTCGATGCATTTCCGAAATGAATTGTGCCAAAAAGGTTATGCCATAATATTGGTCCATTTTGTATGAAAACTGCCTACATCTTGAGATAAAATGGTCCTTGGACATGCAGAAACTGCAGCACTGGAACAAAGTTCCGACTTATGTCACCCTGCGCAGAATGCGCAGGCTAACATGTGTCGATACCTTTTACAGATACACCAACACCCCTTTTTAACATAGAATGGCTCGCATCAATAGTGCATGTACATGTATATATTGAAAGTGTTTTTTTTTTCAAGAAGGATCCATTTTCAAGTGCTGTAGCTCTACCAATTCAATTCCAATTTTCTTCAGACGTAACAGAATCCGGTACAAAAAAGTCATTTTCATGAAGCCATACTTACATTAAAACTTCTGCGACGCTGAAACAGCAATGCCATGAATTTTAGACGGTTATACTCGAAATAAATACCGACCAGTTACAAGCATACCCTACTTGTCCAGTATTCCGTATTTGCATCACGAAAAAGTACTACACATTGGTCTCTTTAGATTTTAACTACATCTGTTTACCGAACAACAAAATTTTAGACTTTGTCCAACATGAAAGTGTTAGCAGATGGCAGCACAGATATGTCTCAAATTATCACATTTTTCTCCGGAAGAGTAGAAACATTGTGAGCAAAGGGGTAAATGTTGATTATCGACATTTTCCTCCCTCTCCCTGAATGTTTTCAAAAGCCTTCTTCCTCCGGTTTTTAAAAAAAGTTTTTTTTCCCTCGCGGTTAACTAAGTTTGAGTTGTAAGTTGACGATATAAAAGCCTTAACATAAAATTGAAACCGTACACAACGTTGCACATATATACATTGTATGTTACAAAAAGTTTGATAAAAAGTGTTTAAATGTACGTACCATATTTGAGCGTCTCTACTGTTATGCCTATCTGATGAACTCTTACAGTGAACTCGTCACATGAACAATTCCTCGACAGATAGTCTTTAGGGTTGTAATATACTCATTAACGAATGTATTTCAGAATCGTTAACGAGTTAGTAGGTCTATAAACTAACCCTTGATTTTACAGCCTATCATTTGATTGTCGAAAAAGTATTATTGATCAAACTTCCTCAGGAAATAATCGTTTCCAAATGACGATTCCCAATTGTTTGGGAATTATGGCTTGACTTTCCACAATTTTGTCACGAGCCATTCACTTTAGGGACGTTTTTTTAGTATAGAAAGCGATTTAAGGACTAGCGTTACTTTTCAGACACTCTCTTTCTTCCTCTCTTCCTTTACCCATTTACGCATTATACACGTACAGTAAAAGTATTTAAAAAAATGTTTGGATATAACCATGGAGAGAAGAATGCTTCACGTACAAAAAAATAATTTGAATGCAAATGAGGTATCATGTAACACTGATAAACTTTACACTGTGAACAATTCTCGAATTGTCAAGCTGCTTTAAAAGCTGACCAGATGTTAATATCACTTGAAACCTCTCATTTCAAAATATTACAGAACTAATTTAGTGGCAGAGAAACGAAACTATTTCATAAACCCCGCTATCTGACCTAAACTATTCTGCTTCTTCTTAACCGAACGATAGTTTGAACGTTGAAAATCGTGTCTATTTTACGTTTTTATTCTTTACAAAAGCATAAGTTTTAGATTTGTCCTAATTCAAAGCATTTGCTGACGACAAAATAAATGTGACTCTAAAATGAAGGTCGGGTAGAAACATTGTTGGAAAATAAACAAGATTGTCATCAACATTTTCTTTCCCCCCCCCCCACAATGTTTTCAAGAGCCACCTTCTTCGAGGTCGTTAAAACTCAAAATTATAGGTTTAGGATAAACTTTAAAACCGTATAAATATAAAAGTACATGTTTGTCTAATGCAAAGTTGTACAAAGGGTTGTATTTAGGATTATAATTAGCGATATCATATTTTTTCTTTTGTTTTACGGATTTCATGGTCTTTTCAATTTAGTTTAACCGTGTTCCTCATAAGTTAAGTTCATTGCTTATTTATTCTTTAACACACGACAGTAAATTTGAAAAATTAAAACAATTTGCAGACAAAACAAATAAAAAATGTTAAAAATTTGTTTCTTCAGAATTATAGAAAACATTTTGGCAAAAGGAAGAAAAAGCTGTGCTGGAAACCAACATTGTCAATTTTTTTCCACTTTATTTCTTTATTTTGTAAAATCGTTTTCCTTAGGGTCATTAAAATTCGGTATAGTGTGGAAAAGCGTGAAGTTAGACTCCTCATGCCCTTTCAGGAGACAACCTTTGAAACTTTGACGAGTGCTTGATCGATTGATCGTTTGAATGACTGATTGATCGATGCCATGTCCATTCTTGGCGGATTTGCTATAGCAAATCCGCTCACTGTGATCGTTTTGACCGGAACCAAATAACGACGCATGCCCGCTAACTTGCAGTTTTTGCATGGCTGATGAACGGGCGAATAACGCAGATCTACAAATGATATTCAGCTCTAACTTTATACAATTCATATAAATCATGTATGGTTTCTTTATTGGAATTTCGTTAGAACTAAAAGTCTATCAGCTTAAAGTATTGCAGATACTAAAACAAAGTTTTGTTTTGTTGATATTGCCGTATACGTATGAACATTGTTTACATAGATTAGCCTCGTTTTCATTCAAGAAACATTCATTCACAACTTGAATCATCCACAGTCAAAATAAACAAGTAGATTTTAAGCACCTAACTTTTGAACATTTTCAACTATGCATTATATCAAATATCTTTGATAACTCTTCAGATAGCTTGCTAGAATTTGACCGCATATAATTTAAAGTCCTTTAAACATATTTATTTTACATCGATTGAGAAACAAGTTCAAAAAAGCCCTTTCAGTAACCCCTAACGTCAATTCGTCACCTTGTTACCGCCCTTCGTATATCGATGAATCTCCGAATTATTTGAAAAATTTCTGTGAAACTTTAAAGAAATGGAGATCATGTGGTCTATCAACAGAAATTTATTTCACGTTATTTTTGCAAGATTGCATTGCAAAAGCTTCCAAGATTTCTATCCATTTATCGAATGAGCAAGAAGAAATCATTTGTTACAAATGGCCCCGATCAAGTGCGAACCCGTGACATATACTGAGGGTTAGTGTCCTCAGTGAACTAGACTTCCACTAACTTAACCTAATATCCTGTATATGTGTTTTTTTTCAAACCTAAAACATAGTAGTTTCAAATCAATACATACTTTATACCTCCGAATGAGGACAGTTTACTTCTTTTATAGCAAAAGTAGATTAAGATCTGACAGCCTAGCACGGTAAAATTCCACTTATATATGCATACTATTTTAGACTTGAACTCTTTGGCGTTTATATGATTAAATCCATTATATAAAGATTAAGAAAGTGTTGTGTTTATAGTCTGAGCAGACTTGTAATGCGTTAAATGCTATGGGAAAGGAAAGTGTAGCCAGCATGCTTAACCCTTTACCCAATAATGCATTTCTATGGCATCTCTAATTGACCCTAAATAATGGCAAGGATGAAGCTGTTTCTTATGTGTAAAAAACACATTTTGATAGCATAGAAAACATTGTGACAAAAGGTGAAATTGCTCGTCAAGAGCAATTTCGCCTTTTGTCACAATGTTTTCCAAAGGTTCTACAAGTAATGTGTAGAAATGAGTATCTATGGAGTAAAGGGTTAATGTTATCTATTTGAGCTCCCATGTTTACAAAACCTAGGATGAGCTATCAATATTTTCTAATCTGACTTTATACATAATCTCAGATCAAAACCACCTTCAGTACTTTTTCTGAAAACCCATAATCTTTAATGTAGCTAAATAAAGCTCAGCCAATTGGATAAGCTGTGTGAAAAGTTTTTCTGAACATTCTTCCAAATGGGATAATATAGCCAGACTTGCCTTAGTTAAAACACTTTGTATATTTATGGTGTAATGGAATGGGGAAAAATGACTTTAGTATGAATGAAAAAAATGAAAATTTTGTTGGTCTACCAATGCTTTCAAAAATTCAAGAGCTATCCATATTGACTAATGGAATGGTGTTTAATAATGCTTTCATATTAAATGTATTTCAGTCATATATCTGCTACAACTAGCTTAATTATGTGTGTCTACCTTCCAGCAGTAATAGGCTAGGACTCTGTCCAAAGTGTCTTCCTTAAGGACACTCCCACAGTAAAACATGCAGCTTCCAGTAAAGCTGGAACCTAGACTATTTGGAAGCAAGTTCTACACATTACTGGTGAGCCATGCAGGACCCCAAATCCTCATTTAGACGGGAATTAATTTTTGTAAGATTGTATAGATTAGTCTATGTCCACATTCCACAATCTTTGCATCAGTTACTTTTTGTTTTAACCAGAAATGGTAATCAAATGGATACCATTCTGTTATTCATTCCTTCCCGATACTACAGGTTTTAGGCTCTTTAAATGCATCTTCGGACAACAAGTCAGACATTGATACAAAATGGGCTGAATTTTACTTATATGACTGAAAACGCTATCAGAACAGGAGAAACTACTGCATACCAGAATTAAGGCCTATAAAGGGACAGTCATACTGTCTTACACAGAGCTAGCTTCTATAGCAATATGGTAGAGCATTTGCCTTAGGACCTGACGGTTCTGGATTCACTGCCAGCCTTAGGCAGCTATTTAACAGAACTCGCGGTTACAGATTCATGTTATCAATATTCAGAGGGCATAATGGTTTATCCATAAGACCTATATTTGACCCTTGAATTCTGTATCATACAAAGTCAGATTGTGAGAATTTTTGAGGGTTTTTCTTTTTTTAGTCCTCAGCCGCACAATAAACCTTATGTTTTATGTGTTCTGTGTGAAAGGGCATATGAAAACATTGTTGGATAGCAAGACATCAGTATTTCCTTTTATTATTTCTTCCAGAATTCTTTATACCCTTTACCAATACAAACCACATAATCTGACCCATATTTATGGGAATGTTTGTTAATAATAAATACTACAACAAATTTATTTCTTTTCATATAATGTGTAAAATGATGCAATTTTTGGCGTTTTATCATGGTATTTTTTACCTATTTACTTTTTGTTACACCAGGAATATGAGGTTTCTTTCACTAAAACCTTTTTAGAACTTTACCCCTCATGCTAATGAATAAACCCGATTATTTTCACTGACATTATCTTGGCATTTAAAAATATGACTGATTTTGTTTGGCTGGTGGGGTGGAGGTTATGTTTTCAAAGTAAGTTTGCTACCATACAGACTTTTTATGCAGAAAAAGGAGGAAATACTGGCTGACAACATGTTGCCCCTTTCTCACGATGTTTTTGAAGGCCTTCTTTGCAATTTACAGTCATTTTTTGAGTTTGGTTAGAGTAGGAAAATCTGAATAGTTGTTTTTCTTGGGAGGCGGGGGAGTAGAGGTTTTGTCCTCTGGTAAAGAGTTCAATAAGAAGACACAAAGGTTTCATATTGTATACATGTGCAAGTAGTAATATCTTGAACTCTTTTATCATTTGCCCATGTTTGCTGAAACTGACTGACAGTTGAAAACCTTAAACATTTTGTTTTAACAGAATTATTGTTCAACCATTGTTTTACTTTCTACTAGATCTATCTTTACATGCAGCTACACTACACCATTCTGCTACAAGAAAAAAATTGCACATTGTGATGACTTTTTAAGTCTTTTTAACTTTTTAAGAAATAAGCAAGTGTAAATAAAACATGTTTTTATACAGAGCCATGATTACCTCTCAAACTTCCTCATATCATGCTGATGTTAGCCTGGAAAATAATTATTTTTTAAAGACTGCACAATGTTATTGGTTTGACCCAAACCAGATACTGCCATGTGTACACGTTTGCAGACTTACAATCTTACCTAACTTTTAGCTGGTACACCCCCAACTTCAATTTTTTTTTTAAACATGATATGCAGTCCTATGCATGTTTAAAGTACATACATCAATACATCATAAAGACACGTCAAATCGTTGCATCAAACTACTACTCTAATAGGTAGCAAAATAAAATTGATGCACAGTACACTTGGTAGAACTAGTTTGACGCCCATTGTCCTTGCTTACTCTACTAGTTACTTGAAAATTATGAATGTATTACGTGTGATAATTTTTCAAAGTTTTTCATTCCATCTAATCATAGCTTAAAATTGTTCAACAAATCCGCTTTTCATGACTTTCAGTCCTTTGAATTATTTCTAACCTTGAATTCTCCAGTAAATCTATTAAGCTACTCTGCAATGTCAATCTGTAGGACACCTTACCAGGCGCAAGATCTGTGGACAGCCTCAACGGTAATGTGTTATCCTTACAAACGATCCAAACTTTGACGACCCTGAGGAAAAAGGCTTTAGGAAATAGTTATTGGAAAAGGATAAAATGATTGGAACCAGTATATAGTTTTTTTTTTTTTTCATTCATTTTTTTTTCCATCCTCTCAAGACAAGTCCCATTGTTCTAGCCATGTTCAGTTCGTTGTCTTCAATCAATTGCTTTCATTTGGAAAAGCATAAAACATGCTGATAGCTAGAGAATTAAAGCAAATATCGTCATGGTCTACCGTTTTTCTGGAACTGAGAAGACTCAAATCTATTGCTTATTGACGACAAATTGATCGAGAAAGCTGACACGTTTGAACGTTATACCGGTTCTATTCTCATTTTCGTATTAGATGTTGGACAGGGAGGAGAAATCTATGAATTGCCTAGAATTGCGTGGACTTACACGAGGTTGATTTAAATTTTGTGATAGACTCTATGTGCAAGGGAATGGACTTTTTGTCAATACACCGTGAGTAAAAATTTTATGCTGAATTAATTTTATAAGATTTTATTATTATTATTATTATTATTATCATCATCATTTCATACACTCGCACATACAGATTTTCGATGTTCAAACTTCTCATCTTACATGAGCGGTATTCGTTAGCTATTCAAATTTTCTGTAGTTTTACCTATAAATGACCTATCGCTACCACACAATCTCTAGATTTAAGCACTCTGAAAGAGATGGTTTTTAAAACATTGCGGGAAAAAGAGAAAATGCTCTTAACCGGCATTTTCTTCTCTTTTCTTTTTTACAATATTTTCTTTCTATCCTTTCAAAGAAAGAAATTTTCTCCCAAGCTATATCTTATTATTTTTCGTCTGCAAAATCTTTTCAATTCGTTAAAGTTCAAACCTTTGCTTAGTAAAGAATTAAAAAATACTAACGTTTCTATAACATATATACAACAGACCAGAATAAGTTTCCGTATTATACATGTCCTCTTTATTTTTGTTTTCTGTATCACGTATATCATTTGAATTAAAGACTAGCTGAAAACTAGCTGAAAACGAATAAAAATACCACTACATGTATGAGTATTGCTCTGCGGAAAGAGAATGTGATACATGTCCACAAAGCATCGACCTAGGTCAACCTGTGCAGTCTGCAAAAATCAATTTCCAGCGTGTCGAATAACCATTTTACCTCATTCTACCCTAGTTGTCAGACAAAATTGATTTTATGGTTCCATACTTATGCGCTCGGTATACTTTATCACGGTGGTGCTTAAAAGTTACATCTTTTATCGTTTTTTATCTTTTTTCAGTTTTCAACTAGTCTTTAACCCAATCCATCCTCAGTTTTCATTGAACTATAACTTTTTTACTTTTGTTTCTTCTTGCCAAATGTTGGCCTTGGTGCCTACAAAATGCACATATCACGGCGATTGGACTATGCATTTCGTGTTTTGGGGGTCTTCCAAGAAATCACTGTTGTAGTTTTCAGTTTGAAATGGGCAAAACTTGCTTGCGTTTTTTTCATCTCGTACACCATACATATTGGTAATTTATCCGCGTTTACACAGCTAATCTATTTCACACAGTTTCGATGTTTAACTTTTTTTCCCTCTGGTTGTAAGGATGAATCTTTAAACACTCTTCTGCCAGGCATAGTTCATGTAAAATTGCCGATATATACGGCACTTGTGAAGCTCTATTAAAACATTTGAGTCTAGTTCTGTTAAAAGGAGGCTTAGTGCTTCTGCGAAAAGTATCGACTCAGGTCAGCCTGCGCAGACCGCGCAGGCTGACCTGAGTCGAAACTTTTCGATATTTGTCAATTTTCTGTACACCAAAGGACTAATCTACCTGATGACGAAGCCGGTTGTTTAAGAAAGTGACCGTTGTAATGCAGAGAAATGACCCCCATTACAAAATGACCTACGGTCATTTCTCGACGTAGAATAATAACCCATGGGTCATTTTTCTACGTCGAAAAATGACCCGAGGGCCTATACAGCTGCATAAATGCACTTATTGTGTCTCAGTCACAGTAAATCACCATGATGGTTTTAGCGGGTCCCTGGAGAATTGTATTTTGTCACGCCACTATCGTTAGAACTCAGAAAACTCGCTTCCTTGTCAACCCTTTTACGCCCGTAGAGAAAGAACATGCATGCAGTCGATTTTAAAGTCAAATATAAACTGAGCAACATAATCAGCTTAGTATAACAGTAGGATACAAAAAATCATCTAGGCATTTATGAGTTAAGTTACATCGGTAAAATCAGGCAACGGTCGCCTGACATGATGGGCATATTTCCCGTGTTCTTGTCATGAATGACATCTTTTGACATAGTCCAAGAGTGTTCGTCAATGTAGGCGATCGTGTTCGGATTATTGCGAGAGAAGTTGCGGTATATGGTCTAAAAACGACGGCGGCTCCTTCATTTGTATCATTTACTCCAGCCTTTTCGGTTTCCAACAATACTATCTACTCATTTTTGTTTCTTTTAAATCTTTTGAGGGCTTTTAATATGGTGTGTTAGAATAGGCATTCGGACATCTGCTGAAAGCGCCGTCTCGGATCGGCCCGCGGAGTTTTATTTATTTATTTTGTGCTACAGTAGGCTTGTGCAAAACATAAATAGTATACCATAATGGGGTCAACAAAGTTGGCTCAACGCTCAGTAATCGACATTCAGCTCAACAGCAGCCTTGTTGAGCCACCTCGACATTTCAGCTTAAACGCCAGCTCAACAGCAGAAATACAGAGGTATATATGTCAAAATCAGAATCCGTTGAGCCAGCTCGACATTCCAGCTCAACCGCCAGCTCAACAGCAAAGATACATATATATGTCAAAACGAAAGTCTGTTGAGCCAACTCGACATTCCAGCTCAACTTCTAGCTCAACAGTGAAAATACTTATACATATGTTTCGATCAATGTCCGTTGAGCCAGCTCGAAATTCCTGCTCAACCGCCAGCTCAACAGTAAAATACTTATACATATATGCATATTTCGACCAATGTCCGTTAAGCCAGCTCGACATTCCAGCTCAACCGCCAGCTCAACACTATACATGTCAAAATCAAAGTCCACTGAGCCACTTCGACATTCCAGTTCAACCACCAGCTCAACACTATACATGTCAAAATCAAATTCCGCTGAGCCAGCTCGACATTCCAGCTGAACCCCCAGCTCAACGCTATACATGTCATAATCAAAGTCCGCTGAGCCAGCTCGACATTCCAGCTGAACCGGCAGCTCAACAATAAAATACTTATACATATATGCATATTTCGATCAATGTCCGTTAAGCCAGCTCGACATTCCAGCTCAACAGCCAGCTCAACAGCAAAAATACACATATATCTCAATATCAAAGTCCATTGAGCCATCTCGACATACCAGTTCAACCGCCAGCTCAACTGTAAAATACTTATACGTATATGCATATTTCGATCAAGGTCCGTTAAGCCAGCGCGACATTCCAGCTCAACAGTCAGCTAAACAGCAAAAATACACATATATGTCAGAATCAAAGTCCGTTGAGCCAGCTCGACATTCCAGCTCAACCACCAGCTCCACAGCAAAAATACATATATGTGTGTGTGTGTGTCAAAAACAAAGTCCGTTAAGCCAGTTCGACATTCCAGCTCAACGGCTAGCTCCACAGCAAAAATACTAGATCCATGTCTGTTGAGCCAGCTCGGCTTTCCAGCTCAACCACTAGTTCAACAGTAAAAATAATTATACATATGTTTCGATCAATGTCCGCTTAGACAGCTCACCATCCCAGCTCAACTGGCAGCCCAAAAGTAAAGATACGTATATATATATGTTTCGATCAATGTCCGTTTAGCCAGCTCGACATTCCAGCTCAACCACCAGCTCAACAGCAAATATACTTATAAATATGTTGCAATCAATGCCCGTTGAGCCAGCTCGACATTCCAGCTCAACAGCAATCTCAACAGCAAAAATGTAAATGTATATGTTAAATCAAAGTCCGTTGAGCCAGCTCGACATTCCAGCTCAACTGCAAGCTCAACATTAAAAATACTTATACATGTTTCGATCAATGTACGTTTAGCCAGCTCGACATTCCAGCTCAACAACCAGCTCAACAGCAAAAATACTAGATCCATGCCCGCTGAGCCAGCTCAACTTTCAAGCTCAACCGCTAGCTCAACAGTAAAAGTACTTATACATATGTTTCGATCAGTGTCTGCTGAGCCAGCTCGACATTCCAGCTTAACCGCCAGTTCCACAGAAAAAATACTAATACATACGTTTCGATCAATGTCCGTTTAGCCAGCTCGACATTCAAGTTCAATCATCAGTAGGGGGAGGGGAGTGTTCTTTTGTTTTCTGCGCAGCTGTATGCGCCCGAGTTAAATTGGATTTTATTTGGCGTGTGTGAGTGTGTATTAGACTGTAATTAACTGGAAACCAGGTATCCAAGAATGGTCAAGCCTTGGTTGATAATTGTTCGAAATTACGAAATAGACCGGAACACCTGCCA
Source organism: Tridacna crocea (assembly GCA_943736015.1). Taxonomy (NCBI): domain Eukaryota; kingdom Metazoa; phylum Mollusca; class Bivalvia; order Cardiida; family Cardiidae; genus Tridacna; species Tridacna crocea. The sequence continues at coordinate 29,683,507 of OX031063.1, forward strand.
TTATAGTTATTTCTTGATAGTAGTGAGGACATAGAAAGCAATTCAAGATATTTGAGGGGGGGGGGGGGTGGAGGGAAGATTTTCTTGGTCTATTGTTGCACTACACCAGAAAGTGATATTTAAATTACCATAATTGTTAAAATTATGGGAAGGGAACTAAGCTCCCTCCCAGCCCACCGCTTTTCCTATGGGCCTTATGAAAAGGTGGCAGTTGAACTCCCCTCTTATGTTCAACCCCGCTTTTCAAGATACTCTAGAAATATTTAGATATCCTTTAAGAATGTCTCTTACAAAAACAGACGATCAGAAGTTTTCCAAGAACCATACAGAATTGGAATAATTTACCTTTTGATATTGTCATCCATTCAGGACCTATGGTCAATCATGCCATTAGCCGGATTGAGCATGTCTCACAATAAGCATAGCCTGCTCTGCTTTTAACTTCTTAACAATACTTCTTTCTTTAACAATCATTTTTATCTGATTCTTTTATAAACTTTCTCGTTGGTTGACGTGCAAAAGGAAGATAGACAGACAGACAGAAAGACACACGGATGGACAGACGGATGGATGGATAGATGGATAGCTAGTTTGATTGATTGATTGATTGATTGATTGCTCTCGTAGATGTGGCTTTAGTAAGGAGGTTTGGTAGCTTCACCGGCGATAAACTAAATTATTTTGTGTCTTAACCTCTAGATTTGCAGACGATATAAGGAAACGCCCCATCAAAATTTTCTTTTTTTTTTCTTTAAAAGAAGCACACGGACTAAGCCTGCACAATCCTTTAAATCTGAAGAGTATTTATCCTGCTGAAAAGATTAATCGAAAAATGCTCCTATTCATTGAGGTAATCGCAAAAACCAATTTCAGTGGCATCAATGGTCCATGCAGCTCTTGCTGTGAAAAAAAGTCTTCCCAAAATAAATTTATTCGTGAATCATTTTATAATAGGTCACAATGTCATCTTTAGGATGATAAAATACGTTTAAATTCATATATATATCAGCCTAAGTTGACTTAAAGCGTTTTTTTTCATTTTTGTATCACTATGGTGTAATTGTTAATCGACAAAGACCGTGAAACATAAGGCATCGGTTTAATGAATGTTGAGCTGGCCGTTGAGCTGGAATGTCGACTTGGCTCAACAGGCTTTGATTTTGACATATATATAAATTTTTGCTGTTAAGCTGGTGGTTGCGCTGGAATGTCATCTGGCTCAACAGACATTGATCGAACATATGTATAAGTATTTTTACTGTTGAGCTGGCGGTTGAGATGGCATGTCGAGCTGGCTCAACAGACTTTGATTTTGAGATATATATGTATATTTACTGTTGAGCTGGCGGTTGAGCTGGAATGTCGAGCTGGCTCAATGGAAATGAATCTATTATTATTGCTGTTGAGGTGGCCGCTGAGCTGGAATGTCGAGCTGGCTCAATGGAAATGAATTAGTATTATTGCTGTTGAGCTGGCGGTTGAGCTGGAATGTCGAGCTGGCTCAATGGAAATGAATCTACATGTAGTATTATTGCTGTTGAGGTGGCCGCTGAGCTGGAATGTCGAGCTGGCTCAATGGAAATGAATCTAGTGTTATTGCTGTTGAGGTGGCCGTTGAGCTGGAATGTCGAACTGGCTCAACGGACTTTGATTTTGACATATGTATTTTTGCTGTTGAGCTGGCCGTTGAGCTGGGGTGCCGAGCTTGCTCAACGGACATTGATAGAAACATATGTATAAGTATTTTACTGTTGAGCTGGCGGTTGGGCTGGAATTTCGAGCTGGCTCAACGGACTTTGATTTTGACATATGGATTTTTGCTGTTGAGCTGGCTGTTGAGCTGGGATGTCGAGCTTGCTGACGGACATTGATCGAAACATATGTATAAGTATTTTACTGTTGAGCTGGCGGTTGGGCTGGAATGTTGAGCTGGGTCAACGGACTTTGATTTTGACATATGTATTTTTGCTGTTGAGCTGGCGGTTGAGCTGGGATATCGAGCCTGCTGAACAGACATTGATCGAAACATATGTATAATTTCCCTGACTTTGTGGATTAATGATCGGATTGCACACTGTGTGGTCTGACTCTGATCCATATCGTTTGTAATACTGTATTGAGGCGCGCTTAGCAGCCGATAGGTTGAGAAGTCCAACTATTAACATGCCCTTTATTTATTATTTTTTTTAACTTATTCAGTATCTGTCTTCCCATTTTTCCTTTGGAAATCATGAATTACTTCATGTATTACTGACACGCACTTTTTTCAAATTGTATATCTACATACATTCTTTTCGCATCTCGTGCTTATTGAATAGTATTGGCTATGAATATGTGTATATTTAATGCCAAATAAAGATTATGTTATGTTATGTATAAGTATTTTTACTGTTGAGCTGGTGGTTGAGCTGAAACGTCGAGCTGGCACAACGGACTTTGATTTTGATATATATATATCTATTTTTGCTGTTGAGCAGTTGGTTGAGCTGGCTCAACGGACATTGATTGAAACATATGTATAAGTATTTTTACTGTGGAGGTGGTGGTTGAGCTAGAAATTTGAGCTGGCACAACAAGGCTGGTGTTGAGCTGAATGTCGATTAATGCGTGTTGAGCCAACTTCAGGGACCGCCATAATGACGGAAAGTGTCGTTTCGGATTATCCTGCACGAATTGCGCAGACTGATCCGAGACGGAACTTGAAGCAAAAGTCCGAATGCCTTTGTTTGCTTGTTGCAGGCCATATGAACGAGTCTGCAATATCTTTGATTGGTACTAAATTTAAAGCCTCTAATTTCTTCAGCGCCAAATATATAAATGATCTGGGTCAAATATATAAATGATTCTTTGCCTTACTCTTCAAGATTTTCTAACTGTGAAAACAACAGAACTTCTGATTGGCTAAACCGAATGGTTTAGCCAATCAGAAGTTCTGTTACTTTCACATTGACAAAATTCTGAAGAATAAGACTGAGAATGTTCTTAAGAATGGTTGGTAAATACGGGCCCTGATTGGAAATCTTAAAATATATTCACATGAATCTAGAAAGTTTTTCTTTCTTATCTTAGTGGCTTAGTTTAATAAGGAAACGACATAGATCCAAGACCAGACTGCGGTCTGATCTTGATTTACGCAGACCACACGTTCCTTTATCTCTGCACGGGGTGAGATACATAAATGCAAAAGCTTATTTTTATGAATATATGTGGAAGGAGAGAAATCCCAGTGTCTTTTTCCTCACCGAACCCTTTTAGGTTCAGATACAAAAATAAAGCATCCATAATATTTTCACTTTATGTCAACGGTCTCACTTTGGTGTTGTGGTGGGGGCGAAGAACAGACAAATTTGGAAATAGGTAGGTTTCTCAGAAAATTTGAAAAAAAAATCAAAGGCAACGAAACTGAAAGAAGAAATGTACCTTCAGCGGCTTGATATATTATTACACTAACCCAACGTTTATACTATGTTCCCGGCAGCCACAGCAGCCCTGTGTGTCCAAAATGTGGTGTACCGTGAGATGTTGTGAGGTTTTTCTTCCTTTACCAAGTTAAGTTAAGTCTCCCACGGTATCTCACAGTATCAGTGACAGAACGTGGAGGGAACTCTACGTTTACATCATGTTCCCCGCAGCCACGGCACCCACGTTTCTGACAACCTTAGACAAAACGGGATTGACGTAATACAATGCAGAGGAATGTGATAAGCAAACTAGTCAGACCATGATCGGGTTGCTGTGTCAGACTTTTTGACTGCCAAAAACATTGCCACGGTTGTCCCGGTGCTGATAAGAAACCTAATAGACTGTAGCAGAACGGGTTGATCGCTTCGTTCTACTACGGTCTGATCGATACCAGTGAAAAAAGGGCTTCCACGTCCAAACATGTACTGTCTCTGACTCTTGTTACTGCTTGTTACGTGCTGGAAAGTTGGGATGCGATTAGGTTTACTCGTTAAAATATTCAAAGATCAGTTTAATTTGGAGGAATATGTCTGTCGGAAATGACAAAAAACACATATCGGCACATACTGCTGTCCTGTATCGTTCAGGTAGATGTTGATAAAAGCTTTAGGTGGTATAGCGACTGTCTATACATCGTATAAGTCCTGGTAACTTAGGATTGGTAAATCATGGTTGCAAGCATATTTTTGTCGGATGATTGATGGAAGCCATTTTGACAGGGTTAACCCTCTCTCGCCGCTTGAAAAGTATGGGAAAATAGCCAGCTTTCATAGAAAGTTGTGCACTGGTTCCAGAAAGACCGGAGTTCATTTTATCCAACAATATTTGACACTATCATTAACTCAAATTCCAAGACGAGAACTGTCGTTAGCTGAGACACAATTTCTCCGTCAGCCCAACAAACTAATGGACTTAGCATTAAAACACAGTTGGATAGGAAAAAATGCTGATAACCAATGTATATTCCTTTTCCCACAATGTTTTCCACCTTATGAAAGACAGAAATCATTTCAGCTTTAATTAATTTATTGTCTGAAATTGCTTTTAATTTGGTCGAGTCTGAAATTTTGTCGCTTGGTAAAGTTAACTCCTTACCGGATGCCAAACTTTTAGCCATGTCCAAACAGAGCGACTATTGGAGACGACAATTTCGATACTATTTAATATTATATAGGTGGCGAAGTTGGTCATAACTCGAACGCCTGTGGTTTCTACCATTGGCTTCAAAGTTTCATTCAACCTGTTTAGCAGGTTAAATTTTAAGAATTAGAACCAAATCAAGAAAGGTTGGTAACTGCAGGGAAACAACAAGAGGTCTGGTTTTAAAGTATCAAAGTATAGACCACCCAATAAATTTGGGTGTTTTTGTGAGAGCGTCGTCAAATGACAATACCACGTATCTATTACGCCTAATGTATAAATTAGAACACAACTTGGTAAGTAATTGGTTATTTATTCATTGCAATACTACGAAACTAGTACTGGGAACGAGAATTAATGCACTCAGAGGACGCGATGAAATTGCTAGCGTTGTATTTTACGAGCTCCAAGATGCGGTAAAATCTTGTGCCAGAAAAAACAAGAGCACCGCATGTGAATGCAAACGCTTGGTTACAGTTGCTTTTAGAAAGATAATTGATCAGTTTGTGAAGTCGAGAAAGGGGGCCATGACTGTCTCAAGATATTTTGATGGTTACCTACCCTGGTTGGATGGGTCCGTATACATGTATAGTTAGTAAACAACTAGTCCTAGTTTGAAACAAATTATTAGTTATTATTCTCAGTTATTACAGAGATATTATAGAATGTCACAGTTTTGCACGACGATTTGTAAGAAAAGTTCTCAAAGGGCCATATAGAAGAAGTTTAGTTCGCTCGAATGACATATCCAGCGTACTGCTAAAGGTCTTATCTTAAGACTCGCTGTTCCAGGAACTGTATTCACCAACAATTCTTGAGAATATTCTAAGTCTTATTCTCCTAGATTTTCTGAATTTGTAAGTAACACAATTAATAATACTTTCAAATGTACACAATTCTTGAGAATAAGACAAAGTGCGTTCTTATGAATGGTTGGTGAATACGAGCCCAGAAATTGCGATATAATGTAAATCAGACCTAAACCCTTTATTTGACGACAAAAGTTTAGCCTCAACTGAAATAAAAGCTATAGCAGAGGAGAATTTCAGGAATATTCAAAAAAGAATTCTTGTCTTTTAAATGATAAAAAAAATATTTTAGGGAAGAGAAAACGCTGGTTACCCATATTTTCCCAGCATTTTCTCCTTTTTCCTTTAATAATTTCAAAAGCCCTTTTCACTATGAGGGATGGTTAAAACTCAGCATTATTTATCAAGGGGTTTATTTGTATTTTGTTATCCATAATTCAAAGTGATGCTTTCAAAGTCGTCTGCTGCAATATTTGAAAGAAGAAAATATGTTCAATGATAAAGAAAGACAAGACAAGGATCTATACTTACCAGGTTTCTGGTTAATGTTACCGTGGTGATAGGGAAAAATAGATTCGTGAGGAAAGCCTATAAAGTGGGGGTCCTTTAGTTCTTTAGTTCTCTCCGTCAGATAGGCTTGATAGTTTTATGGTATGTGCTTGTAGATGCTTTAACCCTTTGGTTGCTTATTGCGTCTCGCTGACCTTTTGCGGACATTGCAGATCAAGATCAGACTGCACAGAACGTGCAGTCTGATCTTAGATCTACAGTGTCCGGTAAGGAGATATCATTTCCTAAAACATAATCTTGAAATAAAAATATTTAGGTTTTCACCATCGAATTGAAAATTTCATTTTAGTTCCATAGCGGAATAAAAGTCAACTGTAAAACAAAAAAATGTGATATGCTGTGTGAAAAGGGGGCTTCATGAATCTGAGTGTGTGAGAGAGAGAGAGAGAGAACGACCCATGTCAACTTACACAGTCTGTGCAGGCTGACATGGGTCAATACCTTTTGATATTCACAAATTTTCTGCATGCTCAAGGAACATTCTACCTCTAGATTCTTTTATTGTTAGACTAAAATGATTGTATGAATTCTATTGTTCCATAATTACGTGATTAGTGGCTTGGTGTGATGTTCCTCGGAAATGCCTTAAGCGCCCCCATGTGCCAGAGCATAACATTCCTTCCTTCTTTCCTTCCTCACTCCCTCCCTCCCTTCCTTCCTTCCTTCCTTCCTTCCTTCCTTCCTTCCTTCCTTCACCATCAATGCGTTAGTTTTTAGTTTATAGTGTATTTCTTATCATATTCTCAAAACTAGAAAAGAGCTGCCCTTGTCAACATGAAAGTCAGTCGCGACACTTAAAGTTCACATTTGAACTCAAGGCTAATATTTGCTGTCCGTGATGGTGCGTTAAACCATATTGCCATTTCCATCTCTTTCCATCTGAAATATGTGAAAAAGCAAATGTCGCCTTGCTAGTATAAACAGATCTAGAATATAAAATGAATAGAGTGCAATTAAAAGAATATTTGAACGTATTTTAGCAATTTCCTTCGATCTGGTTTTGAAAACTGAAGACCTCTCTTTTAACCAGCTGCCATCCCATATGTCCCCGCCACACACACACTTACCCCGCCTGTACAGTTTATATCAAGAAATACACGTAAAGATAGATGTATGTGTATTCCATACTTTTCGGTAGTTTATCAAGCAATAATGGTGGATTATGGTAAGCGAAAGGTATGTGAAAATAATGAGTGCCGTAAGGCATGATTTATTTTTGCGGACCGTTCCCTTTTGAGGCAAATATTTCTCCATTTTAACCACAAGCTGATGAAATATATTATATATTACCTTTCCTCAGATTATTTTGTCAACGAATGCCACTTTTAAAACTAGTCATTGCATTGAAATAATTTAGTAGTTCCAGATTTTCGGCAGGAGGAAAATATTCACTGTGACGGGGAAATAATTCCCCCAGCTTAAATTACAACATTTCTTTACCCAAAACATTTCTAAAAATAGGTACATGAAATATAATATATACCGTTATTGGTATGGAGAACAAAATCTCTATCACTTCAATTTGAACGACATCAAGTCACAGACCAAGATGTCATCGAAAGGAAGGAAAAAAACATACTAAGAGATGTTTGCTTATATGTAAATTATTAGCGACGCATGCTGATCAGGCTCATATCTTTTATCCCAGCGCAGCCTTTTTCACCTCCGTGTTTTTCTAGGGTGTTTTAGGTCTCTTCTAGTGACGAGTTCGCCCAACAGATAAGAAAGTGATAGAACATGAAAAGTTCTTATAGTGAACTGTGAAAAATATTCAAGTGTCAGAACATCAAATTGATATCTTTTAATGTACTTTTCTTAAAACAAAGATCAACGAGCATGTTTTTTCATAGTATTTCCTTCAGTGAAAAGTATACAGCTGTGAGTCTTTAAAGGCACCGCAACAAAGGGGATAGGGATTTATAACCGGATTGGACATTGCCTAACAGAATCGAACTTGATAACTAGATCGAAGTGAAACGTAATAACGTATTGTACTAGTTTTCTTCTTGGCCAACCAAGTTTTATTTTTACCAAGGCCACTAATTTCACATTTGTTGGTCTGTCAGTGCTTTGATTGAATAAATTCTCAATTCTGGCAGTTCTTGAACCATGCATTGATTTTGTTTTAATAAATGGAAGCAGGAATATATTGGAAGAAAATAAGATACAAGATTTGAGATATGAATGAATTATGAGAAAGTGTTAGTTTCGCACCATCCTGGCGCCAACTCTTTACAAATGTGAATGTTCCCTTATGTAGGTAATATCTTTGATAATCACAATTATTTCTGGTCACCACCTTCAGAATTAGGCTTCTCTCTCCAAGTGACATGAATGAATCTGCCAGCATTTGTGAACTCTAAAGATAAAGACGTGACAGCAAAAATGTATAATCTGATGATCTTGAATAATTTCACAGTCTGTCATGTTAAGATATTCTTAGGAAAACTAAATACATGTACAAACTTTTAAGATTTGGGATTTTTGCCTTACTCACGATGTCCTTTTTTTTCAAAGCTGTTGTTTTTATATAAACCCTGTTAATGGCAAGCTATGAAGGTAGTAATAAAGAGTGCAGACCAAAATCATCACACACATTGATGTGTGCTGATCTACTTTAACATTCGGTTATACCTATTTAGTTCTGAATTCTCACCCCTCAGGCTTCTAAATGCAACTTAACCCTTTACTCCATAAATACTCATTTCTACTCATTGCTTGTAGGAGCCTTTGGAAAACATTGTGGCAAAAGGTGAAATTGCTCGTGACGAGCAATTTCACCTTTTGTCACAATATTTTCTATGCTATCAAAAGGTGTCATATACACATAAGAAACGGTTTCATCCTTGCTGTTATCAAGGGTCATTTAGAGATACCATAGAAATGCCTTATGGGGCAAAGGATTAAGGATTTTTTCGTGGACAGTGTCGAAAAAGATCAGATTGAAGTAAGTTAGTTCAAAGGTATGACCGCTTCCTTTAATTAGGTCAGCAGGAGAAGGGTTACTATTTTTAAATCTTGAAACGTGGTTTGTGAAAAGTTTGCTCAGATAATATCAGTATCTGTAAGACTAGATAAAGATTAGAAAGTACACTCTTCATAGCATGATATTGACATGATCTTGCTTTTTTTTTTTTGTAACTCTTCACAAAACAAAAGAAAAAAGTCTTTTCTCTAAGAGAGAGAGAGAGAGAGAGAGAGAGTATCTAAAACAAAATTGCCATCAGAAGGAACAAATCCTTTTCTCCGTCTTTAAAAAGAATCTTGTCTTCGCCCGCCTTTCTATTTGATTAAATCGCATGGATTTGCTCTGTAAAGTTCTTGACCTGATTTGTAGAAAATAAGTCAACATCTTAAAGTTTTTATACTTCACAACGAGATTTTAAACTTGTCCTTATTGAAAGCATTTGAAGACGATAAATCGAATGTGGCTTAAAGAAAATTTACCAATTATTTAGTAAAAGCATTGTGCAAAAAGGGAAAAATGCTAGTTACCAACATTTTCTCCTTTTCCCATTTTTTTTTTCCAAAATGTTTGTTTCTAAGGGTAGTTAAAAGCTAAGAATTGCTTCGTAAAAGATTAAATCTTTACCAAACTGACTTGATGTTTTACGACCTAGGGATTTAAGTGTACTGCAAAAAAATGGGGGGGGGGAAGGATTAAGAGGAAAACAGAATAATCTGGTAACTGATTTTTTCTCCTCTTCCAATGGTATTTTTCGACAACGTCAAAGACAAATCGAATAATTTTAGCCACAATCTAATTTGCTTTAGGTTTTAACAAGTCTAGATTCTTGTCGTCCAGTAAAGGGCAAAGCTGATTTCTACTGTTGTCAAGTATTCATTCACAGTCCTTACTTGAGGAGTTCTAACTGGCTGAGTGAAAAATGTGTTTACACCAACGCAGACTTTTTTTCTTTGTATTTTGTCTTGCTGTTTATTCTTAAAAATTTTGTTCGGTCAACCATAGTAATATATTGTATATGACAATGTGCAGATTTTGTTACCCGGATGTTCCGATGTGAGTCCCTTTTGACAGAGCATTCGGTTGACAAGTTGGTACCTATGGAAGTGTGTTGTCAAACCTTTAACCCTCTGAGCGCAATAAGTGCAAATACTTTTCTTTTTTGCAAATGGAATAGGTCAAAATTGGCCAGCATAGAACACGTAGTCTGATCTTGCATCAATATCATCCACCTTTTTGGTCAAACCTATAAGATGGGAATATTTCTGGGTTGCAATGGATTGTGCTTTAAGCTGTCCAAAGAGATCAAGTTCTACGAAATTGGCGCCAAAAGAAATGAATTTGTACAGAGTTCAACCTCTTCCGGCGCCAAAGGTGATTAAATTTCCTTCACAAAGAAAGTACAAGTACATGAAAATCAGTCAAACTGAAATGAGGCCGTAGTACAGTTTGATTCTCCACTTTCAGGTATACTGTTAGATGTTTTAAGTTAACAGAAGGACACCTGGGACTTTTAATGACAGATTTTTTCTAATTGATCAAATTTTGCTGAAAGGGCAACTGAGTACATTTTGTGTCATCAAGTAAATTACTAGCTGAAGCAGCAATCACTCTTAACCTTAAAGCTGTTAAATGAGTAAAGTGAAACTTTCTAGGCGACAATAAAACCCACCCTGTTGCTACTTCAAAGATTTATTAGTATCATTATTTTTTTAAAGAAATATTTCATCATTTGAAAGTGTAGATCTAAAAGGAGGCTGCACGCTATGTGCAGTCTTATTTTGGGGGCTATTCTATCTACAAAAAGATCTTGAGTTGCGCCTAGCGGTGTAAAGGTGAACGGAAATGCTTTTTTCGTCTAAGCTTTTCTCAGCAGTTTTAAAAGGGATACAATTGCGATATTCCTATTTCTAGATTAGGTAATTGCGTGATATGGCATTAAATGTTTGTATGTCCGTAAAGCCCACATAATGTCATTGCTTTAAAGGCATGAAAATACCTTTTAACTTTTATTCATCGTAGGCAGAGAACTTGTTTTTGTATTGTATCACTGGATTAGTTTGTCTTTGTTACGGATTAACAAGATAAAATCTCTTTCTTTAAAGGTTTTTTTTTTTTGTATCTGAGACCATAGACTCGGGTTCTTGGGAATAAACAAGTTCATCTTGATTTTTTACCGTGGTAGTTGAAAAATTGTTTATTGTTCACGCGCACTTGTTTTGAGACAACTTTTGCACCTTGATAATGTAGTGAGCATAATGTTACATTACTGAAGACTTAGTTTGTCATGTTACAAGTGTCTGTAATGTAGTTGATCTACCTATAACAATTACTTAACAGCATGTTTCTCTTTTTTTTATCTTTCAAGAGCCATGCTTAAAATGTAAGTAGAGACTAACGCCCGTATTTACAAACCATTCCTAAGAACGTTGTCAGTCCTTATCATCAGAATATTTTGAATTTGAAGCAACATACATTCTGATTGGCTAAATCAGTTGGTTTAGCCAATAAGAAGATGTATTTCTTTTAAAATTCGAAAATCTTGGAAAATGTATGACTAAGAAAGTTCGTAAGAATTGATTATAAATACGAACAAAGAATGACCCTTTGTCAACGGTGTCCGCAATTTCAGACTAACCAGACGTGAGGACTGTCCTTGGATTTACAATGTCTTTTTGATTTACTTGGAAAATCAGCTTTGGAATCGCAATATTTTCTTCAGGCACCATGGATATAGAGGGATAGGCTATATTTATATTTTTTCTTACCAGCTATCAAAATCTGCTATTTTTTTTAAAACAGAAAATTGATATACAATGTATACGGCTCCCTTGTTCTCTTTTCTTACCAACAGCAAAGACATTCGAAAGTTATTTCTGTAGGATCGTGCCATTTTTACGTTTTGAGGCCTAGCAGCGGTCAAAAAGAAGCAATGTAGTTGTTAAAATGCATTTGTATTTTTAACATACCACTTAGAACTATTGAATATTAACCGGTATTATAATTGAGCGATAGGTCAAAGTGGTTTTTGTTGGCAGAAAAATAAATGTTTTTTACGAGCCAAACGTAACGAGAAGGAAAACCAGCTACAAGTCTTTAAAAATTAACAATATGTATTAATGAACAAAGACAAAAGAATACAATAAGGGTTAAGATTGTATGAAACTAGACAATTTTTGTCTTAGAACAAGAAATATATAGAATAAATCCCTCAAAGTTAAGAATTATGTTTAAATTATACAAGAATGAAATATCTGGTTCCTAAAATCTAAATTAACAATAGGTTAACTTGCAGGTAGATATGAGCAACCTGTTTAAATAAAAGAAAATTCAGACTTATAGATGTATATCCCAAATTAAATCCATCACTTTTCACTAATTCTGTATCCTCCAAGCCCCAAGTCTAAATTCAAATCAAAAAAAAAAAATCACCAAGTAAGTCACTCCTATTTATAACAGCTTGGAAAATTCTAGATTAGCCTTTTCTAGAAAGATGACATCATGGATTAGTAAACAACATGTTTACTTACAACATGTTTCTAAAATTAAGCACACTGGAAAAACCAGTAAATGATCTTCATGTTTCTAGAATATTCTGAAAACAGGTCACTGCATATGCTTTCTACATAACAATGTTAAAATCAAGTAATCAAAGGACTGAAAGTCCCGAAAAGCGGATTTGTTGAACAGTTTTAAGCTATGACTAGATGTAAGGACAAATTTAAACACCCAATTTCGATTAAATGATATCCCTCGGCGTAGAAAACGCGTAACTTAAAATCGCTCCCAGTTGGCCATTTTGCATCGAATAAAAAAAAGAGTCTCGACAGAATGGAATATTGCACACGTATATAAAGTTTCACGAAATTCCGTCCAGGTATTGGAGATATTCACCGGGACGGACGGACGGACAGACGGACGGACGGACGAAAGGACGGACGGACAGACAATATTTAAACTATATCCCTCCCTCTTCGGGGGATAAAAAAATTATCACACGTAATACATGTATAACATGCGAGTATTCACCAGAGTAAGAAAGGACAATGGTGGTCAAACTTGTTCTACCAAATGTGCCTTGGCAGCAATTTTATTTTGCTACGTATAAGAGTAGTAATTTGATGCATAGATTTGACGTGTTTCTATGATAAAATTGTAATTCGGACTTTAAACACGCATAGGACTGTATATCATGTTTCAAATAAATTGAAATTGGTGTGTATTAGCTAAAGTTAAAGTAAGATGGTAAGTATGCAAACATGTTCACATGACAGTATCTTGTTTGGGTCAAACCGATAACATAGTACAGTCTTTAAAAAAGAATATTTTTTCAAGGCTAACATCGGCATAAAATGAGGAAGTTCGGGAGGTAATTATGGCTCTATATAAAGGACATGTTTTATTCACACTTGCTTATTTCGTCAGAATTCTAAGGTCTTTCTATAACTTCAACGTTCATCCAAACATTTAACTTTTTTGTAGCAGAATGGTGTAGTGTGGCTGCATGTAAACATAATAGAAAGTAAAAACAACGATCATATAATAATTCTGTAAAAACAAAGAGTTACGGTCTAAAACTGTCGATCGGTTTTAGCAATCATGGACAAATTTGATCAGAGAGTACAAGATATTGCTTCTGACATATGTGTTTAATATGAAGTTTTTATTCCTTCTTCATGAACTCTTTGTTTGAGGACAAAATCTTTTACTCCCCCTCCCCCCGAAAGGAAACAACTATTAAAGTTTTCATACTTTCAAACCCAAACTCAAAAATGACATGTTACCAAATTCTAGCTGGAAAATCATAAGTACAGAAGAAAGATAAGATTTAGAAAGAAATGGTATTTACTTAATGGGCTAAATAGCCTCTTTGGTATTATTAGATTTCATGCCACACTTTTGGAAAGCCTTGTGGGAATGGTACATTGTCAATAACATGCACCGTCGACAAGGATTCATACTCAAATCAGCATCAAGACACCATACCTGGTGTAACTAAAAGTAAACAGTTACCCATTACTAAGGTACCATCCCATGACAAAATGCCCAAAGTTGCATCATTTTACTTAATCTAACCGTACAATTTATAACAAAAGAAATTTATATACGGTAGTATTTATTGGCCCTTAACAAAAAAAATGAGTTGTGACATAATACCTAAACTGCTCCCTTTTTCGAGTGTTAACAAACATTCAAATAGATATGGCTCAGATTATGTGGTTTGTATTGGTAAAAGATAGAAAAAAATCTTGAAAAAAAAGAAAAGAAATACTGATGTCTTGCTACCTAACAAAGTTTTCATAAGACCTTTCACACAGAACTCATAAAACAGTGTTTATTGTGTGGTTGAGGGCTAAAAGAAAAAATCCTCAAAAATTTTCTCAATTTGACTTTGTATGATACAGAATTCAAGGGTCAAATAAGGGCCCTATGGACAAACCTATGCATTCTGAATACTGATTACATGAATCTGTAGTGCTCAGTCCTGTCAAAAAGCCTCCGATTGCTGGGACTGAATCCAGAACCTTCAGGTCCTAAGGCAAATGCTCTACCACATTTCTGTAAAAGCTAGTTCTTTAGCAAGACAGTATGAGTTCTCCCTTATAGGCCTACAAACAGATGTTATACATTTATACCAACCTGTGGGATAAACCAGTATATAGCATATCCATGTCGGGTTTCCTTGGCATTTGACAATTTTCCTTTGAAGAAAATTTTGTTTATGGTTTATTTTAACACTTTACCAAACAGTTCGTGTTAATAACCATGAAGGAAACAGGAAGTTGAAAGCATTACAGGAAGAGGATAAAATTCTGGTAAGCAGTATATTCTCCTGTTCTAACAGTATTTTCACTCATATGAGTAAAATTCGGCCCTTTTATATCATTTTCTGACTTGTTGTCCATAGAAGCATTTAAAGTGCCTAAAACTTGTCATATGGGGAAGGAACGAATAACGAAATGGCATTCATTTGATTACTAATTTTGATTAAAAAACAAAAAGTAACTTATGCACAGATTGTAGATATTGACTAATCTATACAATCTTACAAAAATCAACTCCCTTCTAAATGTGGATCTAGGGTCCTGCATGGCTCACCAGTAATGTGTAGGACTTGTTACCTGATGGTCTAGTTTCCACCCTCACTGGAAGCTGCATGTTTTACTGTGGGAGTGTCCTAAGGCAAGGTACATGGAACAGAGCCCTAGCCTAGTACTGCTGAAACTTAGGCATACATAATTAAGCTAGTTGTAGCAGTTATATGACTGAAATAATATTGAAAACATTGTTAAACTCTATTTAATTAGTCAATGTGGATCTAAAATTGGTCTGCAAAGGTAACCGTTATCTAACATTTCTCTAGCTCTTAAGTTTTTCGGAAAACATTGGTAGACCAACAGATTTTTTTTTTCTTTTACTATAGTCAACACCCCCCCCCCCGTTCCATACACCAATAAGGATACAAAGTGTTCTAATTCAGGTAAGTGTGGCTATATTATCCCATATTAAAGAATGTTTTTAAAAAAACTTTTCACACGACTTATCCAATTGGCTGACCGTCATTTAGCTACATTAAAAAATAAGGGTTTTAAGAAAAACTAGTGAAGGTGGTTTTGGTCTGAGGTTATGCATTAAATCAGATTAGAAATATTGATAGCTCGGTCTATGTTTTGTAAAAATAGGCACTTACATGGATACACTAAACATGATGACTTCGTCCTTCTTTTGCATCCATTTAAAGCATTATAAATCTGATCAGACCATAAATACAGCACTTCCTACACTTTTACATAGAGGATATAATTATGGAGACTGCAAAGAGTTTAAATCTAAATTAGTATGCCTATATAAATGGAATAATACTATGCTAGGCTGTCTAATCTTAATCTACTTTTGTTACGTTACAAACAGACTGTCCTCATTCTGAGGTTTAAAGTATGCATTGTTTTGAAACTACCATGGATTAGGTTAAAAAACCACACAAACATACGAGTCCTCTATGAAAAATAGAAATAGTGGTAGTATTTTTCTATTACCCAGAAATTCCTCCAAAGGTTCTTCCTTAATACTGCACAGCTTCAAAGTACATGTTCTAATTTTAAAGCGAAATAAAAAGTCAAACGAGAAACAATATTTGATTGTTCAGATACAATTATGTCTTCTTTCCTTTAAAAGGAATGTTTTTGGTTTTATTCCTGAACTTAAGAATGTTATGTAATAGTCTGAAGGTGAAAACTAAATGGTGTGTTCAGCATTTTCTAAGATTTATGCCATGTTTAATTCAGGAATATTGAATGTATCTTCCTGAAAATTTACTTTGTATCATCAAGAAAATAATGATTTCACAAAACAAAACAAAACAAAAAAAAGTCAGCTCATACAGTGCCACAAACCATGAAATTAGTTGTAAACTACCATCATAATTTGATTCTGATTTCTGGTGATTGCATTAGTCTCAACACTGTTTCAGTATTACAGTGACAAAAACTCATTTGTGTCCCTCTCTGTTTGTTGTAGGAATAGGCTGGTTCTCAGCAGTGTCTTTTCTGTTGCCACTTCTAAATAATCCTGGCACCAAGGTGAGGATAAAACTCGGGATAATCACATCTTCACCATTCAACCAGTCTCAAAGTAGTTCACTAAATAAATGTATTAGATTGTATAATTTCATCACTATTTTGGTGCAACTTTAAAGAAAAAAAATAGGCCATGCAGATTCAGGCTCAGACCTCATATTCTGAAACTAGATTATAATACAGTTTCAAAAAAATAACTTGTGTCACACTTAACAATAAAAAAGCAGCTGTCATAATACATTCTAATGTAAATAATACCATTTCAAAGAATGGAAAATATTGTGGAGATGATAGTCTGTGATCTTGTGAATATCATTTGTAGATCTGCTTTGTACGTCCCGCACATTAGCCAGGCAAAACTGATAGTGAGCGCTTGTGCGTCGTTACACATGATGTATTTGGTTCCGGTCTAAACGATCACAGTCAGCGGATATAGCAAATCCGCTAAAAAGTAAACAAAAGATAGAGCAATTTGGCAACTTTTGAGCTAGTTCAAAATTCATCTTTCTGTAGGCAACTAACAGATGGAGTGACCGTAGTATACGAGATTGCCATCTTAAGATCAATTTCCATGCTTCTAGATGGTGTGATTTAAATTTAAATGCATTTAAACAGCTGCAATTTTTATTTTTTGCCACTAAGGGGCCTTCCAGTAACGGCATGAGTGTTCTGCAACCGGTAACACCATAAATTTATCTTTATGAGATAAGATATGACGTCATTGTAATTGGTTATCCCACACAACTTACTTGCATTATTGATCATGGCGTGTTATGTCCTTGCGAACAATGAACATGGAACTGAAAACTAGTCAGATACTGCTTATCCATGTAGAAGATTTATCACTGAAAAATCGTTTTCTCCTATTATAAATTGGCAATACCCTGGCGAAAGGGGTGGGTTAATGTATCTCTCTGCATTTTACGAGGCAAGACTTCATTTAGTTATGCCTCAATAAGCTCTATTTTGTCCCAAAACCAGATGAATCCCATAGTAGAATGGACCTTTAACATAAAGAAAATCTACCAAAAGCTAAATAGTATCAAACTAGAGCTGTCACTGAACGTGACTTAATACCTTCGCCAGCGCTTTTTGCAGAAACAGGCAACTGCTGGTATTTTGTACACAGACGGACACGGACACACGGACGGACACACAACGGACAGACAGGCTGATTCCAGTATACCCCCGAAAACATGAGTAGGCTGACATTAATCGAAACTTTTTTTTTTAGATTCATTAAACCCCTTAATTTCAGATTATGGCCTACACTACCACACACCCGTGGAAAAACTCGTTTTTTACCAGGGTCAGGGTCCATGCTCACCAACCATTCTTTATAGCATTCTTTGTCTTATTCTCATACATTTTCTAGCTTTGAAAGTACTTGACAACTTTTGATCGGCTAAACCGAATTGTTTAGCCAATCAGAAGTTGTATTACTTTCAAAGTTAGAATTTATGGGGAAAAAAACTAAGTACGTTCTTTAAAATGGTCGATGAATACGGGACCAGGACGTGGCTTTACAATATGTTAATATCGAGCAGCGATTATTATCGACTGAACATTCGCAGGGCATACCAAACAACTTTTATAAATCCTAACTGCAAAGACCAGTCATCCGATGGAAAAGATACACTGTCTCTTTCAGGGTCGTATTCACCAATCATTCTTGAGAATATTCTTAGTCTTATTCTCCAAGGTTTTCTGAATTTGTAAGTAACACAACTTCTGATTGGCTAAACCGAATGGTTTAGCCAATCAGGAGTTGTGTTACTTACAAATGTAGAAAATTCTGCAGAATAAGACCAAGAACGTTCATAGGAATGGTTGGTGAATACGGGCCCAGGTTCGTGAAAAGCAAGATGAATCTAGAAGAGGGACTACTTTGTGAATATTGCCTCGGTGATAGATCTGAAATAATGTTGAGTTCACACGGCATTTGACAATGAAGAAACAGACAATCGCCTTTCTGTTATGAACTCTGTATTTTTTTTACCAGATTTTATTCCTTTATTTATTTTTGTTTCTTTCAGTGATGTCACTACTTATAACCGTTTGTCACAAGGTCCACGGGTTTCAACAAAGAGATGTTGGCCGGATATACAAGAGCAGCTGTACTGACATCGGATATAGACTTCAGAACTGTACTCAGTCACCTAACTATAGATTAGTCGATAATATGCCGATTGTAATGAATGCCACAGAAATTAAACTTTTCTGTCTGTAAGTAAATTTTATTGGGACATACATATATACTTAAGCACTAACTCTTCTACGTTCAGGGTCCGTATTCTCCCTCAATTCTTAATTTCATTTTAAGTCTAATTCTAGATTTAGAAAGAAATAGAAAGCTCTGGCCAGTCAATGAACAGAACTTTTCTAAGAAAGATTCTTGAACAATTCTGAACCATAGCAATGCAGATATTGAACTGTTTTGAAAAAAAATGAGAAGTCGGCTCATTCGGGAAGTATTGCTCAAATTATCTGAGATAGGCAAATGCCCTAAGGGCCAGCTAAAGTTTTTGGAGGGTGAGGCTGTACAGTGATATTCTGTACTCAAAACAAACAATATTGTAATTTTGCGAAAAATGGCGAAAAGACCAGTCAACTTTTACATTGATTATTTAAGCCCCTATATGTGCTATAAATCATATAAAGCGTCCTTCTGAAGAAAAATGGACAATACAATACTGTAAAAATTAAATTCTTAAAGTGTTTTAGATTTATTGTCATAGCCTCGCAAATACAATTTCTTTAACCGTTCTGACCGGAACAAAACATCATGCGTAACGACGCATGCGCGCTCACTTTCAGTTTTGCATGGCTGATGAAAGGGACGAACAACGCAGGTATACGAATGATCTTCAGCTCTGACTTTATACAATTCATACAAATTATGTATGATTTCTTTATCGAAATTTCGTTTGAACTAAAATTCTATCAGTTTAAAATACTACAGATACTTATTTCTTTTTTCAAATATTGCCATATGCGTATGAAAATTGTTTACCTAGACTGGCCTCGTTTTCATTCAAGAAACATTCATTCACAACTTTTGCTGTCCACTGTCAAAACCTAGGGTGAGCTATTATTTTCAATCTGATTTAATGCATAATCTCAGACCAAAAACCCCATCACTACTTTTTCTGAAAACCCTTCATTTTTAAATGTAGCTAATTAAAGCTCAGCCAATTGAATAAGTTGTGTGAAAAGCTTTTCTGGACATTCTTCAAAATGGGATGATATAGCCACACTTACCTGATTTCAAACACGTTGTATCCTTTATGGTGTTATGGAAGGGGGGAAAATGACTTTAGTAAGAATAAAAAAAGAAAAAAATTTTGTTGGTCTACCAACGTTTTTAAAACCGTAAGAGCTACATTTTGTAAGACTTAGAGAAATGATAGATAAAGGTTAAACCCTTGCAGGCCAATTTTAGATCCATATTGACTAAATGAATAGTGTTTAATGTTGCTTTCAATATTTTTTTCAGTCATATAACTGCTACAAGTAGCTTAATAATGTATGTCTAGGTTTCAGCAGTACTAGGCTAGGGCTGTGTTCAAAGTATCTTGCCTCAGGACACTCCTATTAGGTAACACGTCTAACAGATTACTGGTGAGCCTTTCAGAACCCCAGATCCACATTTAGAGGGGCGTTAGGTTTTTGTAAGATTGTCTCAGTATAGATTTGTCTATGTCCTCAATCTGTGCATAAGTTACTTCATGCTTTCATCGAAAATGGTAATCAAATGGATGCCATTTGGTTATTCCTTCGTTCCCCATAAAACAAGATTTTGAATGCATCTGCGGACAAGAAGTCAGAAAATGATACAAAATGGGCTGAATTTTACTCATATGATTGAAAACACTTTTAGACCATGCAGGAGAAAATACCGCGTACCAGAATTTTATCCTCGTCCTGTAATGTTTTCAATTTCCTATTTCCTTCAGGGTTATTAACACGAACTGTTTGGTAAAGTGTTAAACCCCAAAAAAAATTTTCGTCAGATCCAGTTGTTAAATGCCAAGGAAACCTGACATGGATGTGCTGTATACTGGTTTATCCCACAGATTGCTATAGATGTATATATAGCCTCTGTTTGTAGGCCTATAAGGGTGCACTCATACTGTCTAACTACAGAGCTAGCTTTTTTAGCAATGGAGTAGAGCATTTGCCTTAGGACCTGAGAGTTCTGGATTCTCTACCAGCCTTGGGAGAGTATTTAACAGAACTGTAACAGATTCGTGTAATCAGTATTATAATGCGTAATGGTTTTTCCATAAGGCCTATATTTGATCCTTGCATTCTGTATACAAAATCAAATGAGAATTTTGAGGATTTTTCAAACCACATAATCTGAGCCATATTTATGGAAATGTTTTATTAATATTCAAAAAGGAGAGCTGTTTAGTTCTTATGCCACACATCATTTTTTTTTTGTAAATGCCAATAAATACTACCCCCATATATTTCTTTTCATACAAAGTGTAAGGTTAGATTAAGTAAAATGATGCAATTTTTGGCATTTTATCATGGAATGGTACCTTAGCAATGGGTCACTCTGTTTATTTTTGTTACACCAGGTACACGGTGTCTTGATACTGATTTCAATATGAATCCCTGTCGACGCTGCTTACTATTGATATTTTGTACCGTTCCCACAAGGCTTTCCGACTGTGGCATGAAATCTAATAATAACAAAGAGGCTATGTAACCTATGACGTAAATATCTTTTTTTTTTTCTCAAATCTTATCTTTCTTCTTAACTAATGATTTTTCAACTAGAATTCAGCGATAAGTCATTTTTGAGTTTGGTGAAAATATATATATATATTTCTTCTTTTTAGGGGGGGGGGGGGGGACGGGGGCGGGAGGGTAAAAGGTTTTATCCTCTGGTAAAGAGTTTAACACGAAGGTACAAAAATCTCATATTGAATACACGTATAAGTAGCAGTATTTTGTACTCTTTGATCAAATTTGTCCATGATTTCTGAAACTGATTGACAGTTGTAAACCTTAAAGGTGGGTACTTAGAAATTTCAAATCACACCAAATCAAAAAATATATATATCACTGAAATTTATATAAAAAAAACAATACAAATCATCAATAATTAAGAATCATAAAATTACCCCCCAAAAAATGTTTGATGGTATTCCCTTAAAAGGCTAAGTAGCCTCTTAAGCTATTTTTAGATTTCGCGCCAAAAACAAAAAAAACATGCATTGTGGGAATGTTAATTGACTGGCACGTGACTTATGGCGCTTAAATTCCATTACATAACAAACATGTAATTATTTTTTATAATATCTTCTTCGAACGCTATGTTTGAAGCTTCGTCTGTGTTTTTCCAGTATGTAAATGAGCGAGGTGGTCATGTAAAAATAGAACGTGTTTCCCGTCGATGTCGACCTTGGCCGTAGTAAATCTCTAATTTCTTGTGTTGTTGGAGGGTTTTCGACTACTGGGGTTTTATGAATGACGATTATAAGGCTTTGGGATAAGGATGATATTTTTGTATTTTTGTAAAATTTGCGTCCCAAATTCTGAAGGGCCACCTTTAAAACTTTGTTTTACATAATTATTAGCCAATCATTGTTTTTACTTTCTAGTATGTTTACATGCAGCTACACTACACCATTCTGTTTCCAAAAAATAGATAAAAATTTGGATAAATTTTAAAGTTTTGGAAAGACCTTAGAATTGTGATGAAATTAGCAAGTGTAAATTAAACATGTGTTTTTTTATATAGAGCCATTATTACCTCTCAAACTTTATCATTTTATGCCGATGTTAACCTTAAAAAATATATTTTTTTTAAGACTGAACAATGTTATTGGGTACTGTTATGTGTACACATTTGCGCACTTACCATATTACTTTAACTTTTAGCTGGTACACCCCAAACTTTACTCTTTTTTTTTTCAATACGATATACCGTCCTATGCGTGTTTGAAGTCCGAAATACAGTACATCCACCCCCCCCCCCCCCAAAAAAAAAATGTCAAATTGTTGCATCAAATTTTTACTCAGTCTCAAATAAGTAGCAAAATAAAATTGCTGCACATCACACTTGGTAGAACAACCTTGATCCCCATTGTCCTTGCTAACTCTTCTAAATACTTGCATGATATACATGTATTACTTGTGATTTTTTAAAAATTTTCATTACATCTAATCATAACCTAAAACTGTTCAACAAATCTGCTTTTCTTAGTCCTTTGATTGCCGATTGCGGTTATACACCGCTGTCAATACAGCTAATAAGTCTTATTCGTAGAAATTTTATCAGATATGCATATGTACTCCACATATTCGTATATCAACGTCAATGGCGTCGATGTAGACATTGATTATATACAATGAATTATAGTAAAAAGAGGACGACACGTTTTATGAATAAAGATGATGGTGATGGTGATGGATGGTAATGGAGGTGATGATGATAATGGTGGTGATAGTGATGGTGGTAATGTTGTCGTTAAGTGATGCTGATGTCGGTGGTAATATTGATGATGATGATGATGATGATGACTTATATAATTTATTACAGGGATAAAGATGTCACTCTAGACTGCATAGAAAATATTGTAACAGCATGTAAAGATACACTAAAGGGTATTTCAGCCATCATCTATGACTTGAGGACATTTGAAACAACATATAACACTCTTTGTGGTAACATGGAACGTAAGTAAACTCAATTTTAACCCTTAACCTGCTAAGCGCGCCTCTATGGCCTTTTGCGGAAAGTGTAGATTAAGATCAGACTGCACGGAACGTGCAGTCTGATCTTGGATCTGCACTGTCCGATACTGCGAAAATTTTCTTAGGAATATACCTTAAGAATGTCAATATTTGGGGCTTTACTATCTGCTTGCAAATTTCATTTTATTTATTTAGCTGGATAAGGATTAATAGATTTTAAGAATCATAGACCAGTTTACCGGTACTCAATCTTGCTCTACAATCTCTTTAACACACATTAACAGCAAACATGTAAAAATTTGCATTCAAAATCAAGTGGTAAAAAAGAGGGAAATGCTGTTGACCAGCATTTTCTTACTTTTTCTCAAAATCGTTTCAACCCTGTAGAGTACCAATTCTATCATTTTTTAACACATTTTACAAGTCGGCAGCAAATGCTTTCAAAATGGAAGTCTGAAGATTTTGTCAGATTGAAACTTTTAGTCTGCAAAGCGCCATTAACTGACCTTTAGTATAAAGTGCTGATCAATGTGCGGTCTGATCCTGGCTCTACACAGTCTGGGATCTATGCAGTCTACTAGGATTTTTTTTTCAAAAAAAAAAAAAAGAAAAAAAATGAAATTAGCAAAACATGAGTTTTTATTGTCGGCTTGAAAGTTCCATTTCACTTATTTAGCAGGTTAATGGTTAAAATCAACAAAATATATTTCAGTGTGAGTTTGCAATACGAATAATGGTGGGGTAAGGGTTAAAATTATTATACGCTGCTCCTTTATATTCTATTCTATTCAACATACACAGTTACATGGTGGTCGGAGACAAGCTGTATATTGCAACTGGACAGAAAACTTCACGACTGTAGAAGAATGAAAGAACGAATATTGGCAGAAGTACAGAGAACGGGCTTATCGGATATTTACTGCGAGTGGGTATTACCTTAACACTTAACCAAACGACAAAGTTTTAGACTGATCCAATTTGGAAGCATTTGCAGACGTCTTATTTGATAAAACTCAAATGGTAAAGGACTATCTAAATGGTGTTTTACACCTTTTTTAACGTTTTTTTTTTCATTCATATTTCGGCGACAGCATACTCATTCATGCGTACCCTTGGTTTTACCAGTATTAGGCTTTCGCTTTGGAGAGTCTTGACCAATGGCATTTCCACGAAAAAGGCCATCGGTTCAAGTGAGCTGGAACCTGGGACCTCCAGGTTACCAGTCCTACATTTTATATGCCACTGAGCCCCGCAGGACCCCTCGATCAAATGGTGACACATGTCTCTGAAGGACAGAAAACTGTGGGAAAAGAAGAAAATGAAGATTACCAGCATTTTCTCCGTTCTCACTGTGTTTTTCAAAGCTGTCTATTTCAGGGTCGTTAAAACTCGGGATGAAATATTACAAGGTTTGCAACATGCAAAAAGGTACATTTGGACATTTGCGTAAAGTGTCTTTTCGGATCAGCCTGCGCAGTCCGCGCAGTTTCCGATCGTGTGTGATTTTCCGTTTAACGCAGTCTAATGTAGGACAAAAGCTAATGTTGACGTAAAGTGTCGTCTAGGATTAGCCTGAGTGTACTGCGCAGGCTGATCCGAAACGACAGTTCACGCAAATCTCCGAAAGTCCCTTTGGGCATGTTGCAGACCAAAATATACCAAAACCGTTCATTGCAAAACTGATACCATTAAAGCTGACTCGGGATCGTCAATGAGCAGAATCATTTAGATTATGTTAGAGAGTAGTATCCAACAATATCACAACTGATCAAACGATAAATCTTTCCAGAATCTAGAGGAAGTAAGTGCTCGAAAAACCATTATTTTCCACGAAAAAACCTTTAACATTTAAATCATGTCAACGTTGCATAATGGTTGATTATATGCTGCCGTTACATCAAAGTGCAGGAAAATTTGTTTATTGTTTTATTGCACACATTAGTATACGTTCTGCAGACAAACTTATATCCTCCAAGTTGCAACTAACAGAATTTAGAAACATATCGGCAACGATAGTTTTTACTTGAAGTTATTATGTATTAGAAATGAATTTATGTCGGTTATCATATAAATACAAAGAGTTTTTTTCCTCAAAGTCGTCTGCGGAACATTCGTTCCATTTGGTAATGCATAATTTGAACAAGACTTTAGTTGCATCCAAAATTAAAGTATTTGCAGACGATGAATAAAGAGTGGTAGAGAAGATGAAATATACGTATAATTAAAAGGAAGACAACAATATGGGGAAAGAAGAAAATGCTAAATACTAGCATTTTTTCTCAATTTTTTTCATAAGGGTTCTTGCAGCGTTGTTAAAACACAAGACCGTTTGGTAAAGATTTAAACAATTCACAAATACATTACAAATGCGCATTGATAATGACTGTCCCTGGGTCATATCCGGTTTCGCTTTCAATGTCGATTGTTCCAGACTATTACCATAGCGATGGCTGATTCCGGTTGGCAATGCGTAATGAGTTTTTTTAATGTTTATTTAAGCGATATTTCGTGTTGTTAATTTTTTTACATGGTGTTGTCAGAGGAAAAAAAGACATAAATTCCATACTGTAATAGTGAATGAGAAAAGGACTTTTTTTCTAAAGTTTTCTTTTGGAAGCTGTTTGCCCTCAGATAAGGTATAGACCTGACGTGCTCTGAGCTTTAATCACTTGCAATAAAAAGATGTAGCAACTTTCTGCTCCGGTACCTAACAGCTCAGAGGAAATCATGGGTTTTATGAGCAGAAATTATGGAATCATTCAGGATTCAAATTGGCACAACTGTTCCTTTTTTTTTTAAATGCTGCCCCTGAACTTCCAAAATGTAAACGCATTTCAGAAAATGAGTCGTATTTCCAAATACACGCAAGTCTGTGGTATACTGGTGGCCTTCTGATTAGGCAGGATAGAACGTCTCAGTTCCATCACACCTCATAAAGTGACCTGTCTTGATCTGTAGCGTTAGGTAATCACAAACCAAAAAATTAAGACAACAGACAATACTTTAGTGTTTTAAGCTCTACAGTTTCTCGTCAAACACTTAAGAATAATTACAACTGTATACAGTGACTAAAAATAGAATGGTCGAACAAAAATCAATTATGACAGTAATAATAATTTTAGTAGAAAGACAGATCATGTTGACAACTTTGATTATGAAAGCAAATAGATCTTCATCTATGGAGAAAATAACAATAGTTAATGACATTATAGGAAGAGGATCACATAAGTGTAGTTAAACCATTAAAAGTTGACTTACACGAGACTAGCTAAACATTAT
Source organism: Tridacna crocea (assembly GCA_943736015.1). Lineage (NCBI taxonomy): Eukaryota > Metazoa > Mollusca > Bivalvia > Cardiida > Cardiidae > Tridacna > Tridacna crocea. The sequence continues at coordinate 29,710,023 of OX031063.1, forward strand.
TCTTACATTATCATTTCCGATCTTCGAGCAAAGCTTTGCTTAATAAACTTGGCTAAATATAAAAGACAGTTTTTTCAGTTTAATAGTTTCACAAACTTGAACATATTTTGGCGTTTATAAAAATACTTTTTGATATGAAGTGTTCTCAAATCTAAGTACATTGGACAGACTAATAAAAATGATATGTATGTTTAATTTTATATTTGTCACAACAAGTGCAGATATCTTTCTGTCTCAATTCTAAATTGGTGTGATGAAAGTCTAAACTTTGCTAAATGTGCCCTCCATTGCCCGGGTAGTACTTTTAAATGTTCATTGATGATAAACTTCGTCTTATCAACTCAAATCAATTTTGATATTGCCAGGAATTCATTAGGTAAATTATTAAACTTACTAATTATGATTCATATGATATCATTTTTCTACATGTCATAACGAAATGCAATTTACAAGTTTTCCTTCTTTAGTTCAAACAAGTTCGTTTACGCCGTCCTACGGCAAAGACAGACGAATGTCATCAGAATCACCAAACAATTTAATATTGGATGGACATCCTGCATTTTCTCTTTTGCATGGAATGACATTTTTTCACGTATGACGTGGTAAACTTTTCAGGCCTAATTCTACCAATGCACCATTTGGAATTCAAATTTTGTTAGGAAACCCCAACCAAAATATTTCAACCATGCGGCAATGTAGATTTGAGATCAGATAGTGTTTTCTCTTCATCAACTTACTCTAGCAGCCTGTTTCCATGAAAACTCATAAAAAGTACTATAACACCATTTCCTTATATGGTCGTAAGATGAATGTACTGAAGGGAATTAGGATTAAGCTCTGAAAGGGTTAGACGATTACGGTCTCCAATCAATTTAACGGTAATGAATGATTGCATCTAAATTGATTTCGCTATTACCTAATGGCGGTCGACCCTATCCCAGACAGTTATGCTTCAGACATTTTCTTCATAGTGCATGTGATGCAGAGGAGAAATGTTGGAATTTATGCCATTTTCGAACAAAATGCGAAACACTTTGAAGCATTCTGGGAAAAGAAGCGATTCTATATAATTATCAGAAATATTTCCAATATTCCAAATTGTTTTTAAAGAACTATTTCAAAATGAACGGAAAACTTCTTACTTGCCTACGTAATGGGTTATAATTATTTATCATCTTCTTGTTGATTATCGAGTCTGTCATTGAAAACAATGAGCCTTTTATCACTCAAAACAGAAAGTTCTTTACAGATAGATTTCAAAATCATTAATGACAAACCTTGAACGCCTTCGACTCTCTGTAGCAGTTGGGGGAGCTAGGTCAGAGAAACGTTTTTATTGGCTTTCTTTTCTTATAAAATCACTTAGTGCCCTCAGCACTATAGATAATCAACCCACTAACATAGTTCCGGTGCAATGCAGAGAAATGACCCTCCCCTACAAAATGACCCATTTCATTATTCTACGTAGAGAAATGACCCCAGAAGTCATTTCACTGCGTATTGGAATAACCCGGGTCATAATTCTACGTAGAGAAATGATCCTGGGATCATTTCTCTACGTAGAAAAATGACCTGGGTCATTCCTCTGCGTAGAAAAATGACCCGTAGGTAATTCTTCTATGTAGAGAAATGACCCATGGGTCATTTTGTAGGGGAGAGTCATTTCTCTGCAATACACAGGCATACCCCTTTTTTATCAGAGGTCGCCAGGATGCTGTCTACTTAATTCCTTACAAGTCAAAAAACGACTATGATTTTCCAAATTAATAGAATTTCAGACGATTAAATAAGTGTGGCTTAACAATAGAAACTTTCTTTTAGGAGAGAAAAACAGTGTGGGTAAAGGAGGCACTGCTGGTTACCACCATACTTGATTCAAATGTCTCTCATATGTATATGTAACCGTATTATATAACCTCGTCTCTTTCAGGAAGCTTGACGATTTGTACTCGTGCAATACGTTCCACCCAGACTCTGTTTGTAAACAGCAATTCAGTGACTATCTTACGAGATTTTATCGAATGATGCTAACACCAAGTTTTTGTGATGCTCAATTAACGAGTGACAAGGGAGTTTACCGCAAAGTCACCGCTAACATTTTGTCCTCCACGGATGCTAGTGCTTCAAATGCTGATGCTTTGACACTCTGGAGCTTTTCTATGGTATTGTGTGCTGTGCTTGTTGTTGCCGTTGTTCGATGATATTTTTGTCCTGATTGGCTGTTGGTTGATGATACCTTGCTTCTGATTGGCAATTGCCTGGCGATACCTTAGATCTGATTGGTTGTTGCCTGATTATACCTTGGCTCTGATTTACCATTGCTTGATGATACCTACGTTCTGAGTAGCCGTTGCCTGATAGTATCTTTCTTCGGTATGGCCGTTGCAGGCGTTACCTTAGTTATGAATAGCCATTGGTTGATAATACCTTGGACCTGATTGACCGTTGCCTGATGATACCGTTGCCTGATGATATCTTGATTCTGATCAGCCATTGCCTGATGGTACCTTGGTTCAGATTAGCCGTTACTTTTTGATATCCTGATTCCGAATACCTGTTGCCTGATGATACCTTTGTTTTGATTGGCCGTTACCTGATGATACTTCGGTTCTGATCAGCCGATGTCTGATGATACTTCGGCACTGATCAGCCCTTGCAGGATGATACTTCGGCTCTGATCAACCCTTGCCTGATGATACTTCGGTCCTGATCAACCCCTGCCTGATGATACGTCGACTCTGATCAACCCTTGCCTGATGATACTTCGACTCTGATCAACCCTTGCCTGATGATACTTCGGTCCTGATCAACCCCTGCCTGATGATACTTCGACTCTGATCAACCCTTCCCTGATGATAATTCGGTCCTGATCAACCCCTGCCTGATGATACTTCGACTCTGATCAACCCTTGCCTGATGATACTTCGGCTCTGATCAACCCTTGCCTGATGATACTTCGGCTCTGATCAACCCTTGCCTGATGATACCTTTGCCTGATGATACCTTGGTTCTAATTAGCCGTTGCCTGGTGATACTTCGGTTCTGATCAACCGTTGCCTGATGATACTTTGGTTCTCATTGGTTTGTATTGAAAAACTTGACCACAAGAAAAAAACTTGAAACGGACATTTTGGACACATTTGAATGGATACGTTTTCAAAACCTCGGCTTTTAATATTTCGGAGAAGGAAACCTTTAAAAACACTGTGAGAAGAGGACAAAATACTAGTAGTTAACATTCGCTCCTTTTCCCCACTTTGTTTTCTATCTTTCCAACACAAATTTCGACTTTTGAGTCACAAAAAAGTTGTGCCCTGAAAATGCTTTGAATTTCGACAGGTTCAAAATTTTGTTATCTGGTAAAGGATTAAAGTGTAGAATATTCATGTTAAAAGTAGAAAAGCTGATAGCTGGTACTTATTTCTTTTTCTCGTAATATTTCTCTAAAACGAATAAAAGACGATGAAAAATAGTTTGCACTGATTGAGACCAAAGGCTTTATTTACTAACTACTCTACATGTTCTATGTGGTCGGTTTACCTTAAAAACCTCGTAACTACAGCTTGTTTCAAGCTAGAGTTACGAGGTTTTTGAAGTAAACCGACGTTGTATTGTGTCAAAAACGAGTGGTCATGTCCGTTTTACCAATTATTCTTATTTCTAATTTCTAGATTCATTCCAATTCCATCATTATAAAGTAACACAAATGTTTTAGCTAATAAGAAATTGTGTTACTTTCAAATGTAAAAAATCTTTGAAATAAGACCGAAAATGATTTTGTGAAATGTGTGTGAATCTTCTTAATATAATTCATCATAAACATGGGTCGATATATTATGCCCTAACAGATGAATCTAAATAATCAACATCAACTCTTTGCAGTTTGTGAATAAAATCAGACGCTCTTGCAGACAATGTTTACCACGATAAGAGTCGTTTCTCGTTGTACAGCGCATAATACCTTCAGAAGTGGTCTGCCTAGCCAAGAAGCTTCTTATAACACAACATGATTTATAATTGAGAGATGACAAGGTTTTCACATATACAGTCAATGATGTCCGCTCCGTGAAAAAAAAAAATAAACAGCACTCTGGGAGAAGGGGTCTCATGCATCTCTGTGATGCAATATACCAAGCCAATGAATGTTTATGGATCCATTAAATATATTTTGTCTAACAAATCCAATTGAATTATAGGGTAGATTGATCTTTGAATATGCAGAAAATTTACAGAGAGCAAAAAGATTCGTTCTGTGCAAGACTGTGCTGACTTTGCAAGCTGACATTGATCTGGATATTTTTGCAGATGTATCAAACCTCCTTTTCACAGAGCATGATGCATATTTTATGAATGGGGTAGGGGCATCATTGGAGAGGTCTGATGACCTCTCCAACAGTGGTGAGTTTAAAAGGCAGACTGCCACACAATTTGCTGTCTAAATCTATTTTTCTTGCGAAATTGTACTGATACACAGTCTATTTCGTCAAGGTTTGGTAACTAAAGCGAAAGCAAAAAAACGAAACAGGAAATAGGTGTGCTTTATTTTTATTCTGAAGAATATCAGAAAAATATTTGTTAGCCCTTAAAGCGCTGGAGCCAAATTAACTTGTTTTTGTGGACAGTGTAGATCAAGATCAGATTGCACAAAACGTGCAGTCTAATCTTGGATCTACACTGTCCACTATTTGTTTCATATTGTGGCCAAAAAACCTTGGTACAGTAATATTTCAGATGTTTTTCCTATTTAAAAATGTCTCTTGTATTAATTCGGCACTTAAAGGGGTTTTTTTTTACTTGTTTGTTCACATGTACCAAAATGTATTGAAATTAAAAGCCAATAAAATATTTGAAAACTTTGATGCTGACCTTTCCTGGCTTCTTTTTTAAAGAAGCCAACTTGTTGTTACAGTAATGAAAATATCAGATCTAATATTTATTTAACAATAGGAGTTCTATAAAATAAGTGAGTACGTTTTGTATACTAGTAGTAAACTGCCGTTCCATGAGAAAATAACTTCCAAAGTAATGGCAAATTTTTCTTGTGAGATTTTTGTCCTGGATTCTGAAATTATGGGTCTCCTCTTTTGACCTCAAAGTGTCCATTTCTTATGATAAGTACACAAAGAAATATATGCATCTTTTGAAAACAAGTGAGCTATATACGGCAATTATCAACCTTTTGTTGTCATCTTAGTTTTGACATTGTACAATTGAACCATTCTCTGGCAAAAGGGGGCTCTATGTATCTCCGTGATACATGATACCAGGCAAGTCATCACGTGATTAGGGATTCATAAAGTCCAGTTTGTATAACAACCCACTGTGGTCCTTTGCCAAGTAGAAAATTGACCAGTAGAGAAAAAGTTCCGACCCAGGTCAGTCTGGTCGATACCTTTTGCAGAAGCATGTAGTTGGTTTGTTGTATGGTATAACTCATTACCAAACGACGAAATTTTAGGTTTGTCCAAATTGAAAGCATTTGCAGACGATAAAATAAAAGTGGCTGAAAATTTGAAATTTGTTTTGTGAAGAGTAAAAAACATTGTGAGAAAAGGAGAAAATGCGCGTTACAAGCATTTTCTCCTTTTCCCACAATGTTTTGTAAAGGCTTCTTTCTCCGGGTCGTCAAAAGTACCGATTGTGTGGTAAAAGGTAGACGCTGTTTCAACATTATTTCAGTTATATCGCCGAGGCCAGTGCGCCTATCCATGCTTTTCTCGAGTTTCTGTCACCAATACTCCGCACAATATTCTCTCCAAGCAACTGGCTGCTTTCCCACATAACCGTCGTGGAAACCACCATCAGCAGCAGAAGCATGTAGACCCCTTTATCACAGAGTATGGATCAAATAACCCTTTACCACACGACAAAATTTTAAACCTGTCCAAATTGATAGCATTTGCAGATGATAGTTTCAGTATGGTCCATAGTAATAATTTTTCTTTGATGGGGTAGAAAACATTGTGGGAAAAGGAGAAAATGCTTGTTACCATCATTTCATCCTTTTCCCACAATGTTTTCAGAAGCCTTCTCTTTCAGAGGCGTTAAAAGTCGTCATTGTGTGGTAAAGGCTTAAATAGCCTTTGCTCTTAGACGAGAGATATAAGCCAATAAGTTCGTCATGTCGAAGAATATAAATAACGATAAGAACGCCGAAAAGGAAAGGTACCCGAGGTAACCGATGCTTCGCGAAGATTGCCGATCGTCTTCGGCACTCTCTAGTTTGGCCTTCTCACTGGATAGAGAGTCCTTGTCAATTGTTAGGTTTTTACTGAAATAAGAATAAAAAGGTTGATTTTTATGTCAATTATTAGCTTTTTACCCTGAAATGCTTTGTTGGAGTATATCACCTATTTAGGGAACAAACAACCCAGTCTCACATACATAACAAATAGTTCTGCCTGCATCACGCGGAAAGGGTGCATTCGGACATTTGCGTAAAATGTCGTATCGTATCAGCCCGCGCAGGCTGACACTTTCCGTTTTTACGCAATTTTCTGTTTTGCGCAAGTCTAATGTAGAACAAAATCTGATGTAGTCGTAAAATGCCATCTCGGATTGGCCTGCGCGGACTGCGCAGGCTGATCCGAGACGACACTTTACGCGAATGCTAGATCCAAGAAAGATAATCAGTTAAACATATTGTACCACCCTAATTCATTTATCTTCTTAAACAAAATTGCGGCAGACGATTTCGTAGTTCGTAGGTACAGCTGAATGAATTGAATGAAAAATTTATACTAGAGCACAGTTGGACACATTGAGGTAAAAGAAGACTTGCTCTTTGAGAACAAGTTCTTATCTCTTCAAATAACCTTTAACAGTAACTTGCTGCAAGAAGCAAAAAGTCATCTGAGTTTAATAACATATTTTTTCAAAGTTTGTGAACAATACATGAGGGACATAGTATAGACATTACAAAGCCAAAATGCTTAGAAAAATACTTCAGTCGACAAATGGTGAAGTCACTAAGATCAAGATCACTTACATGATGTAGCTTGTGATGACATCATTATAGGTTTTCTTTTGTTTCTCTGTCATTTGATTGTAGGTGTTCAGGTTGATCACCCATGAACACTGACATTCACATACCATCCAGCAACCACTTGATGTGTTCAGGATACAGGTCGGTAGAGAAGGTGTCCAGAGGACTGGAGTTCCTGGAGAACATATAGAAAAGACGGATGGATGGATGGATGGATGGATGGATGGAAGCATGGACGGGCGGATGGATGGATGGGTGGATGTATCGTTGGGTGATTGGGTGGATGGATTTGAAGGCGGTCAGACAGGTGTATATTTGAAATGATCAGATGGGTGGATGAATGAATCCCTACGTTAGTGATAAACTGCACGACTGATAAAATAACAGTAATGACCTATAAAATTGCTCGGTTGTTTCATGTTCTGTGAATTCTGGAAATTGATTATTGAAATTTACCACATCTCGATTGTGCTTGAGCGACTGCAAAACAAAGATAAAAGCACACATTATCACCAATGATTATCAAAAGCAGCATGCACTAAAAAGCAGAAATGTGTTCATTATAATGTATTGACATGCGTGTGTCAAACTAAAAGAGATACTACAGTTCATAACGTTACATTTCCTTGTGTACTTTAATGTAAATACAGCTTTGTTCTTTGTTTATGTCATGTGGGTCAGGACGTTCAAAGAAAATCTGCTCAAAGGGTTTTTATCTGCCATAAAGTTGAAAAGAAAAACCACAGTGCACAGTAAAAGTTTAATGTCTGTAAACAAGTAAATATTCATACAAAGTAAAGACAAATAACCTGCTGTTGCTGTCTCACAGTCTTCACCAAAACCTCCGTCTAGGTCTACATCTATCAAAATCAGGGTAAAAAGCATTATTTTAATCATATGCATAGAGAAAAAAGTAAAATTTCCTTGTTCAATATGCATAGAGAAAAAAGTAAAATTTCCTTGTTAAAACATGTTTTAATCCCGTCCTCTTAATTCTGAGTGTATTTGAGACTTCTAGAATTAGATCTACCCATTATGAATAACATGTTTCTCGCTTCATGCAAAATCACGTTTTCAGGTAATGGACGCGTAATAGAAAACATCTTTTTCCGTTAATATTATCCCAGAAAATTTGCTATGATTAAAAATGAGTATTATTGTCCTACTTTAACCGAACCACTTTTTCCTTTCTTTTTTCTCTCTCAGAAATGTCATTTATAATTTATAACCACATTATTCTCATTTCAAAAGGAGATAATAATTACCTCACTTTTCTGGAAACTAATAAAAGTTATCAACAAATAATTTCAAGATAGACATCATAGGAATTTCTGGCTGATTAAGAACTTGCAAAAGTGATATATCTGTGTATCGTTATGGTTTCGAACTTGGTCTATGTGGAGTCAGTCGTTGACAATAAGCTATTTATTTCAGCGTTACATTCGCAATAAAACTTGGGTTGCAAGTGCGTCAGTATTGCGGTTTCTTGAACATAGTCTTCGTATTCATCAGACTGACATGGACGATATATTTTGTAGATACATTAACCCCCCCCCCGCTCCCCCCATATATTCACCAACCATTCTTTAACGTTAATTGTCTTATTCTCTAGTATTTTCTAAATGTGTAACTTCTGATTGGGTAAACCGAATGGTTAAGCCAATCAGAAGTTGTGTTACTTACAAATTTAGAAAACCTTGAAGAATAAGACTAAGAATACTCTCAAGAGTGGTTGGTGAATACGGGCCTAGAACAAAAGCTGTACCATAGTGAGTGAGCCTACTGTATAAAGATATGGCCCTCGTATCATATACTTCAAACCAAAATCTTGTTTTCTATCACATGACGTAAAATATAAGCACCGCGTGCAGACGTCAATGCACGGCTGTTGTTGCTTGATTTTCAGTGCAAATTCAGTAATTACACAAAGATATTCTAAAATGTTAAAGTTTTTGCATGACGCAGATGGCTATGACAACGTCAAGGTTATGACGTTAACCCGATGTTTTCTTCGAAAACTGCCGAGCAAATAGAGAAAGCCGTTTACCAAACTGATCTGCCCCATATCCGGTATAACAAACAGCTTCCTCGTCGGTTAATCCGTCACAGTCGTTATCCAAATCGTCGCTTACAGAATTACTTCCGGGTACTTGACACTTATACACCTGTGTTTGTATAGGAAAAAGCGGAAACTAAACCTCGGGCTGCTGAGCAAAACCAAAGGACCTTTTGCAGACAGTGTAGACGGAAATAAAAAAGAAATAAAAAAAGAAAAAGCGCAGGATAGACGAATTTCTTAGTCAAAGCATGTAAAGTAGATTTAAGAACATCCGTATTGTTGCTTTGCTTCACAAGTAATAGCAAAAAATTGAATCTCATAGGAAAAGTTTTAATATGCAAATACGATTGGTTTGCAACAGGCGAAAAGAGGCTTTCGGACATTTGCGTAAAATGTCGCCTTAGCATTCCGTTCAGGCTAATCCGAGACTGCACTTTACGACTACATTAGAATTTGTGTTACAGTAGACTTGTGCAAAACAGAAAATTACATAAGAACGGAAAATGTCCTTTCGGATTAGCCTGCGCGGACTGCACAGGCTGATCCTAGACAACCCTTTACGCAAATGTCCGAATGCCCCTTTTTCGCGTGTTGTAAGCCACGGATAAAAGAAGATAAACGCTTTAATTTTATGGCAGTTAACACAATTAAGAGACTGTATTTCTAAAACTTTGAACATACTCCGGACAACTTTGTGTTCAAAATCAGACTATGCTGATTATGTAGTTGGTTGATTTATTTGGAGCGTCCGCGATTTTACGAAATATTACTACCCATCTTCACCAACCATCTCTAAGAATGTTTCTTGTCTTACTCTAGATTTAGAAAATAGCATAAGTTTTGATAGCCATTCAGAACTTGCATTAAAATGTCAAAACTTTGGAAAATCTTGGAAAATAAGACTAAGAATGTTCTTAAAAATGGTTGATAAATACAGACTTTGGTCTTGGAATTGCGTCGAAGTCAATGGTTGGCTTTCCTTTGGACTTGGAATGGTCGGTGAATACTGGCATTTATATAATAGAATATGAAACAAACCTCGGTTAGGTCCTTGAACATGGAAGTTGAGCCTATATACAATAGCTCATTGGTCGAAGTTATTGTTCTTCCCAGCGTAAACACTTTGGCTTCGGTAATAATGTCGTAAGCCGCAGCTGCCGTCACACTTGAAGTTGTAAATGAATTGTTACTAGACGCTAGAGTGCTGTTAACAGACGTCGCAATAACGGCACTGAAAGCCATTTGCTGATTCGGGATGAAGATTTCTGTGTCATCTATAAAGTTAAGTGTTGGTGGTAAGATCACCCAAGATGATCCAGTAATGTTGTCAATGGCTGTCCTGTAAGATACTCCCACAGAAATAGGTTTATTCGCCGTTATACTGTATACCTGTTCTTTTTGTATCTCTTGGTCATAAAAATCACCTCTGTTGGTCAGTATGAAATCAACATCGAAATCTCCATTCAGACCGACTACTGTGAAATCACTATTCGTAATTACCCTCACAACTACCTGTTGTACATTGTCATCATATATCGGTGGTACAGCGTAAGCCTGTCCCCATGTGTTTGTGGGTCGTAGTTGCTGCCAAGTGTAATCTAATCCAATATTTCCACAGAACACGGTTATAGGTCTACTCGACGAAAACACTGTTCCGGTTGCTTCATTGCCATTAAGGTTTATCTGAATAACATCGTTTGCATCAACGGTGCCGATAACAGTTGTACTGTCTGCAACTAATTTTCGAACCACTGCTTTACCGTCATGAGATATGACATTACACACAACTGAATTCTGAAAAAAGGATGTCATATACTCGGTTCCAGCTGTGTCGATTGGTTCGAGCGCAAAGAGTAGTGTCGGATAGCTCGCAAAAGGTAATATATAACTCACAGTTACTCTTACGTCGTCATCTGTATAGATAAAAATATTAGAGCCAGCTGCTGTATCCCATGTGGCGTTGATAAATTCATATAGTATTGCTTCATCTCCACGCGTCAATAAGGTACCAGTTGTGAATGATATACCGGTAGACAAGTTGCTATTATTCGTTAAGCAGACACCTGAAATTTACGGACAGAGATTAGGTAAGAGAAATAAGGCGTTGAAACATCAATATAACCGATCTTGTTCTCTATAACATTTGCTGCAGCCTCTAAGCCACATGCGAACTTACCTATAATTTGCTGTTTGGACATATATATTCAGCCAAAATCCCATGCTGCAAATTTATTTCTGGGGATTGGGGTTTAACAACCGATGCTGTCTTCTATTCATTCAAACATGACCAAATGACTTAAGATCTAGCAAAGAATAAAGTGTACCCACCGACGTTGCTCAAAGTTGCGTTTGTTGGATTGTGTTTAAACACCGATATGTCCTTGTAACTTACGGGATCGTTAGTCAGGGGAAGTGAAAAAACAAACACCTGGCCATAACTGTCTGGGATACCTATAAGTACATGATGGTAAAAATAAGTGTGTTAAAGCACTGATTAAATGCTAATTTATTGGTCTGTTTAAGATTCGGAAGTTTATTTGATTTACAGGCTGATTGATTTACCGGCTAGCGAGCTGAAAATTCACTTAATTAAGCGCATGATCGGTCGATTGATCGATTGATCGGGCCAGCCAGCGAGTGACTGAGTAAAAAGGTAATAAGAAACCTTAACGTAGAAAATCACTCTTTCTTTTTAATACATGGTTCAAAGTACAAGATTTATTGAGTGCAAAACAACAAAAAGAAACGAAATGGTCTACTCACAAAAGTCGCAGTAAACCGCACAGTAAACCTGTGACCAAATCGGATAATCCGTACATACATTTATGCCGTATTCCGAGCAGTCTGAGATAAGGTCTCCACACCTCCAGGCTGAAAGGCAATATAATACTGTGCAGCAATCTTCTATCCATCCATCTGCATCTGTGATGCTTCATGTTGCTTTTTTTTAGGGGGAGGGTTAAGATACTTTTCCTTATAATTTTTTGTGATATTGAAATGTTTTCCCGCACCCAAATAAGACATTATATATTTCAAAAACATGTAACTGGAGAAGGGTTGGCCGAATATGTTACATGTGTGGAGTGACTTGTGTGGAGTAACTTGTTCATTTTTTAAAAACATTTTTAACTATCTTACACTGTATTCTCTCTTGATAATGAACCAGGGCCCGTATTCACCAAGCAATAGGTTTAGCCAATCAGAAGTTGTGTTACTTACAAATGTAGAAAATTCTGGAGAATAAGACAAAGAACATGTTTTAAGAATGGCTGGTGAATACAGGCCCAGTTCTTAAGAGCAATGACTACATTTCATTATCTTCTTATTAACTTTTAAGTCGTTCGTTTCTTTAGCACTCCAACTTTTTCTCTCTATAGTCTTGAGAACAAGATTAAGAGTATTTTTTAAAAGTGATTCGTTAATTCCGGTCCAGGTTTATCTTCTACATTTGTAGTATTATTACGAGACAATTGTATCAAGAAAGAAGACCAGCAACAAGCCTTTAACAATTAACAATATTTGTAAATGAATAAAGACAAAAGAGTACAATATGGGTTAGGTTTGAATGAAATTTTGACAATCTTTAAATTTAGAACAAGAAATAGAGTAAGTCCCTCAAAATTAGGAATTATGTTAAGGCTACAAAAGTATGAAATTTCTGGTTTCTAAAACCTAAATCAACAATAGTTTTAACAAGCAAATAGATATGTGCAACATGTGTTTAAGAAATAAATCATTCCAACTTACAGATCTATATTTTAATTTAAACCCAACACTTTTCACTCATTCTGTATCCTCAAAGCCACAAGTCGATTTTCAAAATACTGTCTCACCAAGTAAGTCACTCCTGTTTATATCAGCTTGGAAACTTATAGATTAGCCTTATTTTTAGACAGATTACAAAATGGATTGGTAAACAACTTGTTTACAAACAAAACGTTTCGAAAAATAACCAGAATGGGAAAACAAACGAATATTCCTTGTGTTTCTAGAATATTCTATATTTATAGTGTAAAAGTGATAATGAAAACAGGTTACATATATTTCATAAATATAGATAGAGGACAAGAAAGTTTTAAGAATAAATTCTTCCTTTGGTAGAATATAAATTATGTCATTACACTATTACACTTAACTATACATGAAAATATACATTATTATAAATTAAGACAAATGTTAACTTTTTACAGGTTAAACTCTAGGACAAAGGATTAGGCCAATATTAGCCCCACCTTTTATGTGTCTGATATCCAAGTTATATTCTAGTAAAAACAGACTTCATCGAGGTAAACACTGATTTTTATTTTCATGTTATGGATGAAAATCACAGGATTATGAGCTCTATGTACAATGAAGGGTGAAGGAGAAGACCACAAATATATTTCGAAATACTGAAGAGCAAGAATGAGAGATGCCTTTTCGATAAAACAAAATGCTGTTTCAAGAAAACGAAATGGGTATGTTCGGAATACTTGGTTGTCATCGTATACAGATTGTGTTGTCAGTCATCTCACATCGCCCTATTTATATCAGCAGGAATTAGCGATGCTATTTCGATATTTACGAAATGCTTTTTCAAGAAAACAAAAATGGTATGTTCGGAGCCTTTGGTTGTCATAGTATACAGATTGTGCAGTAACTCATCCCGCATGGCCATGGCGGAGGATGACAACCAAGTGTTCTGAAAATACCTATTTGTCTTCTCCAAATAGCATTTTGTTTTATCGAAATAGCATTTCGTTTTAACGATTAAGTAATTCGTTTTCTCAAAATAGTATTTTGTATGACCAGTCTGGGATTTCGTTATTTCGAAATAAAGAATGTGTGGAGTATGACACCTATTGGGCACCGTACCTAAATTAACAATAGTTTTGACTTGGAAATATATTATGAGCAACCTGTGTTTAAGAAATAAATTATTCCAACTGAAAGATCTATATTCCTATTTAATTCCAACACTTTTTACTAATTCTCTATCCTCAAAGCCACAAGTCAAACTTCAAAATACTATCCCACCAAGTAATTTATTTATGTCAGCTTGGAACATTCTAGATTACTCTTTTCTAGACAGGTGACAACAGTGATTGGTAAACAACTTGTTTAGTAACTGCCTGTTTCTAAAAATAACCAGAATGGAAAAACCAATGAATATTCTTTGTTTTTCTAGAATACCTTGCATAGATAGAGGAAAAGTGTTGATGAAAACAGGTTACACACATATCCCATTTACATAACAATAAAAACTGTTGTATCTTTACTTAGAATTCGTTCTATCGTAGATCGCTGGTTTGTCTTAATGTTGTGCCTTTTATTCTTAATTTCAAAGCTTCTTTATTTCAACCTTAACTATGTATTTAGATAATAAATTACTTTTGTATCAAGCTGATACTAGGATTTTGCATGATATTGCTTATAAATGTCTGATTCTTACTTGAATGTAGATTTGCACAATCCTGTCTCTGTACATCTGTGAAGAAAAGAAAAAGATAATAAAAATAAGAATAAATAATACAGACGAGTGATTTCCATTTTCAAATAATCTATATAGATATATGTGGATCATTTCATGTCTAAAATATACTTATTTGTCAATTTGCATTAAACAATTCTTTAAAAAAAAATCATCGTAGAAAAAAAACTTATTGATGTTTATTAGGAAATACTTCTGGGCCGTATTCATCTGTCTTCCTTTTGAAGATTCCCGGTCTAATTTTCGATTTTGAGAAGTATACAACTTCTAATTGGCTGAACCATTTGGTTTAACCAGTAAGAATTTATGTTATTTTCAGATATAAAAAGTCTTGAGAAAAAACAAAACAAAACAAGAAAGTTCTTTATACATGTAAGTTTTGGTGAATACAGACTCTTGTCCCTGAATACTACCAATATCGTTTATCTCTTCTACTAACAGTTCAGAGTTCTAAAGGCGGAACGTGTGGTCTAGTTTTGGATCTAAATCGTCCACTGGATCATTCAAATCTTTTCTACTCGTCTGATACAGAGTTACGGTACGGATCTTTAATCCTTTCCCGAACAAGCCCTGGTTTTTACGTATCTGCAGTAAAAGTCTTTTGAAAACACTGTGAGAAAAAGAGAAATTGCTCGTAACGAGCAATTTCTCCTTTACCCACAGTTTTTTCTACCCTTTTTTAGAACTTTCTGCCATTTTCTCCAAATCTAGATTTGTCGTCTTCAAACTCTTTTGGTTTGGAAGAGTCCAAACTTTGTCATTTGGGAAAGGGTTAAGAATTCTGTTAAGAATTCTGTAGGGTGAATTTCCACTCACAGAAAGGGGTAAAGTTTGTATGAGCCATGCTGTGAGAAAAGTGGATTTAATACGTCTGCAAAAAGTATCAACCCACGTCAGTCTGCGCAAACTGTGCAGGCTGACATGGATTGATACTTTTTGCTATCAGTCATTTTTCTGCATGTCAAAGGACAAAGGACCAGTTTATCTCATGATTTTGCCGGTTGCTATTCAAAATTGATATTTTTAATTGATCCTTAAAAGTATGATGACTTACTTGATATGATGCATAACAAAGATACATTAAACGCCTTTTTACCACACTATGACTCATATTATACATGGTGCCAGAGTATGACAACTCACCTATCCAGTAGGTTACAGTAACAAATGTTCCACCAATGCGCATGCTTATAACTGGGACTGTGGTGGCTACAATCAAATTTTGACTTGAGCAGTTTGTAGGAGGCGCTGGACCAATATCAAAACATAATTGTGTGTCGGTCTGCAGCAACCAGAACGGGTATATACTGTAAATAGTTCAAGACAAGATAAACAACAAAAGAAATGATGTATTTTCTGTTGAAGTAACCGAGAAAAAAAGAACAAGTTCCTGTTACAAAAACACAGTAAATACTGCCTTGAGAGAATTATGTTGAATCTTATAATAAAAGGGCTCGATCCGTTCATTTCTCGATTATTGCAATACATTTTAAGTAAATCTTCACAATTAAAAGAAAAAAAAATACCTTTTCTATTTTCAAGAATTTTAATCTGAGACTTCCTACATAATTAGAATGTAACGAAAGGAGTATTGTGTTACAATGGGTCCGTTGAAAATTAACCTGTTTTAACCACATGTAATGAAAGTAGAATTGTTCTCAAACGTGTTTCTTTGAAATGAACCTATTTTTAATGTTTTATTTTACATCTCTCTGAAAAAAAATAAATAAAAGCACATTGTCCATATACATGTAGATGGTAATTTACTGCTTATGTCCATACGCATGAAAACTTTTCCAATCACATTTTAACAACATCTCTAATTTTATATTTATATAAAAAAAGATGCATGTTTTTCATTTCCAATATAGGTTATGAAAAGAGGGTCAACGCTAGTGGAATGAGACTGTCGTAGACACTTCATCTTTATCTTATGTGTCGAATGGCAGTCTCTAAAAGAGTAGAACTCTGACTACCTCAAGTCACTAAAATAAACTGGACATACTATGTTAGAGTGAAAAAAAAATGTTTATTCAAGAACAACGACGTACCCGTCACAACTGAGACCGAAAGTGGACATATCCTGTCGACTATATTGATTAAAACCATTGTTCAGTAGGCCATATAGCTTGATTGCTTGCGTTGTCATTTGAATGAATACGATACCATTGTTCTGGTCTCGAAGCTCGATGTTTGTTATATTGCAAAGTGACTTTACTCGTATTTTGACGGACCGGAAACCGGAAATATCCTCTAAATGAGGCTCCGTTTCGCCATCTGTTGTGAAGAAAAGTGACTCTGTTCTCCTGTTTTCTGTAAAAGAACAAAATGTCGATAATAAAAAAAGTCGGCATTTTGTTTTTAGTTTGATCATATTTATAAATCGAAAGTAGAATTATGAAGCAAAATTCTACGTGCATAAAACCTTATCAAAAGATTTCGAGAATAGGGTCTGTTTTCACCAATCATTCTTAATTAGCATAATAAGTCGTATTCTGAACGGCTAAACCAAACAGTTTACAAAATTAAAAACTCTTGGAGAAAAAGACTAGGAATGTTCAAAAGAATGGTTAATGAATACGGATCTAGAAGAAAGTATCGGTGACAAGACATCTTTTTCACATAAAAGCTTTCTAGCCGACCAAATACAAATGTCAATATTTATACCATACGGCTTACAACATGTGTAAAGGGACATTCGGCCATTTGCGTAGAGTGTCGTCTCGGTTAAACCTGCGAAGTCCTCGTAGGCTAATCCGAGACAGCATTTTATGACTACAATAGATTTTGTGCTACAGCAGACTTGCACAAAACAGAAAATTACATAGCAAAACGGAAAGTGTTAAGATTAGCCTGCGCGGACTGGAAAGGCTAATCCAAGATGACGTTTACCTTTTCCACGTGTTGTAGGCCATATTTCATTTATTATTTATATGAGATTTAAAATTCTCTCTCTTGGCTTTCAGCGATACACAGGCATATACCCACTTATACGAACTTTCCGATAGATTGGACATGGGTAGGACGTAGAACTAGGTTTAAACATAATGCCGAATTACTGGCGTTCGTAGACAGGACAACCGTTTCTTTCATGAAAGATACAGCATTCGCGACTCTCACCGTCCCTTTGAGCAGTAGGATTGGCAGGATTTCCCCACAATCAGCACTTTGGGCATAATCGGTTTTGGACCTAATGACTGGAACTGCATGTGCCAATTATGATTATGTTTTATTTCTTTGGCATAAGCGGTGTGGCTGATTCCTTCACCTGACAATCGCGTGTGTTAAAGGTCCTAGGATGAAGGAACTTGAGAAGAACAAAGGACATCGAGAGAGAAAAAAAAAAAACATTAGGCATACCCGTCATTTCAGACGCAAAAAATTTTTCTACTGCAAGAGATTGTGATGAGACCAGCCTAAAAATTTCGTGTATTAAAGCTAAAAGATCTCTTTTTAGTGACAGATTGTTTTTAAGAAACAAGATGTTACAATTATTTCTATAAAAATATTCGACCTGAAACTGGAGGGAAAAAAACATTTAGCTCAGGCACTCAGCGCTATTTCTACAGGGTATTGCTCACTTTCTTAAATTAAAGAGAGAGAGAGAGAAAATAGTACATCGATGAATAAACATTTTAAATTGTATCTATACAGTAATTAGTTTAAAGAAGTAGCTTTTTTAGCTCACCTTAGCACAAAGTGCTAAAGGTGAGCTATTTTGATCACCCTAGGTCCGGCGTCCGTCGACCGTCGTCTGTTGTCCGTCGTCCGTCAACAATTTCTTTAAACATCTTCGTCTCCTAAACCACTGGGCCAATCTTCATGAAACTTGGCAGGAATGTTCCTTAGGTGAAGCCCTACCAAAATTGTTCAAAGAATTTAATTCCACCCATAACTCTGGTTGCCATGGCAATAAAAAAAAAGAGAGAAAAAAAAAAAAAACGAAATCTTTGAAAATCTTCTTCTTCTCTGAAACTAGAAGGCGTAGAGCGATGGACCTCTACCAAGTTTGTTCAAATTATGCCCCTAGGGCCTAAGCTGGGCCCATCCCGGGGGATAACAAGTTTGAATATAGGAACAAAAATGGAAAACTTAAAAAAAATCTTCTCCGCTGAAACTTGAAGGCTTAGGGCTTTGATATTTGGTATGTGGCATCTCCTAGCGGACCTCTACCAAGTTTGTCCAAATTATGCCGCTGGGGTCAAAACTGTCCCCTCCCCGGGGTCACAAGTTTGAGCATAGGAACAAAGAAGGAAAACGTTAAAAATCTTCTCTTCTGAAATTTGAAGGCGTAGAGCTTTGATATTTGGTATGTGGCATCTCCTAATGGACCTATACCAATTTTGTTCAAATTATGCCCGTGGGGTCAAAACTGGTCCCACCCCGGGGGTCACAAGTTTAAGCATAGGAACAAAGAAGGAAAACTTTAAAAATCTTCTCCTCTAAAATTTGAAGGCATAGAGCTTTGATATTTGGTATGTGGCATCTCCTCGTCTGCCTCTACCAAGTTTGTTCAAATTATGTCCTCGGGGTTAAAACTGGCCCAACCCGGGGGGTCACAAATTTGAGCATAAGAACAAAGAAGGAAAGCTTTAAAATTCTTCTCCTTTGAAACTAGATGGCGTAGAGCTATGGTATTTGCTTTGTGGCATTTTATAGTGGACCTCTACCAAGTTTCTTTAAATCATGTCCGTGGGGTCAAAACTGGTCCTACCCCGTGGGTCACAAGTTCGAACATAGGAACAAAGAAAGAAACATTTAAAATTATTCTTCTCTGAAACTAGAAGGCATAGAGCTATGATATTTGGTATATGGCATCTCCTTGTGGACCTCTACCAAGTTTATTTAAATCATGCCCCAGGGTTCAAAACTGGCCCCGCCCCGGGGGTCACAAGTTCGAACATAGGAACAAAGAAAGAAAATTTAAAAATTCTTCTCCTCTTAAACTAGAAGGCATATAGCTATGATATTTGGCATGTAGCAATTCCTAGTGAACCTCTTCCAAGTTTGTTCGTATTTTGCGCTTGGAGTAAAAACTGGCCCTGCCCCGGAGGTCACAGGTTCTAACATAGCAACAAAGAAGGAAAATTTTAGAAATCTTCTTCTCTGAAACTTGAAGGTGCAGAGCTTTGATATTTGGTATGCAGAATCTTCTATCGGACCTCTACCAAGTTTGCTCATATGAAGTCCCTGGCATCAAAACTGGCCATGCCCCGGAGGTCACAGGTTGGAACATAGGAACAAAGAAGGAAAATTTTAAATTTCTTTCTCTCAACGGGAAGGTGTAAGGCTTTGATATTTGGTATGTAGCATCTTTGAGTGGACCTCTACCAAGTTTGTTCCAAGGATTCTGCTTTGGTCAAAACTGGTCCCACAAGTTCGATCATAGGACAAAGAAGGAAAATTTGAAATTCTTCTTTGAAAATGGAAGGTGTTGAGCTTTGATATTTGATTGCTCTATGTCAGGCGTCTGTCGTCCGTCAACAATTTCTTTAAATATCTTCTCTTAGCCCACTGGGCCAATCTTGATGAAACTTGGCAGGGATGTTCCTTGGATGAATCTCTACCAAACTTGTTCAAAAATTGAATTTCACTCATAAGCTATAGTCTAAGGTGGGCGTTCCAGCGCCAAGGGCCCTCTTGTTTTTAAATTCTTTCATTTATAAATAGTTTTCATGCTCTGACAAAAGTGGGCTCAATGCACCTCCGTCATGCATCACATCAAGCAAGTCATAACATAATCATGGATCCATATAATCTAATGTTTCAAAACACGGAATGAATCATGAGGTAGAACGATTCTTTGACATGCATAAATGTAAACAAGAGGGTCATTGGCCCTTGAACGCTCACCCAAGACTATAGCTTATGAGTGAAATTCAATTCTTTGCACAACTTTGGTAGAGCTTCACCCAAGGAACATCCCTGCCAGGTTTCACCAAGATTGGCCCAGTAGGTTAGGAGAAGAAGATGTCGAAAGAAATTGTTGACGGGCGACAGACGCCGGACATACGGCAATCAAATATCAAAGCTCTACACCTTCCAGTTTCAAAGAAGAATTTTAAATTTTCCTTCTTTGTCCTATGTTCGAAGTTGTGGTCTCCGAGGCTGGGTCAGTTTTAACCAAGGCAGCATCCTTGGAACGAACTTGGTAAAGGTCCACTCAAAGATGCTACATACCAAATATCAAAGCTCTACGCCTTCAAGTTTCAGAAGAGAAGATTTTTAAAGTTTTCCTTCTTTGTTCCTATGCTCAAACTTGTGACCCCCAGGGTGGGGCCAGTTTTGACCCCAGGGGCATAATCTGAACAAACTTGGTAGAGGTCCACTAGGAGAAGCCACATACCAAATATCAAAGCTCTAAACCTTCAAGTTTCAGCGGAGAAGATTTTTAAAGTTTTCCTCCTTTGTTCCTATGCTTAAACTTGTGACCCCCGGGTTGGGGCCATTTTTGACATTTTGGGGATAATTTGAACAAGCTTAGTAGATGTCTATTAGGAGATGCTACACACCAAATATCAAAGTTCTACGCCTTCTAGCTTCAGAGAAGAAGATTTTCAAAGATTTCGGTTTTTTTTTTTTCTTTTTGTTGTAATGGCAACCAGAGTTATGGGTGAAATTAAATTATTTGAACAATTTTGGTAGAGCTTCACCCAAGGAACATTCCTGCCAAGTTTGATGAAGAGTGGCCCAGTGGTTAAGGAGAAGAAGATGTTTAAAGAAATTGTTGACGGACGACCAATATGTACGCCGGACATAGGGCGATCAAATAGCTCACCATTAGCACTTTGTGCTAAGATGAGCTAAAAAAAAAAGCGAAAAGTTTCGATTCATGTCAGCCTGCGCGACCCCCGCAGGCTGACATAAATTGATAGTTTTCGCAATTTCATTAAGCCCATTTTTTCGCAGAGTATGGCACAGTTGAATTGGAAACTTACCAAAGCAATAATCCTCGTCTGTTTCCCCATCACAGTCGTTATCTACGCCATCTCCTGGCATCATCAGGTCCACGTTAGGTTCACAAGAGTTGTTCTGTGTACAATTATAAACTAGATAATAAATTTTATGATAAAAGTAAAATGAATGATGAGGTGTAAATAAAAGAAATAACAATGATCAAAATTATAATAGAAATAAAACAATGATGATAATAAGAATAAGGATCATCATCATCATTTGAATTTTATGTAGTTATACATACAATACACTAAAGGAAATTCGATAAACAAAGATATAAATGCATTTAGATACACCTCCAGATTCATTTTAAACACACCGTGAACCCTTTAGCAAACAAGAACGAGTTTTAGGAAACCCTGAGAAAGGAGAGTTTAATAACATTACCAGCATTTTCTTTTTTTCCCACAATGTTGTATTGCAATTTCGAAGACAAATTTCCATCATCCTATACAAATTCAATTTTGTTTTCTACAACCCCTTTTTAGTTTGGAAAAGTTTTCGTTTGGAGTAGACTTTGGAACGCAGTTAGCATGAAACGCAATAACAAGAGAACTTGTGGCTATCATGAGTAACATGGACATCTACTGTGCTTCTGTAGCATCAAGCCAGACAGAATTAAAGCCCCAGTTTAGTCCAAAACTGGGTAATTTTCACCATTTGTCACTCGAAACTATATCGGATGAACAACAACTCACATGTAGAAGACCAGAGAAAACTTGAACGTGTCAATTACTGCATGGGATGCCATGATATACGTGTGCAAAAAATGCATGAAGAGGTATATCGATTTAAGGGACGCCATTGATCGAGGCAACCTTCGTTTTCGTTCGTGTATATTCGATCTAGGTCTTTGAGAACGTCACGTGATAACATTGCATCTCATTAGTGCTATTACGAGTACACCATTGTATATAATTCCAATATCATGTCATGGTAACCAGCATTTTCTCCTTTTCCAACAATGTTTTCAACCTTGTCAAGATCAAATTCAACTATCTGAGTCACATTTAGATTGCCGTCTGCAAATGCTTTCAATTTAGACAAGGCTAAAATTCTGTCGTTTGGTAAAGAACTAAGCCCTTTATTTTATTCAATCCGCTAACGGATTGTATTCAGACTTACTGTGGATTTGTAATTTGGAACGCATGTCACTACCATGAATAGACTTATGTAACGATGTAACATTTTCAAATCCTGAGCTTGAATAAGGTTTCAGACTCGACTCAGCCAAATCATTGTTCAACTGAATCTGAAATGTGTCGTTTCAGAAATTTAGAACATTACTAAAGTCTGTATTTGTTAGTGAAATGCGACTCAAATACCGAACTCATCTTAAGTTAGGGTCTGAAACCACAACCGGATTTGAGTACAATAAGAGGCTAAATGTGTTTTTTGAAACCGAGTCCAGTATTAGGTCCTTACCTGTATTAACATCTGTACTGTTGGCATTAAAGCTGTATTCTCGCATGTTAGGATACCAGCGGCAAAGTTCAAATAGTGTGGAGTTTGCAGAACGGGGAGTGAAGCTTGTATTTGAACGACGTCATATAAACTGTATGGCACGTGCTCGAAACTCAGAATATTGAAATAACCATATGATAGTGTTACTTTTGTGGACAATTGGATGGTTGGTACAGTGTCATCTGCATTCTCACAAGCTACTTTGTATGAACTATGGTAATGTTCGACAGCGGGTACCAGAGACATTCCCGGCTTTATCGGTACTAGCTCAGATGTATTTCCCGAAAGTGATGAAAAAGCAATGCCGGTGAACAGTATAACTTGAATGGGCTTGTCGGATTTGATGTGGGTCAGAGCCCCAGGCTCAACGCGACGCTTGATGACTTGTCCATTGGCCATCTCTGTAGTGTAAAATCCGCTCATACAAACGACTGTGCCTGTTTCTAGGGCAGTTACCATGACTATGTTGCCGTAAGAGTCACCCCCGACTGTCCTGAATACGAATTCCGTACCCCATTCTTCGACAGGCGTTAGTTGTTCCAAATAGTGATATACGTAGTTGTCATTCTGAACTGTGTGTGTACCAACTAGGACACTGACTGGTTTGTCTGTGTATATGTGCGTCCCTAAAATGGCATGAATTTAGAAGAATCATTATATGATGGTTAGAAATAAAAACAGATAGGACAGGGGAGAGGCCATAACTGATGGACTGACTGACCGACTAAATGACTGACTGAATTAATGAACCACGTTTTATGGATCAACGGCGGCAAAGTCGTTCATTGCACACAAAAATAATCATTTTATCTCTTTACAAATCGATGAAACTTTGTCCAAATTGAAAGCATTTGCAAACGACAAAGTAACAGTGACTCAAAGATTGAAACTTGACGTAAGAAGAGTAGAAAAAAATGTGGTTACCGGCATGTTCTCCTTTTTCCACAATGTTTTCAGAACGCTTCTTCCTCTGGGTCGTATAAACAAGGGATTGTTTGGTAAATGGTTAATTAAAACATTAAATATAAGGAAGTGTATATTTAGGTTTTTAACATACTGTCTAAAATGCTGTCTTTAAAAAGCACATGAAGTTTGGGAAATATGGATCTCTATAATGTCTGTCACCTTACAGACGCTGTACCTTTTCTACTGGTGTGCATATTTTTCTCTGTGTGTAATGTAAGTGTATGCAAAAGTGCACATTTTCGTAAGTTCGTATGATCACAACTCAGTTTAGTTTTTCTTTTTGGCCAGCTTAGCATACTAAAATTTGTTTTTGCATTTGTCGTTTTTACACCCTGTGGTGTAACGCTGCAGTGACCAGGTCGGTATTCACCAACCGGTCGTAGAATACTCTTGTTGTGATTGACTATGAAAGGTAACACGACATTTGGTTTAGCCAATCAACAGTTGCGTTACTTTCAAATTTTGAAAAAAATCTGTACAATATGACCACAAAATCTTCTTATGAATTGTTGGTGAATACGGGGTCCCTACTCACCAACTATTCTTAAGAACGTTTTCTGTCTTATTCTCCAGAATGTTCTACATTTGTAAGTAACACAACTTCTGATTGGCTAAACCATTCGGTTTAGCCAATCAGAAGTTGTGTTACTTACAAATATAGAAAACCTTGTAGAATAAGACTGTGAATATTCTCAATAAATGGTAGGTGAATACGGGCCAGGGTCTATCTCAGTTTTGATGGTGTCGTAGTCGCCAGTACTCACCTGTCAAGTCTCGTGGTGAAGTTATCTGGACGGTTTTCGGATAACCGACACTTAGAACTTTATCGCGTCCACTTTTCCAGTAACCTGATCCCTTACAGTAGATTATCTCTTCGTCTGTGTTGCTGGGCAAATCGATATACATCTTGGTTGTTCCGGAAACGACCGTTGCAATGGTTATTTGGCAATATCCACCAAGTGCACAGAAAGTGCTGACGTAATACTCATTGCCAAGGTTGGACACCGGGATCGCCATGAAACCTTCAATATATCCGGCATACTTAGTAAGTACTTGAAGGGTAAGATTTGCGGTGGACTCGACCAAAAGGCTGTCTTTTTTAATTCTTGTCGAATTCAAGAAAGGCAAACCGCTGAGGCTGTAGGTCTTCTTGTAATACGAATTTACAGCCACTGTTTGGGTTCTAATACTCGAGTTAGATGCTGTACCACTGATGGTTAAATCTTCTTCTCGATCAGCTGTTATAATAAGCGTTAGTTCGGTGTTGTCAGGATCGCCGGTGTTGTTTAATCCAAACAACGGAATTATATAACGTTCTGCTCGTACGTCCAGAGCAGTCAAAATCACAATTATTAGATTTTGTGAAAGCATAGTGTATGGTAAAGGTTGTAATAGCCTCAAGACCTACTTTTATGTTGCTCACTTAGCAAGTCCGAGCTTACTTGACGTCTGAAAGGAGAGTTGGTCTGCAGCTAGAGCCGGCTACCGTATTATGCACAAACTTTTTAACCCTTTACTCCATAGATACTCATTTCTACGCATTGCTTGTAGGAGTCTTTGGAAAACATTGTGGCAAAAGGTGAAATTGCTCGTGACGAGCAATTTCACCTTTTGTCACAATGTTTTCTATGCTATCAAAAGGTGTCATATTTTCATAAGAAACGGCTTAATCCTTGCTGTTATTTAGGGTTAATTAGAGATACCATAGAAATGCCTTATGGGGTAAAGGGTTAATAGCATTGTTAGTTTAATCATAACAGAAATTCTAAATTTTAAAGTAACTCAATTTCTGATTGACTAAACCAGATAGTTTAGCCGATTAGATATTGTGTTACTATATAGAATGTAGAATGAGGCTATGAACTTAAATTAGAACAGTCGTAAAAAAACTGCCCAGGAGCCAGACTATGTATATCTCGGATTAGTCTCCGTGTTCTATCCTGTCTGATCTTAATCTATGCCGTCTGCAAACGAAGTCTAAGTCACAATATACATTTGAAGAATTAAAAAGAGACAAACATGAAATATCCGGAGACATCAAATATTTAAACTCTGACAAAAACATATCATCGTTTTCACAGGATGGAACAGTCATTTCTCCCTTTGAATTACAACTACTGTATTCATAAAAAAATATAGTATCCTTTTACATAGAACTAACCAATAATAAACATTCTAAAACACTCAAAATCAGATGAAATCTGTCACAAACAAGTTTAATTCAATTACAGCCATGCTCTGGGAAAAGGGGTGGGGTGTTAATGCATCTCTATGCTACTATATATCAAGCAAACCATCAGATAATGCGGATCATTTGTACATAATCCGACTGAATCCCAAGTTAAACTGGTCCTTGTACATGCACAAAATCGACCAAAAAGCAAAAAGTATCTTCCTATGCCAGCCTGTGCGGACTGCGCAGGCTGGCATGGGTAGATATTTTTTGCAGATGCATTAAGCCCCATTTTCAAAGAACATGGCCCATATACAATGTTATGGCACAAACATCCTATCTTTATACACCTCTGTATATTTCTGTTAGTACTTACGGTCTCTTTTATCTTTTATATACTGAATTATCATTCTTCTAAATGGCAGTAACCCTTCACCAAACAAAACTAAGTTTTAACGACCGTGGGGGAAATGATTTTTTAAAACATTGTGGTAAAAGTAAAAAAAAAAAAAAATGCCGATTACCAGCATTTTCTTTATTTCGAACAATGCTTTCTACCCTGCCGAACACTAATGCCACCATTTTACGCTGCTTGCAATTTTTATGCATTTTTTTTTTTTTTCTGTTTTGTGAAGTCTTAAATTCTGCCATTTGATAAAGAGCTAAGAAGAATAAATTCTTTTTCGTGTTGCACTACCTCTATTATCCATGTAAATAAGGCCGTGTAGCCAGCCTTCAAAGCCATGATATCCTAATATGGGAAAAGTAGCCACTTGACCAATTGCAGATTTGATATCTTTCGGTTAAGATAACTATCATGCTGAATTGTGATTTTGCTCACCTCGAGGGATTTCTGCCTTTTTAAAGTTTATTTTAGGATATGTTGATGCAGTTAATGTCAAATTACCTTTAAATGGGGTAAAAGATTAAGTCAACAGTCAGATGACAGTCTAATTGCGATTTGTTTGTCTTTGTAGAGCTTTTTGTATCATTCTCCACAAAATGTCAATACTAAGTAAATATAAGTAAATAGTTCAATCGTATATGAAGCATTTTATTTATCGGTTTTTGTTATTTTGAGTTTTTTCTTTCTGCCTGTATTTGAATTCAGATTTATTCTGTGCAAAGGGATATTTAAATTTGCATCTACAAAAGGTATCGACCCATGTCAGCCTGCCCAATCCGCGCAGGCTGACATGAGTCGAAAACTTTTGCTATTGGTCATTTTTGTCCTTGTCTAGGGACTATTTTTCATCATGATTCAATCGGTTGTTTAACAAATGATTTTTATGAATTCATAATTCTGTGATACCTTACTTGGTATGATACATCACTAAGATGCATTTTAGTCCCATTTGCCAGAATATAGCTTAATTGTATTGTAATTATTCTGGTACGATGCTGGGAAAAAATACTTGTCAAAAAAAAAAACACACACACATTAAAGGGAGATAACTTTGGTATTTTAAGACTACATTTGAGAGGCTGTTATTGATCTTGAAATCCCCTACTCCTATCATACGTTTTCTATTGTTTTGCAGAAAATTCCTTTGAAAAATAATGGAAAAAAAAGTGAAATGCTTTCAATGATTGTAAGATGTTTAACGTCGTTTTCCAACTTATTCCAGTTACAAAGCGGTGGTCAGTGCACCTATCCAACGACTTGCAATACGAGGATGCATTGAGTCGTTTACAGAGAATGTTTATCCAGACTTTGTGAATACCACTTTTAAAGCATTTAGGTTTTACCCATTTTCACACAATCCCGAGTTTTAACGACGCTGTAGGAGAAGACTTCTGAAAACATTGTAGGAAAAAGAGAAAATGCTGGTAACCAGCATTTTCTCCTTTTCCAACAATGTTATCTTCCCCTTCCAAAACAAAAACCATTTTCTCAGATACATTTAATTTGTCGTCTTCAAACCCTTTCAGTTTGGACCAGTCTAGATTTTTGTCGTTTGGTAAAGCCTTAACCCTTTACCTGATATACCAATTTGAGGCTCTTCCATTTCATCAGCAAATAAAGATATGATGTCAAAAATATGGACAAATGAGGACACAAATATCTGACTGAGTGGAAAACATTGTGGGAAAAAGAGAAATTGCTCGTTACGAGCAATTTCTCCTTTTCCCACAATGTTTTCAAAAGCTGTCTGTTGTTGATGTGTCAAAATGAGTATCTATGGAGTAAAGGGTTAACACTTTCACCGATATATTGTATTCGTAGAAGGAGCTTAACATTTATCCTGCCAAATAACTGACATGAAACTTTCAAGCCGATAGTTAAAACCTGAATGATGCTGTTTCAAAGGTAATTTTGGAGGGAAAGATATCTCCTTGTCGGACAGTGTAGATCCAAGCTCAGACTGCACGTTCTGTGCTGTTTGATCTTGATCTATACTGTCCGCCAAAGGTCATTGCATCGCGCTTGGCAGCCTAAGGGTTAACGTTTTTTGGAGATAGGGAGGGAAGGGATCTATCTCATAATTCATTCATTAACTGATAACAAAGTAATTAATTTAATTAATCCGAGAATTCATTAGATGTAACAAAATCTCTGTAGCAAAGAACAACAAGTTTTGGCCTGAGTACATATGATCCATGTTTTTGAAAAATGGAGTTAAATGCTGCAACAAAAGTTTTATGCATCCACAGAAGTATCGAACCTGATCAGAGTGCACGGTTTAGCCAATCAGAAGATGTGTCACTTTCATATACAGAAGATTTTGGAGAATAAGACAAAGCACTTTCTTAAAAATGGTTGGTGAATACGGGCCCAGGTCCATTGACGTTCTGGTATATAGCACTGGCACACGGGTGCTCGGTTTAACGTCTCATCCGAAATACTATAAGTATTTCTATATGGCCATTCGTGGAGATCGAACCTACGCCCACAAGTGACCCTAGACTTGACGTTTACAAAAGATATTTAGGTTCTCATAGAGAAAGAATGTTATATTTTTTATTAAAAAGATACTTCAGGTATTCAAGGAGAAAGAATATATCTATTACATTTCTTTAAAAAAAAATACTAACGTTAGTATGTCAGGTTCTCAACGAGAAAGAATATTAAAGTTTTAAACGATATGTCAGGTTCTGAGAGAGGATGATACATTTCTTTAAAAGATATTCAGGTTCTCAGACGAAAATAATGTTACAGTTTTTAAAAGATATTCAGGTTCTAAGAGATAAAGAATGAAACATTTCTTTAAAAGATATTCACGTTCTGAGAGAGAAAAAATGATTCATTTCTTTAAAAAATATTCAGGTTCTCATACAGAAAGAATGTTACATTTTTAAACGATATGTCAGGTTCTGAGAAGGAAAGAATTATTTTTTTTAAAGATATTCAGGTTCTCAGAGAGGAAGAATGTTAAAATTTTTAAAAGATATGTCAGGTTCCGAGAAAGAAAAAATGATACATTTCTTTAAAAGATATTCAGGTTCTGAGAGAAAAAGAATGATACATTTCTTTAATAGATATTCAGGTTCTCGGAGAAAAAGAACGTTAAAAATTTTAAACGATATGTCAGGTTCTGAGAGAGAAAGAACGTTACTTTTCTTTAAAAAATATTCAGGTTCTCATACACAAAGAATGTTACATTTTTTAAAAAATATTCAGGTTCTGAGAGAGAAAAAGAATGAAACATTTCTTTAAAAGATATTCACGTTCTGAGAGAGAGAGAGAGAGAATGATACATTTCTTAAAAGATATTCAGGTTCTCAAAGAGAAAGAACGCTACAATTTTTAAACTATATGTAAGGTTCTGAGAGAGAAAAAACGTTACATTTCTTTAAAATATATTCAGGTTCTAAGTGAGAAAGAATGTTACAATTTTTAATAGATATCCACGTTCTGAGAGAGAGAATGAATGAAACATTTCTTTAAAAGATATTCACGTTCTAAGAGAGAAAGAATGATACATTTCTTTAAAAAATATTCAGGTTCTAAGTGAGAAAGAATGTTACAATTTTTAAAAGATATCCACGTTCTGAGAGAGAGAATGAATGAAACATTTCTTTAAAAGATATTCACGTTCTAAGAGAGAAAGAATGATACATTTCTTTAAAAAATATTCAGGTTCTAAGTGAGAAAGAATGATACATTTCTTTAAAAGATATTAACGTTCTGAGAGAGAAAGAATGATACATTTCTTTAAAAGATATTCACGTTCTGAGAGAGAAAGAATGAAACATTTCTTTAAAAAATATTCAGGTTCCCACAGAGAAAGAGTATCAAAATTTTTAAACGATAGGTCAGGTTCTGAGAAATAAAAATGATACATTTCTTTAAAAGATATTTAGGTTCTCAAAGAGAAAGAATGTTACAATTTTTAAACAATACGTCTGGTTTTCAGAGAGAAAGAATGAAAGAAAGAACTCTTAACTCGCAACATTTAGGGTTTTACTATTGACTAGAAATGTATTTCCAATATACTTAGCAGCTTACGTTTTAACCCTCAAAGCGCCTTCAACAACAATAGTTGCTTTTATGGCCAGTGTAGATTGAAGATCAGACTGCACAAAACGTGCAATCTGATCTTAGATCTACACTGTCCGCTTTGCTCAGGCATATTATACAAAATCGACTTTGACAATGAATTTATTCTTGTCTGATTTTTAGGTCTTTTTGGTATATTCGGCACATGTGTATGTCTTTAATATTACTTAAGAATCTAACTCTAACTCTTAAAGCGGCTTTCATAGCATAAGTTACCTTTGCGACCAGTGCTGATCAAGATCAGACTACACAGAAAGTGCAGTTTGATCTTTTATCTACACTGTCCGCGTAGTTGAAACAGTTTGAACAAGAGCAACCTTGTGATTGCAAGTGGTTGGGTCAAACTTCAAGACCGTTGACTGTTGGGTGTATTGGGAGCTCTTTGGCTAAGTTAGTGCCCCATTCACAACGGCTGGATTATGCCGTCAAGGTGGTCGGCATTTAGATCGATAAAATTATCTCATTTTATCATCCCTGCAACAATTAACATTATCTTCATTATCTCTAGAGTTCGGCGATCTTGTTTCCAAGAGGGCGTGTGTTTCAAATTTCACTTCGTGGTTACTAGTGACATATGGTATGTGTTGCTTAGCTTGGTGGTTCTAGTGAATCAGAGAAACGGACTGGGAAGAAATAGTGAAGGTGAGCGCTCCTTTTTTATTTACAGTCATCTATTTTCTCTAAAAACTACCTGAAAGAGAACCCCCATTCTAGGACAGGCCATAAGGCAAATGCGTTTTACGTGCATTTGTTCTCTTTTCCGAAATGCTTTAAATCATTTGCGACCAAAACAAAAAGGGAGTCTTTCTCTGTGAAAAGGGGGCTTAATGCATTTACGAAAAGTATTTTACACATGTCAGCCTTTGAATATTCTCCACATCAAAGAATGATTCTACTTCATAATACATTCGATTCTTCCGTGAATTTTGTGGATCTATTATTATGAGATTTATTGCTTGGTACAATCCATTACGTAAGTGCATCAAGCCCCCTTTTGCTAAAGCAAAACTCAAGTGGATTTGACTTTGCTCGAAGTGTAAATGTGTAACTTTCGTTGCTGATTCTGGTCAAAGATTAGTATCATGTAGTGGATGGTGTAGATTTAATAATAAGCTAAAAGAGTTGTGCAGTTTTATCCTTTTCTATGCCATCTGAGGAAATAAAAAACGGTCCATAGTGCAGTGGCAGTGAAAGAGGTACAAAGCTGCGTATTGCAAGAATCTTTGAAGTAGATGAAAAATGTATCACAGTGGGTTAGTACAGATAATCATCCCCAAAGGCAATGTTCTTTTTCGACTGGTTGCCTCTGGTGTACAGTAAATGTCCGAATATGAAAAAGATCACCGTAGCGTCTCAGAATTGAGACTACACAGTGGGTTTGCTAAGAATTCCTGCAGTTGCTCTAGATGTTGTTACGGTTCGTACATCTTATTAATCGATGGAAAATGTTTGCAGCTGATTTATTTTTGCATCGCACATATATCAACAACCTATGTGACCCTACAGCGGTACCAGAATAACAAAGTACTAATAGCCTTCATAATCATGTTTACAAATATTTTGATATACACGTAACTATTGTTATCGCTCGTCTGCGAGCGCCGCCAATCCTTTTACCGGACAATCCCAAGTTTTTACGACCCTGAGGGAAAAAGTATTTTGAAAACATTGGGGGAAAAGGAGAAAATGCTGGTAACCATCATTTTCTCCTTTTTTCCACATTGTTTTCTTTAGGTTCTGTCAAAGAATTTCAGTTCATTTGTTCTTATCTTGCTAATAGAAGTCCCAAATTTAGTTACATTTAATTTGTTGTGTGCGACTGCTTTGTCAATTTGGGCAAGACTAACACCTTGTCGTTTGGCAAAATGTTAATATTAAACAAAAATGCCTGTACATAGTAGAATATTGGGTTAAATATCGCCTTAAAGTTTGCATTGACATCGAATAGATTTTTCCTGTGCTTAGTACAGTACAGATAAATGTTCCAAAAGGCAATGTTACTTTTTGACTGTTCGCCTTTCGCACGGTGCACAATAAATATACAAATCTATGAATAAGATCACCGTAACGTCTCATTATAAAGACTGCTGTGCTTGGTAGGACAGATAACTGTCCCCAAAGGCGATGTTACTTTTCGATTGGTTTCCTCTGAAGTTGTGTCACCCTCTTTATTTTGAATATTAGAAAAAGGCCTTTAGAACACGTTGATTATTTTTTCATAGCAGTAACAATACTGCGTTTAAAAACTCCGGTCGACCTGAATGGGCGGAAACAATTATATGGCTTATCATTAATTTATGGACAGAATAGTGATAGTACATGATCTCATTGCAACCTGTCACAGATATCAGGTTGTTTATTGTTGTTCTGAAGTATGGGGATTTACGTTACACAGATAAGTCCACTGTACAATTGGAAATACGAAAAAATACCGTCGTCAACGCTTAAAGGCTACCCTAAAATTTTATTTATTTCCTCTGATCCTTTTCAAAATATACGTGGGACTGAAAAATGATTTAGTATCACAACGATAAATGAAAACAAACTGAGCAATATGTTCATGTTTTTACGCGTATTTATCGCATCAAGAAAATGTAAGGGGTCCTTTGTTATAAAGAGAACAATTTTATACCATACAAGCAACTCAAGATTGTAAATGGTTCTATCCTCTGTCTACAGTTGCTTGAGAATTGAGTTCGGGCCAAAGATTGCATGGTCCTAGTTAGTTAAAAACACTTAAGTACAAAAGCGAGAAATACGTTCTAAAAGCTAAGCCCGGCATCTCGGCCAGTATTCTACAGGGTTTGATATCCTGAAGTAGCTTTTTTTATTTCCAGCTCAGCTAAATTCTTTCCAAGGATTGGGAACATTCATTGCAACGGCATTCCATAGAGTTTTTTTTTCCGATTCAATTTGTCGAAAACACTGCAGCGGCTCTAGAATTCGTCGTAAGTTAAAAAAAAAAACTCAGAAAAAATGACAACAAATCTAAGATTTTACCCATAACCATTTCAATATTAATTTTCATTCTACTTTGATAAACTATATATTTTGTAGATATTGTTGAAAAAGGAGCAATTGCTTCTACAAGCGAATTCTCCTTTTCTTGTTGGTGTTGCCCATATCAATAATAGAAAAGAACTATTTTCCTTTATATATATGTTTATTTTTTGTAATATATCCTAAAGATAGTCTTTGTGGTGATAGACCAAGAAGGAAAGTTATATATACTCACACAACGTCTGACTTCCTGACAGCATCAAATTAAGTGAAGACGTATTGTTTATTTCTGCATCTATTAGCGGCAGAATGGCGTCTTATGTAAGAGATTTTCGCGGGAAATAGAATCATAGAACCCCGCTTAATTACGACTGGAGTAGCATTCTCCTTTTTTTTTTTCCTTTTGCTTGGTATTACTCTTTTACCTTGTATCACGAGGCATGATTTCGAAGTCTATACCAAGCTATATACTGCCATAATTACAATTTCAAAGTGGGGGTAAAAGAAAAGTTACAGAAATAAAAAATATATATGGCTTGCAATACAAGAAAAGGGGCATTCGGACTTTTGCGTACAGTGACGTCTCGGATCAGCCTGCGCTTTCCGAGCAGGCTGATCCGAGACGGCACTTACCAACTACATTAAATTATATTCCTCAGTAAACTTGCGCAAAACTAAAAATTACATAAAAACGGAAAGTGTCGCCATGTAGTATATCCATTTGATTTTTTTGTTTCTTGTGGCGAGTCGGCATTGAAAACATTGTGTCGAAAGGAAAGATTGCTCGAATGGAGCACAATGCGTTTACCTACACTCGCAGATAAAATTGTAATGTATTATGATTATCCAGACTTCATTCTTTTTTTGTAGATAATCTATTGCTACAAATTTCTTTCAGAAAAGGTAACGAGTAAAGCGGTCAGTGTTCTGCAGGAAGAGATCTATATTTCTACGATACATCCAGGAGAAGGCGTCAGTTCTGCGAGACACTGAGACAAGCATTGATCGAGATAGACCGTTACAGCATGACTTAAAGGTAAGATTTGTTTTATCGATGTCATTCCAGATGGAACTTTTTTTTTCCATTCTTTTCCTTTCTTTCTGTGTTTGTTATTTTATCCTTATGCTGCTAAGACTTAGATTCACTGAACTTTTGCCTACAGCGTAGAACAAGACCAGACTGCAGAATGTGCAGTCTGATCATTGATCTACACTGTCCCGCCCCCCACAAAAAGTACTTATGAAATAGCAAAGCTTGGGTTTCTACCGTCTGCTTGAAAGTTTTATCTGTAAGTTATTTAGCAGGAATTAGCAGGATCAGGGCGGAACTAGTTCATCGACAAATATATTTATGTATGTGACCCATGATATCGAAAAAGGCGGGGGGGTTATATCAAGCAGGTTATATCACATGATTTTGTGAGTCCTTTTTGCAAAACAACCAACCGAGGCAGATTGGTCCTTAAACATGCATAAAAGTGGCTAAAAATAAACAGTTTTGATCCAAAATTTTGAGGTAATTATATATAATTAGGGACAGAATTTGCAATTTTCTACTTTCCATAGTTTTCTATGCTCCGTATAAAATAAGATTTTTTACCTCGATAAATACAAGGCCTTTCGTCCGTGCCAGGTAACTCTTTACTGCGAAAGTCCGAGTTTTGACGACTATGAAGAAATGAATGGGCTTTTCAAAACCATGTGAGAAAATAAATAATTCTGGTAACAAGCATTTTGTCTTATTCCCACAAGGTTTTCTACTCTTTTACAGACAATAATTATCATTTCAGCTACATTAGACTTGTCAAATTTAATCTAAATGAAAATATTATGGGAAAAAGGAGAAAATGCTGGTACCAAGCATTTTCTGCTTTTCCTACAATGTAATCTATCCTTCCCAAAGAAATTTCTAATTTCTGAGTCATATTTATTTTGTCGCTAAGGCAGCTTAACTCTTTATTATTGGACAGAATTTTAGACTCTCCTCAAATCAAAGCATCTGCAGATGAAAATTTTGAAATTGGTACTAAGAAACTGAAGTTCCTTGATAGGGTTGAATACGTTGTGAAACAATGGGATACTGCTTGTAATAACAGTTTTTCCTGTTCCCCCGATGTTTTCAAAAGCCTATTTTCAACTCTTAATTGTAAAAATACGGAATTGTTTGGTTAAAGTCAGAGCTCTAGATAAGAGGGAGTGATGGTATTCCAACTCCATTATTTGTCTTCCAAACCCTGTGTTGTGAGAACTCATTAGAATTGTCTCGATGAGACAATTCTAATGAGTACCTCTAACATAGAGTTTAGTGGACAGTAAATACTATTTTCAATTTTGAAATCAAAATCACTCCCTTTATCTGGAACGCTTGTATAAAAGTTAACCTGTTGGTGTCAAACATAGCAAAATGAACAGTTTGTTATGTTGCATAAGCAAGTTGTTCTTCTTTTAATATCTCTTTAACAGACTAGAAAATTTTAGACTTGGACGATGAAATAATAATATGACTCAAAATTAGAAATTTGCCTTCGAAGGATAGAAAAGATTGCAGGAAAAGGAGATTATTCTGGTTACTAGCATTACTACCTATGTCTACAATGTTTTCGAAACGCTTCTTCCTATAAAAAGTTTATTATGTATAAGGATTGTTAAATGTTGGCGTCCGTAAGGTGAAGACCTAAAGATCTTTTGACAAGAATATCTCATTACACTTTGAAGACTGTGACGCTAAGATCAGACTGCGCTTTACAATGGTTTCTGATCACATCATCTGTAGCATTATTTCTAGTTGTCAAAAGCCTTTGTTTTTGGTTTTATGGTATATATTGTAAAAAACGCCGTTTTCAACATTATTTCAGTTTTGTCACGACTTCCAGTGCGTCTATATACATTATTATATGTACATGCCATGCTTTTCTTGAGCTTCTTTTAGCGGTACTTCGC
The DNA here is from genome assembly GCA_943736015.1 of Tridacna crocea. Taxonomy (NCBI): domain Eukaryota; kingdom Metazoa; phylum Mollusca; class Bivalvia; order Cardiida; family Cardiidae; genus Tridacna; species Tridacna crocea. The sequence goes on from OX031063.1 coordinate 29,746,538, forward strand.
ACAATATTCTTCCTAAATCAATGGCTTCTTTCCCACATATTCATCGTCGAAACAATGATCAGCATTGAGAGGTTTGTCACAAGCAGCCCAAAAATGGTTAAAATGAAGGAAAGAAATGCTTTGAAATAATTACAATACTGGTTTCTTTTCTGGGAAATTATGGCTTCTAGTTGGAGAAATAATGAATAAATAATGGGTTTGAAACTTGGCTTTTCCAATAACATTGGTTTTCTGAGAAAATATAGTTCTGCAAATTTTCGACTTGGTTCTAAATTAGGACCTATTTTGGTGCATTTTAATTGTAGTTTACAGTTGAAAAATTGAAGTTTGTTTGCCCTGGAGTTTGTTTTATGAGAGTGCGCACTGCTTCAGAATATTACGAAAGAATCAGAAATTTGATCATGGAAACTTATTACTTTCATTTTATTGCACATAAAATTCAACTTCTCGATATAAAGTTGCTGGGGGTAATATAAAATTTAGAAAATCAATAGAGTAGGATTAAGTTTTTTTCAAAAGATCCCCTGATTTAAAGACTTGAGGATAACGCATTGGAAAACATTATGGGGAAAGAAGAAAATGCCTGTTACCAGCATTTTTTCCTTTGCCCACAATAGTTTCTATCCCAAAAAAACAAAGTCCATTGCAGTTAAGTTAGATGTGATTTTTACATTCCAGCTAAACCGCTAGCTCAACAGTAAAAATACTTATACACATGTTTCGATCAATGTCCGTTGAGCCAGCTCGACATTCCAGCTCAACTGCCAGCTCAACAGTAAAAATGCTTATACATATGTTTCGATCAAAGTCTGTTGAGCAGCTCGACATTCCAGCTCAACCGCCAGCTCAACAGCAAAAATACATATATATGTCAACATCAAAGTCCGTTGAGCCAGCTCGACATTCCAGCTCAAAAGCCAGCTCAACAGTAAAAATACTTATGCATGTCAAAATCAAAGTCCATTGAGCCAGCTCAACTTTCTAACTCAACCGCAAGCTGTACAGTAACAAGAGGGCCATGATGGCCCTGAAATCGCTCACCTGAGTTTATTGACCAAACATGCACCATCTAGTTTCCCAGTGACCTAGTTTTTTATCAGACATTACCCATCATCAAACACTTTTGAGATATCAATAAGACAAACATTCTGGCCAAGTTTCATGAGTATTGGACTGAAAATGTGGCCTCTACAGTGTACAAAAGGTTTTTCTAAGATTTCATCAAGTGACCTAGTTTTGGACCCGACAATTACCCATTATCAAACTCTTTTGAGACATCACCAAAACAAACATTCTGACCAAGTCTGAAGAATATCAGGCAGAAAATGTAGCCTCTAGAGTGTACACAAGGTTTTTCTAATATTTGACCCATTGACCTAGTTTTTGACTCCACATGACCCATTTTCAATCTCATTCAAGGTATCACCAGGACAAATATAATGAACAAGTTTTAGGAGTATCAGACTGAAAATGTGTCCTCCAGAGCATACAAAAGGTGTTTATAACATTTGACCTATTGACCCAGTTTTTGACCCAACATGACCCATTTTCAAACTCATCCAAGATATTATAAAGGCAAACATTCTGACTAATTTTCAAGAGTGTTGGACTGAAAATGTGGCATCCAGAGCATATACAAGGTTTTTCTAAGATTTGACCTGGTGACCTAGTTTTTAACCCCCAATGACCCATTTTCAAACCTGTCTGAGATATCATCAAGACAAACATCCTGACCAACTTTCATGAGTATCCGACTGAAAATGTGGCCTCTAGAGCGTACAAAAGGTTTTTCTAAGATTTGACCTGGTGACCTAGTTTTTGACCCCACGTGACCCATTTTCGAACTCGTCCGAGATATCATCCAGACAAACATCCTGACCAACTTTCATGAGTATCCGACTGAAAATGTGGCCTCTAGAGCGTACAAAAGGTTTTTCTAAGATTTGACCTGGTGACCTAGTTTTTGACCCCACGTGACCCATTTTCGAACTCGTCCGAGATATCATCCAGACAAACATCCTGACCAACTTTCATGAGTATCCGACTGAAAATGTGGCCTCTAGAGCGTACAAAAGGTTTTTCTAAGATTTGACCTGGTGACCTAGTTTTTGACCCCACGTGACCCATTTTCGAACTCGTCCGAGATATCATCCAGACAAACATCCTGACCAACTTTCATGAGTATCCGACTGAAAATGTGGCCTCTAGAGCGTACAAAAGGTTTTTCTAAGATTTGACCTGGTGACCTAGTTTTTGACCCCACGTGACCCATTTTCGAACTTGTCCGAGATATCATCCAGACAAACATCCTGACCAACTTTCATGAGTATCCGACTGAAAATGTGGCCTCTAGAGCGTACAAAAGGTTTTTCTAAGATTTGACCTGGTGACCTAGTTTTTGACCCCACGTGACCCATTTTCGAACTCGTCCGAGATATCATCCAGACAAACATCCTGACCAACTTTCATGAGTATCCGACTCAAAATGTGGCCTCTAGAGCGTACACAAGGTTTTTCTAAGATTTGACCTGGTGACCTAGTTTTTGACCCCACGTGACCCATTTTCGAACTCGTCCGAGATATCATCCAGACAAACATCCTGACCAACTTTCATGAGTATCCGACTGAAAATGTGGCCTCTAGAGCGTACACAAGGTTTTTCTAAGATTTGACCTGGTGACCTAGTTTTTGACCCCACGTGACCCATTTTCGAACTCGTCCGAGATATCATCGAGACAAACATCCTGACCAACTTTCATGAGTATCCGACTCAAAATGTGGCCTCTAGAGCGTACACAAGGTTTTTCTAAGATTTGACCTAGTGACCTAGTTTTTGACCCCACATGACCCATTTTCGAACTCGTCCGAGATTTCATCGAGACAAACATTCTGACCAATTTTCATGAGTATCCGACTAAAACTGTGGCCTCTAGAGTGTACACAAGGTAAAAAGTTGACGACGGACGACGCACGACGCACGACGCACGCCGCACGACGCACGACGCACGACGGACGACGGACGACGGACGCCGGACACAGCACGATCACAATAGCTCACCATGAGCACTTCGTGCTCAGGTGAGCTAAAAATACTTATACATATGTTTCGATCAATGTCCGTTGAACCAGCTCGACATTCCAGCTCTATCGCCAGCTCAACAATAAAAATACTAATACATATGCTTCAATCAATGTTCGTTGTGCGAGTTCGACATTCCAGCTCAACAGCAAAAATACATATATATGTCAAAATCAAAGTCTGTTGAGTTAGCTCGACTTTCCAGCTCAACAGTAAAAATACTTATACATATGTTTCGATCAGTGTCTGTTCAGAAGCTCGGCTTCCAGCTCAACCACCAGCTCAACAGCAAAAATACTTATACATATGTTTCTGTCAAAGTCCGTTGAGCCAGCTCGACATTCCAGCTAAATCATGCGCCCAACAGGAAAACTACTTATACATATGTTCGATCAGTGTCCGTTGAGCCAGCTCGACATTCCAGCTGAACCGCAAGCTCAACAATAAAAATACTTATACATATGTTTCGATCAATGTCCGTTGAGCCAACTCGACATTCCAGCTCAACAGCCAGCTAAACAGCAAAAATAAATATATATGTCAAAATCAAATTACTTTGAGCAAGCTCGACATTCCAGCTCAACCGCCAGCTCAACAGCAAAAAAATATATATATGTCAAAATCAAAGCCCGTTGAGCCAGTTCGACATTCAAGCTCCACGGCCTGCTCAACAGCTAAAATACTACATTCATTTTCGTTGAACCAGTTCGAGATTCCAGCTCCATGGCCAGCTCAACAGCTAAAATACTATATTCATTTCCGTTTGGCCAATGCGACATTCCAGCTCAACCTCCAGCTCAACAGCTAAAATACTATATTCATTTCCGTTGAGCCAGCTCGACATTCCAACTCAACAGCAAAAACACTAGATTCATTTCCGTTGAGCCAGCTAACACCAAATTTCCTGTGAAATGGATGACTTCAGTTGAAAAATATTTTCAACATTTTGTAAAGTGAATATCAGCCTTTCAGACAATTAAAAATGTGAAATTCGATTGTTTAGCCTTTTTCAAGATCCTGTTTCATAGTTGAGCTAACCTTTGAGCTCGAATGTCGGGCTGGCACAATGGACATTGATTGAAACATGTGGAAGTAGTATTTTAACTGTTGAGAAGGTGGCTGACCTGGTATATCGAGCTGGCTCAACGGACATTGATCTAGTAGTTTTGCTATTGAGCTGGTGTGTCAAGATGGCTCAACGGACTTTGATTTTTGACATATGTGAGTATTTTTGCTGATGAGCCCGCGGTTGAGCTGGAATGTCGAGCTGGCTCAACGGACTTTAATTTTGATATATATATGTATTTTTACTGTTCAGCTGTTGTTTGAGCTGGAATGCCCAGCTGACTCAACGGACACTGATCGAGACATATGTATAAGCATTTTTACTGTTGAGCTGGCAGTTAAGCTGGAATGTTGAGCTGGCTCAACGGACATTGATCGAAACATATGTATAAGTATTTTTACTGTTGAGCTAGCGGTTGAGCTGGAATGTCGAGCTGGCTCAACGGAAATGGATCTAGTATTTTTGCTGTTGAGCTGGCCGTTGAGCTGGAATGTCGAGCTGACTCAACGGACTTTGATGTTGACATATATATGTATTTTTGCTGTTGAGCTGGTGGTTGAGCTGGAATGTCGAGCTTGCTCAAAGGACATTGATCGAAATATATGTATAAGTATTTTTACTGTTGAGCTGGAGCTTGAGCTGGAATGTCGAGCTGGCAGACTTTGATTTTGACATATATATATTTTTACTGTTGACCTGGCGGTTGAGCTTGAATGTCGAGCTGGCTCAACGGACTTTGATTTTGACAAAGATAATTATGTATTTTTGCTGTCTGTTGAGCTGGAAGGTCGAGCTGGCTCAATAGGGCTGGTGTTCAGCTGAATGTCGCTTACTGAGCTTTGAGCCAACATCACGGACCCCAGATTTTGTCGTTTGATAGAGAGTCAACATACATTTACTATTTTTTCTGCAGGCTGGTCATATTATGCACTGTAAAAATCTTGCTAGATATTCTGACTGGTTGTACATGTATGCGTCTGGAAAAAAACCTTAGTTCAAGATTTATGAAACCGAACCAAAGCTTTGCTGCAAACGCTTTTCAATGGACGAGTTTGAAATTTTGTCGTTTGGTAGAGAGTAAACAGAAAAGATGTACCAAGTTTTGACCCTTAATCAAACGACAAAATTTTATACTGAGAAAAATGAGAAAGCACTGCTTACAAGCATTTTCCCCTTTGTCCACAATGCTTTCAGCCATGCTTTCATTATCCCTTTTCCTCAGGATCTTTGAAATACGGGATTATTTAGTAAAGGATTTAATTAAACGAAAGAAAGCTAATGAAGTAAATAAACAGCTCAAAGGTGATTACATTGATCGATTCGAATAACTTAATTACTGAAGAACACCGTGTGCAATGTAGTTTTAAGGGGCCGTAACTTTGGATGGACAAAATGCAGGAAACATGCACTGTCGAAGAGATCAGTTATTAAATTGTTTCTTGGTAAATTTGTGTGTATGGTCCATAACTCCGTTTTCAACATTATTTCAGTTATATTGCAGCGGCCATTGCACCAACTCAATTTTTCGTCAAGTTTCTCTTACTGGTGATTTGTGCATTTCTCTTTAAACAATTTATCGTAGCCATTGGCTATTGTTCGGCATGATCAGCCGTGAGAGAGGATGAATGATTCTGTCGCAGTGGTGACAGGATTCGATCATTCCTCTATCGCCTACCCTCGGAAAGGAATTGGTCGCCCTGGGAGTTTGAAACAGCAGTCCTCTGTGGTTTCAAACCAAGGTCGTTAACCGACAGAGCTTAACAAAATTGTTTTCTTCGCCTTGTTTGATTTTTGTTCGTTTATTGTCGCCATCAGTTACCAATATGAGCGATGTCTGTATAGGGTTGTTGGTATTATTATACAGGGGATAGTGTTCGATACTAAACTGAACCCTTCCTGCTACTTCAACATTCTTAGCGTAAGACGTCGTCTTACGAACGAAGTCCGTAACAAAGAAACAAAGGAATAAATGCATGGCAGAAATAAGGATCGGAGCGGGATTCGAACTCCGAACTCCCGGACGCAAAGCCAATACCCTAACCACTGAGCCAAAGAGATATCTCCCTGACGCAGTAGCCAGGTATTGTATTTAAATCGGGAGTATGCCATGCAGGAAGGAGTGGTCTCCCGTAACACACCCCCTCTTAAAGTCATCATTTATTGATGACTCAAAGCCTTATTAGGCAGGAAGTCCGATTTTGGACAACAAATGGGATTTATGGCTCAATGGCCAATCCCGGACGAGCCCCCATCTTACGAACGAAGTCCGTAACAAAGAAACAAAGGAATAAATGCATGGCAGAAATAAGGATCGGAGCGGGATTCGAACTCCGAACTCCCGGACGCAAAGCCAATACCCTAACCACTGAGCCAAAGAGATATCTCCCTGACGCAGTAGCCAGGTATTGTATTTAAATCGGGAGTATGCCATGCAGGAAGGAGTGGTCTCCCGTAACAGTCGTCACACCGTATCTAGGCTCTGAAGCGGAAGACTCTATATAAGTAATTTTATATGGCCACCTGTGGGTATCGAGCCTACACCTTCAAGTGTGCCCAAGATTTGTTGTTCACAAGTCACACGTTTTACCACCCTAGTTTTTTGGGGCAGTCAATCGGTCGTTTTAAAAATAACGACACTTATCCAAATTGAAGACGAAAGCTTTTTTCTAATCCAATTACATTCCCTGTCTTGTAGACATTTTAACTCTTTACCAGCAAAATTTCACAGATATCCAAACTGAAAGCATCTGCAGATGACAATTAAATCTGGCTCACATGGCTGACTTTGTCTGTGAATTGTAAGGAGACCCCGTTGAAAAAGAACAAAAATGCTATTTTCCCCTTTTTCCTAAAATGTTATCAAAAGATTTTCCCCGGGATGGATTAAACATGGGATCATTTGATAAGGTATTTAATTAAAAGGAGGAACGCTGATGAAGTGAACAAACCATTAGAAGCTAATTGCTTTCATTGATTCAAATAATCTAGTTACCAACCAAATAATACAGTGTACATGTCTTTTAAGGGCTGGTAACTTTGTATTCGGAAAAAAAAAGCTTTTCTATCAAATGTAAAAAAAGAAAAGTGTAAAAATAAGAAAGTAACGATATTGCATTCTTTAATTACAAAGTGAACACTTTATGAGATGAATAAGAATCTAAGGCCGACAGGAAAAACTCAAATAATGTTATTTTGAACTTATTATCGTTTGGAGAAAAGATATCTCCGTATTGGAGAATGTATATTTAAGATGAGAACTGCACGTTCTGTGCAGTGTGCAGTTTGGTCATGATCTACAGTGTCAACACCTGAGACGCGTTTAGCAGCTTACATTTATGTAATGATTTCGTTTTAAATTTAAGGTGGCAAGTTAGTACCTTTGTCATGATCATCAACTTTTACAATAAATTTCACAGAGAACTCTTGTTTAGGATTGTTCTAGAAATGAGGAGTATGATAGTTGGAGCTTTGACCAAATTATACAGCAATATTTGCTAATCTGAAACCAGTGAAAGAAAAGAAAATTCGAAATAGTGATTTAACATTGAAAGTAAGAGTAGTTATGTGATAAAAACTGATTGATTGAATTTGTGTATATCTATCGTCGCCAACGGATGCCTATGTGCCATTCCTCATTCCCCCCTCCCCCCCGTAACCCATTCTAAGTTTTGCCTGGTTCATAACTCTTTATCAAATGACAAATTTGTAAAGTAGTCCAAATTGAAAGCATATGCAGACGACAAAATGAATGTGACTGAAAAGTCGAAGTTTGATTTGGGAAGGGTAGAAACATTGTGTGAAAAGGAGAAAATGCTGTTTACCAGCATTTTCTCCTTTTCTCACAATGCTTTCGAAAGGCTTAACTTCCGGATCATCAAAAGTCGCCATGGCGTTAAGGGATTAAACGCGCACCTTGGTTTAGCATCTCATCCGGAAGACAATAATTATTATCATATAGTAACTTACGATAATCAGCCGAAGGTCTCGAACCCACACCCTCAAGTGACCCAAGTCCTAGGCTCTACCACCTGAGCTTTATATAAAAATAAGTGGAGAAATCCCAAATAAAGCTTCAGTACAGGTTAACTCAATTTACCAAACGACAAAATTTTAGGTTTGTCCAAATCGAAAACACTTGCAGACGACAGAAGTAAAGTGACTGAAAATTTGAAATTTGTTTTGTGAAGGGTAGAAAACATTTTGGGACAAGGAGAAAATGCTGGTTACCAGCAATTTCTCCATTTCCCACAATGTTTTCTAAAGGCATCTTTCTCAGGGTCGTCAAAAGTAGGGATTGTATAGTAATGTGTTAAAGTTTACCGCACGAATGGATCTTTCAGGTTCGCACCGTTATGTTGTTCCACACTATAAAAGTCGGGGATATTAATTTTGTATCAGTTGAAGTCATTGACTTAATTAGAAAGAAATTAGCTCGTTATCTGCAATCTATCCGAAACATTCACCCATGTACCAAATGACAACATTTTAGACTGATCTAAATCGAACCTTGTGCAGACGACATATAAAACGTGGCGAAAATGATAAGGGTAGAAAACATTGCAGATAGAAGAGAAAATGCTGGTAACCAGCATTTTCTCGTTTTTCCACAATGTTTTCAAAAATCTGTTGTTTTTTTTTTCCGAGTTGTAATAACTCGAGACTGTCAGGATTCAGGGTTAAACATGGTTAGATTACATTTCAACAAAGGGCGGGTCATCATTCTGAGAGGTTCGCGCAGAAAGTAGAGAAGGGCATTTAACCCATTGTAGTACATATACATATACATGTACCAGAAAATGATTCAGTTACACAAAAGATTCAGATGTTATTGAAGGGCACGTAGTTGATCCCATAAGGATGGTATAGAAAATATTTTGGATAGAGGAGAAACTGCTTATAATAGACATTTTGCTCCTTTTTTTTCCAATGCTTTCAAAGTCTGTAGCGTAATAAGTTGTATTTGTAGAGTTATGGGTTAGCAGTTAAGCTTTAATATCCCTTAAATTGTGAAATTTATATTGGTAATGACGTTAGCTTTACCCCTCCTCCCACCTTCCCGACAGTGTATGTCTTTTCCTTCAAGCCAGGCCTTTCTTAAATTATAAATATAACTTTATACCACTTATTAAAATTTAGGATTTGTCCAGAATGAAAGCACTTGTAAACTACACATTCATGTTTGCTAAAATGATTGAAGTTGTCTTAAAAATGGTAGGGAATACTGTTGGAAAGAAAGAAAATGTTGTTTTTGAGCATTTTCTCTTTTTGCCAACATATTTTCAATATTTCTGATCAGACATGGCTCATCTTTACTGCTAAACATTGTGCTAGTACAATACTAGTCATGGTTTGTGAAATGTATCTTCAAAAAAAAATTCGTGCAGGTTGGTCTAGTTCAATACTTTTGGACACTGGTCAAATTTCTGCAAGTCAAAGAAAATGCTTACCTCATGATTCTGTCGATTTTTAGACAAAATGGAACTGTTGGCCCTGAACTGAACCTTCTCTGGCTTTTTAAACTTCTTTTTTAACATACGAAAGATTTCATATTATATAGACTTGACTAGCTGAGCGAATAGGATAGATCCAATATCAGTTCTGTGCAGTCTGACTTTCATCTGTCCGCAAAACTCATATATTCACATACAGCGCGGAATGGGCTAAAGAAGAAAACAAGCGGAAATGGAGAAGGAAAAGCAGGGTACTTAAAATAACAAGAGCAGACGAAATAGAAGGTGGGAAGTGATTTATTGACCTCCTGCAAAAACACCAGTTTCTCACGCCTTTCAAAAACACCAGCATCAATTAAAGTTTACATATAAACGCCCAGTACGTTGTTGGAATTTTGGACGCTCTACCGGAAAATGCCTTTCGAAACCTCAAATTACAGACGACTCTGTGTTATGAGTGTATCATAAAGTCTCTCCCACGATATGCTTCGTATCCGAGACTGTCGTCGCTTCCAGCTACTCTAGAGACGTGTTATTTAAGTCTGTACCAGACGGCAAGATTTTAGACTGGTCCAGATTGAAATCATTTGCAGATTACAACATAAAAGAAGCCCAAAAATTGCAATTCTTTTCCAGCAGGATAGAAAACATTGTGGGAAAAGGAGAAAATGCTGGTTACCAGCATTTTCTCCTTTTCCCACAATGTTTTCAAGAGGCCTGCATCTTAGGGTCGTAAAAAACCAGGGATTGTTTGGTTAAGGGTTAATCCTTTCATCTGCTTTTAGCCACTTTCGAGCTGTTAAGTGTTTATACGCTATACTAAACTGACTGTGTTTACGGCCTAAAGGTATAAAGACTATTGGGATTTTTTGTGGAAAGATGAACAATTCATCATCTTCCTACATCTTTTTCTAGCCTTTTAAATGCAAATCGCACCAATTCAAACATGTTCAACGTTTCGTCTGCAAATGCTTTCGATTTGAACAAATCAGAGAGAAGGTTTCTGGTAAACAGTCACATGCACGACATGTTTCCACTTCCAGACATAATTTCTCGTTTTCTGAAAACATTGTAGCGAGAACCGTCTCTCTTTATACTGGCAATCACTAATGTTTTTATCTCACTCACGTTTGTGACAAGTAACATTGCCGCATTTGGTCAACACACTGTAATCATACGTCTCAGTTCTAACACATTGCTGATCCGGAAATCTTTGACAAAATTAGATGTCAAAAGTTATCATTGTGAACAAGCTGCGATTCTTGTCATCTTTAACTTCAGAACAAATTTATATAAGCAAGTTTCTTGGGAACTATTTTTCGTCCGTAATGTACCTATCAAAGAAACAAGTAAGCTTCACGTGAATTTCAATACACAGTCATGTTCATGTAAGCCTATGTTTTAACATATCACGAACTAAAATTCTTGATCTTTATAGTTATGTTTGATAAAAATAGTCTTCTATATTAGTTGGCATTGAGATGAAATTTTATCAAACTCGACCCAAAAAAAATCGTTGACAAAGGCTCGCTTGCTTTCACTTTTACTGGAGTTATTTAAAGGAATTTGTGTTTTAGATGCCATCAAATGCCAGATCCTATTCAAATTCATGTTGATATAAGTATCCAGTGGCCTTGGTATCCTCAATTGCAGTTTGGCCTTGATCTATACCTTTGACAATACCAGGCGTCTTTTGAGAAATTTCTTTAGTCTTTACCAAACGGCAAATTCTGCATTCGACTAAATTGTAAGCGTTTGCAGACGTCAACTTAAATGTAGCTCAAGGGATTGTTTCTGTCTGGGTCCGTGAAGTTGGTTCAATGCTCAGTATTCGACATTCAGCTCAACACCAGCCTTGTTGAGCCAGCTCGACTTTCCAGCTCAACAGCAAAAATACGTATACATGTCAAAATCAAACTCCGTAGAGCCAGCTCGACATTCCAGTTCAACGGCCAGCTTAACAGCAAAAATACTAGATCCATGTCCGTTTAGCCAGCTCGGCATTCCAGCTCAACCGCCAACTCAACAGCAAAAGAACATATATATGTCAAAATTAAAGTCCGTTGAGCCAGCTCGGCATTCCAGCTCAACCGCCAGATAAACAGTCAAGATACTTATACATGTTTCGATCAATTTCTGTTGAGCAAGCTCGAGATTCCAGCTCAACGGCCAGCTCAACAGCAAAATTACTAGATCAATATCCATTGAGTCAGTTCGACATTCAAGCTCAACCGCTAGCTCAACAGTAAAAATACTTGTACATATGTTTCGATCAATTTCCGCTGAGCCAGCTCGACATTCCAGCTCCATGGCCAGCTCAACAGTAAAAATAGTTATACATATTTTTCGAACAATTTGCCTTTGGCCAGCTCGACATTCCAGCTCAACCACCAGCTCAACAGTTGAAAATACTTATACATAATATTCTTTCGATCAATGTCCGTTGAGCTAGCTCGACATTTAAGCTCAAGCACCAGCTCAAGAGTAAAAATACATATATATGTCAAAAATCAAAGTTCGTCGAGCAAACTCGACATTCAAGCTCAACCGCCAGCTCAACAGTAAAAATACTTATACATATATTTGGATCAATGACTGTTGAGCCAGCTCAACAGCAAAATTGCATATATATGCCAAAATCAAAGTCCGTTGAGCCAACTCGGCATTCGAGCTCAACCGCCAGCTAAATAGTAAAACTATTTATACATATGTTTCGACATATATATGTATTTTTGCTGTTTAGATGGCTGTTGAGGTGGATTGTCAAACTGGCTCAACGGACATTGATCGAGACACATGTATATAAATATTTTTACTGTTGAGCTGGCGGTTGAGCTAAGCTGGCTCAGCGGACATTGATTGAAACATATGCATAACTCAACGGACTTTGATTTTGACATATACATGTTTTGTTGCTCTTGAGCTGGCTGTTGAGCTGGATTGTCGAGCTGGCTCAACGGACATTGATTTTGACATATATATGTATTTTTGCTGTTTGCTGCTGGTTGAGCTGGAATGTCGAGCTGGCTGAATGGACACAGATCGAAACATATGTATAACTATTTTCACTGTTGAGCTGGCCGTTGAGCTGGAATGTCGAATGAGCTGGCTCAGCGGACATTGATCGAAACATATGTATGAGCTCAACGGACTTTGATTTTGACATATATATATTTTTGCTGTTGAGCTGGTGGTTGAACTGGAATGTTTAGCTGGCTCAACGGACATTGATCGAAACATATGTTTAACTATTTTTACTGGTAAGCTGGCTCAGCGGACATGGATCGAAACATATGTTACGTATATGCTCAACAGACTTTGATTTTGACACACACACACACACACACACACACACACACACACACACATATATATATATATATATATATATATATATTTTTTTTTTTTTTTTTATGTTGAGCTGGCTGTTGTGCTGGAATGTCGAGCTGGTTCAACAGACGTTGATCGACACATATGTATAAGTATTTTTACCGTTCAGCTGGTGGTTGAGCTGGAATGTCGAGCTGTCTCAACGTACTTTGATTTTGACATATATATGTATTTCCGCTGCTGAGCTGAATTGTCGAGCTGGCTCAACGGACATTGATTGAAACATAATTATACGTAAGTATTTTTACTGTTGAGCTGGCGGTTGAGCTGGAATGTCGAGCTGGCTCAACGGACATGGATCTAGTATTTTTGCTGTTAAGCTGGCCGTTGAGCTGGAATGTCGAGATGGCTCAACGGAGTTTGATTTCGACATGTATATGTATTTTTGCTGTTGAGCTGCCTGTTGAGCTGGAATGTCGAGCTGGCTAAACAAGGCTGATGTTGAGCTAAATGTCGAGTACTGAGCGTTGAGCCACCTTCACGGACCTTTTCTGTCTGTAATAGGGTAGGAAACATTGTCAAAAAGGAGAAAATACTGGTTACAAGCATTTTCAAGAACGTTTTCTACCTTCTTGTTCCCGGTCTATTAAACTTAATGTTGTATTGTAAAAGGTTAATCAAGGTACAAAAGACCCTCATTACCCTCCTAGTGATTATGCAACCTCGAAAATTCGCGAATAAGGAAAGCCTAGCCATGATGTGACTTGTTTTCGGTTAAAAATGTCTTAGAATTCTCGTTTTAACACTCAAACAAAACTTAAGCGTTAACTAACAAGGAAAGGCAATGAGTAAAACAGGTTTTAAGTACGCTTGTTTTCTATTAAGACCTACTTATCTGCCGACACAGTGTGTATTACAGGAAATTGTTTTCGATATCTGATATGGAATTACTGCAGTCTTATCCTTAGCCTGGGTCCGTATTCACCAATAATTCTTGAATTCACTCTAATTGCTAAACTAGATTAAAAAAAGCAACGCAACTTCTGATTGCCTAAACCATTTGGTTTAGCCAATCAGAACCTCTTTCTTCATTTTTTTAGGAATTGTTGTTAATGTAGACATTCTTAAGAATAATACTAAGAATATTTGAAGGAATGGTTCGTAAAAATGAACCCTGCCGATGTCTGTAGTTGGGTTCAGATATATCTTCAGCAGATATGAAAACATTGAGATTATGGAATTAGACAAGCTCCTTTTGAGTCGGCCATTTGTAGCAAATTTTCTGTAATACTTATCATAAAATATTCAACTTTTGTGAATGAGAAGCTGTTTATCTTTTTCTATTTATCAAGAAAATTTCGAGTGTGAAATTCACAGAAAGCGTCAAGTGTTAATCTTTACTCTGTCTATATTGTCGGACATTTCAAAAACGGAGTTCACGTTGGTGTTACAGTGGGATTTATATCACTATTATACACTAAAATAGAACCAGAGAGTATGATCTTAAGCAAAACAGCACCAGCGCGATGCAGGCTAATTTTGTCTAGTTTCTATGCAAGATACATCCATGTTCGCACACTTGTAATATTCTGACGGGATGAGGGTTGAGGCAATGACGGTATACTTATAGGGCTTCTGCAGGAGTAATCTGCTAGTATTAGATATTGCTTTCGAACAGTATACGGTGGACTTAAAGTATTTCTCCGAAATAATAATCTTACGATATTAAACCGTAAGTAGTCGTAATTTGACTTTTGCTTACTTCTCTCGCTCTCGCTCTCTCATCGATTTTAATACATTTCAGTTATTTCTTGCATACGTCCTAATGTTTCTTTACCATTTTTCTTTCAAAGGCATCTAGAAGCATTAGATGATCTGTCAGGTTCATTTCTTCATAAAGTCAAATCTGCCAAATAAAGAACCGTCTACTTCAACACTTCAGTAAATGGAAAGGTGATTTTATTCTTAATTATAGTGAGATTTCCGTCGAACCATCCATCCATCCATCCATCCAAGTTTATGAAATTTGATATCGCAATTAACTGTTTTATTTGTTTAAGAGGTTTTACATTCAGTATTTCGACTAAAGTGACATGAAAGCTCATGCGGCAGAATATTCTAATGACTTCTATCCCATTTTTTTCTAAATAAAAAAAAACTTTGAAATGTGACATTCTCTAGTATGTGTAATGAAGAACAGCAAAGGCCTCTGTAATGGCTTTATTGGTTTATTGGATCGCTGATATAAAAGCATACCATTTCAGACTAGATTACATAATATAACTCATAAAAATATGAGAGATTGTTATAAATTGGTCCTTTCTTCAGAAAAGTTCCATTTTCCCCGAACATTGACGAGGTTCGTGTCATCACCAGGTGACATCTCAGGCTGTCAACCTATCTCTGGTCCATTTATAGACAGCCGTAAGATATCTTGGGGATAATTAAATCTGAGATGTCCACATAATTTGATTTTGCCCGCCAACCTGTTTCATCAGATTCTATGCGTGATCGTTTGTATTGACATCAATAGACGTAATACTCTGTGCAAATTCCGTATTGACGCTCATTTACGGAATGTTCCGATCAGTTGGAAAAGAATGTCGAACTTTTCATTCGGCAAACACATCACTTGACCATACTGAACGCAAAACTTGTAGACGTTCTCTTTGCAATTGTTTCTTGAAAAAGCAGACTTTGATAGAGCCTATCGAAGAAGCTAATTGATTGATTAAGTGACTGATTGGTTGGTTGGTTGGCTGGCTGGCTGGCTGGCTGGCTGGCTGGCTGGCTGGCTGGCTGGCTGGCTGTTTGGTTGGTTGGTTGGTTGGTTGGTTGGTGGATTGATTGATTAATCGAATGGTGTTTTTAACATAAGTTCAGTCTTCACGGCGACAGCTAGCTGATTCATGTATGTCCCGCGTTTATTAGTACTAGACTTGTATTCTGAGATGTCTTGTCAAAAGAATTCACCATGGAAAACCTAGTGCTTTTGGTGCAACTTTGGTGAGGCTCAAGCCTAGGACCTCAAGGTTGCTATTCCTACACTTTACAAAAGAACATAAGATCCCCTGCAAATATATTTATTATACCGCAACGAAATTTCTCGCCATCTGATTGGATATTATGCCCCGTACATAATACTCAAGTACAGTGGCAAAATCCACGTAAAGGCAGTTTTCTCTCTGGAAGCCTCGTATACAAGACTATCTTCCTACACAACATCCAAAATGGCGGCGTCGAACGATACAAGCCGCCAAAAAGACAAACAAATTTAGTCTGCACCATATTATTCCAAGTTTCCCTTAATGGTAATAATTAAAGCGGAAATAATGGCTTATTTTTGAAAATAATGAATATAGTTTTACATGTTATCGTTAGTTGTTATTTTTAAACAAATACACAGGGCTAAAAGTAGCCTTCCCTTCGTCAGGTAATTAATTTGTCGCATGAACTTGTTCAGCAGTCTTCTTTCTCTTTCTTAACGAAATTCTTTTTTTTTTCTTCTGCTTAGATTTATTTGCTTAGTGGAAAATTACAATTATTTGAGGGGTCATTTGCAGGCATGGCAAATTGATTCAACAAATATTTTTCTGATATTCGTCATATAAAAATAAACCACACATATTTCCTGTTTCGGTTTTTTGACTTCGCTTTGTTTACAAAATTATGACGAAACAGACTGTGTATCAGTGCAATTTCGCTAGAAAAATGGATATAGACAGCAATTCTGTGGCAGTCTGCCTTTTAAACACACCAATGTTGGAGAGGTCTGATGACCTTTCCAGTGACTATCCCATGATGTAATGACCTAAGAATAGAACAGAACATAGAATAGACTATTAAGGTAAGACCTTAATAATGCACTTCCGGTGAACATTGGGCAAAAATTCTAATTGGTTTTTAAATAAGGATAAATAAGGATTTATGCAGAAATAATATTTTTGCACATTTCTAGTGGATCAGAAATTCCGTTTATGTCTATCTCGAAACTATATTTTGATACTTTTGTTTGTTTTCTAAAAGGGAGGTAATTATTATCTCTTTTTCAATTGAGAATATAGCGGTTTTAGATTTATAAATGATAATTCAAAGAAGGAAAAAAATGGAAAAAATGAAAAGGTGAAAGTAGTTCAATAATACTCATTTCTAATTATAGCTAATTTTGCAGGATGATATTTTAGTGGAAATATCTGGTTTCCATTTCACAGGTCTTACTTTAAAATCATTCGGATAAAAGGACGAGCTATTTCTTCTTTTTCTCGAAATGCTTTCTCACCTTTCTTATACACATAGTATATGTTTTCAATACTTGGCTTGTAACATGCGAAAAAGGGCATTCAGACATTTGCGTAGTGTCGTCTCGGATCAGCCCTGTGCAGTCCGCACAGACTAATCGGAGCCGACATTTTACGACTGCATTAGATTTCGTAACACTTTCGCAAACCAGAAAATTAAGTAAAAATGGAAAGTGCAGTTTCGGATTAGCCTAGACGGACTGCACAGGCTGATCTTAGACGACACTATACTAATATGTCCGAATCTTCCTTTTTGCGTGTTGCAGGCTTTATCTAAAAAAATAAAATTATGTTGCCTAGAAAATATACTAGGACGAAAAAGAAACGCAGGGTACCATACGAGATATTGAACAAGCTTTCAGTCTCCATATGCAATCAGTCACTACTTTTTTTCACTGAGGAGGAGTTACTGTCAATAAGGAGGCATTCTCTCATTTCCTTTTGACCACACTGAAATAAGATTTCGTCAAAATATTCAAAACTGATCAGTGATAAACATGAAATCGTAATTTAGAATTCTCAATCAATGTATACACCTCTGAACTACCTTGAAAGGTTACCCTGCGTTTCTCTTTCGTCCTAGTATAGTTAAGCGTATGAATACGAGAAAAATGGCGAGACAGCGACTCTTTCCGTTTTCCCGAGAATTACCAAATATATCTCAGCATGTAGGTGTCATCTGAAGCTGTCGATCTATTAATATTGTATGGACTAACTTCTTCCCTTTTCCATAGGTACACAAATGTCTGCGCCACTGCTTTTCAAAATATTTGAGCCATACTCTATGAGAAGGGGGGTGGGTGGATTTAACCCGTAGGCTGCTAAGTGACCTTTAGCGGACAGTGTAGATCAAGATCAGACTGCACAGAACGTGCAGTCTGATCTTTGATCTTCACTGTCCGATAAGATCGCATCGCCCAAACAAAGCAACGCTGATCGCTCAAAACACGTACAATACGGCATTATAATAACAATTTGATCGCTAAAATCGTAAATTCAAAAGTGGTTAGAGTTGACCACGATCAGAATGCACGTATGTGCAGGCTGGTCAAGGCCTACACTCTCCTAAAAACGCCATCATGGTCAAAGGCCAACAGCTAATCTTGAGGTATACCATTCTTTCTTCCAAACACGAGACTCTGTCCAACAACGGCAAATAAACTAATTCTTATTCTTTTTTTTTTCCAGATTGCAGACGACATTTGCAGACGACATTCAGTGACAAAGCAATCAGAGGGATAAAGATGCAAATTTCAATGATTTTTCTGTTCGTCTGCTCAGGCAAGTATAAAACATGTTCCCTGAAAAGAATCAATTTATGATGTTTGTACTCGTAGATGGACTTTCGCCTTGTTTCCGCTGTCCTTGACGTATTGACCATTAAGTTTTCTTGACCATTATTTTATGAGCGTTGGGATGTCAAAATATCATGGTAGGTGAATTAATACACTCAGTAAGTGCTTCAAAAGAGGAGACAAACGAATTTGGGCCATGTCTTGTGAAATAGGGATTTTATACATCTGCAAAAAGTATCGACTCATGTCAGCCTGCCCAGTCCGCGCAGGCTGACATGAGTCAAATCTTTTTGCTATTTGTAAGGGGTTTTTTTTGCATGTTAACGGGCCGTTCTACATTATGACTTAGTAGATTGTTTGACAAAATGGAGTACATGAATCTATAATTTGTGATGTCTTCTTGATATAATGCATCAAGAAAATGCGTTAAACTCCTTTTGCCAGAGGGTCGTTCATTTATTTTGTGGATGAAATTTAGGGGCAGATAACTCTGTTGCTCCTCTTAAGTACGTCATGTACAATGATATTTTCTCTACCGTCATAAACTCTAAATAACATCGAAAGAAGGCTGTTGATTGACCTTGGTTCAAGCTATTAAAAGGTTAAAGTGATAGAAGATTTAGAAGTACAAACGGACAGACAAACGGTCAGACTGACAGATTGCACGACAAATATATCAACTGAATGGGAGATTACTAAACTACTCTAGCTATACGAGCGTAATATATGCAAATCTCATCTAGCCAAGTCACGTGTATGTTATTCATTTGCTTTAACTCTCGTCCACTCTTACTCTATGAAAGGGCCAAGATTTTTCTTTAAATCTGAAAGTAACAAACCTTCTGATTGGCTAAACCAAATTGGTTTAGCCAGTCAGAAGGTTTCTTACTTTCTGATTTAGAAAAAAAACACCCTAAGATAAGACTACGAACGTTCTCACGAATGGTCGGTGAATAGTGACCCTGGTAACAGTAATCTACAACTAGTCTGGCCATGAAATATCGTAGGGTATAGATTCGAGATCAGAAGGCTCGCTATGAGACAACTGAAAGCTCTAACTCGGCTGAAAGACAATCGATGAACTGAAAAGCACTATAAGCGGTTATAGAGATTAGATAAAAAAAGAAAAGTCATGGGTTGTAGGACGTACGTGTGCAAGATTACAATTTTGTGTAATTTATTTCATATTTTCAGTGTGGAATCTAGGTGGGACAGATGGGACAGAGGCTAGCATCCAAGCAACTGAGGCAAATTCTACTACTATACCAGCCTTAGAAACATCAAGTCTGTATGTGTTCAGTACTTCAAATTTCAATGGAGCGTCAATAAGTGACTCCGAAATGATTGTTCTATTCTCAAGTTTACACTCTAATGAACTCAGTTTGTCTACACTATCAAGCGTAGCTACAATATTTTCAAATAAGTCGTTTACGTCAGCAAATGTATCGATCCATTCAACTGAAAACATACCATACTCACCTAATGAATCAGTATCAACAACTTTTACGGATTTTGAGCTTAGTGCATCTAGCGAGACGTCATCGATAACATCATCTACTGGACCAACCACTCCTTCAACGGCATTACCTTTGACGTCCACCACCATCTCTGATGAAAGATTCATTGCAACTAGTTTTTCGGTGAATTCAGTTCGAGACTCACTAAAGACAGCCAGCTCGAACAGCCTATCGGTGGCAGATCAGTTTTCCACAGGAACGGATATCCTAAATACCCTTTCGTTATTTACGTCGGAAACGATGTATTTTACCGTAACAAATAAGACAACAGACAGCAGTTTCTTTACAGCATCCAAAGTTCTAGCATCGTCTTATAGTGCGGACGTTCCGATGTCCTCATCTAGTTCATTTGCGGATTACATGTACACGAATATAATTTCAACACCTTCTTTTACTGAGGAAGTAAATGCTACCGAAAGGTTTGAAGCCGACCCATTCTTATCAAATGCTTCTACACCGCTCACCCTAAACGCTACTATATCATTGGACGTTTCAAACACATCTTCTCAACCAAAGATGGGGGAAACCATAAATTCGACGTTGACTTCAAGAGAATCTTCTATACCTTTAAACGACTTCTCGTCTTCAGCTTCTGTTTCGTCAACCTCAGAAACATTCAGCCCTTCATCCACTGTTTCAATACCATCTTATAATTCTATTTCAAGTTTACACAGTCCGTCGACAACAGTATCCGGTTATCTACATCCATCATTCACTTCAATAAACGAAGAAGCTAAACAGTCTGATGTACTTAGTAGTTTTCCAATGTCCACAACATCACTACATTTACATGTAACTGTCTCTAGCAATGACCTGATATCAACAATAGACAGCCCAGATCATTTGCATACATCCTTGCGCATGGCAACAGATTTTTTCACGAGTACGAATATCGATACTCTGACATCGAGTAGATTCTTGTGGACAGAAAATCTTTCTGTTAACATGTTACAGAACGAAACGTCTTTGCTTGAATTTTCAACCTCTGTAAGTTTTACACCTACTCTTCACTCTTCTGACATCGTTTTACCATCATACATTGTCACAAGCGAACGTCTCAAAACTTACCGCATCATACTAACATTTGATGGATCATGTGGTCGATTAGAATACAGTGAACAACTCAAAATTGAATTTCTTAAGTCCCTGATAGACGTAATTGATGATTATTTACCAGAGCTTTCAGAGGATGACTTTGAATTGGACCAAATTTCATGCCATCCCTTTAAGGTAGTATTATTGCTAAAAAATGTTAGAGACGAAGCCAGCTTAAACAATCTAATCTCATCAGTCAGAAATAACGCTTTGGAGGTACCCATAATTGATAGGATAATCGTTAATTACCACGCAGTTGGTATACAGTTAATGCCCTTTCGAAACGAAACCACTGACAATAAGGAAAAGACAAGAACTGGGTTAGAAATAAGCGATATTGTTGTTATTGTGATTTCTGCACTTCTTTTCGCGTTTTTGATATTTTTGTGTGCAATTGTTGTGTGTAGAGAATGCTACAAACGGAAGAGAGCAGCCTCTTTCAACCTTCTCGATGTACCACATGTCAATCTGAAACTCGATGACTTTACTTTGACAAAAATTCCTCGGCCGAAGATGACATACTTTGATAACAGAGCTAATCCCATCGTGACTAACGGCAAACATCGCCAAGGAAAAACAAAGGAGTCTCCAATGAATGGAGACGGAAAGAGAGTCAGTGTTAATACTGAAAATATTCATGTACGCATGCGAGACCATTCTGATGGGATAGTAATTGGTGTTACGTGCTCTGCACCACTGAACGACGTACAAAGTTCCAAGTCTACCTCAAGTTCACAAAGCAGTCCTGGCATGGACCAATCAGCACAGGTATTACTGAAAGACGATTCCTCAGAAAGAGGAGCTACCAATCCGAATTGCAATGTAGATGACGAGGAAGATATCAGCAAAGAATGTTATATAAAAGAGGATGACAACGAAGAATTTCTGTGACTCATTTCATGTGTATTTGTGTTGATACCTTCATGAAATACCCTTTGAATGTTGATCCATAATGCTCTCTCCCTTTTAATGAGGCTGCGTAGTGTGCTGCCAATGTACGATATCCTTCCGTCTCAGCAAAAATGATTTGGCGAAGTAGCTTGGAGCAACGAAAAAAAGAAAACTACTGTGATAGCACAATCAGTACATGCGGTTTTTTTTTTTTTTTTCCTTTCATTTCTTTTCTTCTCTTGTTCTTTTCTTATGGCGTCAGTTGAAGTTGCTGTCCATGTTTGTGACAGAGATATTTTTCTCTTGGCGTTTTAATAATGTAAAATTGTCAATTATAGATAGTTTTCTTAATCATTTTGACAATTTGTCATACTAGGATTATACTATTAGAGGGGAAAAAAAGGTTCTATAACATCGTCTGCCGACATAAAAACAAACCAAGACGTGCAAAGGTTACAGGAATAGTCTCTTCGATCAACACAAAAACTTGGTTCCTTAACGTTGTTTGCGCATGTCATATTCTTCGAATATTTGACCTGTCTGCTATGACGCATCACCGATCCCATATTCTAGAGAAAAGTAGGGCTAAAACCAAAGCTATTATCCAAGCCTATAAGGGCTGTTTTAATAAATGACCATTGCATAGGTAATATGTTAGTAGATCATAGCTTAATGAATCGCACCAGGTAGCGTTTTATTGAGTAAACGTTTTAGTTTGAGTTCAAAGTAACTGTTGTCGCATAGAGAAGTAGCCCGGTTCTCTACCCAGAAAGCCTAAATTAGATAGATGTGTAGTTGTAGAATGCCATCTAGCGGAAGATAATGGTTTCTTTGAAGTTTGAGATAGTAAGGTCTTTACCACACAGTTATTGTTATATCTATCCAGCAAACAGAAAAATGAGTTGAATTTCCAAGAAAAATCACCTGTATATAAGAACAGTAAGGTACTTATTTGGAGGCTAATCACTGTAGAACCAAATGTGATTTAATGTGAATACATGTATATATTTAAACTGTGCTCTGGCTAAAGGGGGGTTAATGTATCTCCCTGATGCATTATACAATGCATGAAATCACATGATTTCGAGCTATTATATCTCTTTTAATCAAAATCTGACCGAATCCTGAGGTGAAATGGTCCATAGACATACAGGAAATTGACCGATGGCGAAAAGTTTTGACCCAGGCCAGCCTGCGCTGACTGCGCAGGCTGGCCTGGGTCGATGCTTTTCGCAGATTCATTAAGCTCCCTTTTCACATAGTGCAGCTCACTTCTTACTCTTTCGTTAGACATCAAATATTTTTCATGCATATGAGTATTTTGAAAATGAAGCTATGTAATATATTCTTTCTATACAAACTTGTTGGATGTACGTTTTTTGTTCTTCCACTGTATTTATTGAATGGAATTGCTTTATGGAGGCATTTATCTATGGTTCGTGCTTGGTGAAAAGGGCACTTAATGCAGCTGCAGGCTGACATGGGTTGAAACTTTATGCTGCTTGTAAATTTTTGCATGGCAAAGGAGTATTCTACCTCCAGATGTCTTAATAGATTGATTTTATCATTCGATAGTTACATGAATGTAAGAACTAGCTCGGTATAATTCATCATGGAAGATGTATTAAGCCCCCTATTGCCAGAGGGTAGCTCATGAAAAATTCTGTTCATCCACCGTTTTAATTCGATTCGTTTTCATCCATGTTGTCCAGACACGAGCAGACCTGTCCCTATGCTACCCATATTGGTTATCTTTGCTAAATAAATGACTGTATTTATTGAACTCTTCGCAGAACCCCAATAGCACAGACGGTAGCAAACAGGTCTTGAGAATAGGGGAGGGGGTTGGGGTCACTGGTGCGATCCATGGCTCGGTCAATTTCTTTCCGAGGATTGATGATAGTCATTGAGGCAATATCAATTCCTCTCACACCGCTGACCATTGTTCCGACAACGGTTATGTGGGAAAACAGCCAGTAACTTGGAAAGGATATTGCCCGGAGTACTGGTAAAACAAATTCCAGTATAGTAGGGATAGGTGCGCTGGCCGCCGCGACATAAGTGGAATATAACGTTGAAAACGGCATTATATAGGGCTTGCAACACACAAAAAGGGGCATTCGGACATTTGCGTAAGTGTCGTCTCGGATCAGCCTACGCAGTCCGCGCAGGCTAATCCGAGACGGCACTTTACGGCTAATAAATGTTCCACAAATCCTGAGATTTGGCTGTGTAAAATATGGTGGGAAAAGGAGAAATGCTGGTAAGGAAAATAAGTACAATATTTTCCCTTTTTTGAAATAATTTCTGGCCACTTAAATTTCTGCGACCTACAGTGTGTAAAAAAAACAGTCAGGCGATTTTATTTTATACCAAAAGACGAGGTCGTTCAGTTCAACACTAATTGTGTCCTATAACTAAATCTGTGGATACTGTTATCTTTTCATCCCTTATTTTAGGGTACATTTGTCCAACGTGATTGATTTGGCGCGATAAAAGTGACTTGAAAATTTATCCTACGTACTATAATGATTGTCATTTCTATTTCAAGCCTTCTCTTAACCACCCTGAGATAGAGGATATTTGTGGGGTTTTTTTTTTTTGAAAGATGGAAATTTATTTCATCGAGTGAACACCATCGGTAATATTTTCACTGCTATTTCTCGATATCCTACCGGAAAACATGAAATAAAAAGACGATTTTTAACCCTTATCCTGCTATATAACTAAAATTTTCAATTCGATATGAATAACCAAAATATTGGTGTTTCAAAGTTATGTTTTTTCGGGAATAATATCTCCTTATCGGACAGTGTAGATTAAAGATCAGACTGCAGGTTCTGTGCAGTCTGATCTTGATCTACACTGTCCGCAAAAGGTCAGCCTAATAGCCAAAGGGTTAAATCAGTAACTTCGTTAGAAAATGACAAAATTCTGATAAGCGGAGATGTGTCTCTTTCCATGTACCCCACCCCCCACTCACCCACCCCCTTGCATAGTTTATCCTATTAAGTACCAAATTCATCATTCGAGGAAAATATAATTTTTACAATAGCTTTCCAAATGGCCGATTCTACCATTACTGTTGTTCTGATAATTCATGTAATAAACTATTTCCTTTTCTAGGAAGGGCAAGAAAAAACATGTGTAGAGTCTATTCCTTCGACAAAATTATATTACGTTATTTGACGTCACTTCCTTTCTGGTCTTATCACATGACCGGAAACCTTTATCAAATTTTTCTTCGGCCGCATATCTAAACCTCAGCACTAAAAGGCTGGGCTGATAAGAGTTTCACGAGTGAAAATATTAATGGTGATGTTCACTCGAAGAAATTAATTTCAACCGAAAAAAAATCTTCTATTGTTTAGTTACAGTTCTTTAGATTTGTAGTCGTTTCCAGTGCTCGAGTTTATAATCCACACTAAAGTAGCGCTTGAGTCATTACCTAACTACAACATTTTAGGTTTGTCCAAATCAAAAATATTTGCAGACGACACAATAGTGACTGCAAATTTGAAATTTGTTTTGTGAAGAGTAGAAAACATTGTGGGAAAAGAAGAAACTGCTGGTTACCAGCATTTTCTCCTTTTCCCACAGTGTTTTCAAAAGGGGTCTTTCTCATGGTCGTCAAAAGTAGGGATTGTGTGGTAATGGGTTAAAGAAGAAAATTGCAAATCACGGATTAACTGCAGCAATTCAGAATGGACCAGTAACTCATACAAAAGAGCATGGACGAATTTGAGAGTTATTTCCCTTAGTTATTGACAAATAAAACAGTGTTCATTAATATTATGTTCGGGATAAATTACCCCATTGACAAGTGAAGATTAACGCAGACGACTTTAAAATTGATTGCGGCACAGATAAAGATTACTCCTTCAAAGCCAATCTCTATTTTCCACCCTCATTTTTCACATGTATTCGCTGGCTTACTTTGCCAAACACGGATTTATAGACCTGCCCAATTTGGAAGCATGAGTAGACGACAAATTATGCGTGTTTAAAATAATTGGGGTTTGTCTTTAAAAAGGTATAAGGGTGGAAAACATCGTGGAAAAAGGTGAAAGTGCTGGTTTCCCTAGAGTTGCAAAAACACAAGATTGTTTGTTTAGGGTCAAAAATTGCTTCAAATCGATAACTTCTCATACGAACGTTTTCTATACAGTTTGATGAGCATTTATCTCATGATTGATGGGGTTTCTGCTACCAGTCCTTTGCGCGGTATCTTCAACAGCACTTGTCGCTTTTCCACATAGCAATCTCAGAAATATAGGATCTGACATGAGTTGGTTTTTGAGATGAAAATTAATTAAACGAGTCTACAAAAAATGTTATTAGGCGAACCTTTGGCGAGCTTAATAACTTTTTTGTCGACGAGTTTAATAAATTTTTACCTCAAAAGCCAACGAGTGTCAGATTCTTTTTACTTCAGGAACCTAAATCAGCAATGTTTTAGAAATGAAGCGTATGATTACAGAGCGTTGACTAAATACAGCTCTATTTTTTTTATATCATACGTGTGTGAGACCACTCTCTACACTCCGGATCATTCACATTCACCTCTGTAGTGGGCTCAGAAAGTAGTCCGTCATTACGTGATACTTTCGTCACATGACCAGAACTCAAAATGGCGACACAAACGTGAAAGAAAGGCCAATATCGCTTACTTTGTGTGCTGTTCAAACAGCATACGGCCAATCAGACTAAGTGGTAGGAAATATGAAAAAGAGGGATTTTCTGTAAAGCTTAGATGTCTCTTAAAGGACCATAACTTGTTGTTTTATCTTATTAACTAAGATTCATCAGTGTATCAAAACTGTTCTCATCATTCATAGGTGCAGCCATTTTGATTAAAATTGCCGTAAGATTCTGTTTAGAAAAGAAGCTCGAAAAAAAAAAGTTCCACTGTATACAGGTAAATTCAACAGTTTGAAAACACCTATAATGTAACCAGAATCACATTTCCTTTGTCTACTTTATAACGTTACACATGAAACAGTTAAACAGTAACAAAACATCTTTTCCTCGGTTTGACAAGATTCTTGTCATTTAGCCCATTGCAGAGATGTATGGTGAGAGTAACGAACGACAACTCTGCTCGGAGATTGGTGTGAGACAAGAAAATTCGTTATGGTTGCATTACGTTGAAGGCAATGGGGGGTTATGTGATAAAAAATAGAGGTGAGTGAGAGAGAAATTTAATCCTGTCTCAATAACAATCATCAATCATAGGAAAGAAACCGCCAAGTCAGTGATTCAGCTAATCTTTGTTGTGAGTCCTCAACGCTAAGGACTGCGCTATCAGAGCTTGTCGCCCATCATTTGAGACACGTCTAATATGGCCTGCAATACGCTAAAAGGGGCATTTAGACATTTGCGTAGAGTGTCGTCTCGGATCAGCCTGCGCAGTAGGCGCAGGCTGATCCTAGACGATACTCCACGCAAATGTCTAAATGCCCATTTTTGCGTGTTGCACGTCATATATTGACTGCGTTTGATTTCAATATCGACAAGTCTGAAATTGAAGAGTAAAGAACCAAGAAATAATAAGTATGACAAGATGTGTTTGTTAGAGTATTCAAGTATTCGAATGTTTCTCCATTCGTATTGCTTTTACGAGAATGTTATAATCTATGTCATAATCTATCTTCACGAGGAAGAAAGGTCAGCAGGCAACCGTTTTTATAGGCAACCATTTTCCACGCAAAGATTTTCTTGTTTAACCATCTTTTATAATGTTTTCAACCCTTTCCAAGGTAATTGTCAACATTTGGGCCCCGTTCAATTTTCATGTGGGTTCAATCAGTAGAAGTCTAGAATAAAATCGTCTTGTATGGAGATCAA
Organism: Tridacna crocea; assembly: GCA_943736015.1. NCBI lineage: Eukaryota > Metazoa > Mollusca > Bivalvia > Cardiida > Cardiidae > Tridacna > Tridacna crocea. The sequence continues at coordinate 29,774,406 of OX031063.1, forward strand.
GACTCAGAAGCAGACCAAATTGAACAAAGCAGGTGTTAAAATGCTCTGTGAAAAGGGGGCTTGTTGCACATGCAAAAAGTATCGGCCCTGGTCAGCCTGCGCAGTGCTCAGTGCGCGCAGGCTGACCATGGCCGAAACTTTTCCATGTTACTCGATTTTCTGTATGTCAAAAGATCAGTCTACCTCATAATTATGTCGATTACTTAACCCTTTACCACACAATGACGACTTTTGACAACCCTGAGGTAGAAGCCTTTTGAAAAGCATTCTTGGAAAAAGGAGAAAATGCTAGTAACCAGCATTTTCTCCTCTTCCCACAATGTTTTCTACCCTTACCAAATTAAATTTCGATTTTACAGTCACAATTATTTTGTCGTCTGTAAATGCTTTCAATTTGGACCAGTCTATAAATTAGTCATTTGGTAAAGAGTTAAAGAAGCGGCCATTATGGATCCATAATCATTATGATGACTTGTCTGGCATTATGTATCATAGAAATGTATTAAGCCCCCTTTTGCCAGAGCAGGGCCTGTTTAGATTTAAATCATGCCATGTTTATTTGATAAAAGGTTAGCCCCTTACAACGAAACCCCACTTTAGACCCCGGGGGTTATTTGCAGTACTCGGAAAAAGGGCAAAATCCTTTAGATAACAAAAAGTGAATAAACTTCCGGCTAAAACAATTTTAAATTGTTGGCTGGTTAGACAGGCCGATGCGAATTCCCTAGTTACTATAGCGTTTAATGCAAAGGAAAGAGTAGCTTTGGTATCGTCTGTTTGCTATGCAAGGTTATTGTCAACTGATCAGAAAAAAAAAATAAACAGTTGAAAGCCCCGATAGCTGCCAAAAATGAACAAAGTGGATGTTAAAATGAATCTAAATTTAAAGCATATCAATTAACCCTTTACCACACAATCCCAACTTTTAACACCTCTGTGAAAGAAGCCTTTTGAAAACATTGTGGGAAAAGGAGAAAATGCTCCTTTCCCCACAATGTTTTCTTCCTTTCTTGAAACAAATTTTAATTCTTTAGTCACATTTATTTTGTCTGCAAATGCTTTCAATTTGGACCAGTCTAAAATTTTGTCTTCTAGTAAGGAGTTAAAAGAATGTAAAATATTAGGAAGATTCCAATCTTTAATTGTGCGGTCGTTCCTAGATTTAATAGCTAGCAGAAAGATGAACTTAAAAACCAGGTTAAAAAAAACTCAAAACATGGAGTCACCTCGCAACTTCTGACCTACTGTGAAAATTGTTTCACCGCCAGCGGGTAACACTTGGACCAATGGACTGAGACCTTCAAAATAACACCCACTTTGTTCACTTTTTTTAGTATTGGGGCTTTAATTCTTTACCACACAAGACAATTTTAGACTGGTCCAAATTGAAAGCATTTGCAGACGACAAAATAAAAGTGACTGAAAATTTGAAATTTGTTTTGTGAAGGGTAGAAAACTTTCTGGGAAAATGAGAAAATGCTGTTTACCAGCATTTTCTCCTTTTCTCACAATGTTTTCTAAAGGCTTCTTTCTCAGGGGCGTCAAAAGTAGGGATTGTGTGGTAATGGGTTAAAGGAAAGACATCAATGGCTTTAAATTACCTGTCGGAAAGATTATTTCGGGAAGAAAATGGAGCAGTATTACTTGGTATCATATTTCTCGGTGTTTTCAAAAATCCTCTGGATGCCGGGATATAAATATGCAATGTTTAAAAAGCTCTTCTCGAATCGCTCCTCTAAACCATTTGACAATTTACGTCATTTTCCTTTCAAGTAATGTCTGTCGCCGACAGATCATATATTTATTCATCGTGACAACAAACCATTAGTCTGGAATCTTTAACCCTTATCTTGCTATATGCTAGTAGGTCGAATAAAACCTTTAAGTCCACAGTTAAAAAAACATGAATGTTGCTTTTTCAAACGTATTTTTTAACAAATGTATTTCTTTATGGACAGTGTAGATCAAAGATCAGACTGCACGTTATGTGCAGTCTGATCTTGATCCACGCTGTCCGTAAAAGGCCAGTGAGTCGCGCTTAGGGTTAAATCTTTCAGCACCAAATTTACAAACACGACCTGTTTCGACGGCTAAAAGTATAATCTAGTGAAAATCGGAAAGATGTGTATCTTAAAGCGTTTGCTAAACTCACGGACGGTGTAGATCCAAGATCAGACTGCATGTTCTGTGCAGTCTGATCTTGATCTATGCCGCCACCAAACGCTTCTGTTTCCGTCTATGATGCTGAAAGGGTGAACAGACATTAAGGGAAATGCGGAGACATTCCAGTCGATGAAGCGATTCCATGGATTTGAAATAAGTCTTTTTTTTTTGTTATATTCTTAACCGTAAATTACTGGAATTGCACAGTGAATATCGTCACTAGAGATGATAACTATGGTATCATCACTGCTGGTGATATAGTTTTTAGAATGTGTGCCCAATTTTGCCTGTGTAATGCAGAGAAATGACCCTCCTCTACACAATGACTCATTGGTCATTTCTCTTCATAGAGGAATGACCCGGATCATTCGTCGACGTAGAGAAATGAGCTTCTGGGGTCATTCCTAAACGTAGAATAATGACCCGGTCATTCCTCTACGTAGTGAATGACCTCTGGGGTCATTTCTCTACATAAAATAATGACCTGGGTCATTTTGCCGGGGAGGGTCATTTCTCTGCATTACACCGGAACTTCTTTTTTCCTCATGGTATTGCTCATTGTGCACCACTCTTCATTATTATAATAGAATACAAAAAAAAAAGTGAATTAGATTAAAAGGATAATCAAGTGGTTGTGTCTGATATTGAAAATCTATCACTCGACTGGGCTTTGATGCGGTTAAAAACCTCATCCTTCGGACTAGTTTTTTTTTTTCTTCTCATTTTTCAGCCGCATCACATCCTATATATATAGTGACAGTCTTTAAGGTTCATGTAAAGTGTTTATTTTGCTTAATTTCATACGTCAATAATTCTGTAATTATTAAAATTTGTCCAGTAAAACCATATATCAAATTAAAGCTCTGGATGAGTACAAGCTGTTTTACATAATTATACCTACTGGCCTTGCATAATAAAACTAAAACATTGCAGAAAAAGATGACATCGTTTAAAACCTACAAAATAATAATGACATAACAAAATTGCTTAAGTTTTGGAGAAAACATAGGCTATGGTACATACCAGGTACTGCTACTACCAAAAATCCTATAGTTTCTTTAAAAAGGCACATATTTAAGTCAGAAAGTTTGACATTTTTCCCTTTTTGAATTGTCAACCATGTTTGACCTACTTTGTTTTAGTAACAGGTATGGTGTCTCCACAGGATCAAAATGTACAAGTGGTTGTGTGTAATAAACTTTCATTAGTATTACCTGAACAAATTGACATGAAATAAATGACCTCAATTACCATATATTACACGCTTGATTTATTGTTCTAACTTGGCTCCGGCTAATGTCGTCTGCATGCGGAACTATGTGCATGTTTCTAAACTCTTTATGCTGCTAATAGATTTATAGTGTTTTCAAAGAATACTTGAAATACCTGAAATAACCATTATATTGTTGGTTTAAATTGGTAATACATGGTGGGTGACTTAGATCTATGATGCACTTTCTATGCAGCCTGATCTTAATCTATGCCATCCGCAAAACCGTTTTATTTTGACTAAGGCGCAGTAAGGGTCAAACCCGACATTTACCGATAACAGTTTCCGTACAGTCCGATTATACCAGATGGTTTAAATATTCACGTTTTAATTACTCTTTGCATAAAGGTCAATTTCAGGTCAATTTATTCCAGTAATAATTTTAGAATAAAAATGACCTGTACAAGTGAAATTTCCATGTCCACTTACAAACCCTTTCTCAAAAACAGCACCCCACTACCCCATCACACACACAAAAAGAACAATGAAAAAAATGCTTATGTCAAAAATTGATTCTAAATCCTATCTACCAGACTGGTGACACCTTAATCCTATCTACCAGACTGGTGACACCTTTTGTAACTGCTGTTTTTGAGAAAGGATTTGGACGTAGACATGGACATTTCACTTGTACAGGTCATTTTTATTTGTTTTATTATCCAAAATTACTAATGAAAGTTTATCATGCACAACCACTTGTACATTTTGATCCTGTGGAGACACCATACCTGTTACTAAAACAAAGTAGGTCAAACATGGTTGACAATTCAATAAGGGAAAAATGTCAAACTTTCTGACTTAAATATGTGCCTTTTTAAAGAAACTATAGGATTTTTGGTAGTAGCAGTACCTGGTATGTACCATAGCCTATGTTTTCTCCAAAACTTAAGCAATTTTGTTATGTCATTATTATTTTGTAGGTTTTAAACGATGTCATCTTTTTCTGCAATGTTTTAGTTTTATTATGTAAGGCCAGTAGGTATAATTATGTAAAACAGCTTGTACTCATCCAGAGCTTTAATTTGATATATGGTTTTCCCGGACAAATTTTAATAATTACAGAATTATTGACGTATGAAATTAAGCAAAATAAACACTTTACATGAACCTTAATATCACACTCAACTAGTTGATTTCCCTCAACATACCTGACCAGCCAGTCTAATTCAAAATTGCAAGTGACATTCTAATATGAAGTCAACGTTTCAATCGTTGGAGTTAATTTTTCTGATTTCGAATTTTAAGCGGGCGGTTCAAGTCTCTTATCATGTTTTCAATTTAATCAATTAGGTAGAGACGTGATTGTTAATTTAACAATTTATTACAAACGTATAAGTTACAATTCGTTCACTGCAGTTTAATCTTTGGGCCTATATGGCTTGCAACACATAAAAAGGGGCATTCGGACATTTGCGTAGTGTCGTCTCGGATCAGCCTTCGCAGGCCGCGCAGGCTGATCCGAGACGGCACTTTACGACTTCATTAGCTTTTGTGCTAGAGCAGACTTGCACAAAACAGAAAATCAAATAGAAACGGAAAGTGCCGTCTCGGATTAGCCTGCGCGGACTGCGCAGGCTAATCCGAGACGACACTTTACGCAAATGTCCGAATGCCCCTTTTCGCGTGTTGCAAGCCATATATGCTGCCCTATCGGCATTTGAAAGCAGGGTTGATCAAGATCCGACCCCACAGAATGTGTAGCCTGATATTCAATCTATCACACCCAATACCAGTATGTCTAGCAATTTCTATATTTTTCCACAATGTTTTTCTACCCTTCACGAAACAAATTTCAAATGTTCAGTCACTTTTATTTTGTCGTCTGCAAATGCCTTCGATTTGGACAAAGCTAAAATTTTGTCGTTTGGTAATGACTTAAACAACATTTTTCCACTTTTACTTTCAGGCTTTTGTTTCGAACGGGCAAAATTGCTCAGGTAAATGCTATGTCAATTTCATTCTCTTCATTTTGATAACATAACATAACATGGCATAAAATGACATAACATAACATAGCATAACATGACATAATATCTCTACATGTATATAGTACAGCCAAGTATTATGCTATACATTATGGGAATCAATACAAATAGGATCGTGAAATAAACGTAATGAAGTTCGAGAATGAAAGGTCAGAGACAAGGGGCAAGATAAAGAGAAGTCAAGATTCGTTTTTTTTTCACCGTCTGAAATGGTGGTCTATCGGGCAGCAGAATTGTGAGGGATAGAGAAAAAGTAGCAACGATAGACCTACAATGGGCAGGGAGGAATACGTAACGTTAGTCAAACTGAGACTATAAAAAATAAAAACACTCAGAAACTTTCTCGATTGAATGAGAAGAAATGTCGATTAACCCTTTCCCAAACAATCCCTGGTTTTTACGGGTCTGGAATAGTAGCCTTTGGAAAACATTGTGGGACAAGGAGAAAATGCTGGTGACCAGCATTTTCTCCTTTTCCCACAATGTTTTCCACCCTATCATAGACAGAAATCACCTTTTCAGCAAGAGTTTAATTATCGTCTGCAAATGCTTTCAATCTGGTCTAGTCCAAACAAAAGTTTTTTGTTTAGGAAAGGGTTAAAGTAGTAATGATGATATGGACTCCAATAAGTGAAAAGGGGCATTCGGACATTTGCGTTAAGTGTGCTCATTCTGCACAGGCTTATCCGAAACGACACTTTCCGTTATTATGTAACCCTCTGTTTTGCACAAGTCTACAGAGTAAGACAAAGTCTAACGCAGTCGTAAAGTGTCGTCTCGGATCAGCCTGTGCGGGCTGCACAGGCTGATCCGAGACGACAGTTTAAGCAGGTGCCCGAATGCCCCTTTTGGCGTGTTCCGTGCCATCTAGATGTTATGGCTCAATCCTTAAAGATAAATCTGTTCTAATTTTTCAGTCAGTTTTTATCCCATTTCATCCTTATGTTATGAAACTAATAGAGGATATTTGTTGTTGTTGTTGTTGTTTTCGGTGAAAGATCAAAATTTATTTCATCGAATGATATTTTCACGAGTGCGAAGCCACGAGTGAAAATATTACCGATGGTGTTTACGAGATGAAATAAATTTCGATCTTTCACAAAAAAAACACAGATATTCTATTTAGTTATGCTTTTAACCCTTTCTAGGTGGAGCTTTATCAAAATCCGGTGCAGTTCATTTCCGTTATTCCCCGTGGCGTACCCCTCCCGCATAGCAACGCAATACAATATTACGTCAAGCGCGAGAAATTTAAGTTAAGTGACGTCATATTTCCATCTGGTTGTGAGGCACGCGCAATTTAACTAGGTAACAAGAAAGTGAATTTCGGTATTTTCACTGGTCGTACCCGGATAATATCGAAACTGCTATTTCTCGATATCCTATCGGAAATCATGAAATAATAAGCATTTTTGTATTTTCATACCAATTATTGGCCCTGATGGCAGAAAAATTCCACGTCTTATGTTTATCAAAGGACCATTCTACGTCATAATTTATACGGCTTTATGGAAAAATGGACTCTATGGATCCATAATCAAGTGAAGACTTGCTACGTTTTATGTAAGACAGTGATGCATTTTTCCCATAGTTTCGTTCATATGTTCTCTTTTCTCTGATGATCTGGCAATCTGCAATGGTTCTGAATAACAGGCTTTGGAAAACAATTTGGGAAAAGGAGAAAATGCTGGTAACCAGCATTTTCTCCTTTCCCTCATATTCACAATTTTATCGTTTTGTAAAAGATAAACTCGTGATATTGAAGATTTTCCCTAAGCTTACGGATTGAAATTTCGAGGTATTTTCTTATCAAAGGGGACTTGATTGATGAGAATTGATGAGAATTTCATCATCCATTTATCTTTCCCCTTTGCATTTATCTGTGTTTCTTTTCTGTACAGGGGAATAAACAGTAAACAAATGTTTGAGGATGAATCAATAGAGGAAAAAGTTCATGTACGCATCTAGATGAAATGTAATTTTCTGAGTTGTAATAATGTTTTTGAGGTAGACATAACTCATGAATCAATAGAGGAAAAAGTACATGTACACACTTAAATAAAATGTAATTTTCTTAGTTGTAATTATGTTTTTGAGGTAGACATAACTCATGAATCAATAGAGGAAAAAGTACATGTACACACTTAAATAAAATGTAATTTTCTTAGTTGTAATTATGTTTTTGAGGTACATATAACTCATGATTCAATAGGGGAAAAAGTACATGTACTCATTTAGATGAAATGAAATTTTCTCAGTTGTAAAATTTTATGTTTTTGAGGTAATATAACTCATGAATCAACAGAGGAAAAACTTCATGTACGCATTTAGATGAAATATAATTTTCTTAGTTGTAATAATGTTTTTGAGGTAGACATAACTCATGAATCAATGGAGGAAAAAGTATACATATACTTTTATGAAACTTAGATGAAATGCAATTTTCTTAGTTGGAATTATGTTTTTGACAAACATCGTTAGCGTGCAGAGCTTCACGGGAATGTTTATATCTTTTACAGCTTGACAGGAGGTATAAATATAGATTGTGAAGAAAGAATTAAGGGTCAGGAAAGTGTCTTATCTAACTATTCAGGAAAAACAGGACATGATGACGAGACGAGATGAGACTAGCTTCCTTCTTTTTGTTTAATATATTTTAACACTTATCTTGCTAAAAAACTGAAATGAAATTTTAGTTTGATGGCAAAAACCCAAATATTGCAATTTCAAAGTAATGTTTTGGGGAATAATATCTCCATATCGGTCAGTGTAGATCCAATATCAGACTGCACGTTCTGTGCATAGAAGCGAACGTTGGGGTGTGGATAGTGGAGGGACACGGGACAAGCCATCCCCCAATCCCATTAATTAGTTTTATCTTTTGGACACAGCTCTATGAGGTTCATCTTCGCAAGCCAAGACTGACGATTCACTACGCTACTCTACCCTTGGCGGATCGAGCTTGATTTTTACATTCCCCCGATACGCTTTTTCAATGGATGCAGCCAGCTCTAACTGCAACGAATGAACTCGCTCGTAGCATTTCATCTTCGATGACAATAGAACAAGGTCGCTACCTTTCGAATAGAAGGTAAACAACCCACGTGGATGTCTGCCAATCGCTTCATGAAGGGGGGGGGGGGGTGTTAATAACCAGCATCCAACAGAGGGCGCATCGCAGGAATCTCGAAATCGGGCTCAATTAGCCAAGGTAAGATCCACGTAGTGCTCGTAACCTTGGCTTGCAAAGATGTACGAGGTTTCTCATGACTCACCTCGGTATGTATCATGTACAAGTACTGTAGCCCATATAAAGCAAAAGCATTACGATCTTGTCAAGGAATACATATATGGAGATAAAAAAAAATATTGATCTTTTACCGATAGACGACAAATATTGAAATAGACTTAATCCTATTATGACAAAATAGCAAAGATAGTGGAAGTAGTTGAAATTGAAAAATAGTTTACGGCCTGCAACACGCCAAAAGAGGCATTCAGACACTTACGAAAAGTGCCATATCGGATCAGCCAGCGCAGTCTAATCCGACACGGCACTTTCTGTTTTCATGTTATTTTTTGTCTTGCGCAAGTCTACTGTAGAACAAATTCTAATGTAGTCGTAAAGTGCCGTCTCGCAGTTCGCGCAGGCTAATCCGAGACGACACTTTACGCAAATGTCTGAATGCCCCTCTTCGCGTGTTGTAGACCATATAGGATTAAATAAAACAGTCAATCCTTTCCCAAACCGCAAATTTTGGACCAGACCAAAGTGAAAGCATTTTGCAGATGACAAATTAACATTTGCTAAAAAGATAATTTTTCTATATGATAGGATAGAAAACATTGTGGGAAAAGGAGAAAATGCTGGTTACCAGCATTTTCTCCTTTTCCCACAATGTTTTCCAAAGGCATCTATTCCTGACCCGTAAAAACCAGGGAATGTTTGGAAAAGGGTTAATCAACATTAAAGCCCTAAACGTGCACAGCCTTCGACAACGAAAATGATATAGATTACCTCCAGTAGAGAGGAAATGTAACGTGATGCAGGTATGAATGTTGCACAGTACGCTTACATTTATCATGCTAAATAATTTAAACTTCCAGTCCGACAACATCAACCCGAATGAAACTTCAAACTTATTTTTGAAAAAAAAAAAATCTTTTTTAGTGTAGACCCAATATCAGACTGCACGTTCTGAGCTGTCTGATCTTGATCTACATTATCTGTAAAAGATCAGTACCAAACTAAGGAGTAATACGGGTTGGGGTTTTATAGTCCTTTCAATGCCATCGGCGCATGGGCTTTTGCAGGTGACATATATGCAAGATCAGACTGCACACAACGTGCACACAACGTGCAGTCTGATCTCCGATCTATATTGTCCGTTTGTTTAGTCAAGCCATTTCTGTGAAATGATTTTAAAATAACGTTCCTTCACTGGCTTCGGGGAGCAGTGTTGTTTAACTCTTTATCAAACAATCCCTGGTTTTTACGACCCCGAGATAGAAGCCTTTTGAAAATATTGTGGAAAAATGAGAAAATGCTGGTAACCAGCATTTTCTCCTATTCTCACAACATTTTCCTCTCTTCTCAAAATAAATATCAGTTTTTGAGTCACATTGATTTTATCGTCTGCAAATGCTTCCAATTTGGACCAGTCTAAAATTATGTCATTTGGCAAAGAGTTAATAATTTCTTTTTCGAGCTCTGACACCTTTATTTTTCAGAGCATTGGGCACTTGTGGTGAAACGAGAGCCAACAATTAGCATTTTGATATTATTCCAAAAATTATCTACCCATCAGCATAAAGCATTAACTACAGAAAAACCTCTGGAAAGCCGGGACGGCCAGTTCCACAAGGGGACGGGCAGAAGGGCGAACAGACAATGAAGCGGGCAGAAAAAACCAAAACAACCCCCTCAAAGAGATTAAGAAATAAATCACAAAAGAACACAATGACCAGATCTGATTATCTATGTTTATACTTCTTTAATTGTATTTGAACTCTAGAACATACACAAAAACACCGACAGTATATAGAAAAAGCGAACAAAAATAAGCTGCGGTATGTCACAGTTAGAAGCCATTTTTACATAGTAATGATTAACTTTATATGAACCGTGCTCTGGCAAAAGGGGGCTTAATGTATCTCTGTGATATACGATACCAAGCAAATTCTTTTAGTATTATACTACCCTGACAACTACCCTGACAACAGGCTGATGCGGGTCGATACGTTTTGCACATGCATTAAAACCACTTATCAGAGCACGGCTCACATATACATGTAACATCATAACGAGGAAACGCTAAACAAAAATATGCTACATGTAAGGATGTATGGTTTGCCATCTGCTGACACCATGCCATAAAATTCTAAATGGTATCCCATCTGCTGACACAATGACATAAAATTCTAACTCGTATCCAATCTGCTGACACCATGCCATAAAATTCTAAATGATTTGCCATCTGCTGAAACCATGCCATAAAATTCTAACTCGTATCCAATCTGCTGACACCATGCCATAAAATTCTAAATGATTTGCTATCTGCTGAAACCATGCCATAAAATTCTAACTGTTATGCCATCTGCTGACACCATGCCATAAAATTCTTACTGGTATGCCATCTGCTGACACCATGCCATAAAATTCTGTTATGCCATCTGCTGACACCATGCCATAAAATTCTAACAGTTATGCCATCTGCTGAAACCATGCCATAAAATTCTAACTGGTATGCCATCTGCTGACACCATGCCATAACATTCTAACTGGTATGCCATCTGCTGACACCATGCCATAACATTCTAACTGGTTTACCGTCTGCTGACACCATGCCATAAAATTCTAACTGGTTTACCGTCTGCCGACACAATGCCATAAAATTCTAGATGGTATACCATCTGCTGATGCAATACCATAAAATTCTAATAACAATATTAATTTTTGGTAATCGATGTTTTAAACTTGGTAAATTCTTTCTTATTGGACGCTTTTCAAGCAAAACAAACAAACAAGCAAAACCTACATGACTACCTTTACAAGGCTGGTGTTTTAATTAAAATTCAAATTTACCCCCCCCCCTTTTCCCCTCCCAATCTCTTTCTCCCTGTCTCTCCCTGCCCCGTCTCTGTACCAAAGCAAATTATGATATGTTTGAAAACTTAAACAAACGGTAATATGCATGTTTATAACTAGTCTAACCAAACTCTAGGGCTCTTTATTATGAGTACCGTCAGGTCTTTGATTTTGAATTAACCCTGCTAAACAAGTGACATGAAACTTTCAAGCAGATAGTAAAAATCCAAATTTTGCTATTTCAATGGTACTGTTTGTGTGAAAGACATGTCTTTATAAGACAGTGTAGATCAAAGATCAGACTGCACGTTTTGTGCAGTCTGATCTTGATCTGCACTGTCCGCCAAAAGGTCAGTGTGCCAAGCTTAGTAGCCTTACTGTTAACTCGAGGAGTCACTGAATGTGACTTAATACCCCCGCCAGTGCTTTGACAAAAACAGGTAGTTAGTTACTCGAGTTTCACAAGTACACACACGGTCACACAGATAGGTGGATTATATTATACCCCCCAAAATCATTCGTTTAGCGGGGATATAAAAATTCACCCACGAAGCTTTATGCCTGTTCATTTCATTCTGTGGACAGTATAACACGTTAGTACTCGTATTGTTTAAAATATGCTTGCATAAGTGTACAAAGATTCTTATCATGAATTTATTAACCTTTTCCTGCGGTGTAACTAAAATTGAAACTTTCAAAGGATAGTAAAAACCTAAATTTTGCTATTTCAAAGATATTCCATTGAGAGAAATATGTCTTTGTTGGACAGTGTAGATCCAAGATCAGATTGCACGATTTGTGCAGTCTAATCTTTATCTCTGCTGTCCGCAAAAAGGTCCTCGAGTCGCACTTAGCAGCCAAAGGGTTAATATACTCGAGTTGCTAAAAATATGGACAGCTCGGCGTGCTCTCGCAGGCAATTATGTTTCACTAAGTTTTCCAACATTTAAAATACAAGTTATGTTTTGCTTGCAAGAAAATCTTTGCTAAACTTCCCACAACAACATCACGGATTTAAACGACCCTAAAGGACAGTAACTTTTTAGGAGATTGTAACCCTTTCTAAACGTTGTGAGAAAAGAAGACAGCGATGAAAACCATCATTTCTTCTTTTCCCACAATGCTTTCTGATATTTAATTGAATAAGTATTAACTAAGTCACTATTCCGAAAGTTAAGTTTCACTTTATAATGAACGGCGAGTAAACAGAAGCATTTTTTTTTGAGTATTTTTCTACAAGAAAGGCGTTGGTAGGAAAAAGTAAGACCCCACCCCCTTAGCACCCCATACATAAAAATAAAATGTCGAACATACAAGAAATACTTACAAAAATAAGCGTTTTTCTCAAACAAGATTCGGCCCATGATCTATGAAAACGGGGCTGAATGAATCTACAAAAATATATCTAAACAGGCTAATCCTAGACGACATTTTCCGTCCTTAAGTAATTTTCTGTATTGTGCAAGTCTCCTGTATGGCAAAATCAAATGTAGTCGTAAAGTGTGGTCTCGGATCAGCCTGCGCAGTCTGCGCAAGCTGATCCGAGACGACACTTTACTCAAATGTCCGGATGCCCCTTTTCGCGAGTTGCAGATCATGTCAAAGCATAAAGTCTAAAATACCTTTAAACCTATACAACTATCAAAACTGAATCTCAAAATAAATCGAAGGTCATTTTGGAGAACTTCAAACTACAAAAGCTATGAGTAAATGGCGTTTCGCTAATGAACTTGCTGAAAATGGCGATGAAAACACGTAAATCGAAGATCAGACCGGATGACCCATAAAATCTGAGCTTCATTTACACTGAGAACAAAGGTCTTTAGTAATATATATTCAGGCAAGTAAGATGAGCACTTAAAGGGGCTATTCTGATGATACATGTATTGTGTAGAGTTCCGGTTGATATTTTCTCTACTGCTTTCCCTGACCCTTTGCTTTTACTGTTTATTCACCTTCTTTTTCTTCTTCTTCTTCTTCCTCTTTTCCTTCTTCCTCCCTCCTTCTTCTTCTTCTTCCTTTCCTTCTTCTTCATCATCTTCTTCTTTAACTTTTTATTCTTTTACTTATTTTTCGTCCTACTCTCATATTTCGTTTTCTTCTTCTGTCTCTCCCACTTCTTTAACCCTTTAACAAACTATACCGAGTTATAACGACCCGGAGGAAAATGCCTTTTGAAAAGGCTGCGGGAAAAGGAGAAAATACTAGTAAAGGATTAGACAATAATGTAACAATCACCCAAACAATCAAATATACATGTAGGGTGTTCAAAGTCGATCTTATAATGATGCGCGCTGATCTGTAATACAAATTAGATACAAGTACCTAATAAGTAGCTTCCTTTTCCTACACGCTGACAAATGACTGGTTAGAGTGGTCGATAAATCAGCCTTGGATCACCATTGTTACTTTTTAATCACTTCATAGTCCATGATGGATACGCTCGTTTACTCTTTTAACCGGATGATGGATCAATTCAACTGCGCGGAAGGATATGCCCACCATTGTCAACGTAAATAGGCACTTCCGGTAGAATTTCGAATTCAGGTTTCCATTCAAGAAGTAAATGGTTTTTGTCCTCATTTTCATTTGTAACGCTCTGGCCATGATAGTGAAGTCCGTTTTCCTTCCAGTTAAACGTTAAACCTTTGTGACCTGCAAAAAAAGTTAAGTATAAATCTAGTTTACACGTTGATTGAGAAACAAGTTAGTTTAGTTTAAACATACTTATTTTACATCGATTGAGAAACAAGTTCCTACAACTTATACTAATCTCTCTCGATTCTACTTCCTGAGGACTACACCAATACTCTCGCCGAATATGTGGGCCAATGAAAAATTCCAAAGTTGACACCCGCTCCCGCGTAGCGAACTCAGGACCTTCAGGTTATGAGGCCTCACGACCTTGGACACAACAAGTTTTTGTTGCTTTCAATTTGGACCAGTCTAAGATTTTGTTGTATGGTAAAGGGTTAAAACCATATCAACGCCCTCTCTTCTCATTATCTTTAATGTGCAAATCCTGAACGTTATCAGTGAAAGCGACCCGGGATTAATTGCACGAGGAGATAAATACATAAGTATGTAAGCCTTATCTGGAAAACAATTTACCATTTGATCTGCATTTACAAAATTCGACTCTTTACCATTGAAGAAAACTTTAGATTTGTTCACTTTGCAAGTGTCAGAAACGAATAAGCTAGACTAATGAGAAGTGTTTTTATAGTGTTAGAAAACATTGTGGAAAAAGGAGAAAATGCTTGTTACAAGCATTTTCTCCTTTACCCACAGTGTTTTCAAAAGCACTCTCTCTTAAGGACGTTTAACCTCGGAAAAGTGTGGCATAGGGTTGATGCAGTGCTTTAGTCATTTATCTACTCAAATAACTGTCTATTGACCAATTTATTTCCCTTATGATAGCGACAATAAGTTTTTTTTTTTGCAGTCAATGTTGACTTGGATCAGACTGGACAAAATGATAAACTTGATATCAGGATGTACACAACCCGCTTTGCTGGTACTTTCAGCAAAAGTCAGTCTGAAAATTACAATTTTAAGTGATTTTTTTTTTTTCTAAAATGACTAACGTTATGTCCTTTGTAGTTTTTTTTTCGCACACAAAGTGTTAACCTAACAAAACCCTTCAGATTTATATCCTTTTGTCAAATTTGTATAATGTCATTTCTTTCAAAGCAAACCCTCAAGACTGATTAAAGTGTCTTTGCCTACAAAAGCACAATTGTATGATTAATATCGGCAAAACGGAAACGGCTGAAGTGGCTCGAGGACAGCTAAGGTTCGTTCATGTCCAATGAAAGTTTGTGTTGGTGTACTCCGTAAAATCGTTTCGGTGGAATTACAGATAGGTCCGTCTATATTAGCAAACTTTTTTTGGAAACACCATGTTTGCTGTTGTTTGCAAACAAAAGTTTGCAAAAGAATGTAGACCTATTAGAAATCAAGAATGGATAAGTGCATAGAACTAAGAGGAGGTTACTTTCAAAAATAGTAAACTCTCAAAGTTGCTTTTTATAACAATATTCCGATACCGGCAATGGTCCACGTTCTTTCTGATCACCCATCGAAGTTGTTACACTTACAGTGTTAATGTTTTGGAAAATAAAACGCTATCATTATTATTTTATTGTTTTTCCTACAAAATGGCGAGCATTATATATAGGATCTGACATGAGATGGTTTTGAGATAAAAAATTATGAAACGAGTCTACAAAAAATGTTATTAGGCGAGCCTTTGGAGAGCTTAAAAACATTTTTTTTCTTGTGGACAAGTTTAATAATTTTTTTACCTCAAAAACCAACGCATGTCAGATTCTTTTTATCACATTACTGTAAAGCAAGAATTATAGTTCAAAATGTGTTAAACCAGAGGCATACATGTATCATGTGTAGTGAAATTTACATGAAGCCTGTGCGCTTTTTTGACAGGTACATTACGAACGAAAAAAAGTTCCAAAGAAACTTGCATATATTGATTTTGTTTTGATTCTACAAGTATTATTAACAACTTTATCACGATTAAGAATTTTGACCACAAATTTCAATTAGGAATCTTGGTAGATCTAATGTTTTAGAATGAAACGTATAATTACTGGGTGTTGACCAAATACGGCACGATTTTCTTATCTCATACGCGTGTGAGACAAGAAAATTCGTAATGGCTGTATTACGTTGCAAATAAGAAGAGTTATACATGTGATAAAAACAGTAATGAAATGAATACATGAGAACAGAATGAAAAAGAGGTTCCTTGATCTTTTACCACACGATCCTATACTTTTGACGACCCTGAGAAATTAGCCTTTAGAAAATATTGTGGGAAAAGGAGAAAATGCTGGTATTCAGCATTTTCTCCTTTTTCCACAATGTTTTCTACCCTTCACAAAACAAATTTCCAATTTTCAGTCACTTTTATTTTGTCGTCTGCAAATGCTTTCAATTTGTACGAGCCAAAAATTTTGTCGTTTGGTAAAGAGTTAACCTTAATCCTGCTGAATAACGCCAAATGAAACTTTCAAATAGGCAGTAAAAACCAAAGGTTTGGAATTTCAAGCGTATTTTTAGGGAAAAGGTATTCCCTTATCGGACAGTGTAGATCCAAGATCAGACTGCACCTAATGTGCAGTCTGATCTTGATCTACACTGTCCGCAAAAGGTCAATAAGTCGCGTTTTGCAGCTTAAGAGTTCGTGCTTTCACAATCTACAATTACCTGGAAAATTCGGATAAAGCGTCCACTCCCCCTGGTTCCAGGAATTATAAATATGCCACATTTCCCAGAAACCGTCCTCCTTTTCCTTTTTCAGAAACGCCTGGTACCAGCCGGTTCCAACATGATTGGGTACCGCAGGCTCGAATCGCGTATCACAGTAACTTTTTTCGAACCACTGCAAAAAGTTTATCCAGTTTCGTGCATTCGGGGAAAAACCCCACGTCCCTAAGGTCGGATATAAATACACTTTTTCCGACGATGGAATGTCCACATTACCAGGTTCACCGTTGTGCTTCATGCTTATGCCTTGAAGGGCGAATCCATTAACCTTCGGCATATGTCTATATTTAGAATGCACCATTTTGAGATATTTATAGAAATACGGAGACACCGTCATGTCGTCCTCTAATAAAACAGCTATCTCGTTGCTGTCCGCTTTGGGCTTCCAAGGCTGAAATAAGAAGAAATGAAGTTGTGTTATTGCAGTGCTTCAGAAATTTCGTATCTAACAGAACAATAAGGGAGCCGTGCTCTAATATACCGTCGGTTTACTTCAAAAACCTCGTAACTACAGCTTGAAACAAGCTATAGTTACTAGGGTTTTGAAGTAAGCCGAAGATACAGGGCTCATATAATTATGGATCCATAAGACCTGTTTTGTCAAACATCTAACTGAATCTTAAGGTACATTCGTCCTTTGACATGGGGAAAATTGACTAATAGGATAAAGTTTCGGCCCATGTCGGCCTGTACGTACTGCCAAAGCTGATGTGGATCGATACTTATGCAAATAAAGTTCCATTTTCCCAAAGCATTGATTTTCAGTAAAGATTCTACTTCGAAAATGGGTATAACTGCATGTTTAAAAAAGCGTTCATGGTTATCTCTCCCGCTTGTATGCGTTTCCCTTCCAATAATTAATAATTTGCCCAAGTTTAATATAAATATCTTCAGATATAACAAAGATAATTATTGCAACATGTCAAAACTTTTGCACGACGTCGACACGGATGATGACGAAAACGCCAGGACTACGATAATAATTCGTTGTAGGGTTTTTTTAACCCTTTACCCCATAAGGCATTTCTATGGTATCTCTAATTGACCCTAGATAACAGCAAGGATGAAGCAGTTTCTTATTTGTACATGACACCTTTTGATAGCATAGAAAACATTGTGACAAAAGGTGAAATTGCTCGTCACGAGCAATTTCACCTTTTGCCACAATGTTTTCCAAAGGCTCCTACAAGCAGTGCGTAGAAATGAGTATCTATGGAGTAAAGGGTTAAACAACCGAGCAAAATTTGTGTTTCAGTAATGTTTGCCATCACATCGAATCTTCGTGAATGTCTTCGTAACAGACATAACATTCGTTGGCGTTTTAGAACATTCTATTAAATGAGTCTAGGAAAAAGGTTATTAATCAAGGCTTTGGCCAGCTTAGTAACATTTCTTTTTTGTGTGAATGAGTTTTATAGAATCTTATCTGACACGCCAACGAATATCAGAATATTTTTTTCACATAATGATGTTTCACAAATTAAAGACAAAAAGATGCAAAACTATCAATAGATGTACCAGCGGTATACATAAAATCCATAAATCCCACTGATTTCTTACGATATAATCACAAAATGACATCAAAAATAACATCACACAAATCTGATATAATACGTATATATTAAAATTTAAAAAAAATCGAAATGTGTGTGTATCTTGAAAACAAGGGAGGTTATCAAATAATACTTGTCTACCATAACCCATTTTCAATTACTTTAAACTATTTTATGCTTATTTAACCAATTACTTGGATCGAAACCATCCGCCTGTTTTGGCAAGCTCAAACGATAGAGATCTTTCGACGTTCACAGGATTGTACTGTCAGCCGTCGAAAAAGAGAGAACGTCAATAGATCTTTGAAATGAGGTTTTCGTTGTATTTGTAAAAAAAGAAAATGGACCCAGGTCAGCCTGCGCTGTCCACGAAGGCAGACCGGTGTCCAAAGATCTTTTGCTTTTGGTCAATATACTGCATTTTCCTATAGGGTCTATCTCGTTCATGATTCAGTATTTGGTTATAGAAACTGAATTTTATGGATAAATCATTATTAGGTGACTTGCTGTGTATAATACATCATTGACAGAGCTCCAAAGAAGTGCGAGTGGTGATATGCTAAATCCATTATTTCTCTTTCAAACCCTATGTTGTGGGTACTCATTTGATTCGTATCATCGAGACGAGACGATTCTAATGAGTGCCCACTACATAAGGTTTGGTGGAGAAAAAAAAATATTTTTGAATTTCAAAATCGAAATCACCCCTCACTCACCCCCATCTGGAGCTCTGATTGAGACGTATTAAACTCTCTTTTCTCACAGCACCACTGATTCATCGTAGTAAGAAGAAAAGGTCCTATCGCGGCCAAAAGTAAACCGTGGGTGTGGTAAAATAAACCGAGCTTCAAATGAAACCGTTTAAAGTTGCGGATACTATTGTGAAGATGACAATCTATCGTTGTATGGCCGGTATATATATAATTGTTAGTCGCTGGCAGGAAAATGAACTTAAACGCTAGGTCAAAAGTTACCAGAGGGCTCTAACTTTTGTTTACCTTTAACCTGGTTTTGAAATTTGTTTCCTTGCCAGCTATTTAAACTTGGATGGACCGTACAATAATTGACTGTCATTTTCACAATCATTTCCACGTTTTTAAGTCGGACGAATGAAATTTAGATGCATTCTAACACTCCATTGTTCATTTTCGACTTCTATTGTGACTTTAAGCTCGTGTCATTGTTCCAAATTCTGCGATATCCGATTTAGAGGATTGAAATTTGACAGATATGCTGGGCTGGTGTTCTCCGCTACCAAAGCTCTACCTTGAGTCTTGCCATTACGAGACAGTACAGCAAGGTATGGGGACTTTTAAATAACATGTCTCCAGTATTTCTTAACCCTTTACCACACACCCCGACTTTTCATGAACCTGAAAAAGAAGCCATATGAAAACATTTTTTCTATCCCATCAAAGACAAACTTTATTATCTGAACAACATTTAAATTTTTGTCTGCAAACGCTTTCAATTTGCACAAGTTTATGTTTTGCTCCTGACTTCAAGGGTTAAAAGACTCAATGAAATTGTTCACCAAGGAGGTTTTTTTCATCAAGGAAGCTATCACTTATCTGTCACTATTTTTGGGAAAAGCCTACTTGTCTGATAAGAGATTTCGCGGTAGCTTAAGTCTTAGTCAATGAAAGGGTAGGCTTTGAACATTTCAAATAAAGTCCATACATGGAGTGGTTGGTAAACAGGATTGGGGATGATGCATTGAAAACGGAACTTCAAAGTCCATGTGCCCTTGATGGCTACAATCAATATATTAAAGACCCATAAAAGACAGACAGCTAAATCCATGAGAGGTAGGCAGTATTGCTCATTGGCTGCAGACAAAACCTCGTATGTCGCTAACAAAATTCAAACATGCATCAACTTGAAAATTAGGTATGGCTCAAATACGCCAACTAAGATACGGCATGTTGCATGTTGCCCCTCCATCACGGACCAAGTACTAAATGCCCAGTTCTCAAGGTATTGACAAATGCATACCCGACTGCGACAATAAATTGCGCATTTTAGTAGACTTCAGAATTCCTTAAAATTTAGTCTTTTGTCTATTAAAAAAAAAGTTATTTTAAGCATCTGCATAATGTAGTCGACCACTTCAGCTAATGAAGTCCTGGGTCGAAAATTTTCGCTCCTAGTAAACTATCTGCGTTTTAAATGAACACACTAAAACAGCATTCGGTAGGTTTTTAAACAAAACAAGAGGGCCAAGATGGCCCTGGATCGCTCACCTGAATTTTTGAGAGGACCATAGCCCCCCCTCCCCTTTTTTTTTTTTTTTTTTTAAGGAATTGAAACACTGCAAACAAAATCATTATTTTGCCAAGCAATTTTTAAAAGGTCACCTGTAAAAGTCCTTTCAAAATCTGATCAGCAGTTTCAGAAAAGAAGAATTTTTAGGAGTTTTTAATTTTTCTGCCAGTTTTGGGTGACTTTATAGGCTTGATAATCTTTTCTATGCTTCGTTTACTGTCTCGATACAGGTCAACATGACGGAACCATGTGTTTTCAGCGAGTCTACATTTGTCCCTAAACCTTTTAACCCTAACCCTTTTCCACCAATTCAAATGAAAAACTACAAAATGAAGCAGCCCGTATTGTAAAACTAAAACCCATTACTATAGAAGAGTACTCTAAAATTGGTCGGACATACGGCAAGTATATTTGGTTTAATGAAGCCCTTGTAAGAGTAAATTGAAGTCTGCGCATAATTTGCAGATTTTTCGATGCTGATTCTAAAATGTCATTTATATGATTGTTCCATTGACCGGTGCTACCAAAAGGCTTCCCCACTCGGGTATTTAAAACTCGGGATTATTTGGTAAGGGGTTGAAAGATATGCCCTATCCTGTTCCGTTGTTCAGATTGATGACAATAGACAAATAAAAGAAAAGTTGTGTTAGACGATCCACCTGTTGCGTTGATCTGGTGGTTTTCATTGGTCTGTTATATATTTACAAAAGGAAACATTTTCTTCCACTAAAATGTTTTTTTTTTTTTTATTTTCAATAGACATGCGTGGAAAACGAGAAAGGAAATATTTTATTTATGTGACATCTGTCTCGCTATTGGGTACGGTACAAATGTCCTGTTTCTAAAATCCATGTAAAACTGTGCATGTCAGATCGGCATATCTGAAAAAACAAAATTAATTCCAAAGCAACAAAGAATGGTCGGGTTGTTATCCATCTGGACCATTCAAAATGTGACATAATAAAGAAACTTCGTTTTTATTTTTAATACCATTCCGAGCGTGTTTAGGAGAGAAAAGGATACCAGCCAAAAACGAGTCATGGTATGCCCAAAGGTTGGAGTTGTCTGCGCATGTCATATTCTTCAAAGATTCGACTTGTCTAGATTATTTATCTAGATTCTGTATAGATTCAAAACTTTACAAAGACTTGCTATAGACAATTAATTTTTTTTTTTTCGTTGTAAAATTGCCTTTCCCTTTCTATGCACTGTCCTTTCTATCTTATCCTGTCAAGGAAAATGACAAACAGGACAAAAATGTACATTTGAATGACTCATTATAACGATGTCTATCATCAAACGCAGCTCCAGATATGTGAGAGTGATGGTAGATCTATTCTGAATCTATTATTTGTCTTCGAAACCCCGTGTTGTTAGTACCCATTAGAATTGTCTGAATGAGACAATTCTAGTGAGTACCCACAACATAGGGTTTAGTGCAGACTGCAGAATAATCAATAATTTCGATTTTAAGATCAAAATTAATTCCCTGTATCTGGGGCTCTGATCAACTTTCTAGTAATACACAGCCACAGGCTGTTGTTCGCATCGATCGATCCTCTGTCAGGCGATACTACACTGTTAAAAAAAATAAAGGATCACACGTCCTCGACTTCGATCGTATTTCTTTTTTTCAATACAGGACATTGCAAATAATTTCTGCTCATATGTACATTCAGACTTAACACTTTACTCCATAGATACTTATTTCTACACATTGCTTGTAGGAGCCTTTGGAAAACATTGTGGCAAAAGGTGAAATTGCTAGAGACGAGCAATTTCACCTGCATAAGAAACGGCTTCATCCTTGCTGTCATTTAACCCATTACTACACAATCCCTACTTTTGACGCCCCTGAGAAAGAAGCCTTTTGAAAACACTGTGGGAAAAGGAGAAAATGCTGGTAACCAGCATTTTCTCCTTTTCCAACAGTGTTTTCTACCCTCCTCAGAACAAATTTCAATTTTTCAGTCACCTTTATTTTGTCGTCTGCAAATGCTTTGAATTTGGACCAGTCTAATTTTTTCTCGTGAGGTAATGAGTTAAGGTCAATTAGAGATGCCACAGATTTCTTGGTTTTATTCTTAACATGGCATATCAGCAATTACAAGGAAACAAACAAGAAAACTATAGAGCCATTTTGTATAGTAAGAATGTAGGCTGATGGTTTGCCTAGCCCACAGACCGAGTGTTTAGCAAAGTGAAAGTTTTGAATTTCAACATTTGTGTGATCCTTTCTTTTGAGAAGCGTATTTTAAACCCAAACCTGAAGGCTGTGAAATGAATTACATGAAACTTTTAACCCGATAGCAAAAAGACCCGAATTTTTCTGAAAAAAAAAAACATGTATTCGTTCCATGCAGTCTGATATTGATCTATACTCTCCGAAAACTGTAAGTAATTTGTGCATAGCAGTCTGGGTTAACTCTCACCGTCAACTCGGCTCCTTTCTACAGCTGCAAAATGTAATTTTTTTTAAACTGAAAGATTTTAATTATATTAAATCTTGATTTAACGAGCGGAGGGTAAGGATCAAGATCAGAATGCATGTGCTGTGCGGTCTAATCTTAATAGATCTATATGATAAACAAGTCTGGAAATATATGCAATTACTATATATGTGGGGTTTTCTTTGCGTATTTTTATGCAGAATTTCTCAGCAAAGCGGACGATGCAGATCAATGATCAGACTGCATATTTTGTGTAGTCTTATCTTGATCTACATTGAGCGTTCAGGCATTCATAGTTTTGAGAGACACTGTAAGGTTTAAGATGGTGTAAGTTTACATGAATATAACATGTACATACAGGTACAATTTGGTGTAAGAATAATTGTTATCAGGGATGTTATGATTATCTAGAAACACTCACTGAATTATCTGTTACAAATTTAAAAGAAAAACACACACACAAATATCAGGTAGTTACTTCGTGTTCTAGAAATTGTAAGCACATCTATTGTGTAGTGGCTGATTTCCACAAAATTACTACATAGCTGTAATGAGCTGATATATACAGTGGTATTCTGTAAATCAATAAAGCTTTGATGCCGAAGCGTTTTGTGGAATAATCAATGCTTTGTTTGAATAACAAGACCCAGAGTGGCGTATCTGTTCAAATCTATCTGAAAAACGGGTTTTCTCTCTTTTTTTCGTACATACGTAATCTTCCCTGCCGTACATACACTTAATGTCTGTTGTTTATAGGTCTAGATGTTCAAAGTGTTTGAATTAGTCGTAAAAAATATAAAAATATCTGAGCCATGCTCTGTGAATGCATCTGTAATGGGCATCGCCCCGGATCAGCCTGTGCAGTCTGCGTAGGCTGACCTGGGCCGAAACTCTGTATAGCAAAGTACCAGTCTATCTAATGATTAAGTTGAATGTTAAAAAAGGTGGTTATTATGGATCCATAGAACGTTACATAAGACTAATGTCCATACATAGACTAGTGCAAGCTCTTATGACATTACAGAACACTTGCGTCCCATCAGTGTGCAAGCTGTTGGGACGTTCCATAAGACAACTGTCTCATCATAGTGCAAGCTTTTGGGACGTTACATAACACCAATGTCCAATAATAGAGCAAGCTGTTAGAACGTTATATAAAACTAATGTCTCATCATGGTGCAAGCTTTTCGGAGGTTCCATAAGACTAATTTCCATACATAGTGCAAGCTGTTAGAACGTTACATAACACTAATGTCCCATCATAGTGCAAGCTGTTGGAAGGTTCCAAAGGACTGATGTCCTTACATAGTGCAAGCTGTTGGGACCTTACATAACGCTAATGTCACTAATGTTGTTGTTGTTGTTGTCTAATCATTGTACAAGCTGTTCGGATGTTCCATAAGACTAATGTCTCATCATAGTGCAAGCTGTTATGACGTTACATAACACTTACGTCCCATCATTGTGCAAGCTGTTGGGATGTTACATAACACCAATGTCCCATTATAGTGCAAGCTGTTATGACGTTACATAACACTTAGTCCTATCATTGTGCAAGCTGTTGGAAGGTTCCAAAGGACTGATGTCCTTACATAGTGCAAGCTGTTATGAAGTTGCTTAACACTTACGTCCCATCATAATGCAAGCTGTTGGGACGTTACATAACACCAATGTCCCATTATAGTGCAAGCTGTTATGACGTTACATAACACTTACGTCCCATCATTGTGCAAGCTGTTGGAACGTTACATAGCACCAATGTCCCATCATAGTGCAAGCTGTTCGGACGTTCCATACGACTAATGTCCCATCATAGTGCAAGCTACTAGGACGTTACACAACACTAATCTCCCATCATAGAGCGAGCTGTTGGAACGTTACACAACTCAAATGTCCCATCAAAGCGCAAGCTGATGGGCTTTACATCAGACTAATGTCCCATAAAAGTGCAAGCTGTTAGGACGTTACATCACACTAATGTCCTATCATAGTGAAAGCTGTTGGGACATTGACGGACAGATTTATTTGAGAAATACTATTAACCCTTATTTTGCTAGGTAAGTGAAATGAAAATAACGGGGCAATTTTTCATTCTCTTAATAATCCAATTCAATAATGTTGTGGTAGCATTCAGCATTGAAAAAATGTAATTTCCTATGCCATTCACATTTTGTTTATGCATTTATTCCGACTACATCTGTTAAAAAAAAAAACAGACAGAGCCGATTAAAATATGAATGGATCCAGTGGCCATCAATAATACACAAAATTGGCATTTGCAGTCTGTTCTGCAGTAAAATTTCTAAGAGATGGATGGGAATTGTGTAGAGATAGTCTTGATTTTGTTAACACATGCCTGAAAAATCATCTGAGTATTCCTAATACAGATTCATACCCTAATGAATGCCGCAAACCACAGGAGGCGAATTCATGTAAAATGAAACTTTAGTTTCAGAATTCTCACTTCCAAAGTAAACTGTCCACTATAATCGTTAATAATAAATAAGCATAAATTGTATAATATACGAGGTTCATAAGGGGTTCATAAGTTGCCTCTTGTACTTTAGAATACACTGGAATATAACCTCCCTTCGTATTTGTCCTCTTTGTCTATCGCTTGTGTTGCTTGTCCCTTCAAAATAGCAGTCTTTAACCTGGTCCTACAAGTACTCATTTACTGAGTCTATGACACCTTTATTGTTTCCAAACTATCACAAAGGTTTGTTTTCAGCGTTGGGAACAGATAGGGCTAAATCAGGAGAATAAAGAAGATGAGGCAAGACTTCCAAGCCGCATTCAATTGCAGCAGCCCTGGTAACTTGCGACTTGTGAGCAGGTGCATTGTCTTGCACGAGTGGAATATCTCCAGTCAATTCTATCAGTTTGACACAACCTACTTCTATTTACAGTGACTTCCTGGTGTAGTCAAAAGGAGTCGGAAATATTTTCTCTCGACCCACAACACTCAATAAGATTAAAATATGATCGGATTTTTGTGTTAATGTATAGAATCTAAGTAAAATTGGACGGAGAACTTTATAAAGTATCTCGTAATCTTCCTTGTTATAGTTATCTGAACGGTGAACACCTCTTGAGGGTGTGGTTTCGAGCCCCGAGGCTGGCCATTTAAAATTGTTAGCTGTCTTTCGGACGACATATTATATTTGAGGTCCCGAGTGATGCCGCGGTACATAGTGCCGTGCATCGACCACGATAAAGAGTCAAGGTCCGTATTCACCAACCATTCTTAAGAACATTCTCAGTCTTATTCTCGAAGTTTGTCCAAAACTTGAAAGTACCACAAGTTCTGATTGATTTAGCCTATCAGTAGTTATGTTACTTTAAAAGTTAGACAACTATATGGAGAATACGACTTACAATGATTTTGAAAATGGTTTGTGAATATGGACCCGGTAGTAAGTTAGGATGGCTTTTGTCCCGTGTCATCCGAACATAACATAAGTCGGTTATTAACATAATTGATTTTATGTATTAATGAACGAACAGTCGTCAAGACAAGCAATCTTCAAAAAATACAATATCACAATGTTAAAACGCATGAATAATCGCCACAAATGTCCTTTGTGCGACCTCAAGCACTGATAGAGACCACCTAAGCTAAAGCTAAAGATCAATTGCACTGTACTCGATCATCTCAAACCAGTGTTAAATTACCAGGTAGATCTATATACTAAACCAAATTTCAAGCATAACACAAAAATTAGGTGGTTTTTTCTTTCAAATGAAATTACACAACCAATTCCTCCATTACATGTGAAATTCGCCATGTACATTTCATTGATTTTCTGCCACAGTTGACGGAATAAATGGCAAAACACCTATCTGGTGCCAAGTGAGCCTTTACTTAACAAGAACTATGGCTGTGCCATACTGTATATTACCAAACGGGGATTATACGTAGATGTCTTGTAGTGTAAAATACCATACAAGGATTGCAGCAACTGTTGTGTCCCAGTGTATGTAACCAAACAGGAATTACAGTGATATTTAGCTGCATGTAAGCAACCTGGCTTGTTTCTCGTGCCAAGCGACATTTCTGTGTAATTAAAAAAAAAACTTAACTAAGAAATAAGAAATGCCACCGCGCTCTTGCGTTTGTTTGTATAGGAGTTCAACACTGTTTGATATATGGTCACATCACGGCGGTCTGTGGACCTATGTGTATGCTCTCTGGCTTTCTCACACCACTACTAACAAAACGTTCTTTCCAAATCACTAACTACTTTTCTCACATGCATCTGAGGTGAGAGGCGAAAAAATCGAGGGAAAGAGAACTTGACACAAACGGGTATAGTACTCGCAACTACCAGTTCACAAGTTAGATACGCTTGCTACTGAGCTACCAGGCCAGGCAAAAATTTTCAAAGTTTTCAAATTATTGCAGACAAAATACTACTAGTTCGATCTTGAACACTCCACAATGATGTTCACCTTGATTAAATGTCCTAATGAATAATTCCGAATTTTGATAGAAATTCTACTTTTAATTTGCCTCTTGAATCTTGTGCAGAAATTATATGCAATATTACTCTCATTCTAACGATCAAAGTGACTCCATTTTGTAACATGCTCTTTATCTCATACGCACCAAAACTGCTTGTATACAAGCTACATGTAGGTTGCTTTTCCTGATAGTGTAGATCAAAATCAGATTGCACAGAACACATAGGTTGATCTTCATTCTACATTCCGCTTTTCTCGACAGACAATTTGATAAAAACAGTCTCTTAACTCATTAGTCATTACCACACGAGAAAATTTTGGACTGGTCCAAATTCAAAGCATTTGCAGACGACAAAATAAAGGTGACTGAAAAAAAGATTTTTTTTCTGGGAAGGGTAGAAAACACTGTTGGAAAAGGAGAAAATGCTGGTTACCAGCATTTTCTCCTTTTCCAACAGTGTTTTCAAAAGGCTTCTTTCTCAGGGGCGTCAAAAGTAGGGATTGAGTGGTAATGGGTTAAATGCAATATCCTGGTGTATAGATATTATTTCCTTTTCACTCATGCATGGTCTTCGTACCGGAAACCTTAGCCTTTCATCCAACGATCACGTTTATCTACCACCTAAGAGATAGACATTTTCTTTTTTTAAACATCGTAGGAGAAAGAATAATTGCTGGAAATCAGCATTTCCCTTGTTTTTTTACCTATGTTATTTTGTTTTTATCCCGTCGTTTGACACACAGGTATTATGTCGTAGGTATAAGCTTTGAATTTAGAAAAGATTCAACTTTTGGCGCCTTGTAAAGCGAAAACTCTATACCAAGACGACAACATTTTGGATTCATCCGATTCAAAGCATTTACATACGTCAAATTTGAAGTCGCTCAAATAAACGAGTTTCACTGTAAATGGATAAAACACATTGTTGGGAAAGAGAAAATGCTGGTTCTCTTTCTCCAACAATGTTTTTAAATGTCTTTCAGATCGTCGGGACTCGGCATTGTGCGGTAAAGAGTTAAAGTTAACAAGTGGCATCCTGTCACATTTTCCCTCTCATTATACATTGTAATTAATACAGTGTTATACTAGAGCTTACAGCATCCAATCCATGTAGATCTATTTTTTTCCCACTGTCGACTGAATGCATTTCTCCAGAGGCAAAAGCAGTGTTTTTGTGGACGGTTTAGACTGGAGATCAGACAACAAAGAACGTACACTCTGATCTCCGGTCTATACTTTCCACTTTTTTGTTTAGCCTGTAAGATAAAACTCTTTCTGTCCAGGGAGTCTCGGTGGATTGCATTTTTCCGCCATCGAACCTTGTCAGGTTATAACTTGGTAGGGATAAATTCTTTGAGTACATGTACTTGATTGAATGGTGTTAAACGTTTCTTTCAACATTATTTAAATCATCTTACGACGATAGCTCATTTTCATGCGTTTCCTGGGTGTCACTTGAGGGATCTGACGTGTCTTGTCCGAGGACACTCCTTCGAAACACCCAGCCAATCCAGCGAGGCACGAACCCGAGGTTTTCCGGTCATGAGTCCTAAATTCTATCCCGGACTCACATGTGACTTCTGGTGCTGAAAGAGTTGAAGGGCTTAAAAAGCGGATCAGGTGACAATCCAAGATGATTTTGGTAATGTCTTAACGTTAGGTACCGGTTACAGTAGAATTAGAGTGTAAAGAATCAGATGAAAATCAGAATTCATACAGATTCAACGTGCAGTCTGAAATTGATCTACGTCGTCATCTACGTCAGCAAAGCCAATGCGAGGTTTAAATGTATGGCACGGTTTCAAAGTAGTTCTACTGGAAGAAAGAAATAATTTCAAAACCAGGTACAAGTAGACAAAAGCGACTTCTCCACTTTTTACCTAGTTTCAAAATTCATTTTCTGCCTGCGTTGAACAATTGGACAGACCTGGATTAGTAAGAAAAGACTGCCATTTTTTCACAGTAATTATCATACTGTTAAATTGAATGATTTATCCATGTAAAACCCGATTGTTTACTTTTGGCATTTAACTGTTTACCAAATGACAAAATTTTAGACTTGTCCAAATTGAAAGCATTTGCAGACAACAAAATAAACATAACTCAAAATTTGAAACTTAACTTTAGAAGAGTAGGAAACGTTGTGGGAAAAGGAGAAAAGGCTTACCTGCATTTTCTCCTTTTCCCACAATGCTTTCAAGAAGCTTCTTCCTCTGGGTCGTAAAAACCAGGGATTGTTTGCTAAAGGGTTAAATGTATCATGTCTATTAGGCCTTGGTCCGTATGAATCACTAACCATTTTTAAGAACGTTCTTGGTCTTAACTGTTATTCTTCAAGATATCCTGACTGTGAAAGTAACAAAACTTCTGATTGGCTAAACCATTTGGCTTAGCCAATCAGAAGTTCAGTTACTTTCTCGTACAGATAACTGTCCCTAAAGGCAGTGTTACTTTTTTACTGGTCGCCTCTGTACGGTGTACAGTAAATGCCCTAATATGAAAAAGATCACCGGGGCGTCTTATTATTGAGACTAAGTTACTTTCATAATGACAAAATTCTGGAGATAAGACTAAGAATGTTCTTAAGAATGTTTGTTGAATACGGACCCTTCTTGAAAAACGCCCCGTTGAAAAGTCTCTAAAAAATATGTTAGATCTAGTTAAAGCTTCTGAGATCTACTTACAATTAGCCATTGTCCGAGTATTCCGACATGTTTCTGATGCACACAGGCTCTAAATATTCCAGGATCAAAGGTAAATTTTTCAACCACATTTAAAGTATCTTCGTCTACTTTTCCGTCCACTGATCTGTCTATCCACACTTCCAGCATCACGGACCTATTTTCATATTTCGCCATATTTAACGATGATAATAGACGTCTCACTGAAGATGCACGATTGTACGTGAACACAAACACGCGTAAATCAAAATTCCTGGAATGCACGTTATCCATTTTGGTGGAGCAGTTATTTTTCAGGTAAGATATGTTGAATGTTGGATGCCGACGGCTTTGCATGAGCTCTGGTCTTTTTGTCAACGGTATATCAGTCGGCTTCGGAAATTCGGCTTGAATAGTCCCAACAAACGTACTTTTATACGCAAAAAGAGACATACACAAAACAAGAATAAACACCAACACGATCTTCTTATAAATATGGCGAGCCATTTTCTCATTACCCGCTAACACAGACATGTGTATATTTGCTGTGAGGACGTCGATTTTATAGTGCAGCCAGCTTTTTCACAAATAACGAGGCCGTTACGAACCAGCAAGCAACGTATTCGCTGTGGCTAAAAATAGATAGTACATTGATCGTATTACACATTTGCTTTCAGTATTTTAATATTACACTTCTCCTTCATTATTTTTCGAGTTTTGTCGCTTAACTAAAAATCCTTTTTTCAAACAATCTCCAGTTAAGATCAAAGCTTCAAGAAAACATTGTGGGAACGGGAGCAACTGCTGGTAGTATAACCATTATTTTCTCCTATTGCCAAAATAGATCTTGATCTACTTTATATTCCTCCCTCCGAAAATAGATTTCAGTTTTGTTTGATTTCCTCCTAATTTAGTATCTGTAGATCTATGCTTTTAATTTCGACAGACAGACAGATAGACTGAATGAATGAAAAACACAAAAAAAAGTGTAGCAGAAGCAGACTGGGAACCATAAATAATGCAGAATATGTCATTATAGATAACCAAGCAAGAAAGAAAAGATAAGCCATGCATGCTCTGTGAAAAGGTGGCTTTATGCGTCTGCAAGATATCGCAGTCCGACATGGCTGACATGCACCAAAACTTTTTGGTATTTAGAGATATCCTGCAGGTCAAAGGACCATTATATCCTATGATTCAGGCGATTGTTAGAAGAAATCGATATTACGGATCCGTAATTAGATGTGATGTTTTACCTAATTTGTATAAATCATCACAGAGATGCATTTTACCATTTTCCTCAGTACAATCAGAGAAACTATGTGGGCGACAATGTTCATGCGAAAAGGGACTTTCGGACATAAATTTGCGTAAAGTATCATCTCGGGTCAGCCTGCGCAGTCCGCGCATGCTAATCCGAGACGGCACTTTGCGTTTTTATGTAATTTTCTGTTTTTCGCAAGTCTACTGTTGCACAAATTCTAATGTAATCGTAAAGTGTTGTCTCGGATTAGTCTGCGCGGACTGCGCAGGCTCATCCGTGACAGCACTTTACGCCAATGTCCAAATGCCCCTTTTCACCTGTTGCAAGCCATATATTATGACAGTTATGTACAATCCCTTGTACAATGTTCATCTGCTTTTGAGTCTAGGTGGGCAGTTTTTGCGCGATAGAAAAACAGACGAAACAATGATAGACAACCAAGAAACCACCATCTACTATAAAGTCACTCCAGTAACAAATGGTTAGTTTAACTCTTTACAAAATGACAGAATTTAGACTGGTCCAGATTGAAATCACTTGCAGACGGCAAACTAAAAGTAAATCAAAATTTGAAATTTATTTCCAGCAGGGTAGAAAACATTGTGGAAAAGGTAGAAAATGCTGGTTACCAGCATTTTCTCCTTTTCCCATAATGTTTTCAACAGGCTTCTGTCTCATGGTCGTAAAAACCAGGGATTATTTGGGAATGGGTTAAGGTAGATACTTTTCGAAGATGCATTAAGCCCCACAGAGTTCCGCTCAGTTATTAAAAAGCTATATAATACATGATTGAAATATGTCCTTCTCTGAATAGTTTCAAACAAAAATATGAAACTGACAGCAATATCGATTATATCTGATGTAAATTGCCGACAAATATCGATCACGCTAATTTGTCATCTAACACGAGTATTAATTAACGTGCCCAAAGGCTTAGTTTTACTGTCACATATCGTTTGCACGCTATAATACATCACGAGGATGCAGTAAATCCCATTTTCCGACAGCGCCTCTTAGTTATAAATACATAGAGGATAGGCCTATTTGTGTGTGCGTGTGTGTGTGTGTGTGTTTTTCGGTGAAAGACCGAAATTTATTTCATCGAGTGGACACCATCGGTAATATTTTCTCGGGTGGCTCAGCCACTCGTGAAAATATTACCGATGGTGTTCATGAGATGAAATAAATTTCGATCTTTCTCCGAAAAAAAAATGTTCTATGTATTTCATGCTTTTAACCCTCTCTTGGAGGAGCTTTATCAAAACCCAGTACAGTTCTTTTCCGTTATTTCCCGTGGTGTACCCCTCCCGCATAGCATCACGGTAACAATATTACGTCAAGCGCGAGAAATGTAATGTAAATTAAGCCATATTTCCATCTGGTTCTGAGGCACGCGCAATTACCCTAGGTAACAAGAACATGGAGATCGATATTTTCACTGGTGGTATAAGTGTAAGATCGAAAATATTTTCACTGCTATTTCTCGATATCCTACCGGAAAGCATGAAACTAAAGTAACTGTAGAAATAAATTTGATGAGATTTACCTCTTTTTACAAAATGACACAATTTTAGACTTGGCCAAATTGAAAGCAATAGCAAACGACAATATAAACTTAACTCAAAAATTAAAATTTGTTGCCTGCAGGGTTGAAAACATTGTGGGAAAAGGAGAAAATGCTGGATACCAGCATTTTCTCATTTTCCCACGATATTTTCAGAAGGTATCTATCTCAGGGTCATAAAAACCAGGGATTGTTTGTTAAAGGGTTAATTGCACGTTGTGCAGACAACTGAACAATCCTGAATAGTGAATAAGAACTATATTTAGAATATAGATGGCGTAGATTTTCCTGCATATAGGCAGGGGCCCTTACAATAAGCATGTCTACATTCTTACCGTTGATAAATTTCAGTTCATTCAATAGTTATCAGAACCTAGAAGTAGGTCAAATATAGCACAATCCAGAACGCCGAAAAACACAGGGAAACAAAACAGCTACAGAACGAAACAAGTTGGTTTCTTTAACCCATTACCACACAATCCCTAATTTTGACGCCCCTCAGAAAGAAGCCTTTAGAAAACATTGTGGGAAAAGGAGAAAATGCTGGTAACCAGCATTTTCTCCTTTTCCCACAATGTTTTCTATCCTTCATAAAAGAAATTTCAAATTTTCAGTCACTTTTATTTTGTCGTCTGCAAATGCTTTCAATTTGGACAAGCCTAACAGTTTGTCGTTTGGTAATGAGTTAAAAGAGAAGCGAGGAGAGGTCAGCATCAGTGTTTTCAAATAGTTTATTGGCTTTCAATTTCAATATATTTCGGTATAGGTAAACAAACGAGTAAAAAAGCCGCCGCATAGAAACCTCATATGCTTCACATGATATCAATTTGACCTTCTTGTCGCGGTTTGCAGTTGCATGTTGTTATCCAGCTGTCTTCTTTCCCTTTTTTAACGCAATTCTTCATATTTTTTCATCTGCTTCGAATATTTGCTTAATAAAAAAAACTACAATTATTATTCTATAGAGAGGTTATTTGCAGCCATAGCATTACTAAATTAAATCTTTTCTGAAATTTGTCATTTATAAAAATAAACCACGTCTATTTCCTGTTTCGTTTTTTTTTTATTTTGCTTTATTTACAAAACCTTAACGAAACACACTGAACAAAAAGCGGGCTGACTGTAAATATTACGCTCTCTAAAGTAGCAATGTTGAAAATAGCCTTTACGAATCAATAAGTTTGAGGAGAAATAAGACCTGCTTTAGCAACAGATTTCTCTAAGCTGGTGATCATAGTTGAGTGAATTGCACGAGGTAGCGTTTTATATATGGATCCGTGGTGATAAGATAAACCGACTACCTTAGTTACTGTTGCCAAGGCCTCACAAACAAACGTAGTCAATACCTATACAGTATAGCAGATAGGCTACTTAAATCGTGCTGTCATGACTGTTTCTCTCAATAAAATTTCGGAAAAAAGTATTTTAATCATATATTTCTATCGATGATAAATTCTCAGTAAGCAATTTAAAGATGCTTAAATAATTTAAATACGGAGATGTATTAAAAGGGCGAATTACGAGGGTGACGTACAATGTAACAGATTTACATGTTTAAACAAAAATTTGAACATATAAAAAACATCAACAAATACCGTTTTGCCACAGAATAATAGAATTAACGATACTTATTGCTTTCGTTGGGCTAGTAAAGTCATCTCAGCATCATACCAAATTAAATAACACTGAATTACAAACCTGTCGAAAAGTTTATAGAATGTTTGATTCTACAGTGAGGTTTAAGTCAATGAAAAAATTTAATATTAGGTTAAGGGGAAAAGGCTTGTCTGATGGATTATAAAATGCGTTAAGTGTGTTGTCAATTAAGAAAATTGTTAATATCATTGACGGTAGTATATGATAAACTGATGACAACGGGTGGTCAAGTTGATTAGAGCGGTAATTTGCTTTGCAATCAAACACACTTCCTATCAAATTAACAGTTTACCAAAACACCCTTTGTGCTAATGTGCTGATGTGCTAATCCATTTAAACTCGTCACCAAATGACAAAATTTTTAGAGCAATTCAAACTCAAATATTTGCAGACAACAATATAAATGATTCAATAATTGAAATTTGTTTTTGAAAGAGCGCAAAACACAGTGAGAAAAGGATAAAATGAATGTTATAAGCATTTTCTCCTTTCTCCGCAATGCTTTTAAAAGCTTTCTACGGGTCGTTAAAACCCGTTATGTGGTAAACGGTTAAAACAGATAAGTCAAGGGAAAAATTTCCAAGTTCCACCAGATCGGAATTTAGACTTTTTTTTTTTTTAAATTGAAATATACTCCTACTGAGGAAGAGCTACACGTCAAAGTGCTTGTTGTAATCAGCAGGTTCCTTAAATCCAAGCCTGACTAATCATCATGTAATTTGCAATCTGATCTATATCTACACATTAGAGATCGTATATACGATCCCAGTCCACATTCAGCATATTCTTTATGAACCATGGGTTAAGATTAATGTCAAATTGAAACATTGATGACAAGTTACGCGGCCACTTTTTGGATGTGCATAGGTTATTGAACAAGGTTTATATTCAAGTAAAAGTATTTTCCTTTTATTAATACTTCATATAGGTCTATTTTTACCTTTGTTTTCCAGTTTTCTATTTCAGAGAGGAAAAATTATAGAATACTTTGAATTAATCCATTATCCAGCGCTGATCAGCTCTTCGCACAAGTTCAAATTTTCAATAATCATCACAATTTAAGCTTGTTTATAGCCTCTGCGTGATCTCACGTCATCGGTACACGTTCGCAAAGCACATTTTTTAAGCTTTTTTTAAAATTCAAACGTTAAAAACGCAACATAAATAAAGAAAATTGCATTCTTCCAACGTTAACAGTCGTTTATTTGTGAGCCGAAATAGCAGAAACCAATATAGGACATCGGGTAGAATAAATGCGATGTCCTGATTAGTCAAATATCGGTTGTCGCGTAGGAAAGTGGTTCGGTTCTGTACCCAGGATGCCCATATCAGATAGATGAGTATTTATAGAATGCCATCTAGCGGGAGATAATGTTACATACATGAAACGCTGAAGAAAAAGTTTTTTATAAATTCGGATTTGCAGAACAAGATAAGATAAGATATGTAAACTTGGAATAAAAGTTGTGCTACGACACACGAAGTTTGACCCTAAGGTTGCTTAGAGCGACCAAATGCCCTTTTGCTGACGGTGTAGGTCAGGATCAGAAATGCCAAAGAATGCCAAATTCAGGATTTCATCAACGGTCTGAACATGTCTTTCAAGTTATTTAGTGCTAGTTTGAGGGTAAAAATATCGGAACTCTTTATCTGTTGCTAATGCAAGACAAATTATTATAACTGCAATAATGTCGTGAAATCTGCATTAAATTTCCCGCTAGTCTAAATAATGAGACGCCCCGGTGATCTTTTTCATATTTGGACATTTACTGTACACCAGAGGCGACCAGTCGAAAAGTAACATCGCCTTTGGAAACAGTTATCTGTACTAAATTTCCCGCTAGATGGCATTCAACAAATACACATCTATCTAATTCGGGCATTCTTGGAACAGAACCGGACTGCTTTTTTACACGACAACCGTTACGTTGAATTTCAAAATAAAGTACACGTTTACTCAATAAACACAACCTGGTGCGATACATTCAGCTATTATCAGGTAGCATCTTACCTATGCACCGACCATTTGTTAAATAATTTCCTCGTCCAGCGAAGTCCCGGTTTGAAACAAAATTAATCATGGTTCAAGCACAGAATGGAAGCAACCATGTAGACCATTTGATCTAACTTAACCTGTCCCAAAACAGCTTTTCGAATAAGTAATAAGAATAGAGCGTGACCAGCCAAGAATTTTTTTTTTTGTTAGATTTTTGTCTGTTTGCCTACATACCTAATCAACTATTTGGAATTTACTTGTTTGTTTTTTAAATGTGCAAAGTCTGCCTTACAACCGTGTGTTGGTTCCGATCATTATTATAATTCTGCTGAACAAAGGTTGAAATCTTTTGTGGTAAAAGAAAAAAGATTCAATTAATATAAGAATGATAATAGACTATTTAGATCTACCTTTTTTCACCTCTGAAAAATATCCCATTACCTTTACACAACTGAGCATAAAAGATGTCTGGGTCACTTCGAATAACCTAAAACCCTTCCCAGATAGGCGATTTTGAGAAACATCACGAACAAGTAGATCTATATACATTAAAAGAAATAGACGCAAATAAAATCTTTTTTTTTTTACCTTGAAAACTTGTGAGTATAAGGACAACCGCTGAAACAACAAACTGCTGTATTTCCCACAATGGTAGATCTACACGTATTTTTCTCCTAAACATGAGACCTA
The DNA here is from genome assembly GCA_943736015.1 of Tridacna crocea. NCBI lineage: Eukaryota > Metazoa > Mollusca > Bivalvia > Cardiida > Cardiidae > Tridacna > Tridacna crocea. The sequence continues at coordinate 29,811,764 of OX031063.1, forward strand.
AAATCAGAGTATCCGGTGATTGGTTTACACGTTTATTTATATAGATCTAACCCTTTCCGAAACAATGCCTGTTTTTTACGATGCTGGGGAAGAAGGCTTTGGAAAACACTGTAGGAAAAGGAGAAAATGCTGGAAACCAGCATTTTTACTTACTACCACAATGTTTTCTACTCTGTCATAAAAAAACAACGTAATTTACTTTTTATCTGATTTGTCGTCTGCAAACGCTTTCAATTTGGTCTAGTCCAAAGTTTTGTCGTTCCGGGAAGGGTTAAATCTCTTAACCAAACTAAATGATGGTAGATTTGCCGGATTTGAAAGAATGTACAGAGCGCACTTTTAAAAAAGGCTTAAATTTTCGGATTTATTCTTTGAACAGATAGAAAACAATGTGGGAAAATGAGAAAATGCTGGTTTCCAGCATTTTCTCCTTTTCCCACAGTGTTTTCAAGTGCATTCTTCTTCCAAGGTTGTTAAAAAGAGATTTTGTGGTTAAGGTTTATCTATCAAGCTCACAATTTTGTGCATATTTAACGTTTTGGTCTTTCCTTATCGCTGCTAAGGAAGGTTTGTGAGTTTTACAAATATTTTAATAACGTGGATAGTTATCTTTACGGCGGGATGGTGTTCACGGGAAACAACCTTTCTACCCTTATCCTGCTATGAATAACTAAAAATTAAAACTTCAATTCATTATTAATAACCCAAATATTGCTGTTTAACCCTTTACCCCATAAGGCATTTCTATGTCATCTGTAATTGACCCTAAATGACAGCAAGGATGAAGCCGTTTCTTATGTGTAAATGACACCTTTTGATAGCATAGAAAACATTGTGACAAAAGGTGAAATTGCTCGTAACGAGCAATTTCACCTTTTGCCACAATGTTTTCCAAAGGCTCCTAGAAGCAATGTGTAGAAATGAGTATCTATGGAGTAAAGGGTTAAAAGTGTCTTGGGGAATAATATCAGTAGTCTAGTAAAAGACATTTGCGGCTTAAGCTGAGGAAAGGGGATAGAGGATCGGGGACATTATATCTAGGGACAATCTCAAAATGATCTACTAAAAGTTATATGAATACCGCAGGTGCGTAGCGTTCACTTTGTTTGCTGATTTCCTACTCAAATCAGTGCCAATGAAATTTACATATAATTTGTGAATCATTCATTCTTTGACACACTAGTCCACCATAAATATGCTGAACACGAGGCAAACCATTTCCCTTGTTTTTCAACACACCACCAATTGACTTGTTAAACATGTTATTAGCTCAGCGACTGAATATTTTATAACAACTCTATATATTGTAATACACCTCATAAGTTTTCTAGATTTCAGGTTAGTCCCCATGCCAATTTTGTATAGTTGTGCACTGTTATAAGGGGCCATTAAAGGGTATCTGTTAGGATAGATTTTATCCCTCAATAGGACAATTGTTACTTGGAAATTCTAAGTCTCTGTCCACTTGTCGCATCATTCGATATTGTTGCGCATCGTTTTTGTGACCCATAAAACTAGTTTGTAACTAACGAATAACACAAGAATCGTCACAGATAATCTGCGTATGAACTGCGTTCTATGATCTGGATAATATTGTACCTGTTGCTCTATTTTAGGTCGCTCTATGCTATGAGCTGTTTTGTCAATGCCACGACCTGCAGAAGCAAACAGTGTGCAGTGAAGTGTAAGGGCATGTCACTATAATGCTCTCATCTACAGTAAAACTTTAACAATTTAGGCAAAATAGTTTAACACTCTCTTTATGCGGTGGGTCTAGTAGTGCTAGCAAATGAATATTTTTGAATGCCTGTCCATCCGGATATTACTAGTATGTCAGAGAATACTTGAAAGTAAACAAGTAATGATACAGTGCAACAAATGCACAAAAACAAAGACCTTCAACTGTGACCTTGAAAGGGGGAGAAATATTTTTGTTATCCTCAATCATTCTGTGAAGTTTTATCCAATATGCTTAATTAGTTTTCGAGTTATCGTTGAGACAATGCAATTATAATATGCAGCCCTTCCAGGTAATTAAAATAAATATAACAATTTCATTGCCTGAATTTTTTTCTTTCATATCATTTTGTTGAAGAAATTATACCGGTAGGTAATATGCTCATGAATTCACAGTTTTGGTATTTATGGTATTTACGAGTACGAATTGTTAGACAGTTTTAGCTACGCAAAAATGGAGTGCATCGTGGCCCAAGTGGCACGATAATATCGTGTCGTTTAGCCAAGTCACTTGTTCATTGTATACATAGTTTGTCGGTACCAAAAGAAAATGGAAGATAATGACATGAATGCTGGTATTTCAATGTTTATTTGATTGAACATAAATCAACAGTCTATAGTATCTTCATATAAAATGCCCTCCGCCTCTCCCTACTTTTCTACAAATGTGCTTAGATTGCAAAATCCATATTTTAGGTATACACGCAGTGCACGTGTAAAACGCGAGCGATCAATATAAGGCCGGAGAATTTTTTGTTTGTTTCCAGTTCTTCCCAAAACAAGTTTAATCCTGATCATAATTAATGTGTTAAAACCCTTTCCCACATCAACCATTTTGAGATTGACTGAAATTGAAATCAGTTGCAGACGAAAAATCAAAACAGCTATAAAAAGAAGTGTGAAACACTGATCGGGGTGAAAACATGGCGTTATTCATATGGGGCATTTTCACCTTTTCTCAAATGTTTTTGAAAACGATCTCCTTCCCACGTGTTAATACTTGTATATATCAGAAGAAACTAAGCGACTAGGCCACAGGGCATCCAAAAAATAACCGTAATGTTCTCCTTTGGACGGACAGAAATTATTCACCGTGCCTTTGCCATACAAACTTGTTAAATTATGTGTTGAGACGACCCCTGAATATCAAGCCTAACTGTTCCTCGGTCATCGTTCCCAACTTTAAGCCGTAAATGTCTAAAGGTAAGTCGGCTATGAACGTGTCCTTACGCGTCCTTACCTACTTACCCGGAGTGCCTTTATTGCTTACCCATGTACCCAGACTCCCCACGCTGCCTGTACTCTGAAAAAAATAGTCGGGCTTAGTTTATCTCCCGCTGATCAGTGTGTTTTCTTTTTAAGAAGCATCTTACTATTTCTAGTAACACGAGTTTTCAATGTCCTCCATATTGTCCTCTGGGGGTAGAAGATCTAGGTACAGGTGGTGGCGGGTAGTGGGCCTGCATCTGTGGTGACGGATAGTGAGCCTGAGTCTTTGGTTCTTTAATTCCCAATCCGTGAAAATATGGAGCTGGCCTCTAGTTTACTTACTGCCGGATAAATAAACTGGGAACCAACTGTTCAAAGCCGGCCCCATTCTGCTACGTGATTCTATTGGTCTGATTACCATTTTCTGGTCCCTAGCCTCCTTACCCTGAGTGGGATTTTTGGTGTTTAGTCGCTAGACTCTATATTGCTTGAAATTTTAACGCAAAACTTGTTCTATTGTTTTTAGTTTTATCCACTCCTCGGGCTTTCAGCGGGCTTTAAGTGGGCTTAGATCCAAGGTCCAGGGTTGGAGGACAGAATTTTTTGGCTGAGAGTCGAATGATTTTCCCGTCAATGCAAGCTTTGCGGACTTTGTTGGCTTGGAATGGAATGCAACGTCGGTTCGATTAGAACTCGTGAACGTTGCGCTAAATAGTAGCTCTAGCTGTGATTAGATGGAGCGTGACGTCATTTTCTTCCTATAATTTCCCGCGGCGGCGTTTCATGCTACGTTCCATTCTCAGTGATCTATGAACTTATAACCCTTACCCTTAAAAGGCTTGATGAAATACCCTTTATCCTATGAATCTATAGCAAACTTGTCAGGTAACATTTTGGCTCACCTGAGCACAAAGTGCTCAAGAGGAGCTTTTAGGATCACCCGGTGTCCGTCGTCTGTCGTTTCTTGGCTGACCCTTTTAAAAAAATGTTCGCGAAATTTTGATTTGTCAAGACACATGGCTCTGGTAAATGGGGGCTAAATCTAGATCTACTTGCACAGTACAGAAATTAAGAAATTCTTAAAGATTCTTCTTCTCTGAAACGGCAGGTCAGATTTTCAAATAATTTGACAGATATGTTCCTTGGATGACCCTTTTCAAAAATCGTTCGCGAATTTTTTATCTCTCAAGAAACATGGCTCTGGTGAATGGGGGGTAGATCTAGATCTATTTGCACCATACAGAAATGAAGAAATTCTTAAAAATTCTTCTTCTCTGAAACCGCTGGTCATATTTTGAAATATTTCACAGAGGTGTTCGTTTGGTGACCTTTTTCAAAATCATATATGGAGACACTCTCAAAAATTCTTTTTCTCTGAAACGACTGGTCAGATTTGAAATGATTACACAGAGATGTTCCTTTGGTGACCCTTTTCAAAAAATGTTAGCTAAATTTTTACCTCAAAAGAAACATGGCTCTGGTGAATTTGGGCTTCTTGAAGATCTAATCTAGATGTATACGGAAATGAAGAAATTCTTAGAAATCCTTCTTCTCTGAAACGGCAGGTCAAATTTTAAAATAATTTGACAGATAGATCTATGTTCCATGGATGACCCTTTTCAAAGATAGTTCGCGAAATTTTGATCTGTCAAGAAACATGGCTCTGGTGAATGGGGGCTACTTGCACTATAGACTATAGAGAAATAAGAAATTCTTAAAAATTCTTCTTCTCGGAAACCGCTGGTCAGATTTTGAAATATTTCAGAGATGTTCATCGGGTGACCCTTTTCATAAACTGTTTGCGAAATTTTAATCCGTCAAGAAGCATGGCTCAGGTGAATGGGGGCTACTTGTACTAGATCTAGATCTAGTCTGTAATTGGAAATGCAGAAATTCTTAAAAAATCTTCTTCTCTGAAACGACTGGTCAGATTTTGAAATATTTCATAGAGGTGTTCCTTTAATGACCCTCTTCAAAAAGATGGACATGAAGAGTTCTTAAAAATTCTTCTTCTCTGAAACTACTGGTCAGATTTTGAAATGATTAGATCTACACAGAGATGTTCCTTTGGTGTACCTTTTGAAAAATTGTTCGCTTTTTTTTTTCTCTTAAGAAACATAGTTATGGTGAATTGGGGCTAGAGTCTACTTGCACTATAGACTAACGAAAGGAATAAATTCTTTAAAATTCTTCTTCTCTGAAACGGCTGGTCAACTTTTAAAGTAATTTCACCGAAATGTTTATGGTGACCGTTTTAAAAAATTGTTCGCAAAATTTTGACTTTTCAAGAAACATGGCTCTGGTGAATGGGGGCTAGATCTACTTGTAGGTACAGAGATGAACAAATTCTTAAGAATTATTTTTCTCTGAAACGGCAGGTCAGATTTTGAAATAATTTCACCGAAATGTTCCTTTGGTGACCCTTTTCAAAACTGTCTCCAAAATGTTTGAGAAATTTTGCTCAATCAAGAAACATGGCTCTGATGGGTGTGAGCTATTTACACTATGCGGACATGAAGACATTCTAAAAAATTCTTCTTCTCCGAAACCGCCGGTCAGATTTTGAAATAATATTTTTTCTCCAGACTTTTCAAAGAAAAACTGTGGGATACATTGTCTATGATAGAGTTCCTTAGACTTTTTTTTTTCAGTGTGAAAAGAAAGTGGTAAATATTGATTAAGCCTTTACCAAACGACAAAATTTTAGACTGGTCCAAAATGAAAGCACTTACAGATGACACAAAAAACATAACTCAAAAATTGAAATTTTTTTCCAGCAAGGTAGTAAACATTGTGGGAAAAGGAGAAAATGCTGGTTACCAGCATTTTCTCCTTTTCCTACAATGTTTTCAAAAGGTTTCTATCCCAGAGTCGTAAAAGCCAGGGATTGTTTAGGAAAGGGTTAATAACTATGTGATGGTTTTTGCAACACGACGATACATCAATTCCCCTTTTGTCAGAGCGTGACTCATATATATTCTCGCATAGGGATTGAGCTATTTTTGGCTCAGAATTAACGTTTACCAAAGCGTTCCTGAACAAAAGTATCCTATAAAATAGTCAAAGGACTGAAAGTCCTGAAAAGCGGATTTGTTGAACAGTTTTAAGCTATGATTAGATGTGATGAAATTCAGTCAGTTTTTTTTTTTAACTTAATTAGCCACGTATATTGGGTAGAGAGGTCGTGGCCATCTTCCTCTATCCTTACAATAATCATTATTTATTTTCATCAATCATATTATTATGTCTTACCCTGCTGACTAAAAGTCTAAAACAGTTTATTTTCTCTATTTGAATGTCTTTTTTTTCCGATGCGAATAAAAGTGTACTTTATGGAAATGTGTGACTTGCAAACAGTGCAGATCAAGATTCGAGTGTACTGCTGTGTAGACTAATTTTGGATTTCACTGTTCGCTATGATAATAAGTTGCAGGATAAAATACATGAATTGATCAGAGATCCAGATAAGTGTTTGTGGTTCAATCTTAAGTACAGCCCTAGATTGTGAGTTGACAATTGTTTTTAACATACTATTATGACATAGTGAGAAGCTGAAAGAATTATAATTATGTTCTGGTGTCAAATTACCTCTATACCTTATCAAACCACGTGTAGAAGCGAAGCGATGATACAATACATAATTATGATTAAACCCCATGTTTAAATTATCCTGATTAAGAAGTCTTTGGAAAACATTGAAGGTAAACGAGGAAATGTTGATAACCAGATTGTTTTTTCATTTTCCAACAATGTTTTCCACTCTTTCAGTAATCTTAAGTTCATTTCAGCCTGTCAAAATCTTTTTCAACGCCTTAAACAGCGCCAAATATAATCCTTTGTATTGCCGATAACTTTAATACAATTCACTTAAACCCAGACAGATAATTTCTTTTTGTTATTTAAAGCTGAGTTTCACTAAACAAGAGTAACATTGTACATAGACTCCAGATCAGGCTACGTGTTCTCTGAAGTCTGATCTCGATATTTGTTAGCCACAAATTTTGGCGTATGATAAGGGATTGACGATAAAAGGCCTTTTCGGATAAAATAGATCTACCATATTTATTGGATAAAAGATTTATTGTTTTGAAATGTTTGCATTTGCTACTGGGTGCGGTATGGCCTTTGTCCCAACCACGTCAACCTTATCACTTCAATGCAGTTTAGTCACACGGTTGATTTCGACACTGATGTTACGTATATCTATGATGGCACAAATCATTCTGTATTAACTCTTCACCACACTACAAAATTTTATACTAGTTCAAATTGAAAGCATTTGCAGACGACAAAATAAAGGTGACTGAAAAAGATGAAATTTGTTCTGGGATGGGTAGAAAACACTGTGGGAAAAGGAGAAAATGCTGGTTACCAGCATTTTCTCCTTTTCCCACAGTGTTTTCAAAAGTCTTCTTTCTCAGGGGCGTCAAAAGTAAGAATTGTGTGGTAATGGGTTAAGCCTTATCCTGCTAAATTTTCAAGTCTATAGAAAAAAAGACTAAAACAGTGCTATTTCAAAGTTACGTTCTGGGGAATAGTATCTCCTTATCGGGCAGTGTAGATGAAAGATCAGACTGCACGTTTTGTGCAGTCTGATCTTTGATCTGCACTGCCCGAAAAAGGTTAGTAGGTCGCACTTAGCAGCCTATGGGTTATGAGACATAGTAAGTTGTGTTGTTTCTTTTTACCAAAACCCCGGATATTAGTACGGCGTAAAAGACAGGGAAGTTACTAGACCTAGTGATGTTCTCAAGTATGTGAGAAATGATCTGGCAAAAGTACTATATCTCCGAGATGCATTTTACCTGACAAGCCATCGCATAATTGGGAACCTGTAAAATCCATTTACTTCCAAGGTCCGACGAAATCGTAAGAAAGAATGGTGCTTGGACACGCAGACAACTGACAAATAGCAAAATGGTTCGATCTATGTCAACATGCGCGAAGTGCGTAGGCTGACATGGCCGATAATTTTTTGCAGATGCAATGTTTTTTTTTTTCTTTCACAGCACGATTCATCTGTTTTTCATACAGTATTTTTTTATGCGTTTAGATCTACTTAGTTCTATAGTTTAATCTGGCTGGATGTCAGTTGTGTATTGTTGTCTTTGAATTACTGAAAGGACGGTTGAATGTCCACTTTTAGAATAATTTTCTACTGTCATGCATCATTCGAATAGCCAAAAATGGCTGCTTGCTCCTATCCCTATCAACGATTGTACGACAGACATAGTGCTGATGTTGATCACAATTAGACCAAGTCAGTTTAACGCTAAGAAGCTCAAAATTAAACGATTTAAGCCTTTTGAAAACAATGCGGGAAAAGGAGAAAATGCTAATAACCAGCATTTTCTCCTTTTCCCACATTGTTTTCTACCCTGCTGGAAACAAGTTTTAATTTTTGAGTTGCGATTGTTTTGTCGTCTGCAAATGCTTTCAGTTTGGACCAGTCTAAAATTTTGTCGTTTCGCAAGGGGTTAAATCGTTTAATTTTGACTTCTTACCGTTTAACTTTTACGTCTTCGTGATTCATTTGATTGTTTGTAATTTGAAAATCTTATGAGAAAAGCCATTCGGAATTTGGTGCCAATGCTCTGTCTTACGTTTGTGTTATTTTCAATGAATTCAAATCCCATGATCAGCAGACTGCTCGGGTTTATATTGTTCGACTTTTGGAAAATAATATGAAATATTTAAATGCCATACAACTCTCTAAATAAAATTCTTCTTTGCTTTTTTTTTATATATAATTCAAGATCAGCAAACATATTTCTCTCATAGCCTTTCCAAATGTAACAAGATAATGGTTAAGAGCGGTTGGTAAAGTCACAGGATCGAACTTAATTACGAGGTAAATCTGGATGCGACTTAATAACTCAAATGGATCAGATCTTACTTAAGTTTGAAAAACCGGATTAAACCATTTTTCTTCAGTTTTATATGGACGAACCAATGGTTATCTTTTTTTTTCAAAGCTGTTTATACCGCATTTGATAGTCTTTGAAGTACCCAAAGGTCATTATTCGTCTATTTAGCGTATAAATGCGAAATCCGAAATACATCGCAAGTAAAGCATCAAGCTAGGCGACGATGATTATGTGGGAAAGCAGCTAGCGGCTTGGAATGAATGAATGGTAAAAGAAGCCACAAGAAAGCATGGTTAGGTGCACTTGCCGCCGCGATATCGATATAATGCTGAAAAAGGCGTTAAACACCATACGATCATAAAGCATCATGAGGATGCAGACAGACAACATGAGCGAAAAAAAGTGCAATACCTACAAAAAATAACAAACAAATTGGACTCTGAGCAGAAAATGATATTCATTGCATTTGTATTTACAATATGAAATAATATGCAGCCCACAAAATTTAACTGTAATTCAAGATATGGTGTAAGTGTTCACGACACACTTTGCCTACTTTGACACATCTTTCTCTGAGAATAAAGATAAAACGATTTCGACACTTTTTAGGAACGTTTTATGAGTTTGAATATGAAAGAGATTATTATGATGTAAGCGAGGTGTTTTGGGAGAATTAGCGGATACGAAACATCTGCGGTAACCCTGGTGAGCAATCCTCTTTGTCTGGGTATCTATGGTATTTCTGATCGATGTATATTTCTTTCAAGATGACATGGCTGTGTTGTTTGTTAATAAGGATCTTTTTTTTTTTAATTTGATTGCTCTTTCCTTACTATGATCAGCTCAATAAGTTTTTGTGGCCAGCGTAGATCAAGATCAGACTGCACAATACGTGCAGTCTGATCTCTGATCTACACTGTCCACAACATTATAAAGATGGTGAAGACCAAGTTCAGCTTGCGCATATGTGCAGTATTATCTTATTCTACACTCTCCGTTACGCTGACAGTACCTTCGGCCGCAAACCAGTGCCAATACACTTATCGAAATACATTCTTTGTAAAAGGTACTCTCGGCAGGAGAAGAGGTGATGGGCGAACCCGGAAGCGTCATACTTACATAGGTCACGAGTAAGGTGCGTGCCGGGGAAAACCCCAATACGTCACACCAAGTATGCTTTACAAGTAATCTTACACAAATTTTATCCCCAAATAGGTCAAGTGGTAAGCCGCAACACTTGAAAGCGACAAATCTAAGGGCACGGTTTCACGGAAAACTGAAGTCATAACCACTGTACCAAAGAGATATCTCCCCAACGCAGTGGTCAGGTATAGTATGTTTAAATCGAGACGAAGCTATGCATGAAGGATTGGTCTCCCGTAACAACTGAAGGTCTCAGGTTCTGACTAGAGTTCATTATTTGAAATGCATTTTACGAACATTAAAAGACTCTAATCGAATTCTTACTTGGCACAGCGTTTTACACACAACTCAGCAACATAAAAAAACTATATCAATCAATATCTGATTAAGTCCATTATTTTACTCAGTTGAGGCTGAAAAGCTGCGTTAGCTCAGGATTGGAGAATTTTACACAAAAGTCTGTGGATTCTGAAACACGTCTCAAACAGCGAACTCAGTGTAGGTCGGGTTAAAATAGTCGGGTAAGTTGGTTAAAGTAAGACACTCAAGACTTTTTCTGAACCTTGGTCCGTGGCACTTAATATAATTTTATTCAAAGGTAAATACAAGTCAGATCCTATATGGCTCGCAGCACGCGAAAATGGGCGTTCGGACATTTCCGTAACTTTAACCGCTAACTCCACAGATACTCATTTCTACGCATTGCTTGTAGGGGCCTTTGGAAAACATTGTGGCAAAAGGTGGAATTGCTCGTGACGAGCAATTTCACCTTTTGCCACAATGTTTTCTACACTATTAAAAGGTGTCATATACACATAAGAAAAGGCTTCATCCTTGCTGTTATTTAGGGTCAATTAGAGATACCACAGAAATGCCTTATGGAATAAAGGGTTAATGTCGTCTCTGATCAGTCTGATTGTCTCGGATTGCGCAAAACAGTAAATAACATAAAAACGGAAGGTGTCGCTTCGGATAAGTCTGCGCAGAGTGCAGAGGCTCGTCAGAAACGACACTTCACGCAAATGTCCGAATGCCCCTTTTCGTGTGTTGCACACCAATTAAGGGTTAGTAGTTATTTATCCATAAGCATCAATATCACGTTTAAAAGCTTTTTAATTATCATTATGTCAGCAGAAACTCTTAAACTTTAGTTCCGAACTGGTTCCATTTGGTAGGATTTTGGTAAATACTATGTTGGTAGGACTGGGTTTAGATGTGTAGGATTAAGTCCACAGCCCCGCGTGTCGGTGGTATATTAAATCGAGCATGTTAAAGGACCAGGCGCAGTTTAGTACGAGTTTTATCATTTATCTTGTCCTGTCCCCCGTAAAATTACCAACAGCCTATACGGACAACCAGTGAGTCAATAAATACATAGAAAATCAATCAATCAATCAACCAACCACCCAATCAATCAACCAATCAATCAACCAGTCAATCAATCAATCAATATGATATAATGATTTTGTTGTTTTTTAACCACTGTCTGTTTTCAAAAATACAAGTTTTGTTATAGAGTTACTATTATTTATTTATACTATTCATATGTTCTTCAGTGCTGCGTGCTAAAATTCTTTTCAAGCCTAGAACAGTAGTTCCTAGTTAAATGGCTTTTTCATACTCCTTATTCGAATCCTAATCTGGTTCTGCATTCACCAACTATTCTTACTTTCATTCTAAGTCTAATGCGAGATTTAGAAAGTATCGTAACTTTTGGTAGGCTAAGCCATTTGGTTTAGCCAATTAGAAGCTGCGTTTCTTTCAAATTCAGAAAATTCTTGTAAATAATATGAAGAAAGTTAAAAAATGTGATATACTCTGTATCACTGGAAGTTTTTTATTATCCTTCTAAATAAAGAAATGAAATGAAATTTTAGAGCCGAGTAAAAACCAAAGTATTGCTTTTTGAAAGGACTTTTTGGAAGGGAAATATCTCTATATCGGACAGTGTAGATCCAAGATCAGACTGCACGTTCTGTGCAGTCTGATCTTGATCTACGCTGTCCGCAAAAGATCAGTGAGTAACGCTTAGCAGCTTAAGGATTTCACATCTTTTATTCAATTCCTAAGATATTAGATTTATTGAACGGAGGAGAAAGAGCGAAAGGAACGTAACAAGAGCTGCAACCTAAATGAACAGAAATTGCATACGATGGGCATAAACAGTGTTTTGATTTTAACGCACGTAATGTTATATTCATTTAACAAGTTTTACAAATTCCCACCCTCTATCATTGCTTTTCTGGAAACCTTAACTAGTACTAGTACTGGCACCATGTGGGTGGAATTCGGCCTGCATTTCAGGGGAATCGAACGCGGAATCCTCGATTTGAGAAGCCTATGCTGTACCTCTACACCACTGGCTCCGCCATAGTACTTAGTATTGCTCCTCCTCCCGGATACCCCAAGTTTTACACACACCACAAAAGTAGTTACGCTTCATCAACACAGAAACGTACCCGAAACTCTCGACCTAATTCATCATCAACTGCCTTGGCAGTTATCTCAGCATCATTAAGTTCAACATAGAGCTTAATGCTCCGATCAAGACCTGACCCCACATCCTCCAAGTTAACCGTTAATGTTCCAATATGCTCGCATCCAAAGTCATCAATAAACTTTGGGGAATTAGGCGCTTTTGACCTATAAAACGGAAACGCCATTTCCGTTTGGTATGAATATTTTACGTATGCTTCGATTGGTTCAATTGCTCCTTTCGTAATGCGTGAGCCTTCTCTTGCAAGAACATGAAAAATATCCTTGCAGACGGGACCGTCGTCTGTTTCTTCTTTTTTCGATTCAGGATGAATCGTTGCGTCGAAGTCCTCATTCCAGTCCAGACCGTATGTATATCTACAAATTCTACTGTTTATTACAGACACGTCCCGGCCATATATTACCGCTCCCTTAATTATTACAGTTACTGCCTCGTCGGGTACTATAACTGTTTTAGTGCAAAACCTAGACTTGAATGCCATTTTAACGAGTTCACAGTCTGCAAAACCACCAGCGAGAATGAGGGTATGGATTTCTGGTCCAAATGTGTTATTAGATAAGATACTTTGTACTTTCTCTATGATTTCTGCTATCAAACCATCGAACATTTCTTTTATCTTGTTTTTATCAATTCTTAACTTGTCACTCTTTACTTTGAGGAGCTGTTTAAAATCTTCCTTGTTCTTGATAGTGTCAGACAAGTCCATATTGTGATGGTGTCTATGGGTGTCCCGGAACGATTGCGGAAGCCTCATTGTGACGTATTCGCTTTCATCTTCCCTGCATTTAAACTCACATTTCTTATGTTCTATTTGCCTTTGCAGTTCTAGATAATCCTCGCGATTTTCAATTTTAAAATTTTCAAAGGCTTCGGTTCCAATGATTGATTCTAAAAAGTCCTCAAACATTCGATTGATCCGATCGCTGCCCCAAGGACCACCGCCAGGGATGGCAAGCTCGTCAAGAGTGTTGTTTTGTGTAAGTCTGTGAACGGTAATGTCACATGTACCTCCTACGATAGAACGAAGGGAAACAACTCTTAGAAAAAAATCTAAATAATTGAACAAGGCTCATTCCAAAGAAAAATTACTTAACATACCATAGTCGTGAAAGAGGACCTATAAAAATTGAGTCATGCCCGGTCACAAAGAGCCTTCCTGCATCTCCATGATGCATAAACCCAGAAAGGCATCATATATTTGTGGATCCGTTAGATCCATTATTGTCTGACAAGAGATTATATTATGTTCTAAATCTTTGACAAATAGAAAATTGATCTACAGCACAAATTGTAGACTAAGGTCGGTCAGCGGGGACAGCCTAGGCTAAGTGGGATCAATACTTTTGGCAGATGCATAAAATCCCCTATTCACACAGCAAGGTTCAAATATTTTATTGTCAATATCTTCTGGACACGAAAAATTCTATAGTAATCACACAGAGATGATCTTGGTCTTACATCATTTTCATTATGGTGAGAGCAAACTTTTTCTTTCTTGTGTATATCGGTTTTCATCACCTTAACAATATCAGAAATACTGAAAATTAATAATATCGTCGGTTTACTTCCAAAACCTTGTAACTATAGCCTGAAACAAGCTGTAGTTATAAGGTTTTTAAAGTAAACCGACGATATTATGCTTACCGAGGAATGAGTATTTAAATTGTATATTTAATTATATTCTAAACAAAGCTGCCTATTATTACCTCCAAGGTCGATGACCATAAAAGCATTTCCAGCAGTCATTGTTGACACATCTGCCCGATTCTGTTTTCTTACATAAACAGCTGCACACTCTGGCTCAAGGGCTATCTTCAAGTGCTCCGGTTTTATACCCGCCTGAATGTATGAAAAATACATCGACAAATTTTCAAAGAGAAATCATTCGGATGTTAAGGCCAAATCATAGATGCACAAGACTTTGTGGCCTCCTGTGGGACCATGGAGCAGTCACTTGCCATTAGGTGTCAATCTTTGTACTGTTGGATAAACGGAATGGCTATTTTCGGTCAGGACAAGAAATTTATTTGTTAAATTGTCAAGGTAATATTAGCCAGAGTTGAAACTCCACCACCTAAATTACCTAATGACGCTAACGAAGTCTTAACGTGAAGACAAGATTTAGAGAATTAACAAGCATTATTGAATAAAACGTGTCTTTTCGGGCCGTTATAAGCATGTATTAAGGGGAAAAAATCGGGCGGTTAACGGGAGAAAACGTGTATTAATCAGTAAATTCACGCGCCGTTAACGCCCGGGTTTGTACTATCAATATCCTCGATTCGGGCCTACCTTGTAAACAACGTTTGTCCTCGTCAGATTTTCCCTAGACTCAGACCACCAAACTGTAGGAATTCGTACCATATTCGATCCTTTCCATGGCATGCCTTTGATGATATTAGTACAACACAAACAAACCTTTGCACAGAATCTCAGTTTAATCGAGATCTGAACAAAAATTCACCCGTGAAATGTACTCTAAACCAGCTACATCCCACCCACTTTTTAACGTGACCGGTCCGCCTCGCTTGATGTAGATCCCTTTGTCGCCTTCAGTTACAGAAATTTAGATCTATATCCCCGCTTTCATCCTAGTTGTAGTCTTTAAAACGTGTGCAAGTTTATTCCACATAAGTCCAGTGTGTATTAAAAATCAATAGAAGTGTATTTACAACGAGAGAATCAAAACTGGCATACAGGACTAACGGCCCTTTCCTAATCGTAACAAAAACTTCTTCGCCGACTTCCGGTTTTGACCCATGTACGTACAGTACATTTGAAGTTCGTTAAATATGCATTTCCAAGGAAATATTTTTGCTATCTGTGCAAATTATTGTTAAAATATCTTTACTTTATGCAATAATAGCGTAAATTCGCACTCGGGCGTTAAAGCATTTTTCGGGCCTCTGCGAATGTTAACGACCTCAAAAACGTGAATTAACCCTATATTGACAGACCACAGTTTAACGTTAACCTGTTAACTTGTTACAAAACGACAATATTCTAGGTGTGTCCAATGTGAAAGCCTTTACAGACGACAAGATAAAAATGACTGAAAATTTGAAATTTGTTTTGTGAAGGGTAGAAAACATTGTGAGAAAAGGAGAAAATGCTGGTCACCAGCATTTTCTCCTTTTCCAACAATATTTTCTATAGGCTTCTCTCTCAGGGTCGTCAAAAGTAGGAATTGTGTGGTAATGGGTTAAAGAAGTAAAATGGAACTTTCAAGGCTATTTCAAAAACCCAAATGTAGGTATTTCAGGGGTATTTTTGGTGAAACAATAATATGGAGTGCAACACGCGAAAAGGGTCATTCGGACATTTGCGTAAAGTGTCGTCTCGGATCAGCGTCTGCAGTCTGCACAGGCTAATCCGAAACGACACTTTCCGATTTTATGTGATTTTCTGTTTTACGAAAGTCTACTGTAGCACAAAATCTAATGTAGTCGTAAAGTGTCGTCTCGGATTAGCCTGCGCGGACTGCGCAGGCTAATCCGAGACGACACTTTACGCAAATGTCCGAATGCACCTTTTCCCGTGTTGCACTCCAATTATGTTCTTACCGGGCAGTCTAGATCTAAGACCAGACTACACGTTCTGTATATAAGGAGACTACTTTAATGCTAAGTTTGTGCAGTCATCATTTGTTCCGGTCAATTTATTAACCAGAGTGAAGGTGTTTGGAAGCAAGTTTGGTTTAAGATCAGAAAAAGAACATTCTCGTAAAATCATTTTCAAGGCAATTAAACTCTTCAAATAACGAAGGGTTTTTTTTCTCTCTCTCTCTCAAGTTTTAGCTCTAGTAACCATCTTGCTCGGCAATGTTTACAAAACGGTCATGTTGAACAATCGATTTAAAATCAAGGTCAAAATAGATTGATGCAAAAAAAAAAACCCTTTCGGTTATAGAAAATAAGAATTTTAAAGGCGTACAAGTACTGTTTTAGTAGCAATAGCTGCCATGTTAGAGAAGGTACACATGAACTTTTGAATCAATTAATCATGCAGTTTCTAAGAAGTTATTTCAGCTCATATGATCTTGTTATGGAACAGACAGGAACCACTTGCTTTCAACTAGGTCCACCATTATAAAGAACCGAGATATAGAGATATTTTGGGTCTTTTTACGGTTAAAGATCGAAATCGATGTAGTTTCACGAGTTGTGCAGCCACAACCGAAAGTATTACCGACAAAATTTACTCGGTGGCTAAAAAGTTTGATCTTTCACCGAAAAAAAATCCATTTATTTTCAACCATTTCTTGGGGGAACTTAATCAAAATACAGCACAGTTCTCTTCATTTTTCTCTTGGCATACCCCCTACCCAGAGCAATACCTTGCAATATTACGTCAAGAGCGAGAAATGTAAGATAAAGTACGTCATATGTCCATCTGGTTGTGAGGCACGCGCATTTTAACTAGGCAACTAATGCGCGGGAACAATTGTTTTCTGCATTCAACTGAAAAATTACCATATAAAAATCGGTAACCGGTCGTAACCATGTAAATTTAATATCGAAGAATATTTCACTGATATTTCTCGATAAAAGACATATTGGAAAGCTTGAAATAGAGCAGAGTATTACCTTTTCCGCAGCAGCTCTCATAAAAGACTTTGCCCTTTCACTCCATATAGCCGGTGTGGTCAAAACATAGTAGATATCATCTTCACGGATACCAGGTGATCTATCGCACACGATCTTGCGGATCTCGTCCTTTAAGTATTTAATTGCCATCCCGAACACATCAACTGCAGGTAGACCTCTTCCTTCTGTGTCTTTAATGGTTCCAACTTTGAACAATTTATCCGGACCTTTGTCCTGAAATTGACAGGAAATGGTCAAACTACCTTGACCCATAAACATGAGATACACAACTTTTGATTGTAAGATATGCACAATCAACATGAAACATGAAATGAGATTTTTCACAAACAAATAATTATCTTCCGCCGGGTGGCATTTTTCAAATACAGACCTCTCTGATTTGGACATTCTGTATATACAGAACCAGACTACTTTTCAAATCAAAAACCGTTATTTCAAATAAATAACTTTTAATCAGTATTACGCTCTTGGTACGATTCAACCCATTATCTCCGCTAGTTTGCATTCTACAAATACACATCTATCTAATTTTGGCATTCTTGGTAAAGAATTGGACTACTTTTCTACGAGACAACCATTACTTTGAATTTCATACTAACTAGAATAAACGTTTACTCAATAAAAATTGTAGTACCTTGTACGAGTCGTTCAGCTAAGATCAGCTAAATGATTATAGTTTAGAGAAATCTGGCGCAAAAAAAGGCCTGCATTTTCCTCAAACGTATTGATAAAAGCCATTTACTCCATTGCTTCTTTATTAGCGCATATCACTACAATCTCCCCAATATTGGGGGAATGATGTGTCATAGCAGACAGTCGAATCTTCAAAGAATATGACATACACAGACAACGCGATTCATCCAGCTGACATATAACCTATGCACCAGTCATTTATAAAAAGAAAAGAGCCCTTACAGGCTGGTATCTACTACCTTGTCTTTGTAGAGCTCCATTTTGAAGCGACGAAAATACCGCCAGGGCTTATGTTCATCATCTTCAGCTAGTCGAGCGTATTTCTTCTCTGCTTCGTAACCAAACGAATGAAACTTTCCCTCCGGTGTTAGCAGAAGACATGTGGGTGTCTTATAGGTCCTAAAATTTGAGTATTACACCGTTGGATTTAAGAGGCGCTCACTCTTTACCAAACGACCAAATTTTAGACTGATCAAAATTGACAGCACTTGCAGACGACAAAATATACGTTATTCAAACATTGAGATTTGTTTTTTATAGCAGGGTAGAGAACAGAACGTGCAGTCTGATCTTCTATCTACACTGTCCGATAAGGAGACATTATTCCCCGAAACATAACATTGAAATGGTAGTATTTGAGTTTTAATTATCAAAATAAAAAAAAGTATTTTAGTTAACTCATTACCAAACGACAAAATTTTAGGTTTGTCCAAATCGAAAGCATTTGCAGACGACAAAATAAGTGACCGAAAATTTGAAATTCGTTTTGCAAAGGGTAGAAAACATTGTGGGAAAAGGAGAAAATGCTGGTTACCAGCATTTTCTCTTTTTCCCACAATGTTTTCTAAAGGTTTCCTTCTGAGGTGCGTCAAAAGTAGGAATTGTGTGGTAATAGGTTAATAAGCAGGATGAGGGTTTAGTCCAAGCAGAGGATGGTGTAAATCCAAGATTAGACTGAATATCATGTGCAGTCTGATCTTAATCTCCGCCGTCAATGAAAGTTTGTCATGTTACTAATGGCGCCAAAAATGTAAGATTAGATCCTCACGGTGGCTGGTCGCCGGACTTCCAAAGCTGGGTGTAAACTATCAGCGGATTTTCCTCATATTGCTTCAGGAAAGATAGTGCAAAGCCAGAGTATGTGGTCCTAAAGTCAATGGAAGCGACGACCAGTTTCTTTTTCCACATCGTTTGTCTTACTTCAGCCCGTCGAATTCTGCTTTAGTATTCTAGAATAAACAACAAATGCAAGAGTAAACGACTGGATGAAAGGATTTATCCATCCATCGTCCAAATCACTGATCTATTCGTCTATCTATTAATCCTTCAATCCACCCAACCATCCAGCTGGCCAACCGTCCGTCCGTTCGCCTATCTTTCCGTCCGTCCATCCATCCATCTATCCATCCATCCACTGTACTCATGCATGGCTACGAGTTAATCGACCCAATCTGCTTATGATATAACAACTAAACCTAGAACCTCACATAATTAAGGGTACATCATAACGTGAAATATCAGAAGATATAATAAACTGAACAGTTTGTCACTTAAATTTCGCTATCATATCCTCTGAAGCTGTGTAAGGGAATCAATCATTTTCAATTTATTAAAAAAAAAAAAACAACGGTTGTTTCCCTTGATACGTTTCAACATTTTGTCACAAGTGGATTCTCATAATAATGAGCTGTTGCTGGCTTAACCCTTTACCAAACGATAGAATTTTAGACTGGTCCAAATTGAAAGCACTTGCAGACGACAAAATAAACGTTACTCAAATACAGAAATTTGTTTCTAACAGGTTAGGAAACATTGTGGGAAAAGGAGAAAATGCTGGTTACCAGCATTTTCTCCTTTTCCCACGATGTTTTCAAAAGGCTTTTATCTCAGGGTCGTAAAAACCATGGATTGTTTGGTAAAGGGTTAAACAGTCTCCTTACTACATTTGCTTTCATTCTTTTACTGACCCAAACATGTTA
This sequence comes from Tridacna crocea, assembly GCA_943736015.1. Classification (NCBI taxonomy): domain Eukaryota; kingdom Metazoa; phylum Mollusca; class Bivalvia; order Cardiida; family Cardiidae; genus Tridacna; species Tridacna crocea. The sequence goes on from OX031063.1 coordinate 29,831,496, forward strand.
TCCTACAGAGGTATCTGGTTTGAACCCTGACTCTACCAGGATGACATATCAATTTTTTACGACAAAGATATTTTGCCTGGACACATTACGGGACTTTCATTTTAGGATCTATAAAAAAAGTTCTGGTGGAGTTGAAAAAAAAAAAAATTGAGATAATCTGTCAGTTGTAAAGCAATTAACATGGACTTAAGAACAGAGTGTCCATTAGAACATTTTGAAATATACTCTCTCAAAAAAGAAACGCAACATCAGATTATCTTTTTGAAATATTGTACCAGATATTGACAATTTATGAGTGATTTATTGACAATATGTGACAAACTGTGATATTGCAAGGTAAAAGAACTCATGAACAAGAAGTGTGCCAATTTTTGCATTCCTGTGTAAATTATTTATATCATAAATTATGAAAATAATATATGAAGTAAATTTCCTATTTTCTGTATGTTGCGTTTCTTTTTTGAGAGAGTATATGTTCCGTAATATAAGTAGCTATAGCCATTACAAAGCCATGTTAGCCATAAATTCTCCAGAAGAATTGGAGAGCATATACATTCATATCGAACAGCACGTTCTATGCAGCTTAAAACAAATCTTCACAGTAGGTAGTGGCTAAAAATGTCGAAGAATCTCATTGTAAAAATGAAACTGGATACAGTCATGTAAACATTTTGTGGGGGTAAATGATAACTATAAGAGATCTACATGTCACTTTGTTGTGAAACCGAAAGTAGAGTGAGTCATAGATTAAAAAAAATACCGGAAATGGAAGAAAATAAGAAGATTAAGTTTAATTACAATTACATTTGATCATCATGACCGTAAAGAGACCCTGATAAGATGCTGTTACATTTACTTATGTGCTCACCACTATTGACTCAAGCGTTTCTTGATGTTAAATGGTTACACAAAAGAAGGGTTAAATCCCTTGTAAAACACATTTGTTGCAATGTTCATAATCTAAACAATGTCTGAAACAGAAATAACAATAAAAGAAGTGAAATAGTCACTTTAGATATTTACCTCTCTTCCGTCATAGATAGAGAATAAAGCCGTAATAGGGAGAGTGATTGTACTGGTAGTTTTGCTGATCACGTGACAGATAGTAGTTTTATCTTTTGCTAGGTGGCATTGTTCAAATACATACCTATCTGATTTTAGCATTCAGGGTACCAAACCGGACTACTTTTCAATTTGGCTCTCGATTCAACGAATTTTAAAACTTAAATATTTTGTTCAAAACAGCACTCCTTTGTAACATTTATCGAGCCATAGTTAGCTATGATATAACTTATGCACCAGTCAATAAGTAAACAGAGCTTTCACAGGCCTGAGAAATAGCCCCTGTATAAGACCAGACATTTCTTGTTGACAAATCTGTGAAAAAAAAAACGTACAGTAAACTTGGTAAAATCTATTGTAAGAACCGCATTTTAAGATCTGCAGTAAACAATGCTATCTAAAAAAAAAAATTCCCCGTTTGAAATATTTCATTTTCAACGAAATTTAAAGCGAATAACAGGGTTAATTTTTCCAAAGAAATATTGTTAATAGCCATTTTCTACATTGCTACATTTTTAGCGGCAGAGTTTTAGTTTACGCACCATGTATTGATATTTATCCTGCACAGGATATGCTGTCTGCGCATGTCATATTCTTCGAAGATTCTGACTTTCTCTTGGCAATTCAATATGAAATATTTTGTCGTTCCTAGATCACTTAACTTTCCCATAATAAACACGTTATCTCCCGCTAGATGGAATTCTACAAATACACATCTATCTAATTTGGGCTTCCTGGGTACACAACCGGACTACTTTTGTACGCGACAACCGTTATTTTGAATTTCAACTTGAATAAATGTTTACTCAGCAGTTTAGAAAAATCTTGAGCTAAAACAGGCCTGATTTTTATTCAAACGTATTGATAAAAGCCATTTTCTCAATTGCTACTTTACAGCGCGTATTACTACACCCCCCCCCTCCCAAATATTGGGGGAGTGATGCATCATGTAACACAGGTCGAATCTTCGAAGAATTTGATATGCGCAGACAATGATAATAAACATAGACGAAAAAGATACATGGATCATGTCCCGGAAGCTTCGAATATTAATCCACATCAAACTATTATTGAAAACACAGTAAAGAAAGGTAGCATGTAGCAGAAAGGTAGCAGACCATGTTTCTTTATGTAGTCACAGACTCAGGATAGTTCCACACAAAATGCAGACTTGCTCCCAGTTTCCACAAAAAATATCAACAAACTCTAGAAACACATTTAAGACATGTCCTTTTATTCTTTCTGATAAAACAGTGCCACAGAAGTGCTTTCCTTCAAATGTTCAAAGGGGATCACTTTTCAGTTCATAGTGGTGTGACACCTTACGCACCAAGGACAGCCATACGTTTTCCTGACACTTGTGATGTTATATACTGAGACAGTTCTCTGTGGAGTCTATTTTGGTCGATGTTTATGACCATAATTGAGCCATGCTTTGGCAAAAGGGGGTTTAGGGTTTAAGTCTTTACACAATTTTGGAGGCTCTATAAACTCCATTTGGCCTACAACACGCGAAAAGGGGCATTCGGACATTTGCATAAAGTGTTGTTTCGGATCAGCCTGCACAGTGCGCGCAGGCTGGTCCGAAACGAAACTTTCTGTTTTTATATAATTTTCTGTTATGTGCAAGTCTACAGTAGAAAAAAAAAAATCTAATGTAGTCGTAAAGTGCGGACTGCGCAGGCTGATCCGAGACGACAATTTTCGCAAATGTCCGAATGCGCCTTTTTGTGTGTTGCAAGCCAATTTGTATAGCAATTAACTGAGGCATGAAATGAACTGATCCTTTGCAATGGAGAAAAATGACAAATTGCAAAAGGTTTCGACCCATGTCCGTACTGCGCTGACTGAGCAGACTGACTAGGTCAATACAGATGCACGAAGCCCCCTTTTCATAAAGCATGACTCATATTAATTGTGTTTGGTTGGTACTCCTAAACAAAATAACCTGCTATCGTATGCCAAATAAATGCCCACATAACTATTACTAAATCAGAGTTTTTTCTCAGTTACCTACATATTTAATATTGTTTCTCAAGCCAACAGAAGCCTAAGTAGACGCGGGATTCTCTATCAGGGCAATTTTCACTCTCACCGCTTGTGTATAAACAGAGAGGGACAACTTTGTTGTGCACAACCTTGACTTTTCGTCTGCCGAAGTCACATTGGGAAACAATGCGACTGGAAAATGCAGTTAGACTTAAATCATACCATTTGATTTTCATAGAAATGATTGTGAAGATGACAATCTGTTAATCCAGGGTCGGCCCAAGTGTTAGTAATTTGGAAAAAATGAATTTCATAACCAGGTCAGAATTTGCCGGGTCGTTTTATCTATAGTTTACAATTTACCTCTATTTAAAGTTCATTTTCCTGCCAAAGACTGCTGCTTAGACTAATCACGCAAAAATTGATGGGTAATATTTGTTCTAGAATGTACATTGCATGAAGAATTCGATTAGTATTTATGGCAGAAAGCTGGTTAGCTTCCAAACTTGCAATGCCTACATCATTAAGACGATAGTGCCTTATTACTGATTTTTGGAGAGACCAAGCAATAGAAGCCAGAAAACCAAACACTTTGAACTGTATTGGCCTGCTGCACACAAAATTTGGGTCTATAAGCTCTAATAGACAAGTTCTGGATAAAAGCATTGCTAACAGTTGGTATGAAATTATTCTTCGGAGAAGAACGCTGCAAGAACAGCTAAAAACCAGCTTATATAACGACCCAGTTCCTGCTATCTCTGGTACCAAAACTGTGTACCATTTTTTGCATGAGCTCTTTTTTGTTAAAAACCGGAGTTCAGAATAGTCCTCATCATATCGAAATGCTATATTATCTTTGTTTATCATGGAAGAAGGTTCGGAAAAGGCTGTGTCCCACCAGATAAGTAACAACATTGCCCCCAGAAACAGGGGATTCGTCCGATTCTTGTTATCTAACACGGTAAATTCCGGTTGTGCTAAGAGTTTTGAAAAATACAAGGGTGAGCCTGCAGAGTCTCTCTCTCGCTCTGTCTGTCTGTCTCTCTCTCTCCGTCTGTCTCTCTCTATCTGTCTGTCTGTCTGTCTCTCTCTGCTCAATTTAAAGTAATGAATAATTTTCTCTCTCAGTGTAACCAGTAGGTTGATGGTCGTGTCTTTGAAACCAGAGTAGAGGCATTAGTATAGGTACTGCTGCCACGCTTCTAGTACCTCAAATCCAGAACATTATTCAAATCAATTCATGTTTCAATAACCAAAATACCATTCTGCGTTATTTGTATGTGTAAAATTCGATACATGAATGGCGTGGAATGAATATATAGAAAGTTATTCAAGCGCACAAAATTTCTAAACCCTCGGAAACAATGCAGAACCCTGGCCACACTCATCACAAATGCGCAAAACACGCTTTTAATTTGTTTATCTTAGTGTTCTGATACTTTAACCCTTTACTCCATAGATACTCATTTCTTTACAATGCTTATAGGAGCCTTGGAAAACATTGTGGCAAAAGGTGAAATTGCTCGTGACGAGCAATTTCACCTTTTGTCACAATGTTTTCTATGCTATTAAAAGTTGTCATTTATACATAAGGAACGGCTTCATCCTTCCTGTTATTAAGGGTCAATTAGAGATGCCATAGGAATGCCTTATGGGGTAAAGGGTTAAAAGGACTTGTATATCTGAATCTGATTTCTGTCGTTTCTTTTTCTTCTCTGCTTTACCCCGTTTTCAAATGGATTTTCGTCATGTCACCATTTCCTGCAAGTGCACCTATACATGTATATGAGCTCCTGTTATGCACAACCTTCATTTTCAGATGCCGCTGTAATGCAGAGAAATTACCCCCATTACAAAATGACCCACGGTCATTTCTCGACGTAGATGAATGACACATGGGTCATTTCTCTACGTTGAGAAATGACCCATGGGTCATTCCTCTACGTCGAGAAATGACCCGTGGGTCATTTTGTAATAGGGATCATTTCTCTGCATTACACTGCCAGCTGGATTTATTATCAAAAATATACAGTAGCATGCAACACGCTAACCCACGACGACACTTTACGGAAAGGTCCGAAAGTCTCTTTTCACGTGTTAAAGATCATATGTATCATTGAGAATAAAATGTATCCTGACGCAACAACTTTCATTGATCCTCTCAAAGACTGAAATTTCTTAATTTTCACTTACTGTTTTTAAAAGTTGTATACTGCCTGGAGAGTTACAAAAGTCGTAAGTGTCGTAACTCGTGAAGGGTTCTAAGAAAATGTTTGCAAATTAAGTTCATACTGCACAGAAAGCAGCACTCTGTTAACTCTTTACCCCATAAGGCATTTCTATGGTATCTCTAATTGACCCTAAATAACAGCAAGAATAAAGCCGTTTATTATGTCTATATGACACCTTTTATTAGCATAGAAAACATTGTGGCAAAAGGTAAATTTGCTCGTGACGAGCAATTTCACCTTTTGCCACAATGTTTTCAAAAGCCTCCTACAAGCAATGCGTAGAAATGAGTATCTATTGAGTAAAGGGTTAAAAGAAGGTTTAACGCAGAGGACCCATTATAGAAAACAGCTATTTCCACTATAATAATCCTATAAAATATGTTAAGATTAAGAATGAGTATTATTGTACTACTTTCACCGAGCCATTTTTCCCTTTTTGTCTTTTCTAGAATTATCATTTATAAATCTAAAACCACTATATTCTCGTTACAAAGTGAGATAATAATTAAACCCCTTTTCTGAAAACTAATAAAAGTATCAACAAATAATTTCAAGATACACATCAAAGGAATTTCTGGTTGGATAAAAATGTGCAGAAGTATTATATCTGTATAAATCTGTTTTTATCAACTGTCAAGAAATTTTATGCCATGCTGTGCTAGAAGTATTATGGGTCTACTACCTTAACTCTTTACCACACGACAAAATTTTAGACTGGTCCAAATTGAAAGCATTTGCAGACGACAAAATAAAGGTGACTGAAAAATTGAAATTTGTTCAGGGAAGGGTAGAAAACACTGTGGGAAAAGGAGAAAATGCTGGTTACCAGCATTTTCTCCTTTTCTCACAGTGTTTTCAACAGGCTTCTTTCTCAGGGGTGTCAAAAGTAGGGATTGTGTGGTAATAGGTTAAAGCATTACACCAAGCAATTCATTAAATAAGTAAAGATCCATAGAATCCAGTTTGTCAAATAACAAGTTGATCCATGAGGAATAATGTTCTTTTTGAAATTTTTACAAATAGCTACAAGTTTTGACCAAAGAAAGGCTGACATGAAAGATTGCTTTCTACACATACATTTAGTCCCTTTTTCAGAATGGCTTCCATTGGCTGGCAACATGCGAAAAGGGACATTCGGACATTTGCGTAAAGTGTCGTCTCGGATCAGCCTGCGCAGTCTGCGCAGGCTAATCCGAGACTAGACTATCCGTTTTTATGTAACTTTCTGCTTTGCACAAGTCTATTGTAGCACAAAATCTAATATAATCGTAAAGTGTCGTCTCGGATTAGCCTGTGCGCACTGCGCAGGCTGATCCGACACGACACTTTACGCAAACTGTCCGAATGCCCCTTTTCGCGTGTTGCATGCCAATTATAATTCGCGAGGTATTCAACTAACAAAAACTTCGACAATGTAATTGGTATTTTTGTCCATTTCACTTTTATTTTTACAGCGTCAAATATTTAAACTAGATCTAGACGACTGGAAATACAGTCCAGTAAAAGCTAGAATAGTAAACAAACAAACGGTGTCGAACAAAGATCAGACTGCAAAGAATGTGCAGTCTGATCTTTGATCTACACCGTTCGAAAAATCCCAATATTCACCGAAAGCGCTTAAACGGTCGATAAAAAAACACTCAAAAGATTAATGAAAATTGGGAAAGACCCGCAACATTTCGGATGAACAGTGAAATTACATTGATGCGTATTCGCTGCATACAACTTGACACTGATCCAGCATAATGATTTAGATGGAAGAACTTGCGTGAAATAACTTCAGTCTTACTCACGTATTTTGAACATTGGCCAGCGAGGTTTCTAGAGTCAACTAAACCTTCGCTGGCGTAGGAGGCGGTTTGTATATAACTGCCTTCAGTAATCAGGTATATGCAGAAGCAGAATTAAAAGTTTTACCTGCATTTTTTTGTTTTGGTTTGGAGATTATTTCGAAGAATTTCTTTGCGTGGAATTTCGGAGTGAATATTTTCATTGACTTACCTCAGACCCAGAAATAAATGAATTTTCAAATATTTATATATTCTACTACTAAGAACTAAATATCTTTCTTCAAGACTGAAGAAAAAATTAAACATCACTCAGTAACTTAATTCCAGAACTGTATAAATAACGACAGGGACTTTTCGGAAAACCTTTGTATCTTGGACATTTAGGCAAAAAGGGAATTTATTAAAGAAAAAAATGGTTGCCATAGGAATTGATCTGGGCACGACTTTCTCGTGTGTTGGGGTATTTCAGCATGGAAAAGTAGAGATTATAGCCAATGACCAAGGAAACCGAACCACGCCAAGTTATGTGGCTTTCAACGACACAGAGCGTCTTATTGGTGAGTTTCTGTTTTTTTTTTTAGAACAATCTTTGTATCTCTAGCCCGAACAGGACTGAAATACTGTTTGGAAGTGTAGAACACTGATAAAAGAAAACTCTGACATTTAAGAAAAAGGCTAAATGTATTTCTAACAAATAATTGATTGATTCAAATAAGATTTATGTAGCTTTCAACTTACTTTCAGTTTTATCTCGGCGGTAGCTCGCTTATTAATACTCGTACCTAGGCTGCTAAGCACTTAGTGTAACTCAAATCCCTTTTGCGGACAATATAGATCAAGATCAAACTGCACAGAACGTGCAGTCTGATCTTTGCTTTACACTGGCCGATTAGGAGATATTTTTCCAAAGACAGAATTTAAAACAGAAACATTTGAGTTCTTACTGCCTGAGTTGAAAGTTTCATTTACCTTATTAAGCAGCCTATATGGGTCAATGTGTATGTAGGTCCGAAGTTTCACCAATACTAGGTACAGGTTCTGAAGTGTCTTGCCAAAGGAAATTCTCACGAAAAACTCAGTTACTCAAGTGACGACTGAACACAGGGTCCTACGGATGGCGAGGCCGTCACAACTGAGCCATCCGGGACCCATTTCTGAGGACCATATAGGCTACTCACGTTGTAGGACCTGGGCCCGTATTAACCAACCATTCGTGAAAATATTCTTAGTATTATTCTCCAATGTTTTCTAAATTTGTAAGTAACACAACTTCTGATTGGCTAAACCGAATGGTTTAGCCAATTAGAAGTTGTGTAACTTACAAATGAAGGAAATTTTGGAGAAAAAGACAAAGAACGTTTTTAAGAATGGTTGGTGAATACGGACCCAGACAGGCCACATACATGTAGTATTCCCATAAACTAAAAAAGACTGTATACATGTATTGAAGCCAGCTGTCGCCGTGGTTATAATTGAAATGGTGAAAAACTGTGTCGGAAATCAAGATTCAAAGAAAGCATGTCAGCCATGCTCTGTGAAAAAGGGGCTTACAACATCAGCGAAAGGTTGTGACTCCGGTCAGCCTGCGCGGACTGCATGCGCAGGCTGACCGGAGTCGAAACTTTTCGTTTCCTATGGTCAATATTTTTGTCGAAACTTTCGTTTCCTATTGGTCAATATTTTTTCTTTTTTGGCACATCAAAGGACCAGTCTACCTCATGATTAAGTTATTTTTGAGACAAAAGTGGATTTAAAGGATCAAAAAAAAAATGAAGCAATTTCTTGCATCATGACAGTGCATTGAACCTTCTTTTAACACGAGCCTGGATCTAGTATGTTTCTACTCGTATGATTAGAATATTGTCTTACTGTAATACTGACATCGTCTTAAGCCTTAGACTGATTAGCGCAACTCACTAACCTTTTGCAGACAGTGTAGATTCAAGATCAGACTGCACAGAACGTGCAGTCTGATCTTGAATCTACACTGTCCGATAAGGACATATTTTTTCCTCTAAACAAATACAAAATAGCAAAATTTGGATTTTTACTTTCGGTTTCAAAGTTTTACTTTGCTTTTTTAGCAGGATAAAGGTTTATATTTATGGCAACGCCCGGACCGTCAACATAGGACATGAACAGTTATAAATCAAAGGTCGGCTTAGCCGTCTTTTGACTGAGTGTCCCATATGTATTGTTTTCGTGTTTTTACCTCGGGGAAATACTTTGCACTTTTTGTATCATTTTATATAATCTACATGTTTTTCACAGTGTTAATTGTATGAATTATTAGTATGGTGTATTTGTTTTAAAAAACAACAACACTATTTCAAGGCGAAAATTTTGTCAATCTCTAGACATTTTTTAAAACAGCGTAGGAGAAGGAAAAATTGTCCTCGACAAGGGATTTCCCATTACCCAACAACATTTCCACTAATAATGAGCTATCATAACATAAATCAATGTTGTTAATCCATATTTAACTCTTTACCACACGAGAAAATTTTAGACTGGTCCAAATTGAAAGCATTTGCAGACGACAAAATAAAGGTGACTGAAAAATTGAAATTTGTTCAGGGAAGGGTAGAAAACACTGTGGGAAAAGGAGAAAATGCTGGTTACCAGCATTTTCTCCTTTTCCCACAGTGTTTTCAAAAGGCTTCTTTCTCAGGGGCGTCAAAAGTAGGGATTGTGTGGTAATGAGTTAACAGGGATCTTTACGCTATACAGTCAGTCTGCATATTTTTTTTTTACAGGAAGTAATGTATTCAACCCGTTTTGAAACTCATTAAGAAAGCATGTCTGTGCAACTAGCGCCTATTTACATTCAACAGACTTTGGTAAAAGGAAGTTGCATATATCTTCGTGACGCTTTATGCCAAGCAAGTCTTCTCATTATAATCATGGATCAATAAAATCCATTTTGCCTATCAACCGACCGAATAATATGGAAAACTATTCCTTTGACTTGAATGACCAAAAGCAAAATGCTTCGACCCAGTCTAGCCGCGTTGTGGACATGGGTCCATGTCTTGCTTGGTATCTAGCATCACTTAGGTACATGAAATCCCCCTCTCCCGAAACATGGCTCACTAATGAATGATTCTATGAGATGTGAAAACAAACAATGGCTATTTTGGCTGCTGATTTTGACGTTAATTTGACAAAAAGCATAATAGCCCTTTAGCTGCTAGGAGTGACGCAAGTACCTTTTGCGGACAGTGTAGATCAAGATCAGACTGCACAGAATGTGCAGTCTGATCTTGGATCTACACCGTCCGATAAGGAGATATCTTTCCCAAATGAAAACTTTTGGAAGTGCAAAACTTTCGCTTTTTATCATCGTCTCGGAAAGTTTATTTCACTTATTTACCAGGATAAGGGTTGGCCATGTAAATTATCATGTTCCGAATCATAACATATGTTGATATTCTTACAGGGGACGCTGCCAAAAACCAAGTGGCCATGAACCCGAGTAACTCAGTTTTCGATGCCAAAAGGCTGATAGGACGCAAGTTCGATGACCAAACGGTGCAGAAGGATATAAAGAACTGGCCTTTCAAGGTCATCAATAAAGCGTCAAAGCCATTCATCCAAGTGGAATACAAGGGAGAAACTAAAACCTTCTCACCTGAAGAAATAAGTTCTATGGTACTTACTAAAATGAAGGAAACAGCGGAAGCTTATCTTGGTAAAAAGGTCAAGGACGCTGTGATAACGGTACCCGCTTACTTTAACGATTCTCAAAGGCAAGCTACAAAAGATGCGGGAACCATCGCCGGGATAAATGTGCTGCGAATTATCAATGAACCCACTGCTGCAGCTTTAGCATACGGACTGGACAAAAATCTCTCCGGGGAAAAGAACGTTTTGATCTATGATTTAGGGGGAGGAACTTTCGACGTGTCTATTCTAACCATAGACGAGGGTTCAATGTTCGAGGTCAAATCCACTGCCGGAGATACCCATCTAGGAGGTGAAGATTTCGACAACCGAATGGTCGATCACTTTATTTCAGAGTTCAAGAGGAAGCATCATAAAGATCTTAGCAAGAATGCCAGAGCTATTCGACGTCTAAGAACTGCATGTGAAAGGGCCAAGAGAACACTGTCTAGCAGTACAGAAGCAAGCGTTGAAATTGATTCCCTTTTCGAGGGTATAGATTTCTATACCAAAATAAGCAGAGCCCGCTTTGAAGAATTGTGCTCTGATCTATTCCGGGGCACTCTCGAACCGGTAGAACGCGCATTACGAGATGCTAAGATTGATAAAGGCAAGATTGATGACATCGTCCTTGTTGGTGGTTCAACGAGAATTCCTAAAATACAGAAATTATTACAGGATTTTATGAATGGCAAAGAACTGAATAAATCCATCAACCCAGATGAAGCAGTCGCCTATGGTGCTGCTATCCAAGCAGCTGTTCTCACCGGAGATTCAAGTGAGGCGATTAAAGATGTTTTACTGGTAGATGTTGCTCCTCTATCGCTTGGAATTGAGACGGCTGGGGGAGTGATGACAAACCTTATCGATAGAAACACGAGAATTCCGGCGAAAACGTCAAAAACCTTCACAACTTATTCTGATAACCAGCCAGCTGTGACTATACAAGTATATGAGGGCGAAAGAGCGCTCACTAAAGACAATAACTTGCTTGGGAGATTTGAATTGACTGGAATACCGCCAGCACCTCGTGGTGTACCTCAAATTGAAGTCACCTTCGACATTGACGCAAATGGAATTTTAAATGTGTCAGCTGAGGATAAAAGCACAGGACGTACGAACAAAATTACTATTACCAATGACAAAGGTCGACTATCCAAAGCTGATATCGATAAGATGGTAAATGATGCAGAAAAATACAAAGAAGAAGATGACAAGCAAAGGCAGAGAGTTCAAGCAAGGAACCAGCTGGAGAATTACATATTTTCTCTAAAACAAGCAGCAAACGAGGCCGGGGACAAATTGTCGCAGTCCGATAAAGATGAAGTCACATCAAAATGCGACGCCGCTTTATCATGGCTTGATGCAAACTCGCTCGCGGAGAAAGATGAGTTCGATCACAAACAGAAAGAGTTACAACAAGCATGTTCGCCAATCATGACTAAACTCCATTCAGGTGGAAGCCAGTCAGCATCAGACGGTCCGAAAGTGGAAGAGGTTGACTAAACCGACAAGAAAAGTAAAACAAACATTTAGTTGTCAAGAGATTCATTTGAATTGAGTGTCACTTTTAAATCTGCGCTGTGCTTCTTGTGTGTTTTAGCATGATCATTTAAACTACATAATCTTCATAAACTGTTTGATAGGTCAACGCTTGCACCAGTATAAGTGCCCTTATCTTTATGGGTGGAATTTTATAAAAAAAAATGGGGTTGTCGAAAAGGAGTTTTTTTTTATCCATCTATTACAAAGCCGTCTGGTTGTCTTATAGGCCTACACTGAAGTTCGTACATGTCTAACCTAAAAGTCATCTGCATGGAGTGGCCAGTAACTCGCGATTTAAGTAGTGCGTTTTTCAACATTTAATTTCACAGCATTATGGAATAAATGAATACCAGCAATCTCTGTAGAGAAAAAAGCGTCTGACAACTTGGAAAACGGCATATCTAATTCAAAACAAGTCTTGAAGTCCCTAGCATCATGAACTTGAAAACAGTTTTGTAAATTCAACCTGAGCGGAAAGCTTTCCACATGAATATGGCAGCTATGCTTTTTTTTCAAATCATTTCCAAGCTTTATGTGAACTTCCGTTGCAAGATAAGCTTAGCATTTTTAAAGGGATTACGTTATTGCAATGCTTATTTTGTTTTAAATCATTGTCTGTTTGAATAAATTTAATTACGTTTCACTTTGTTCTCTGTCTTGATGTGATGTGATGTTAGGATAGTCGGAAGGAAGAACTGCCGTAAAGATAAACGGGTGGGCCAGCGGACGGGGCATACAAATTGGGTTATATTTTTCAAAATTATCATAAGTTGCCACATGGGTATGTCAGTAAAGCCCTTTACCACACAATCACACCTTTTAATGATCCTGAGAAAGAAGCATTATGAAAAAATCGCGGGAAAAAGAGAAAATGCTGGTAATCAGTATTTTCTCCTTTTCCAACAAAGTTTTCTATCCTTTCCAAAACAACCTTCATTTTCTAGGTAATATTCATTTTGTCATCTGCAAATGCTTTCAATTTGGAATAGGTTAAAATTTCCTCATTTGGTAAAGGGATAGGCAAGCTTTGCATACAAGTTGGTAACCATGATAAGAGAGTGTCTTCTGGTGAATGGTGTCAAAGAATGAGATTTTGACCTCTATAATTGGCTTGCAACACGCGAAAAGGGGCATTCAGACATTTGCTTAAAGTGTTGTCTCGGATCAGCCTGCCCAATCCGCGCAGGCTGATCCGAAACGACACTTTCCGTTTTCATGTAATTTCCTGTACTGCGCAGGTCTACTGTGGCACAAAATCTAATGTAGTCGTAAAGTGTCGCCTCGGACTAGCCTGCGAGGACTGCGCAGGTTGATCCGAGACGACACCTTACCCAACTGTTCGAATGCAACTTTTCGTTTGTTGCAGGGCATATGGCTTTGAGCTGAACATGTCGGCCTATTGGAAGGTTACAAGGCTATATGAATGCATAAATAGCCAGTTGTCGGCACATACAAGCATATAGAAATTTTCATGACTGCGGTCGTAAATTTCGGAATGAGAAATTCAGGATTGTACATGTATACAGTGCCACGGAACGTACAAGTCAGAAAAGGCTAAAACTTCCTTGCTCACAAACATTAACCCTGATACTGCTAAATAAATTAAATAAAACTTTTAAGCTGATAGTATTAACCCAACTGATGCTATTTCAAAGCTATTTTGGTTAATATATATATATCTCCTTGTTGGACATTGTAGACTCAAGATTAGACTGGAAGTTCTGCGAAGTCTGGTCTTGATCTAAACTGTCCGTTAAAGGTCAAAGAGTCGCGCTTAGCAGCCTAAGGGTTAATCGATAATCACATATATTGTGCTTTCAATCTAGACCAGTCTATAAATTTGTCGTTTGGTAAAAAGTTAACTCGGTAAATAAGCCAATCAGGATTTAAGCAAAATAAGAGACGTGTTTTCGTGAAACCGGGCCCAGATTGTACCAACCAGAATCACAGCATACCCCTTCTCGAGGTTAGAACTAAGCTGTGCAAAAGAAAATGCAGCATTCATTACTTGTTACGGAAATAGCCGAGTTATGCATGTATTTACGAACATCTTATTTCTGACGTCACAGACATTATATCTTAGTTACGTCGCGACGTTGACGATACGACGTTAATGACAGCCCCTTTGAAGGAAATAGCAAACTTCATATTTGATGTAACTTCTTAAAATAACAAAGCTGACATGAAAGAAAACGCCGAAAGGTTTAGATCAAAATTACGGAAGCGATCAAAACGGACGACAGATGAAAACGATGGAAGATCGTCTGTATTGAGCAGTAACAGCTATATAGGGCCAGAAAACCCGCTAGCACCAAAGACCAACGATCTTCCAGACGATAGTGATCGTTGTATGACAATATATGAATATAGGCTGTCAAAACAAGAATCATTTATGCGTCTGAGGGATCTGAAAACTCCCTTAGACCCGATCATACGAGCGGATAACGGTTCAAAGCCCATTCAGCGCGAGCATGAGGTTGGCACACCATCCTGCAAGAGGACCGACCACGAGAAGAAGTCGAGACACGGATTAGTCCTGCCGGATATTGGATTGACTGCTTTCTTATGCAGTGATAAACGGTAAGTAGAGTTAAACTTTGATTCAAAGTATTGGACTATATGCAAATGCCTTAATCTTTTTTCATTAAACTTGAACCAGACTATGATAATTAGTCTTGTCCGAATTGAGAAGAAGTGCGGACGACATCTTAGATGTAGCCAAAATGGTAAGATTTTCTTTAAGAAGATTAGAAATCGAAATCACAGTGATGAAAGGAGAAAATGCTGCGTGCCAGCATTTTCTCACAGTACCTGTGTGATAAGCCTAAAATTAGCCGATATGGTTATGTACGATATCCGAGAAATATCTTCGGTGTACTTCCAAAACCTCGTAACTACAGCTTGTAACAAGCTGTAGTTACGAGGTTTTGGAAGTACACTGACGATATAAAGCCTTATCCTGCAAAATAAATTAATTTTAAGTCCCAAGCTGATAGTAACACCCCAAATCTTGCTGTTTCAAAATGATCCTTTGGGGAAAACAATAACTCCGTATAGAACAGTGTAGATTCAGATCAGACTACACAGAACGTGCAGTCTGATCTGAATCTACACTGTTCGCAAAAGACCTTTGAGTTTCGTTTGGCAGCTTAAGGCTTAAAGGTGGCCCTTCAGATTTTGGGACGAAAATGCAAAAAAAATCATCCTTATACTGCCATAGCCTTTTAATTTGCGTTCATAAAAACCCAGTAGTCGAAAAACCATCCGATAACACGAGAAATTTGAGATTTATTACGGACCAGGTTGACACCAACGGGAGACACGTTCTATTTTTAGATTATCAATTCTCTCGTTTAAATACAGGAAAACACAGACAAAGTTTCAAACATCCGTCCGAAGAATACATTATGGAAATTAATTATTACATGTTTGTTATGTAATGGAATTTCAGCGTTATTAGTCACGTGCCAGTCACTTGACATTCCCACAATGCTTTATTGATTTTTGGCGCGAAATCTATAAATAGCTTAAGAGGCTACGTAGCCTTTTAAGGGAATACCATCAAAAAAAAATCTTTTTTGTAATTTCATGATTCTTAATAATGGATGATTTGTATTGTTTTTTCATGTAAATTTCAATGATATATAATTTTTTTTTAATTTGGTGTGATGTGAAAATTCTAAATACCCACCTTTAATACATATTTCTCGTCTAGTTTAAATACATGTAGTAAACAGTTCTTTACATCCAGAAGATACGAGCCCATGCAAACCTTGGTACAGCGGATTGATAAAGATCACTGAGATCAAAATGATTAATTTTTTTCCCATCCCCAGACATTGTCACGATTTATATTTGGTGAAAATACAGCCAGTGGCTTGTGGAATGTATATTGTAGGAGCACTGGTACAGTTACTGTATGGATTGGTGCACTGTCCCCTTAATACAATAGAGCATCAGATAAAAGGGGGTGATGGTTTTCTAAATGCATTATTTCTCTTCGAAACCCTATGTTGTCGGCACTCATAAGAATCATCTCATTGAGACGATTCTAATGAGTACCCACTTCATAGGATTTCGTGGAGAACAATTAATATTTTCAATTTTGAAATCCAAACCACTCCCTCCATCTGGAACTCTGATGAAATATACGATAAGGTTGAAAATAGCATCATGTATATAAACTGTCCCAAACTCTTTAATATTCATGTAAACTGTCCCAAACTCTTTAATATTCATGTAAACTGTCCCAAACTCTTTAATATTCATGCGAACTGTCCCAAACTCTTTAATATTCATGCGAACCGTCCCAAACTCCTTAATATTCTGTACATGCGTCTCAACCAATGATGCTATACTTCGGGTTAATTTTTATATCAAAATTTAGAATGGTTTATGAAACGGCTTAGACTGGTTGGTTATCTTCCTCTGTACAGCTCAAGTGTTTAAGTTCAAATATGACTTGCAACATACTAAGCGGGGCGTTCGGACATTTGCGTAAAGTGTCGACTCGGATCAGCCTGCGCAGTCTGCGCAGGCTAATCCGAGTTGGCACTTTACGACTACATTAGGTTTTGTACAACAGTAGACTTGCGAAAAAACGGAAAATTTCATAAACAACGGAAAGTGTCGTTTTGGGACAGCCTGCGCGGACTGTGCGGGGTGATCCGAAACGATACTTTACGCCAATGTCCGAATGTCCCATTTTGCGTGTTGCAGGCCATATTTGGGCCATGCTCTGTGAAAAGGGGCTTAATACATCTGCAAAATGTATCAGCTCAGGTCAGCCTATAGAGTTCACGCAGGCTGACTTTGGGAGAAATATTTTGCTATTGGTCAATTTTCTGCATGTCAAAGGAGCGGTATATCTCATGATTAATTCGGTTCTTAAACAAACTCGCATCGTATGATGACTTTCTTGGTATCATGTATTGCGGAGATACATTAAGTCCCCTTTTGCCAGAGCATGGCTCAATAATGCATACACAACGGGGGTCAGGTTAGCTATAACCCCAGAAATTGTTCGACAGTCATTGCATCTTCGCGAGCCAAGTTTACGATCACTAAGTGGATCTTACCTTGGCTGATTGAGCCAGATTTCGAGATTCCTGCGATGCGCCCTCTATTGGATGCTGGTTATTATCCCCCTTTACATCATATTTCTAAAAGCAAATGAAATATCGTTTTATAAACCGCTTACGAATACACATGAAACGATAAGCAGACATCCACGTGGGTTTCCATGTTTTACCTTCTATTCGACAGGTAGAGACCTTGTTCTATTTTTATCAAAGATGAAATGCTACGAGCGATTTCATTCGTTGCAGCTAGAGCTGGCTGCATCCAATGAAAAAGCGTATCGGGTGATCATAAAAATCAAGCTCGATCCGCCAAGGGTAGAGAAGCGTAGTGAATCGTCGGCCTTGGCTTGCGAAGATGCAGTCATTGTGAACTCTTTTAGCGCCAAATTTGCTTCTTTCGAAGACTTAAAAAACAACCTACCGTAAATAAAGATGATCTAATTTTCTTTAAAACTTGATTAACAAGCCAACAGGATAAATCCAACATCAGACAGCACTTTCTGTGTAGTTTGATCTTGGTCTAAGCCGTGTGCAAAGCCCGTGTTTTCGCCAAAGGTACCGAAAAGGTTAAAGAAACATATTACAAACATGGTATGAACGGTTTTGACATCACTGGCGAAAAGGGGCATTGGGACAATAGCGTAAAGTGTCGTCTCGGATTAGCCTGCGCTGTCCGCGCAGGCTCATCCGAAACGACACTTTCCGCTATTATATATTTTTCAGTTTTGCGCAAGTCTACTGTAATACAAAATTTAATGTAGTCGTAAAGTGTCGTCTATGCAGGCTAATCCGAGACAACACTTTACACAAATGTTCGAATTCCCATTTTCGCGTGTTGCAGGGCATATTACGTCGAATTCCAGACACGCCAATCAATTATTCAAAGACTGATGATATTTAGGTCATACCGACTAAATTATTCAAAAAGCTAATGCTAAATCTTTTACAGAGCTATTGAGATCAAAGAGGCATTGGAACAGCCTGATTTTCAGTTCATAAGACACACAAGGAGTGGAATAGCGTACAACTACATGTATGGTCCGCCATCCAGAAAACCCCGACGTTTGCCGAAAATCGTGTCAGATGGGGCCATTGGATGTAAGCGGAAAAACGACGAAAACAAAGTTGACCGAACGTCTTCGGCAAAACGAGTTCACAAGCAGAAAATGAAAGTAAATGGTATGTAGTGAAAGTTGACATTAACCTTGCCAAATATATATCGCAAAATATGTATTTTCGCATTAAATGAGAAGTTTATCACACACATCGTTCACGGAGTTAGAGATTATGAAATAAGATCAGGCTCCTGTATATATCCCGAGATACACTGAATGTCGCTTAAAACAGCATAATTGTGAAGAAATGGAGAACTACCTTAAGCATTATAAATTCATTTTCTTCTTTACTCATTACCAGACGATCAAGTTTGGACATTTCCAAATTAAAATCATTTGCAGACGACCTATCGTCTTACAGGAGCTGTTAGGTAATGCATTGCTGATACTGAAAGAAATCTGAAAATTTTCATGCATGTAACAAACACTGGCTCCTTTAAATTTGTTCTGAAGCATTACGTAACTCGTGTACGCATATATACGCAGGTACACCACTTCACGACTTACCAAAAAATCACAACAACCCTGAAGAAGAAGGCTTATGACAAGATGACAAGATTGTGGGAAAAGGAGAAAATGCTGGTTACCAGCATTTTCTCCTTTTCTCCACGATGCTTTCAAAAGGCTTTTCCCAGGGGTTGTTAAAAAAGAGAGATTGTGTGTTTGTGATCTTTTCTATGTCTCAGTCTGGGTTAGACACTTGTACCTCTTGCTTGTGATGTAAATCCCTCAAATCTATATAGCAGTGTAGAATGATATTCACCAAACAACCTTGATTAACCCTTTACTCCATAGATACTCATTTCTACGCATTGCTTGCAGGAGTCTTTGGAAAACATTGTGGCAAAAGATGAAATTGCTCGTGACGAGCAATTTCACCTTTTGTCACAATGTTTTCTATGCTATCAAAAGGTGTCATATACAGATAAGAAAGCTTCATCCTTGCTTTTATTTAGGGTCAATTAAAGATACCATAGAAATGCCTTATGGTGTAAAGGGTTAAACAAAAAAATGCCACCTGATTAGCTGTGATAGAATATCTCAGGAAATCGGATGGTTTGTCTTGTCATTAGGAATTCGAATAATGATCAGCAGAACGGTTGGTGAATACAAACCCGTTTGCAATGTTATTTTATGAATTAAGCACAGCAAAGGTCAGTAATGCAAATATCTTATTTCAATAGGAGAAGAGCTAACTGATCAATTGCGATCGAGCGCCCAGCAAAGTCGTCTTGAGCGAGAGCAGAAAAACCTTGAAAAAGCAAAATGCCAGCTACAGATGCAGGAGGACAGGGCTTCACGTCTAGGACGTGCGTCTAGGGCAACACATGCGCAATCTTTGATCGATGATAATGCAGCCAGAATCCGAGAAGTGAGGGCGAAGCAAGATGAGATCCGTGAGAAAGAGCACGTCAAAAATATGGAGCGGATCATGAAAAACATGAAGCGTCAATGAATATATTATCCTTCTTTAATGAATTTTACTTGTTTTAAAAAAAAGTCGTAGTATTTACATTGTTCTTAACTGGAGTGTTTTACTCTCTGTTTCCGTCTTTATGTAAAGGACTTTTACGCCGTTTTTATTTATCTTTGATGCGTTTCATGTGTCTCTTTCTTATCAGTCAATAAATTTCCTTGTGCATTTAAATGCTGGATATAAGTCTATTGCTTATTACACATTAGATTTCTTTTTATCAAGTTAATCGATATTTACTTGGAGACTTCCCTGTCATTACTTATTGAAGACAGTTGACGTTTTATGTGTCCCACATTTTCCTCTCAAGAAGCATCCAGTGTCTAGTTACTGGTTTATCAGAACACTAACTATCAAGTTTTGTTGGTTTTACTACACATACGTTTAGACCTTGTTACGGGAGACCACTCCTTCTTGCATGGCATACTCCCGATTTAAATACAATACCTGGCTACTGCGTCAGAGAGATATCTCTTTGGCTCAGTGGTTAGGGTATTGGCTTTGCGTCCGGGAGTTCGGAGTTCGAATCCCGCTCCGATCCTTATTTCTGCCATGCATTTATTCATTTGTTTCTTTGTTACGGACTTTGTTCGTAAGATGGGGGCTCGTCCGGGATTGGCCATTGAGCCATTAATCCCATTTGTTGTCCAAAATTGGACTTCCTGCCTAATAAGGCTTTGAGTCATCAATAAATGATGACTTTAAGAGGGGGTGTGTTACGGGAGACCACTCCTTCTTGCATGGCATACTCCCGATTTAAATACAATACCTGGCTACTGCGTCAGAGAGATATCTCTTTGGCTCAGTGGTTAGGGTATTGGCTATGCGTCCGGGAGTTCGGAGTTCGAATCCCGCTCCGATCCTTATTTCTGCCATGCATTTATTCATTTGTTTCTTTGTTACGGACTTTGTTCGTAAGAACCTCCATGTCTATATTACATGTTAAAAACAAATGGCTTTTTATGTGTTCGACATTTTCCGCTACAGGAAAATGCAGTTTTTAGACAAATTTACTAACAAAACATGTATGGATCAACAACCTTTGTTCTGCTGTTTCTGAGATTGTAATCCGCCCTGGCAAAATGGCAAGGGGTTTAAATTTGATATGAAAAATTCAAATACTCTGTGTAGTACAGGTTTTTTTTTTATGTTTATTCATTCTTTAAGTAATTCTGCGACCAGGTTCAAAAATAGCGATGCTTTTTCCCCATCCGCTTCAAGCAAAAATCGTTCCCTTAAAACATTTTGTTCCTTATTAAATACTGATGGAACAAATCGTTCTGACATGTACTTGAAACTTCTTTCAATCACGTTTCTCACGAGGTCGCAATTCACATCTGTACTTTTCTCTGGCTTGGTAGCAAATATTGCTGGCCCGTAAGTGGAACACTTTGAGACAGGTTCATCTTCTCGACGTTTATTGTCGGCAGTCATGTCTTCCTTATACACACGTGTTTCCCCTGATTCGAGAATCTTTTCTTCAATCAAACTAAGAAATGCCATCTTCAGTATATATGAAGGCACCATCTCTTCCACCCTATCATGTAAAGTAAATGTATCCCCTGTCACGTCGGGGTGCTCCACTATATAGCGCTTTTTGGCATTCACGGTATTGATATCACCGAAGTCAACCATCGGTAGTATGTCAGACGATAGTAGAGACTTGCATAAAATGTATGCATTTCTCAGTTCTGGGTGCAGCTTCCGGAAAATTGCAGTTTCCACAAGAGCTAGCGAACATCGCCATTCGTCTTCATAGAATTCAGAAACAACTTTCGGCACAACCATAGCAGGTATCTGTCTTAAGTCATCGGTGAAGATCGGGGAATTTCTATCTACCTTTGAAGGCCACTCCCCAAGGGTAAGGGCTGGAACCAGATCGATATCAATGGTCATATCTTTATACTTGCTTCCCGACCACGCATACGTCAATGACGGAGAAACAGTTACTTCAAGGGGAATAAGTCTGTGGTCCTTTGGAAAATGTTCGCCAAAGACAGCTTGTTCGACCAGTTTGCTAAATACATGGTTCATTTGAGGGCACATTATCCCTGTCGACTCTCTACATAGTCGGAATTTATCGGAATCAATATCATCTTTAATTGATACTCTGGTGTAGCCTGTCAGTGAAATATCCCTATCATATTCCTTAACTGCATGTACTCCATCTTCTGCGTCATAAGTATATGTCTCGTCGTCAGAGTCGTTGCCGTCTTTCCACGTGTTTTCTAATGAATAACAGTACTTAGTTATGTTTTCTTCTTCTACAAACTCAAAGTTGCAATGCTTGCTGAATGTTTCCAAACTAAACATATAATCGAATTCGTCCGGAAATTTTGACTTTGTTCCTTCAGACGAACTACCTGCATGCAAAACAACACACTTGAACCGGTCATCCAGATCACCTATACGTTTTGCCAAATATTGCATATGCTCTTCAATGATACAATGTATCTCCTGTGCTTCGGTGTCTTGGAGTCCATTTCCAAGTGTTGGGTGACCTAAAATATTTTGGTAATATTCTGAGAGGCTCACCATTGACCTTTTCCATTTTCCTTCTTGAAGAACTGAATTTATCTTTTCTAAAGAAAAGCACATATTTGCGTAACTCGATAAACTTGTAATCCCCGCGACTTTTCCTTCTAACAATGAAGTAACCTCTTCGTCCCAAAATGTTCTGGCAATCTGGGCAGGTGTTATCCCATTTATATCTCTCGCACCAACATCAGCAGAATTCTCCAAAAGATATTTTACAATATCGGCATCATTTGCAAATGCTGCAGCATGGAGTGCTGTACTTCCAGCTTTATCTGATTTATTCACGTTAGCACCGTGTTCGATCAGTTCTTTAACAATGTCTTTTAACCTTCTGTAACATGCTAGATGCAAAGCAGTGACTCCGCATTTGTCTCCATGATCTACAAATGCACCAAGTTTTAAAAGGTAATTTGCAGTTGTGGTATGTTTAAGATTAATGGTATGTTGTAGGGGGCTTCTTCCCCAATCATCATCGGCATTTAAATCAGCACCATGGGAGGCTAATAAATTGACTATTCCCTCTGTGTTTTGTGTGTCAGTTACATAATGCAATATTGATCTACCATGAAAATCTCTGCTTTTAATATCAGCTCCATGTTTAAGGAGATTTCCTGCAACGTTGAGGTTCATTGCTTGCACAGCGAGCATAAGAGGTGTTCTTCCTCTGATATCTTTCAGATTCGCAGTCCCCGGCTTTTTGCAGAGTAATTTTAAAAAGTCTTCATTAAGTTCACTGTTACTGACTGCAGTGTGGATAGGATAATGTCCCTCACAGTCTCTCACTCCAAGATCACACCCTTTCGAAAGTAAGAGGGTTAGAATTTCTGAACTTGGGTTTTCTGCGTTACAGTGGTGGTGTAAGGGTGTTCTTCCGCTCAAATCGATGTCACTTACGTTTGATCCGGCGTCAATAAGTTTGTGCACGATATCATAGTTTGGACGATAATCTTCAAGGGCACAATGAAGTGGTGTCAAGCCCTCCTCTGATTTTGCATTGACGTCAGCAGAGTGTTCTAAGAGAACATCGACTAATTCTTGGTTTGCCCTCCGCACAGCTACATGTAGTGGTGTTTTTCCAGCCACACCGGTGGCGTTAACATTTCCTCCGGCCCGTATCAATAAAACAGCAACTGAAGCATCATTGGCAACATGGAGAGGAGTCCTGTCAGAACAAGCTCTCTGATCTGCTCCTCTTTCAAGTAATACTTCAACAACTTGAGGATGACCGGAAAGACTTGCGACATACAACGGTGTTTTACCATTCTCATCTTCAACATTTACGTCTTTTTCCACCGCCAAATACGTCATTATCGCTTCGATATCACCATTTTTAGCCGCGATGTGTAACGGCGGATCAGAGTCGCTTTGGCTAGTAATTGTTTGAAATAACCTTTTCAGGCCCTCACCGAAAGATGTGCTCCTCATTTCTACAGTCTTTATAGTATGCATGTTTATCTCCAATGTATTTCACAAAAGAATTTCCACATAATTTGCCGAAAGAGCCAACAGTTTGTGCAGATATATAACACGATTTTATTTTGCATTCTACCTGTTCATTCTATTCAACCCTTTACCAAATGATACACTGTTTCAATAAAACCCCTTATACAGAAAACTTTTGAAAACCAGTATTTTCTCCTCTCTCACAATGATTTCTACCCTGTCAAGAATAAATCTCATATTATGAGTTATTTTGTTGTCTACAAATGCTTTAAGTTTGGACAGCTCTATTTTTCCCATTTGATAAAGAGTTAAGTCAAGTTTACGCCGCATTTATTGGAATATTACTGTATACTTAAACGGCTCTAATTTTTGTATGCACCATGATCATATTTCTTTTTTGTTAACGATTGAATTGCATTATTATGCTATATACACGTTTTCCTTGCACATGTTTACCCACGACAATTATTGTATATCCCTTTACCAAACAATCCCTGATTTTAACGCCCCTGAGGAAGTGTCATTCTGAAAACATTGTTGGAAAAGGAGAAAATGCTGGTAACCAGCATTTTCTCCTTTTCCCACAATGTTTTCTGCCCTTCCAAAATCAAGTTTCCATTTTTATTTTTAAGTCACGTTTATTCTGTCTTCAGCAACTTCTTTCAATTTGGACAAGTCTAGAATGTTGTCGTGTGGTAAAGAGTTACAAGAATTAAGGTTTAGTAACGTATGTGTGTTGAGTTTGTTTTTGCCAGTTCTTCCAGTACAATTCATATGAGCCATGCTGTGGCAAAATGGGGCTTAATGCATCTAATTGATGCATGATACCGGTCAGGACTTTACATAAAAATGTACCTTTAACTCTTTATCAAAACAACAAAATTTAAGACAGGTCCACATTGAAAGAACTTGCCGACGACAAAATAAATGTCAAAACTCAAAAGTTGAAATTTGTTTCCAGCAGGGTAGAAAACATTGTGGTAAAAGGAGTAAAAGGAGAAAATGCTGGTTACCAGCATTTTCTCCTTTTCCCACAATGTTTTCAGAAGCCTTCTTATCCTGGATTGTAAAAACCAGGGATTGTTTGGTAAAGGGTTAAAACTTATTTTGTTTAACAACCGACTAAATTATGAGGTAGACTGGTTCTTTGATATGCAGAAAAAAATATCAGAAAGAAAAAGTTTCATGGCAGGCTGTACATGACGATTTATGTCAGCCCGCACGGCCTGAGCTGCCTTGCATGGATCGATACTTTTCAGATGCATTCCCCTTCCCCCGCCCCCCCCCCCTTTCCGCTTTTATCGCAGTGCATGGCTAATGCACATGTGCACAGTAACGGTGCTTTGAATTTTTTTTGTTGTCTCTCATGAAATTTACGATATATACAGGGTGTCCCAGAATATATGTCCCAGTTTCAAAGCCATGGCACCCTTTTGTCCAAAACCCGACTGAATCCTGAAGTACGGTGGTCCTGGACATGCAGAAAATTGACCAGTGGAAAAAAAAATTTCCTTAAGCCTGCAGGCTTCACTGGGTCGATAGTTTTTTTCGCGGATGCATTGACCCATTACGATACAGTCCTTACTTTTGATGACCCTGAGAAAGAAGCCTTCAGAAAACATTGTGGGAAAAGGAGAAAATGCTGGTAACCAGCATTTTCTCCTTTTACCGCAATGTTTTCTACCGTTCATAAAACAAATTTCAAATTTTCATTCACTTTTATTTTGTCGTCTGCAAATTCTTTAGTTTTGGGCAAGCCTAAAATATTGTCGTTTGCATGTAAGCCCTCTTTTCACCGAGCATGGCTGTTTCGATAGTAATTATCGGCATTTCCATGTAGTTTGGATTAATAGGGCACCCCGCCCCTTTAAAGGGAAACAATGATACAAATCCTCGCGATAAAATAACTACAAGTTATACACCTTGTAATGGGGGTTGGCGTGGTGTAAATATTGTGGAACCCATAAGGCAACTAACAGACGATATCGGGGAGACTGTAGTATTACGCGCTATAAAGTAGCAATGTAGAAAATAGCTTTTATCAATACGTTTGAGGAGAAATGATATCTGCTTTAGCAACAGATTTCTCTAAACTGCTGATCATAGCTGAGTGAATTGCACGAGGTATCGTTTTATCAAGTAAACGTTTAATTTTAGTTTGAAATTCAAGGTAACGGTTGTCGCGTAGGAAATTTGTTCGGTTCTGTACCCAGGATGCCCAAATTAGATAGATGTGTATTTATAGAATGCCATCTAGCGGGAGATAATGGAGTCGATAACTTTCGCATTCGTGTTAAGCCCCCTTTTTTAAAGCTTGGCTCATATTAATTCTAAAATAACTTTGTTTGAGAACTGAAGGCCTGACAAATTTTAAAGGTGCAATAGTGCATATGACAGGTTCACTGGAAGGTTTGTGGGGTGGTATACTGGCTGGCTGGCTGGCTGGCTGGATGGATGGATGGACGGATGGATGGATGATCTACCAAACAGTCAACAAATCGATCGGTATCTTAATCAATCGATAATTTGAAGAACTGAATTGCTGTCTTTTTTTGTGACCCATCACGCAAAAAGGGACCATTGGTGAATTCCGTACATCAATTAGATGAAAACAGATCAACGATAGTGCAGGTTGGTTTAAGTTGATTATTCAAAAATGATTGTATAACAAGGTACAATGCCCAGTTTTCGCATATGACACTTTTCGCAGTTCCCA
The DNA here is from genome assembly GCA_943736015.1 of Tridacna crocea. Lineage (NCBI taxonomy): Eukaryota > Metazoa > Mollusca > Bivalvia > Cardiida > Cardiidae > Tridacna > Tridacna crocea. The sequence continues at coordinate 29,858,143 of OX031063.1, forward strand.
TGCAGGAAGTCCTTTTTTGCGTGAAGGATCACAATTTTAGATCTGCACTCTTCACTAAGAACAGAAGGAGTCGCAATTGGCAGGATATTAGTTAATAAGATGGAAATTGCAACGTTTTTTTTTTTTTCGCAACTGTTCGGACAATGATATTCTGCAAGCAGTTTGATGTGACATAAAGACCGATTTCCACTCTTAGGTTATATACATGTAAATATTTAATGGCGTAATTATCCTGAATTAGACTTGCTATTTTTAGATAAGACCTTGAATTTTCTTACCCCTTCACCACAGGACAAAATTTTACAGTTTTCCATGGAGAAAACGCTCAAGACAACAAATTTATTTGGGATTAAATGATAGAACCTATTTTCTACAGGATAGAAATCATTGTAGGCAAAGATGAAAATGCCGGCGACCAGCATTTTCTCCATTACCCAAAATGTGTCCTAAAGCGTTCATCTTTTGGGTCTTATTTTGGATATGTCCAAATTGAAAGCAGTTGCAGACAACAAATACAAGTTGGCCAAAATGCCATAATTTTTCTTTGATACAGCAGAAAACGTTTCGGGAAAATGAGAAAATGCTGGCTACCAGCATTTTCTCCTTTTCCCACAATGTTTTATCCCAGGGCTCGTGAAAACCAGGGATTGTTTGGTAAAAGGTTAAACTACAACATTATTTGGTGAAGGTAATAGAAATAAAGTGCAGTTCTCAACGATATATTTTTTAAAATCGCGAAGAGAGATAGAGAGAGAGAGTCAACACCAATCAACTACTGTAAATTAGTTGTTAAATAATGGGGGAAGCAAAAAAACACTAGAATATTATGTGATAGGGAAGGGGATAGAAAAACAGATAAAGTTGCACACAATTCCGAGTTATAATATTGCTGACACAGAAACCTTCTAAACATTTTCGGAAAAGGAGGAAATACTGGTATCCACTATTTTCTCTTTTTCTCCGCAAAGTCGCTTTTTACTCTTTCTAATTATAAATTCTATCATTTGTGTTACGACCATATGGCCGGTGTAATGCAGAGAAATGACCCTCCCCTACAAAATGACCCGGATCATTATTCTGTGTAGAGAAATTACCCTCGAAGTCATTTCACTACGTTGAGAGAAATGATCCGGGTCATTATTCGACGTAGAGAAATGAACCTCTACGTCGAGAAATATCCCATGGATCATTCCTCTACGTCGACAAATGACCCATGGGTCATTTTGCAGGGGAGGGTAATTTCTCTGCATTACATCGGCTGCAAATGCAGTCCGCACAGGCTTACATTAATTTTGTCCAGGATTTTTGCAAGTCCCAGGACCATTCTGCCTCATAATTAAGTCGCTTAGTAGAAAAAATAGATTTTATGCTTCCTCAAAATGTAATGACATGCAAAAATATTTTTCACACTGAGTTAAAAGTAGAGTAAGAATCTCTTATCCCTAAACCTGATCCCATTGCCGATCAAACTATCTCCATCATCACGATCACATGAATTCCCTGAAAGGGCCATTTTACCGAAAGATCTTCGCAGAAGACAGAGTTACAATCTCAGAGTGTGGCTTGATCGCAGCGGGCCGCAAGAAATCGGGGGCTGAACGAGAGTCTTTCTTTGGTCTTCCGTGGTCGAACAAGGTTGAGAAAAGGTCTTCCCGAAGTGAAAAAAGATCGTAGCTCGGTTTTTTGACATGTCAAAAAAAACAGGCTGCGACCTGTGCAACCTGGAAAATCACAGATAGAATGTCGAAAGATCGTGCAAGGCCAAAGAAAGGTCGTATTGGTCGAGGGACAATCGAGGCTAGATCGGAGATTGCGAGGCTGAATCTTCCGGAGAGAGAACTGATTGCGCGAATCCAGATAAGTCCAGACTGTAGAGAAAAAAAACGTGTTGCACTGACTGGAGTGATAGCAAGATTCTACTCAAAAAGCATAATCTAGGCCCGGACTGCAGCAGAAGAACCACAAATGCGGACTGCAGTGAAATCACCATAAACGGAAACTGTAGTGAAAACACCATCAACATGAACCATAGTGAAAGCACTATCTATGCGAAATAAAATGCAAACTGCAGCTAAAGCACGATCAAGACAAACTGTAGAGAAATCATCATAAACGCGAACTGTACAGAAAGCAACTTGAACGCGAACTTTAGAGAGAGCACCATCAAAGCGAACTGCAGAGAAAGAACCATGAACACGAACTTAAGAGAAAGTCCCCAAAGTCACAAACTTTAGAGAAAGCACCATGAACGCGAACTTTAGAGAAAGCACCATCAACACAAACAGCAGAGAAAGAACCATGAACGCGAACTTAAGAGAAAGTCCCCAAAGTCACAAACTTTAGAGAAAGCACCATGAACGCGAACTTTAGAGAAAGCACCATCAACACAAACAGCAGAGAAAGAACCATGAACGCGAACTTAAGAGAAAGTCCCCAAAGTCACAAACTTTAGAGAAAGCACCATGAACGCGAACTTTAGAGAAAGCACCATCAACACAAACAGCAGAGAAAGAACCATGAACGCGAACTTAAGAGAAAGCCCCCATAGTCACAAACTTTAGAGAAAGCACCATGAACGCGAACTTTAGAGAAAGCACCATCAACACAAAGAGCAGAGAAAGAACCATGAACGCGAACTTAAGAGAAAGCCCCCATAGTCACAAACTTTAGAGAAAGCACCATCAACGCGAACTGTAGCGAAAGTACCATCAACACAAAACTGTAGAGAAGGCACCATTAACGTGAACAGTAGAGAAACCCCCATAAACCCGAACTGAGGAGAAAGGACAATAAACACGAACTGCACGCAGGCATAATAAACGTGCAACTTAGTGACAGCACCATAAATGTGGATTGCAATGAAGGCACAATATACGCAAACTGAAGAGAAAACACCATAAACGTGAACTGCAACGAAAGCACCATAAACACAAACTGCACCATAAAGGTGGACCGCAGCGGCAACACCATAAACGCGAACTGAAAAGAAAGCACCATAAATGCGAACAGCAGCAACAGCACCCTTTAACGCGGACTACAGCGACAGCACCATGAACGCGAACTGCATTGAAGGCACCATAAACACAAACTGCAACAAAGGCCCCATTAACGCAAACTGCATCGAAGACACCATAAAACGCGAACTGCAATGAAGGCACCATATATGCAGGCTGTAGTGACACCACCCTGAACGCGAACTGCATTGAAGGCACCATATATACGGACTGCACTGACATTACCATAAACGCTAACTGCATCAAAGGCACCACATACTGCATCGAAGGCACCATAAACACAAATTGCATCAAAGGCACCATATATGCGGAATGCAGTGACACCACCATAAACGCGAACTTCATTGAAAGAACATATATGCGGACTGCAGTGACATCGCCATAAACGCTAACTGCATCGAAGGCACAACATACTGCATTGAAGGCACCATAAAGCGAACTGCATCAAAGGCACCATATATGCGGATTGCAGTGACACCACCATAAACGTGAACTGCATCGAAGGCACCATATATGCGAACTGTAGTGACATCACCATAAACCCGAACTGCATCGAAGGTACCAGTGATATCACCATAAACGCGAACTGCATTGAAGGCACCATATACGCGGACTGCAGCGACAGCACCAAATATGCGGACTGTAGCGAGAGCACCATGATCACAGACTGTACAGAAAGCACCTCAAGAGAGCACTCCTCGCAGGCTGACCTGAATCAAAACGTTTTTTTGTTGGTAAATTTTCTTAATGTTTAAGAACCACTCGACCACATAATTCAGTCAGTATTTAGACAAAATGGACCCATATTGTGCAACGACTTGCTTGACGTTATGCATAACGAAGATACACCAAACGTCAAAATTGTTGGACTGGTCCAAATTGAAAGCATTTGCAGATGACAAAATAAATGTGACTAAAACGTTAAGATTTTCTATGGGAAGGTTAGAAAACATTGTGGGAAAAGAAGAAAATGCTGGTTACCAGCATTTTCTCCTTTTCCCACAATGTTTTCAAAAGCCTTCTTTCCAAAGGTCGTCAAAAGTCGTCATCGTGTTTTAAGGGTTAAAGATGCACCCTCACTCGTTTTCAACCAGTTGTTATAACCTATGTCATCTTTATTTTATAAAACTATAATCGTACTTGCACCTTCATGCCAAATGTTGCCCCTGACGGTTGCTAGGTGGAACAGATAACAACTGTTAGAAACTGATTCATTTCATTCTCATAGGGCCATCAAAGGAAGCACCGTTGTTGTTTCCGGTTTGAGATCAGAGGTAAATCCCACGATTTTCTCTATTCCATATACCATATTTATCAATCATTTATCGATTTTTACACAGCTGACTATTATTTGAACCATTCTACAAAGTATCTAGTTTTAACGGTCTTTTTTTCTGTGTGGCAGTTTAGATGTATCTTTTAAGCTCTTTTCCCAGATCTCTTTTAAGCTCTTTCCCAAAAATCTACGCTCATTGGAAGCTGCTTAAAAGCGCCTTCTAGTAGGAATGTATATAAAAGTTTCAAACATACAGACATGTAAGTTAAAAAAATTGTCATTACATAAGGTGAACTATGCTTGCTAAGATCAATGTCTACCATTGCACCATTTTTTTCTCAAGGCGGTAGAAGTACGCTAAGGTCCTACACGACGATTAAATGGGTTGAATTACCAACAAATAACAGATGGAATGTCAAAATAACCCAAGCGAATTACTTTTTTTTCTTCGTCTTTCACTTTGTTCCCCTTTCAGTCAACACTTGCAAACATGATGATTACCCGTGCCCGGTCAGGTGCCAAAAACAAAGTGATCTGCGGACGGTATAGATCCAAGATCAGACTGCACAAAACGTGCACAAAACGTGCAGTCTGATCTTAGATCTATACCATCCGCCTGTTTTCTCACGTATATAATTATTTTGAAAGATTTTTTTTTCTGAGTTTAAAGTGAACTGTTTATTCAGCTGAGGAATGGGCTAGGGTCTATATATAACTGTTGCTGAAAGATGTAGATAACTCGTAACCCTTTCCCAAACGGCAATTTTGGACCAGACCAAATTGAAAGCATTTTGCCGGTGACAAATTAACAGTTGCTAAAAAGATGATTTTTCTATATGACAGGGTAGAAAACATTGTGAGAAAAGGAGAAAATGCTGTTTACCAGCATTTTCTCCTTTTCCCACAATGTTTTCAAAAGGCTTCTATTCCTGACCCGTAAAAACCAGGGATTGTTTAACCAAACGACAAAATTTGTCGTCCACATGTCCAATTTGAAAGCCCCTACAGACGACAAAATATCTATCGAAATGCCTATGGGATTTATATCAGATAATCTAGCAAAACATTGTGGGAAACAGAAAAGTGCTTGTTACCGGCATTTTCTCTTTCTCCCACAATGTTTCCAGAAGGCCTCTTTCTCGGGTCCATAAAACTGGAGATTGTGTGGTTATGGGATAATCTATATTTAGTTATTTATATAAAAATTATAACCAGACGACCTAATTTTAGACTAGTGAACTTGTGAAATATAAATTAGTAAAACGTTAACGGCGCGTACAAAGAATGTGGCACAAATGCTTTTAGGACAGAAAATGTTGCAGGAAAATAAGAAAAAGTCGCAGTTTAGATCAAAATCAGACTTCAAAGGATATGTATTCTGATCTTTTTATCTACAAAATCCGATATAAAGAGTGTTTGTATTTCAGTGCGAAAATAAAATGTAAACAATCTCTGAAATGCTAGTATTTTGATATTCATGGTTGGTTGAGAATTATCAATATATACTAGGACGAAAAAGAAACGCAGGGTACCATAAGAGATATTGAACAAGCTTTGAGTCTCCATATGCAATCAGTCACTACTTTATTTCCACTGAGGAGGAGTTACTGTCAATAAGAAGCCATTTTCTCATTTCTGTTTGGCCACACTGAAATGAAATTTCCTCAAAATATTCAAAAGTGATCAGTGGTAAACCATGATAAAATCATAATTTAGAATTCTCAATCAAGTTATACACCTCTAAACTACCTTGAAAGGTTACCCGTCGTTTCTTTTTCGTCCTAGTATAGTTAACAATAAAAATGGTTCACCTGTTACCAAACAATCTCTAGTGATAGTGAAGAAGGTTTGTCAAAACTTTTGAGAATAGAAAAAATGCCGGTGACCTGCAATTTTTTTTTTCTTTTCCTACAATTTGTTCCGCTCCTTCAAAGACAACAGTTACATATGTTAAGCAAAATTTGTCTTGTAGTCTTGAAATGTTTTTAATTCGTGCTAGCTTTAAATCTTGTCGTTTAGTAAAGATTTATTCCCTTACCACAGAATTCCGAGTTTTAAAGACCCTAAGGAAAAAGCTGTTTGAAAACCTTGCAGGTAACCAGCATTTTCTCCTTTTCCCGCAAGGTTTTCAAGACTTCCACAGATAATCAGCGTCTTTTTATTCGCACATAATTTGTCGTCTGCAACTTCTTCAGTCTGAAGAAGTGTGAAATTTTGTCGTTTGGTAAAGAGTTAAGAAGAGGCTCCATTCGCCCTGCGAGGGACCGAGCTACACTTGACAAATCGATACAAGCTATATAGTGCCGCTCTATTTGATTCGCCGCTTACATATTATGCTTTGTTGACGGAGCGGTAATTTATCTTGGTAGTTGAACAACACATATACACACGGGGCAAACTATATTTCTCATTTAAACTCGAAATTTTAGTGACAAAATCGTCATCAAGTTGTAACAGCCGATCGCTACTAAATTCGGAATCATTGTCATAACGGAGTTTTTCCAAGCCAGCATTACTGAGGTAAGGATTGTTCCTCTATTTTTGTTTGCTTTGTAAACCTATTTATTTCAGGTGGAAAATGACATGCAACACACTATATAGCCTATATATGTGACCTCAGTCCACCTGAGCAGAGTAGACTATAATAATAAGACTTGCAACACGCGAAAAGGAGTATTCGGACATTTACGTAAAATGTCGTCTCGGATCAGCCTGCGCAGTCCGCGCAGGCTAATCCGAGACGGCACTGTACGACTACATTACAGTTTCTGCTACAGTAGACTTGTGCAAAACAGAAAATTACATAAAAACGAAAAGTATCATTTTGGATTAGCCTACGCTGACTGTACATGCTGATCCGAAACGACACTTTACGCAGATGTCAGAATGCCCTTTTTCGCGTGTTACAAGCCATATAGGACCTGTAACACTTCTACAATATGGTTTGCAAAAGGGGCATTCTGACATTTGCGTAAAGCGTCGTCTCGGATCAGCCAGCGCAGTTCGTGCAGGCTTACCGAAATGGCACTTTTCGTTTTCATGTAATTTTCTGTTCTTGTACAAGTCTACTGTAGCACAAAATCCAATGTAGTTGTAAAATGCAGTCTTGGATAAGATTACGCGGACTGCACAGGCTGATCCGAGACGACACTTTACGCAAATGTCCGAGTGTTCCTTTTGCAAACCATAGTGTAGAAGCAGAATTCTTGTATTTTAAAGGCTCGCAAGAGGCCTCCGTTCCTCGCTGAATAAGGCGATAGATTCGTTGTCAATTGGTTCAAATCCCCGTTGACATTAATTTTCTAGCTATCTGTGGGTACCCTACCAAAAGGCACTGTAAAGCCAATTCCCATCTAACTTTTCGTGAATGCTTTCGATATGACTGAATCTGACATTTGCTCGAATGATATGTATAGATAGTTTGACAATACATGAATCAAAACATCGGCCCCGCCTCGCAGCTCAGTCTGTAGCGTACAGGGACTGTATGCCAGGGATCCAAGATCTCTCCGAGGATTGGTAATAGTCATTACATGGTCTTGAGCGAAGCACTGGTAAAAGAAAATCCTGTGAAAACACGGATAGGTGCACTGGCTGCCGAGATGAACTTGTCATATTGTATGATACGCATTTAACACCAATACGACAAAATGAAACCTAGCATTTTTCTCAAGTTTTCAGCCCAGCTTCTTTTCAAAGAAAGCAGCCACCTAACATTTTTCTGAATTACTTTCTAACTCTATAAAACCAGCGATCTGATTGGGTGATACGTTCTGTATCAGCCGATCCGATGGAAGGGAATGATTTGCGCCTAAAAGTCATATTAGGATAATTCCCCCCCCCCCCTTGACAACTGTCCCTGCAAATTCCCCACGGGAAAATCCCCCCCTCCGAGACAATTATCCCCCTAAAGGCAAGTTGTCGGGGGGGGGGCAGTTGTCCTAGGGGGTAATTTCCTTGGGGAGATTGTTAGGGGGATGGGGGGGGGTAGTTGTCCAGGGGGTAATTGTCTGGGGGCAGTTGTCCAGGGGTTAATAGTCCAGGTGGTAATTGTCTCTGGGGATTATTGTCTTGGGGGGGGGGGGGCAATTTTCCCGGGGGAATTTGCAAGGGGATTTGTCCGGGGGCATTTGTCTGGGTGGGGCATTGTCCTAGAGTCCCTAAAAATGTCCTTATTAGTTCGCGAAAAACTATATCATGGAAATATTTTTAACCTTGTTTGCGACCTTGAGCGTTGGTGTTAACGACCTGTTCAGGCCAAGTTTAGACTACATAAAATGTGTTGTTCAGTCCTTATCTATACATTGTCGGATTGTCCGAAATATTATCATATACACTGACAATTAGTCCTGAAAAGGTAGTATGTTCAGGTCTGTACTATTCTTATACAGTAATTTCTGTCTGTTTAGTTTAACCCTTTACCACAGATTCCCAACTTTTAACTCATTACCGAACGACAAAATTTTAAAATTGTCCAAACCGAAAGCATTTTGCATACAACAAAATAAAAGTGACTGAAAATTTGAAATTTTGTTTTGTGAAGGGTAGAAAACATTGTGGGCAAAGGAGAAAATGCTGGTGTGTGATAATGGGTTAAGGACCCTGATGAAGGAGACCAGGGTTTTCTCCTTTTCCCACAGCGTTTTTTTTTTCTCTCTCTCTCTCTCTCTTTCAAGGAAAATTTCCACCAGTATATAGTCACATGTGATTGACTGATGCTCTCTATTCATAATGGTCAATTTTTATTTGGTAATTTGTTCAAACTAATTATTTTACATTAGAAATGAAATTATTATTTCGGGGCAATATAGATCCAAGATCAGATTTTTATGCACTCTTATCTTGATCTCCACTGTGCTGTAGAACGTTCCCTTAAAGAAAATTACTAGCAGGAAATGATTTTTCCCAGAAAAACACCCACATTGTCTCTGGAATAACGCAAGCGGTCTTTGTACTCAGCGAAGCACGATTTGTGAGTTACGATGCTAATGAAGTCATTTAATAAAAGTACAGCCGTTCTGCTGTACAAATGGCAGAAACAATGACGAAAGAATTACATATACATAAACACAAAGAATACCTAGTATAATCAGCCCTTTTATGCTTAAAAACTAACAAAAATCTTTCCAGCTTATTGTAAAAAAACCCCTAAATATTTCTATTGCAAATGTATTTTTTGGAGGAAAAATATGTCCCTAACGGACAGTGTAGATCCAAGATCAGACTGCACGTTCTGTGCAGTCTGATCTTGATCTACACTGTCCGCAAAAGGTCAGCAAGTCTCGCTTAGCAGCATAATGGTTAATCTTCGTCGTTCTAAATACGGTAAATGAAACTTTCCAGCCGATAGAGGAACACCCCCCCCTCAAAGAAAATGCTGTTTCAAGCTTCATTTGTTTTTTTATTGAGAAAAAATATCTCCTTATCGATAGTTTTGATCTGAGATCAGACGGAACGTTCTGTGTGGCTCTGATCTTGATATACAGAGTCCGCAAAGGTCAATGAATGGCGCCTAGCAGCCTACAGGTTAACTCTTTACCAGACGACAAAATTATAGACTTATGCTAATTGAAAGCATTTGCAGACGACAATTTCGTAGTGGCTCAAATGACGCAATTTTTATTTGATATGGCAGAAATACTTGTGGGAAAAGGGGACAGTGCTGGTTACCCTCCTTTTCCCACAATGTTTTCAAAGGGCTTCTTCCTCCGGGTCGTTTAAAATAGTTATTGTGTGGTAGAAGGAAAAATTCTTAACCATAGGACAAGATTTTAGACCGGTCGAAATTGAAAACCGTCTGATCCTTAATCTATGCTATCTGCTACCTCTGCTACTTTAAACTCTTTACCAAACGACAAAATTTTGGACTGATCCAAATTGAAAGCACTTGCAGACGACAAAATAAACGTAACTCAAAAAGTGAAATTTGTTTCCAGCAGCGTAGAAAACATTGTGGGAAAAAATGAAAATGCTGGTTACCAGCAATGTTTCCTTTTCCCACAATGTTTTCAAAAGGGTCCTTTCTCAAGGTCGTAAAAACTAGGATTTGTTTGGTAAATGGTTAAGCTCGACGAAAACAATTTACCCTTTCGGTGGAAACCTACTTTTAGACAATGAAAAATAAAAAAACTCAAACTTTTTTAGCATGGAGCGCAACAGATAACCTCTTTCTAAGTGACTGCGTTTCAAAGCGTGGCCTACAACTATTATAATTATAGATGGGGGCAATATTTGGACCGTTTTTAAACTTTGGAGATTGTGGGATAGTTTTCGGATAAATTGCAATAGCTTTTTATGCAAAAATATATTCTAGCATCGACGATCGTATAAAATTCAACCTACTTTATTTTGAAAAGGGTCACATTACCCTACCCTAGGTCCGTATTTACCCATCATACTTTGGAATGTTATTAGTCTTATTGTTCTTCAAAAAATTCCTAAAATTTGAAAGTAACACAATATCTGATTGGCTGAACCAAATGGTTATATTATCGATCGGGGTACCAGGCTTGGTTGTACAGCAACAATAGATATTGTCGCCACAAGATCACATGACCTACCCAGATATTGGATTAAGGGCTGTGTCTAAAATGACTAAAAAATCTATCCGAGTTCACCAACCATTTTTAAGAATATTCGTGAACCAGTTGTAGGTTTTGAAAGTATCACAGATTCTTATTGGCTAAACCATTTATAGCTGACTGTAAAATGTAGTTCTTGGCTTTCTTTTAAGGCAAGAACATAGTAAGCAACCAAAACTGATGACGTAACAAACAATATTGATGCCGTCATGGAAGACGAAGATTATGTGTGTACTCTGGACGAAAAAAGCCTAGAAAAGGCTTACAAAGATCTGAATGAGAACCCGAAAGATAGACTTGCCTCTGTTAAAGCACTTCGGGCCTGGATTAAACAAGAATCTAGCTGGCTGACATCTCCTACAGGTAAGGAGAATTGTTTTTTAAAGGAAAACAGTGTCGTTAGGTTGCCTTTTAACCCTTTAACACACTACATCGACTTTTGACGACCCTGAAAAAGAAGCCTTTTGAAACATTGTGGGAAAAGGAGAAAATGCTGGTAACCAGCATTTTCTCCTTTTCCCACAATGTTTCCTACCCTATCAATAAATAATTGCACCATTTGAGCCACACTGAAATTGTGGTCTGCAAACGTTTTCAATTTGGACAAGGCTAAAATGTCGTCTAGTAAAGAGGTAAAGTCATATTAAAAGACAACAAGTGAAAGTAGGTATAGTAAACCTATTTGATGACACCGAAGGAAAAAAAAAAGGTAAAATGACACAGTATTTAAAGGACAAACAAATATGAAGACCTTATACGAGCAAGTGTCATCTTTCCTAATGATCAAGCCATCATTACAAACGCACATGGGTTTGTTTCACACTGTAGAAAGAGGAAGGTAGATCTAGTTTGTTTGTTTGTTTGTTTTTTGGAGTTTAATGCCATTTTAATAACTTTATGTGGTATGACGGCGACCAGTGCACCTTAGCGAGGTATCGAGCCTCAGATCAGGTCACGAGTCAGATACGCTTACCACTATGCTATCCGGGGCTGCCAAAATGACAATAAAACACGCCAAGACGATATACGAGGTGAAAATTGTCATGCAAGCTAAATTTGGTTTAGGGCAAAAGCCAAGGTGTTGTTTTTCATGACATTTTATTCTACAGGAAGAATCCAATTTCATCTTACATCGCTGGTGCGTAGCCAGAAGTATAGTGTAGACTGTAGTATTCTAAAGTTTCTCTCTTTTTATTCTTCTGTCTCTTTCTCTTTCTTTCTGCAGTCCTTTTTTCCCATTTAACAAAATAGAGACAAGCACAAGTTTGTCAATTTTTCATACAATGTAACTCAAAATCAGATTGCTTTTACCCGCAGAATAGATTAAGATCAGACAGCAGAGAGTTAGATCTACCCAGACTACGTTTTTTTTTCTTTGCAAAAGCAGCTAAAGTATTAAGTGTCGCCGAAAAAAAAAATGAAATTGAAGTACAGAGATGTAACACTGATAATCAGTAGAGTTGTAATCTCTAACAGCCTTATAACAATAATAGATTATTCTAAACTTCAAGCCTTGCCGTCTGATTGGGTGAGACTAAACATAGCATGGCCCGACCTAGACACCATATTTCTACGCTTTATTTTAACCCTTTGACTGCTTATCATGGCCCACTGATCTTTTGCGGACAGCGTAGATCAAGATCAGACTGCACAGAACGTGCAGTCTGATCTTGGATCTACGCTGTCCGATCTGGAGATGTTTTTCCCCGAAACATACCTTTGAAATAACAGTTTTGGGTTTTTACTATCGAATTGAAAATTTCATTTTAGTTACTTAGCAGGAGAAGAGTTAACATTTGATAGTTTATGTTTATATCGCAGTCAAAATTACGCCTTTATAATTCATAGCTCTTTCCTCTACAATAGCACGGATAGAATTTCAGTCCAAAATACTACCTTTGTAGAAATGGGGTATAAACAGAGATACCCTTACAATAACGTCACATACCCGGTGATTACTGCACCGTGGAGTAAAAATATGTGAGCCCCTCTTTGACAAAAAGGTTTCTATTGAATCTCCAAAATGCGAGCCAGTCACCGAACATCGAACAAGTCATCACGGTATTATGGATCAATGAAATCCAGTATGTCTGACAACGGACGAAATCTTATGGTAGAATAGTCCTTTGACAAGCACAATTTTTTTAATTAACAAAAATGGTATCGAACCGTGTCATTCGTTTTCATTCACATTTAATGATCCTGAGGTCCTGCATGGCTCACTGGTAAAGTGTAGGGCTCCTGACTTTGAGGCCCTGGGTTGGAGTCTAACTGGAACCCGCCGGGGCTTTCGTGAGAGTAAGACAAATCAGCGCCCTAACCTAATACTGGTGGAACCCAGCACATATACATAAATATGTGAAGTGTTGCCGTGATATGACTGAAATAAAGTTGAAAGCAGTATAAGACACCATTCAAGCAATATTTCATTTAACCCTTTACGAAACAAAACCCTGGTTTTTACGACCCTGAGATAGAAGTCTTTTGAAAACAATGTGGGAAAAGGAGAAAATGCTGGTAATCAGCATTTTCTCCTTTTCCCACATTGTTTTCTACCCTGCTGGAAACAACTTTCAATGTTTGAGGTACGTTTCTTTCAAGTCGGACCAGTCTAAAATTTTGTCGTTTTGTAAAGGGTTAAATGAACCTGATAATGTTTTACAATTCAAATGATCCTGATAATCCTTGTTACAATCAATTGCATGTACTCAATTTCCCACAGCGTTTCAAGTTCAAAAGCTCTCAATGCCAAGGCTATTAAATAGCATACGATTGAGGAAAAGGACCTATTAGGTAATATAAAAGTGACTACTATTTTTAGTATAAAATGCTGTCCGCAAAAGCCTCCCCCCCCCCCCACCAAAAAAAAAAGCCCCGCAAAAGCCCCTTTGTTTTTGCCTATGAGTTAGATTATACCCAAAGAAAATTAATTTTTGCCTTTTTCTCGGGATGTTACACCAGCCTCTGTAAAAGCTGTATTCTTTCTGTTGCAGATACGAAGTTTCTGCTGGCTTTTCTAAGAATAAGCAAGCTCAGTCAGCTGACTGCGAGAGAGCGGCTTGTCAATTTCCTGGCGTCCTTCAATGACTCGGTCAGTTACTTGACGGGATTTGACCCTGCAGATCCGAAATTTCTACAGATATTACGATCAAGGTAATGTTCGTATTGTTCCAAACGAGTCAGCCGTTTCTTGAATGACAGTTCAAACAAACAGACAGATAGAAAGAAAGACAGACAGACAATCACAAAGAGACACATACCGACACACAGACAGACAGACACGAACAGACACACAGACAGGAATATATCATGTTTTATTACCTACTGGTATGGTGGTTTCATTACTATGTATTCTAACAATTTACTTAAGGAATGAAGAGAATTTTATTTTCCTTCATGGAGGTATGAAAAAAAAATTAATCATGATTAGGTTTTCTTTTTCATACTTCCATGAAAAAAAAATATAATTCTTCTCATCCCTTATTATTTAATATTATAGACGACATAAATTCATGGAAATAATTCAAACTGCATTCATTTTCTTTAGTTTTCAATCTAATGTTGGAGTTTCTAAAGCCCCTTCCACTCATATTTGTATGGCATAAGAATAGCATAGGGAAGCAGTTTTCAGATCCCCAATACTGTAAATTAACCAATAGAATGAAAGTAAATGAGCAAAGCAGTGTGAAGGACCCGCAAAAGTAACCTTCAGCGAAAGTAGTTCCGGCTCAAGGTGATTTTTTTTTCATGGAGTTCTGAAAAAAAATATATTTTCATCCAATCAGAACTCGCGAATGTCCATGAAAACAACTGATATTGAATTATTGAAGTCTGAAAGCCTTTGTATACTACATTGAATAAATGAATAAATAAGCTTATTATGTTAATATGCACTTGAATAATCAGCAATCGCAAGGTTATTTGTGCATTTATGTGTCGATATAATGATGTATATATTATCAGAGTTGCTTTTACAGAAATTTACTATGTACCAAATGGGAAAAATTTTTACTGGACTTAACTGAAAGCATTTGCAGACGACGAATATAAATGTTGCCATGATGATGGTTTTTCTCTTTTGGTGGGTTAAAAACCGTTTTGTGAAATGGGAAAAAAATGCTTGCGTTTTCTCCTTTTCCGAGAATGTTTCTGAAAAAGCTTTGTTCCTCAATGTCGTTAAAGCTGTCTGTGGAAAATAGTCAAGAAACTAAACTGTCGTGACACAACGAAGAATCAAACTATTATCGGACTCATTTGTAAACCGTCACGCAAAAACATACCTTCCGGGAACTGCGAAAAGTATCAACCCAAACCGTTTCTTATTGGCTTGAATCGACACTACCCTCAAAACCGCATTGCACTTTATGAGTTATTCATCAGTGATGTAAAATAGAAATTCAAAAAGGGGGCTCGTGTCAACATTTACTGAGAAAATGCCAAAGAGAATATATTCAAAGCAAGAGTTTTTAGTGCTGTTTGTTGGCGTGTTGCGCAGTCTGATCAGGATTGACACTTTCGCTTTTATGATATTTTCTGTATGAAAAGTGGCCATTCTACCTTGTTATATAATCATTTTTGACTTATTAATATAAATTGACCTGCACAGTCACTATTGTTGATCTGTTTTCATCTAATTGATGCACAGAATTCCCAGATGGTCCCTTTTTGCATGACGAGTCCCATTTTCAAGGCTTATGCTAACCGGGCTTTCGTCATCTTTAGGCGCTGTCACATTTGCAATTTGCAGCCTGGCTGAACAGCTTGGTGGTTAGCGTATTGAACTCGTGATCTGGTGGTTATAAGTTCGGTACCCGGTTCAGGCAAACTTTCTCTCCAGTAATATTTCGCCTCTCATGCACCACTGATACCTCTGAGAAAGGTCGTCAGTGACTTTTGAGGGAAATGTGTGTAAGTTCTGTGGTGAGAAAGCTAGACAATACGTCCATAGGTGCAATGGCGGACGTGATTATTATTATTTATTTTATTGTTTTTCCGCCAAATTGGCGAGCATTATACAATAAAAATACAAGGAAACAATAAGAATGAAATAACAAACAAAAGAAAAATAGTAGGTATAATTATGTCAATGTACGGCCAGACTCCGGCCCGAAAAAGACCTTTACAATAAAAGGACGAAAATGCAAAAGCCCTTGCCCTGGTCAGAATGCAAACTCAAAGTACAAAATAAAGAAGAGAAACGAGACAAAAATAGGTAAAAGGAAAGTATGAATCAAGTAAGGGGACCTTGCAACGAAAGCGAAACACAAGGCAAACATAGTAACCCTGTCAGTGCCAAATATGTAACGTTCTTTCGACGTGTGAAAGTACAAACCACCGAAAAATGGAAAAAAAAAATATCTGGCAGACTTGCTCATAAAGCCTGTGGTATAGATCCAAGATCAGATTGTATGTTTTAAGCAGTCTGATCGTACTCTGTGCAGTCTCTGTGGATTTTTTCCCGACTTTAGCAGAAATAGTCAAAAGGATTTGTGACAAAAAGCACCTGCTGCCACCTGCTTTCTCTACGAGTCTTTTACATTTATTTCATTTAAGGAATGATGCGATTCTTTTTTTTTTCATGGCGGTATGAAAAAAACAACTCACTCTGTATAAAACCGCGATACATCTAGTAATGAATTATTTGAAATACCAAAATACCAACTTGAGAAATTACGAAACTTACCTTGAAATTCTATACGATGGAATACAATAGAAGCTTTTTTATGACATTCGGGGTGCCTTTTGGAGGCAAGGTGGTATATGGCGTGGGGCACACGAAAGGGGTCATTTGGACATTTGTGTAAAGTGTCGTCTTGGATCAGCCTGCGCTGTCCGCGCAGGATGATCCAAGACGGCACTTTACGACTTTATTAGATTTTGTACTACGGAAGACTTGAACAAAAACAGAAATTAGGCCTACATAGGTAACGTAACCTTGACGTTGCGTAAACAACTGAATATTACTGCAGGCATTGTATCACAGGATCACACTACAAGAACTTAGAAGGCGGTAAGCTCGCGTAATTATCATAATTAAATGTCAAAAAGAAACAACAGTATTGTAAGCGAGGGGAATTTAATCAATATTTTATTTACATCAAGGCAGCCAATGCAACTAATCATGCTTTCCTGAAGTTTCTATTCACTATTACTTCGCAAAATGTTCTTCCCAAGCCACTGGCTGCTTTATTACCAAACCATCTTCGAAACAATGATAAGTGCAAGAAAGGAACGAATTCTGTCAGAAAGACTACAATCAATACTCGGAAAGAAATTGGTCAAATTGAACTAGCGACCTTCTGGTCCTAAGACCTAAACCCTAGTACCGACTACGCTACAGGAACTCTTCAACGACAAAGAATGTACGAATTCAACAGAGCTCTAGATAAGATGGAGTGATGGTATTCTATATCCATTGTTTCCCTTCCAAACCCTATGTTGTGGGTACTCATTAGAATCGTCTCGATGAGACAATTCTAATGAGTACCCATAACATAGGGTTTATTGGAGGATAATTAATATTTTCAGGTCTGAAATCAAAATCTCTACCTCTATCTGGAGCTCTGTTTCAAAATAAAATAAATAGCCTTCACATTGAAATGTGAAATATTATACCTCAAGCTGCTTTCATAACGTAAACCAATACCGACCTTGAATGACAAAACATAAAGATTTTATGTATATTGTTTATTCTATATATCGACTGCACAAACGAGAAATAATGTTCACCCTTCAGGCTGGGTACTCCTCGCCTCGGTAGCGCGACGGGAGCGTAAAACTCTCGTGAACAGGGAATTGCTTGTTCAAACCCCTCAGCTTTGTCTATAGAACTCTTTCCGTGATGATGTTTGTTTGTTTGAATGGTGTTTTACGCCGCTTTCAACAATATTTCAGTCATATCACGGCGACAGTTCAGATATTCATGTTTCCTGGGTTTCACCAGTACTAGGCTAGGCTCTGAAGTGTCTTGCCCAAGGACACTCCTGAGAAAAAAATCCCAGTGTAGCCAGCGAGGCTTGAACCTGGGACCTACAGGTCACGAGCCCTACACTTTACCACTGAGCTACACAGGACCCCTTTCCGTGATGATAGTCATTGCGACAGGTTCATTCCTCTCTCTCTCTCTCACTCTCTCTCTCTCGGAACAAAAGCAGCAAAAGCACTGGAATTATTTCAGTCTCATTTCTAGACCGAGAATGTCTCTATTTAGCGCTGTTAGTTCGCGATCCTTAGTTACCAACAGTTTTCTTATGAAAGTTCAAAGTCGTATCCGCCTCAGCAATTTTCCAGAGTTGAAACTACGGTAAACAAAATTTCTGATTGGCTGAACCAAATGGTTCAGCCGATCAGAAATTGCGTTACTTTCTCGGTATAAACCCCAAATTCAAATGATGTGTTCTGATTTGCTGCGACCAAAACTCTTTCTGTCATACTGTTTTGCTTTTCTTTCCAGTCGTGTATTTACGCCACTCAGAAAGAAAGACAACGAAGGTAGAACCATCGTTCTAGGAAACTACGGTAAGTCTCCCAAGCTCAGATAACGTATTATAGGGACCCATTTACAGGCACTTATACTTTGGTTAAACTTTTGCAACCATATGTCTAAGACCTCTATAGTCTTATACTGAAGGAAAAAGAGGGTGAACGTAGTCAGAAATGAATTTTGAATAAGTATATTTGTACCTGGCGTTTGTTTGTTTGTTTGTTTGTTTGTTTGTTTGTTTGTTTGGAGGGTGTATGTTTTTGCAATGAAATCACGTTTATGTAAATATTTACTGGAGCCATAATTCAAATGAATGATAAGAAAAGAGCTTGAGTATATTTTTTATACTGCATAACAACAAGCCATTCATTGTGTAATATGGAGCCATCCTTTCTCAAACGTGGCTGAATTAAAGAGACAGAGTAGCACTTTGACATACAGAAAATTTACAAAACAGGAAACATGTTCGACGCAGGTCAGCCTGTGTGTACTTCACAGGCGACATGTGTTGGTACTTTTTTGCAAATACTTTTTTACAGACCATAGCTCAAATATTCCCGGATTTAGTTTATGAATACGCTATTGCATATAAAGCGCAAAAATGCCTTAACTCATTACCAAACTACAATATTTAAGGCATGTCCAAATCGAAAGCGGTTGCAAACGACAAAAAAAGTGACTGAAAATTTGAAATTTGTTTTGTGAAGGGTAGAAAACATTGTGGGAAAATGAGAAAATGCTGGTTACCAGCATTTTCTCCTTTTCTCACTATGTTTTCTAAAGGCTTCTTTCTCAGGGGCGTCAAAAGTAGGGATTGTGTGGTAATGGGTTAACAAGTCATGAATGTATTATTAATTAGAGCTTTGTTAATATTCAGTTATAACCTTTCAAGTGGAAGCACAATTCTGTGAAAAATTAGGATCAAGACAACCTTGCACTGGCGGACGTACTGTCTGATTTTAGACATAGATTCTACGCTGTCAACGTACAAGTGACGTATAAAAGCCTTAAAATTCCAATATGTGTGCTTTTCTTCCATGCCTGGACACGTCCTATCATTTTGCACAGTAAGGTCAACCCTTCACCGAGCAATCCCGTATTTCATGGACACTGACATAGAAGGCTTTTGAAAAAAAAAACATTGTGGAAAAAAGAGAAAATGCTGGTAACCAGCCAACATTTCTATAACCGAATTGAAGCAAGCTACTTTCTTATGATATATTCGTCTTTATAGCTTGTGTACAAACATTTAACGATTACGGGCCCTTACTGGTCGGTAAGTATCGTGTAACATCGACGTTTTTCTTTAACCCTTTCCCAAACGACAAACTTTTGGACTAGACTAAATTGAAAGCAGACGACAATTCAACTCTTGCTGAAAAGATGATTTCTGTCTCTGATAGGGTAGAAAACATTGTTGGAAAAGGAGAAAATGCTGGTTACCAGCATTTTCTCCTTTTCCCACAATGTTTTCAAAAGGCTACTATTCCAGACCCGTAAAAACCAGGGATTGTTCGGGAAAGGGTTAAGGCTATCCCGCCGGTTTCGGCATCTTCCGTCTTTTAATTTGACAGCTGGGGGGGGGGGGGCGTTGACCTTAAACATTAGACTAATTTTCGATGTAAATCATAAAAGTCGAACGGGTTCTCAATAATTGAGCGGTGAGTGTTCTTGAGAGATTTTGTACAAAACTGTGATCCCCCCCTCCCCAACACACACTCCTTACCTCTTTACACCTTATATTGCAATACAACCACCCAGTCGAGCTAAATGCGCTAAATTCACCAACCATTCCAACTTTGAGGAATGATATTTCTAATGAATTTACAATCTACCCATCTTCGCAAGCCATGGATGACGATCCACTACGCTACACTACCCTTGGCGGATCAAGCTTCATTTTGGCATTCCCCCGATACGCATTTTCATTGGATGCAGCTAGCTCTAATTGCACGAATCAAATCGCTGGTAACATTTCATCTTTGATAAAAATAGAATAAGGTCGCGACCTTTCGGATAAGAATAGAAGGTAAACATGAATACCTCCGTGGATGTGTGCAGGATCTGTAATGAGATATTACTGAAAAAAACATAGACGAACAATATTTACAGAAAGTTTCAGTGTAACCAATCGATTATCAGAGGTTTTAGGCTATATCCCGGCACCTGGTACGTTTGTGGTCATTGCTTCATGTTGAATTATTATATTCGTTAAGCGGTTTGTAAACGATATTTCATTGTCTATAAAAAATATAATGTAAAGGGCGATAATAAGCAATATCCAATTGGGGCGTATCGCAGAAATCTCAAAATCGGGCTCGATCCGCCATGGTAAGATCCACGTTCTGATCGTAACCTTGGCTCGCGAAGATGCATCCTACCATGTTCTATACTATATCAGTGAAGTGATTAATAACTATCCCAATATAGTTTATTTTATATTTCAGAAAAGTTCGACTGCACCGGCCAGTCATACTCATATCCCGACTTCCAGAGGTCTATTCTGGGCATGTGCCATTCTCTAGTGTTTTGTGACGAACATTTCCAGGTCAATGGCGTAAATATCATGATGGATTATGGAGCTATTACGAGGAAACATATCACTTTTGGAGGGTCAGAACACATGCGCAATAGAGCTCAACATTTCCAGGTAGCGAATTTCCTCTTTTATCGTCAGAAGTATGTCCTGTGAAAAAGCGGGTTAAAGGCATCTGCAAAAGAAATTCGACTCAGGTCAGCCTGCGCGTACCTCGCAGGCTGACCTGAGTCGAAACTTTTTTGCTGTTGGTATTTTGTATGTCTAAAGACCATTTTATCTCATGATTCAGTCACCTGTTCTACGAAATGGATTTTGTTGGTTCCATACATGCACTTAGCCCCCTTTTCACAGAGCATGACCCAGTTATTACAGTCATTATTTCTTATTTTCTAAAGGGAGTAGAAGTACAGGGAAAAAATGACACTGCAAAGATAACAATTAATAAAATTTCTCCAACATAATCTCGTGTTTACTGCCCCAGAGAAGAATGTTTTTTCAAAGAATAATCCTTTTTTCTCTATTTCTCACCATGTTTTCTACATTTCTACATCTCTACCTATTGAAGACAACCCCCCCCCCCTTCATTTGAACCCAAACCCCTTGGTCGTTTGCAAATACTTTCATAGTGAAAAGTCTAAGATTTTGTCATATGGTTAGGACTTCACTATAACGACGTGAAATAATGTAACTAAATGAAAAACAGGTCAAACCATTTGTCACACGTTGTCGAACTTTATGTACTGAAATGGCCTATATTGTCTCAGTTTACATGTATATTATGTGCGTGACAAATTTACTCGGATCGTATACAGTGGATTTTTATCTTTTTATAACTAGTTCACTGTTCATGGTGTCTGTTTCCATCTCATGTACATGTACTAGAATTGTGTCAGCGTTATCTCAGCCATTCCCCTGAATTATGTCAAGTCCATGACATGGACCAGAATTATGTCAGATTCACCTCAGTCATATACTTCAGTTATGTTAGGTTAATCAAATATACTCGAATTATGCCAGGTTCAACCACAAAACAGGGCCTGTATTAACCTACTCTTCCTAGGAACAATCTTAGTGTAGAGAGAAAAGCTGTTCTCAGTGAAGGCAAATATCTAGTTATACAAAGCATGTTCTCTTTTTCCCACAATATTTATAGTGCAATTGTTTATTAATAGGGTTGAAAACATTGTGGGAAAAGGAGAAAATGCTGGTTACCAGCATTTTCACCTTTTCCTACAATGGTTTCAAAAGGCTTCTTTCCAAAGATCGTCTAAACTCGTCATTGTGAAGTAAAAGGTTTAAACTCTGCAATCGAACGCTTCATTTCTAAAACTTTGCCTATCTAGAGTTCTCTGTGAAATTAATAGTCTAAATGAATCATCGTGACAAAGCTGTAAATTTATCAGCTTTAGATTAAAAACAAAATCATGATAAGCAAATTTTTTTGTAACTTTTCTTTGTTCGCAATATATGCACCTTTTAAGAGAAACAACTAGCCTTTAAGCTCTAACACATAATGAACTGTAGTTCTTGAGATGCATCTAAATAATAAAAAGATCTGGCATTTGTTGGCGTATAAGGTAAAACCTAAAAAAAAAAATCGCCCAACAAAAACTGTTATCAAGCTTGAAAAAGCCTCGTTTAATAAAATATCATCTCATCTCAAATTCGAACTCAAGTAAGAGCCCAAAATTATCACCCCTTTCTCCATCCCACAAAAAATATCCCCAATTTATTCCCCCCCCCCCAAAAAAAAAAAAATTACTCGGGCTCATTCTTCCACAGCAATGAATGATTACCGAAATAATTATACGCTACAGAAAAGTTCAAGTGAATTGAAGCTGAACAAACTATTTTAGCGAGCCGTTTCAGCCACATTAAAATGTAAAGGCCCAGTCACCATCCCCAACTTTCAGCTGCAGGTCGAGCAAGAGTTACTCTCCTTGGAATTTATCGATTATCTGGTCCGAAAGGATTTCCGATAACGGCCTGTCATATAGGATTTAGAAGGGAAAATTTTTTGATCCACTAAAACACATTTTCCTTCTAAAATGATTAAAATCTATAACGTCTTGAAGTATTCTGTAATATCTCTACTTTACTTCAATATAATTCTAATTCCTGTAGCAAAATGGGAAGTTGCGTCCATTTTGATTTAAAGTTACTGACCCATTCTCCTTCTTATTTCTATAGAAAGGTTTAAGAAATTTGCTCTTGCGCCGTTTTTGACGCTAAATAACATAAAAATGAATTACAATAAAAAAATCTATAACGTCTTGAAGTATTCTATGTTTTGTTGTGATTATGATCAAAGTATTCGTTTACATTTGTTAAATTGAGATCTTGCGTCCATTTTAGTTTAAAAACGACACTATTGTTAATTTTTGTATAAAAAATGCTGTATCGAGCTAAGTGAGATTTTAAGACTGGGTGAAAAGATTTAGCAACGGATAAAGGGAAGATAAGAACTGATGACATGATAACCTTGTCTATATTGTTTTGTTAAACCTGGATCCTGTTTTTACACATTGTCCAAATACATAATGACTGTATTTATCATTTTTTATACATGAACGTGTCTATTATTTGCATCAGTGAAAACTTTTAAGAGATTTGTAAAAAACATTATCTTCCCAGTTTAGTCTTTTTTAATTCTTTCTCGGAAAATGATTTCAATTTAGTTAGCTTAAATTACATTACATTGCATTTTTTTGTCTTTATTTCTAAAGAAGATTGAATTTGTTGTACTATTGGATCATTATAATAATTATGCAGTCAATAGACCAGTAGCAAACTGTACAAAACAAGCAGTCTGATCCTGGGCCGAATCGGTTTTATTTTCAGTGTCGAAATTCTTTTGGCTTAAAAAAATTGACGTTGAAATATCAATATGTGACTGAAATCAGCAGAAAACAATTTGCGTTTTGAGAGTATTGATGTGACCCGTACAGCACACTCCCGAATTTCAACGTTCCTGCATAAAACCTTTTGTAAACATTGTGAGAAAAGGAGAAATACCAATATCCAGTATTGTTTCCTTTTCCTACAATGTTTTCTACTCGTTTAAAGTGAAGAATATCAATTTAGCTACATTTGATTTATTTTCTGAAATTGCTTTTTTTAAAAGTTTGTGAAGTCAAAAAGTTCTCCATATGGGAAAAGGTTTTAAATCATTGACTTTTGAAAACACATGAGAGGGAGAAAATACATGTGATCAGATTGAAATTAGCGAGGAAATTTGAATATGTGAGCTGTCGCTATAAAATACTTTTGAAAATGCATTAATCATCACACATTTGCAAGTAAAGAGCTAAAGAGAGAAGGCGGCAAATTGGACTTCCTTATACAAAATCTTGTTAAACTTGACTTTAAATCCTTATAAATAATCTCATAAAAAAGTCTGATCTTAGTTTAAACATTTAGTTTTAATTTATTCAATATAATAACATCATTCATTTACAACAACATGTATTGCGAAAAGGATTGAAACGAAAGCATCAAAGGTTATATAGTTCCTCTCCCTAAAACCCCCACCCATTCTGGATACCCCACCCAGCAGACGGAAAGTACACCCATAGTAATTGATAAAGATAGTCAGATGGACAATAGTCAGATGGACAATAGAAAAGAAAGTGAAATAAAAGTTATCATGGAAAGTCTGATAAGAATCGAAAAGAAAATGAACAACGTAGAAAAAAGACTAGATACCCTTGAAATGTTAGAGAAAAGAGTGGCAAACTTTGAAAAAGAAATATCTAAAGTATGGAACTTTATGATAGATCAGAGTAAAAAAGATGACTCTAGAATCAGGGAATTACAAGATAAAGTTGAAAGCACAGACTTTTCCGTAGGTGTAACAAACGACAAAGTATTACAGTTAGAAAAAGAGAAGGATAGACTGAAGGATGAAGTGATATATTTACAATCACAGAGCATGCGCAACAACCTTTTGTTTGCAAACATTCCAGAGGCCCGTAGTGATGTACCAGAAAATCAGCCAGAAACCGAGAGAAAATTGAGAGACTTTTTGGAGAGCAAGATGAAGATAGCTAAAGATGTAGTGAATAGTATTGTCTTCGAAAGAGTTCACCGAGTGGGTAGAAAAAGAGACAATAAAAGTAGAAACATAGTTGCAAAATTTGCTTTGTACAAAGAACGAGAAATGGTGAGAAAACAGGGAAAGGCATTAGAGGGTACAAACTATAGTGTTTTTGAGCAATTTCCAATAGAAATTGTAGAGAAAAGGAAAAGGCTTATTCCAAAAATGAAGGAAGCTAAAAGAAAGGGTCACAAAGCTTGGGTTTCTTATGACACATTATATATTGATGGCAAGCCAGTAAAGGATGAGTCAGATTAGGGTTGTAAAGGGGATGAATTAAAAGTTCTTTCTTGGAATGTGAACGGTTTGTCCAGGCTGAAAAAGGGTTCTATTGAGTTTATCAATATTCTGTCAGGAAAGGATCTGATCTTTCTTTACGAAACATGGGCAAATTCAAAGAGTGATCTATCTATAAATGGCTTTACCTGTTACAATTTTTACAGGAAATTTCAACACCGTAAAGCCAAACGATGTAGCGGCGGGTTAGCCCTTTATGTCAGAAACTCCATTATAGACGGTGTTAAAGTGATACGAAATCATTTTGACACAATTGTTTGGCTTAAGCTTGATAAAACCTTTTTCGGCTTGGAAAACGATGTATTTTTGTGCGGAGTTTACTTGTGGTGTGAAGGTTCACCAGCTTATGATGTTTTTGATACTGATTTATTTAACTTGTTGGAAGCAGATATTTTTGAATTTTCCGAGGTAGGATCAGTATATTTAGTGGGTGATTGGAATAGTAGGGTTGGATCAAGGAATGATTTTGTAAATTTTGACTTTTTTAATGAATATATAGATGAAGATGACTATATACCAGATAGTCCCTCAGTAAGGGCCTCTTTTGATAGCACGTGCAATTCTCACGGAATGCGACTATTAGACCTATGTAAATCCACGAGCCTTCGTATTGTCAATGGGAGGCTTAATAAGGGCGAATACACTTATATATCTGAAAACGGGGCGTCTGCTATTGACTATTTGTTGTCAAAAAGTGAAAACTTTCGTTTTATTACCGATTTCTGTATTTCGGATTTTAATATATGGAGTGACCATTCTACGCTTAGTTTTTCGTTGCATACAAATGTAAATCGTTGTAATTTGAATAATGATCCGCCCCTGCATACGTTTAAGTGGGATAGTGAAAATAAGGATCTGTTTCGAAGTGGTTTAATATCAATTTTATCACATTTGAATAATATAACGGGCAATTTGAATACACGTGACAGATCTTCAGTAGATAATGCTGTTACTGATTTTACTCGGGCTATTAGGGATATAGCAGACCCTTTATTTTGTAGTACAATCTATCAAAGGGATAACCGTAGCAATATTTGTTTCACAGACACGCACATTCCAAAAAACAAAGAATGGTTTGATGATGAGTGTTTAATAGCAAAAACATCGTATATGGATGCTTTACACGATTTCAATATTTATAAGTCTGAATACGCAAGGCTAAAATTATGCACTAAGAAAAAAGAATACAAAACATTGTTGAAAAAGAAGCGTAAACAGTATGACAATAAACTAATTAAAAAAATTGAGAACCTTAGATTTTCGAAGCCGAAACAATTTTGGCGATTTTTCAAAACACGTAAAAAATCTCTTTTGGGTAATGATTTACAGATTGGAGATTTTAAAAACTACTTTTCAGGGCTCTGGAATGATATATCTAGTGTAAAAAATGATTTGGCCGAATATTTTTGTGAAAATCACAGATTTGACGTATATAATGATTATTGTTATTCCGATTTGGACAGACCTATTTCTCTAGATGAACTATACAACGGTGTTAAAACACTAAATCGGGGTAAGGCCTACGGACCTGATTGCTTATTAAATGAATATTTCATTGAAAGTATGGACATAATTGGGGCTCATGTTTGTGATATTTTCAATTGTATTCTAGACAGTGGTTTTTTCCCAGAAAGCTGGATGGATGGTATAATCGTACCTTTATTTAAAAAAGGTGATGTAAATAACGTGCATAATTATAGGGGTATTACTTTAGGGAGCTGCCTTTCAAAATTATTTACTTCTGTATTGAACAAACGAATAGAAAAGTTTTGTAATGAAAATAATACGATCACTGATGCGCAATTTGCATTTGTAAAAGGCCGATCAACTGTTGATGCTATGTTCATTTTACTTAGTATAATACAATCTCGTTTAAATGATAAAAAACGACTATACTGTAGTTTTGTTGATTTCACAAAGGCGTTTGATAGTGTTTATAGAAATGCTTTATGGTTAAAGCTGTATAAATGCGGGATTGGGGGGAAATGTTTAAGGATAATAAAAGATATGTACAGTAAGGTTAAATCTTGCGTTAGATTACATGGCGGCTTGTCTGACTCATTTGAAATTCCTGTAGGCTTAAAACAAGGGGAGATAATGTCACCTTTGCTGTGGGCCCTTTTCATTGAAGACCTAGAACTTTTCCTTCAGGGTGATTTCAACTCGGGTATACAAATTGATGAATTAGAAATAATATTGTTACTTTTTGCAGACGACCTAGTCATATTTGGAAATTCCCCCAAGGACCTACAAAATAGTTTAAATAAATTGTATGAATACTGTCAAACATGGGGACTAGAAGTAAATACACAAAAAACTAAGGTAATGGTATTTCGCAAAAAAGGGAAAATTTTACCCAATGAATGTTTTACATATAATAATATAGTACTTGAAAACGTGGATCACTTTAATTACTTAGGGACTGTTTTTTCATATACAGGCAATTTTTGCAACAATCAAGAACAAATTACTGGTAAAGCACTGAAGGCCCTAAATGTATTATTGACAAATTGCAGCAAATATAAAATGAAACCAAAAATATTATGCCAACTATTTGATTCGTTCGTAGGATCAATTTTAAGTTACGCAGCACCAATTTGGGGCTATACGAAGTCAAAATCTATTGAACGTATACATATGAAATTTTGTAAAAGGATTCTAAATGTTAGGCAAAGTACATGTAATGCAGTTGTATATGCAGAACTTGGTAGATACCCTTTATTCATAAATAGATATGTCCAAATTCTAAAGTACTGGTTTAAGTTAAAGTCTACAGAAAATATTATTTTGAAAACAGTGTATAGGCTTAGTCATGAACAGTGTGAGAAAGGCTGCAGAAATTGGGTTTCAGACGTTAAAAGTATGTTGAATGAGCATGGCTTTTCCAATATATGGGAAAATCCATTTTCAGTTAACGGTAAAAATTTTGTACAATATTTTAGACAGCGACTTATTGATAATTATACCCAAAGTTGTTTTTCTTTGATTGCAAATGCTTCTTCCTTACAAGTCTATAAATATTTGAAAGATACGTTACAATATGAATTATATTTGGACATTCTGCCGCCTGATCTCAGATTCTTTATAACTAGGCTTAGAACTTCCTCTCATTCCTTAAGAATTCAAACTTGTCGTTTTAGTGAAAATAGAATTCCGAGAAATGAACGAGTATGTCTCCTCTGTACCTCGGGAGAAACGGAAGATGAATTTCATTTCGTATTAAAATGTCCGTTTTTTGATCATTTAAGAAAAAAATATATTAAAGAATATTATCGTATAAGACCAAGTACCTATAAACTTTTAGAACTTTTAAATTCAACAAATAAAAATGAGATTTTCAATTTGGCTAACTATGTGAAAAACGCCCTCTTTGAAAGAACTTCATACACGCATCAATTGACTGCTGATTAAGAGTTCGTCTCTAAAACCAAACACATAATGTTTCCTTTAAAGCATAATTCAGATTGTGTGTGTGGGTGTGCGAGTAGGTGTGGGTGTGTGTTTGGATGTGTGTGTGTGAGGATAAATTTCTGTTTCCTATCTCTGTTTTCTTTTGTTTTCCATAAATTATTATAGACCTTGACGTTTGACATTTTTCTTTATCATATTTAGAATGTTGCTATGACTATGTACTCTGTGCTTGTCAATAAAATATCTGTATCTGTATCTGTACCTAAAGAAGTCTGATTTTTTCCTGATACTTTCTTTCCGATTACCCCCGTATAAATGTATCAATGTATACCATTACGTAACACCAATCAAGATACCCGATAGGCGTCTTATCTAACAGCGAGACTCGGTCATCATCGGAGAACTCCGGCACAATGCAAACGATCAGGGAAAAAGAAAGAAAATACGATAGTTGCTTTAAAAAAGTGTAAAAAGGGCTAAAAATGTATTTTCTAAATGACTGAAAAGTACGCCATATTAAAGAACAATAAATAAGCTTTCTGACTTCCCTGAAGATAATTTTGATTTTCCAACAATATTGTGCAGGCTGATTTATGTTTACCGTGTGCTCACAAAACCACTGACTTCTAAAAAATGACAAAATTATTTTAAACAGAACTGAACTATAGAACATAAAGGTTAAAAAGTACAATTTGTATGCGGTTGGTTTGTTTATGATAGATCAGATGATACCAGTGTGGTCTGATCTACCACCACACTTTCCCCAGCCTATACATGTACGTACATGTATTTGTGACGATGCGATGCTATGCCAAACAATTACAATAAAATGCCGTCTGCTGACTATGTAATAGCTCTATGCTACATGTTGGAAATTAATGTTTTCAAAAACATTGTAACAAGAGAAGCCTCTTCATAATATCCTTAACTTTGTGGGCAGCTATTCAGAAATATATCCAACCGAAGTAGTTTTACTATTGTACCATTTTTGTTGATAAATCAATAAAAATATCAGAGACTGAATTCAAAATTATGATGAAAAAATCAGAGATAAAATTCCAAAGATGCAGTAAACATATGTGCTGTTACATTTCTTTAGTCTCATCATAAGAAACTTGTACTGCGGATATTTCTCTTTTTTTAACTCTTCAGGAACTGGCAATGTATGACTGCCCCAATATTTAAAGCAGTTGTAGACCGGTCCGACGAATCACCGAAATCCATGCTCGACGCTGTAAATATTTGTTGATTTAGGGATTAAACCTCGGCAATATTTGGCTCTTTTTCACATAAAACACGATTAGTTAAAGTAAGAGAAGATTAATGTAGAAGATTGCAGAAAAATGTCTTTAGTATTCATTGATCATTGATTCACGTGAAGAACAATCACTGAAATACTCGCCTGTCAAGTCCTGACATACCAAAATACATGACCTTTATTACACAAAATACAAACTTGGAAGTCATCAGATGGAATTATCACCTATATTTCATTTCTTTAAATCATAAACACAAAGTATGCAAGTGCGTTCCATTTGCGAAAGAAGTAAATGTACCTAAATTAGCATTGCCTGATTTATCCATCGTCACGTGCGTGTCGCATTTGACATTTTCTTCTTCACTATGTTTACGGACCTGTGGGGGTGAACTGCAATTAAATCTATATTATTTAGATCGAAATCGATCTTTGATTTATCGTCAGTAGACGTGGAATTTAGACAGACAGGTCTACAAATTAAGGCCGGGTGACATGTGTACCCGATTCAAAATGGCGGCCAGTTGTCTTTCTAGATCCGTTAATTTTTAGTTTCATTCTCCAAATATCACGAAAGAAAACAATTTTTTCCGAGCATATTTATGGATATAGATCTGACACATCAACCTTGTAAGACATCTACAAGGTGATGCATTTTACTACGTCGTGTGGGTATTACGGTGGACAACAGGCTCGTATTTCGGTGAACATCCATTACGGCAGACGTCAATGGTATGTTGTTATTTTGTCATTTTGTTTTAAACTAACTACCTTTCATCAATATAAACATAAGTTTGTGTTAAAAACAAACAAAAAAAAAAAAACCGACAACATGTTTGCACTTACATGTATATTAGTTATATGACATCATTGTAAAAAATATCGGGTATTTCGGTGTTTCGGTGGTATTTCGGTATTTCGGTGATTCGTCGGACCCGTTGTAGACAACACAATAAATGTGGCTCAAATTATTCAATTTGTATCAATTAAGGCATGACAACATTGCTTAAAAAGAGCAAATGCTGGTCAAAAGCATTTCTATAGCTGACCATAATTTTCCAAACACGTGCTTTCGGTAAAATTTGAGGTAGATCAAATTGTAAGACCTGAAAGGAAAACAAATCCTACAAGTTTTGGTACCCCAGTAATTTACAACCCCAGATATCCCGCAGAGTTGTTTTCCAATAAATTGAAACCCTCTACACTCGAAGCGCGAAATTCGGGCTATAAGTGTAAAGGGTTTGCAGAGATCGCCAGTCAATATATAATTCCGTATGTGATCGATTGCACGGCCAAAAGGGATCAAACTCTCATAATTTAATTGGCTTACATAGCGGTCAAATAACAGTTACCGGGTTTGATTTGCATGATAAAGTTGGCCATGACAGCCGATTACGCGCGAATCACTCACAAATCACGCACAGATTGGGTTTGTGCGTGCTTGTGTGTCGAGAAATTGACCAATTTTTCGGGGTGTCGGGGGTAGAAATCACTGACGAATCACGCATGAACCGCGTACGTATCACTTACAATCACTGACAAATCACTAACATATCGCGCACGTCAACGCATACTAGCAAATACGGTGCAGTATTCCACGAACATTCGACGCACGCCGGACGCACGAATCACTAACGGAGCACGTCCAAACACGAACGCTTCGCGTACGGTCCACGTACAAGGACTTTCGTTCCTCGCATGTCAACGCATGCCCCACGCATGCCCCACGCATGAATCACTGAGGGATCACGCACGGAACACGCACCCTCAGCATCACTATCGCTTCCATTTCGCGCATATAAAAAGCGGTCCATGAAGAGAGTTCCTCAGTACCTTTTGCCAATCCAGAACACTTTTTCAGACGTCACCAAGGCGACCAGGATCACACTAAAGAAGCCTTTGTAATTGTAGAGCTCAGATCCAGAATTAGGGGGAGCCTTGAACGCCACATGTTTCCCATCAATAGCATCAATGACGTGGAGGAAGTTCCATCTCTCGTACCAGTCATTTGCCAGCTGCAGCCAGCCTTGCTCAGTGGTTGGAGTTGACAACTGCTCATCCAGATACTCTTCAATGATGGCCTCACACACTTCTCTGACCACAATACTGATGGTGTTGTGGGGGATCCTCCAGGCATACTGCATGTCATGGTACTTGGATCCAGATGCCAGGTGACGAAGGGTTATAGTAACCTTCAGACCAGGCTCTAGGGGAGATCTCCAGTTTGTAGTCTTCTTGGTGATCCTGGGGGTCAGTCTCTGCACAAGCTCATCAAACATGTCTGGAGGCATTCTCATGAAGTTCTGGAAGGATCTTGGGTCTTCATTTCTGAGCTCCACCATCAGACGGTCATACAAGCCCTGCTGTGGTCTTCTAGTGATCCAGTTTCTGGTCCGGACAGCCCGGATCTGTTGTCTTCTCCTGCGTCTTCTTCTCCTGGCCAACATCTGATGAAGTTGCACCATCTGGGCATTCTGGTGCTGCAGTAGGAACACCATAACATCTCTTCTTTGAGGGTTCATAGTGATATGGACCCCGTGGCAGCAAGGTCTGGAATGGCAAAAGTGCCCGAAATGGCTGCTTTTTTTATGCCAAAAATCATACGCGAGTTGTCAGTGATTCGTCAGTGGAACATCAGTGATTCATCAGTTTTCTGTCAGTTAGTCGTCTGTCGGATGTGTGTGGCAATGCGTTGGAAATGCGTCACACGTCAGTGGATGTGCGTCGTAATGCGTTTTCCGTCAGTGATAGTTCAGTTATTCGTCAGTTTTGTAAGTGATTCTCAGTTGATGTCAGTGGAATGAACGTGATACATGCGCGGTTCATGCGTGATATGAACGTGGGGCATCAGTGGACGGACGTGGACGTGCGCGGTTTCAAACCAGTTCCGACGCATAAGCACTGACGGCCGACGCGTGTCCCGCGCATAGTTACGCATACTCTACGCATAAACTACGCACGCCGAATCATGAATTACGCACACCAACGCGTCGGAAAAATTTTGAACCGTTCAAAACTCAAAGTCACGCACAAACCGCCTTCGACGCACATCCACTTACAATCACCGACTGTCAACGTTCATTCCACCGACGAATTACGCATACGACGCACGCTCTGCGCAGAAACGAAAATCTGTGCGTAATTCGTGCGTAATTCATGCGTTTTCGCTGTGTGACTGGGCCTTAAATATTGCTAGCTATAGTTACGAAATATGAATGCCTCTGCATATAAAGTACATACAATTATACTATTAAATTCTAACCCTTTACCACACAATCCCGATATTCAGCGATGCTGACGAAGAAGGCTTTTGAAAACATTGTGGGAAAAGGAGGAAATGCTGGTTACCAACATTTTCTCCTTTTCCCACATTGTGAGTTTTTTTTTTTTATCCTTTCAAAATCAAATTTTCATCCTGAATTTTTGTTTACTTTGTCGTCTGTAAATGCTTTCAATTTGGACACGCCTAAAATTATGTTGTTTGGTTAAGGGCTTATGGGAAAATGTAGTGCAAAAATGGCATAACAACCGTCTATACAAAATGACGAAATTTTTGACTTATCTAGAATGAAAGTATTTGCAGACGACAAATTATATTAAAGAACCATGCTCTGAGAAAAGGGGACTAAATATATCTCGGCGATGTATCATACCAAGCAAGTCGTCACATACTTATGAATAAATAAAATCCATCCCTAAATCAACCGACAGAATCAGCAGGTAGAGTGATCCTTTGACATGCCAAAAATTTAAAGATAGCGACAAGTTTCGGCCCATGTCAGCCTGCGCGGATTGCGCAGGCTGACATGGGTCGATACTATTCGCAGATGCATCAAGTTATGTTTTTGGGAACAATATTTCCCAACCGGACAATGTAGATCCAAGATCAGACTGCCCGTTCTGTGCAGTCTGATCTTAATCTACACTGTCTGCAAAAGGTTAGTGAGTCGCGCTTAGCAGCCTGTAAGGGTTAAATTTCACCACACTTTCTCGAGATTTGACGACGCTATGAAAGAAGTCTTTTAAAAACATAGTGGGTAAAGAAGGAAAAGCTCGTAAACATCATTTTCTACTTTTTCCACAGTGTTTTTGTACCCCAAGGGAGACAAATTTTATCGTTTCATTAACATTTTCATTTTTGTCTGCAATTACTTTGCACTTTAACACGACTACATTCTTGGAACCTAGTAAAGACTTGAATTCATAAAAGCAAGCTTAATTTGGTCCGCTTTAATGTGCTAATATTATGCTTTATTTTGTCACGCTTCGACACATAATTATGTTCCCTCGAGACATTTAACGTAGAAAATAGATCTTGTTTAATAAGCAGTTTAATGTGCATTATACGATCCAATGTGTTCTTATAATATTATGTAGTTACGCCCTGTAAAAAGGGGGCATAGTGCATCTGCGAAAAGAATCAGCAATCCGCGCAGGCTGACCTGGGTCGAACTTTTCGATAACGGTCAATTTTATTTATGTCCGAAGACCTGTCTACATCAGAATCAAGTTTGCTGTTAAAAAAAAGCAATTATGGATTCATAAGAACATACTTTCTTGACATATAAGTACCAATCTGTCTCCCTAATTCAGAAAAACGTTCTAGGTGCCAGTGCTATAGCGCCACAATTTTAGCACGTGTACCATCCTTAAGATTACTTCCTGCTAAACCGGAAGTCAGAAACAGTTAGGTATGCTGTATAGGAAGCTGCTTTGTACCAGCGAGAATTCTCCATTCACTCGTTTAATCCCTGGTACCTGTTTCACTGTATTTTCAGAAAGCGTTACCGGTGCCTGTAAGACAATTCCACAATTACAACACGGGTACCATCTTCAACATTTTACTCTCTATATTACGTCCTGCCCTTCCAGAAAAGATGAAGATACGGGTAAGTGATATCAATCTCGTGAAATAAATGTTTTGCTGAAGACTTTGAATATATCTTTGTTAGCTCTTTACCGAAAGACTGAGTTTTGGAATGAACCATATTGGAAAGCATTTGCTAACAAATTACATGTAATAAATGGATTTTGAACGATGGTTTCTGTCTTTGAAAGAGTAGAAAACATCGTAGGAAAAGGAGAAAATGCTGGGTACCAGCATTTTCTCCTTTTTCTACAATGTTTTTAAAGGCGTTCGGCCTTAGGGTCTTTAAAACGGCCTTAGGATCTTTAAAACTCAGGATATTGTTTTAAAGGGTGAAATATTAACTAGTATTTCTAGTAACAGTTCAGCTTAAATTCATGTGGAATCGTGGTAACAAAAAGGAGAACTTAATGGTTGCGAATATTTACCTCTTTTGCTTTAAAAAAAAAACTTACAGAAAGTTTCAGGTAATTACTACAAAAGAGGGCATTGCATGTTGCGAAAAGACAGAACGGCAAGCAAAAACTATGCCTGGTATTGAATTGATTGAAATTATGACGAAATCAGCTTGTGGTTAATATGGGGAAATATATGCCGAAAATGGGAAAGGTATGCGAAAGTAACGAGTGCCGTAAGGCACGAGTTATTTTCGCGGACCTTTCCCTTTTGGGCAAATATTTACCCGTATTAACCACAAGCTGATGAAATAAATTATATATTTCCTCTGATTATTTTGTCAACGAATGGTACTTTTAAGGTTAGCGATCTCAAGTCATTTAAGCTGAATAACCGATATTTAAAAAAAAATGTAGTTCCAGATTTTCGGCTGGAGGAAAATATTCACTGTGACGGGGAAATGATTTCACACACATCCCCCTCCAGCTTAAATCACGGCATTTCTTTACCCATAAAATTTCTAAAAATAGACACATAAAATATAATATGGCTCGTAACACGCGAAAAGGGGCATTCAGACATTTGGGTAAAGTGTCATCTCGGATCGGCCTGCGCAGTCCGTGCAGGCAGGCTAATCCGAGACGGCACTTTACGACTACATTAGATTTTGTGCTACAGTAGACTTGCGCGAGACAGAAAATTACATAAAAACGGAAAGTGTCGTTTCGGATTAGCTTGCGCGGCGGGCGCAGGCTGATCTGAGACGCTTGATGTCCGAATGTCCCTTTTCGCGTGTTGCAAGCCGACTAGAGGTGTAAAACACCATTTTACAAACGAACAAACCTGGTAGAATGAATAATATGCTCAGACGAAAGGGATTTAATGAAATTCTTCGACTCATTACACCAAGCCTTTTTCCAATAATGTTTTTAAAAGCTTTCTATCTCAGGGTCGTCAAGACTTTGAACTGTGCGACAAAAACGGCTAACCCATTAGCGCACAATCTCTAATTTTAATGCCCCTCGGAAAAAGCTTTTTGGAAAAGATTTTGTCGGAAAAGGAGAAAATGCTGGTGACCAGCATTTCCTCCTTTTCCCACAATGTTTTCTATCCTTTCCAAAACAAATTTCAGTCTTTCATTTGCGTTTGTTTTGTCGTCTGCAACTGCTTTCAATTTGGGCTAGTTGTAAACTTGGTCGTCTGGTAAAGGGTAAAGATATCATGTTGTCCCTATCGATTCATTTCACCAGGTATTCTCACACGGCCAGAGCATGGTATCGGTGTATCAACAAATAGACAAATCCTTTTTACCTGATGAATATTTACCGGACGATCATGACGGTGAGTCGCAGGGGACATTAGACGACAATGTCGGTGAGTAAATGTTAATGCAAGAGTTATCTTCCTTGATGAAGCTTTTAGCTGACGACAAAATTTTGGACGGGATATAAACTGAAAGCAATTGCAGACGACAAATTAAATGTTGGTCAAATGATGATTTCGGTCTGTGATAGGGTAGGAAACATTGTTGGGAAAGGAAAAAAAGAACGTTGATTTCCAGCTTTTTCCAGATCGTTGAAAGGCGGGTTTGTGTTATAGAGTAAAGAAGTACGGATGGATTTTGTCGCACAACTTCTGTATCAAAAGCCCCGTATGTTATCGAGTGAGCTCGCGTTAACCTTGACTTTTTGTGTAATTTCAGAATATAATATTGAGAAACTTTTACTCGACCCCAAAAGACGAGCTTTCATTAAAGATTTGTGGAGTGGGAAATACGGTGCCGACATCACTAAAAGGCCAAAGAAGGAAGAGGGTTACGGATCGTTCAGAAAAATAGAACAATGACCAGAATTTGTGTTAAGGTATACAACCCCCAAATCATCGGTTTACTTCAGAAACCTCGTAACTACAGCTTGAAACAAACTGTAGTTAGGAGGTTTTTGAAGTAAACCGACGAAATATATCTACACCATCAGGAGAGACAGAAATACTCGATGTTCGGCAATAGATCTCAGTGACGGGGATAATTTATAAGAGAAATCTGAGATGAGAGTATTGTGGCTATCAATCAACCTATACTATGGGCATTGCGAAGAAAGTAGATCAAGATCAGGCTGTCTGAATAGTCAGATCTAGATCGACTTTCTTCGAAAAGAAAAGAGAGAGAGAGAGAGAGAGAGAGAGAGAGAGTGAGAGAGAGTGCTAGAAATTAGCATTTTATTCTTTTCCCACAATGTTTTCTATCCTGTCGAAAAAAGCAGTTCATAATATGTACCACTTTCAGATTTGTGACCTGCACATACTTTCACTTTGGATATTTCTAAAATTTTAGAGTTGGTAAAACCGTAAAAGTTTTAAATGCTTTACCAAAAATCCAAAAATATATCATCAGTTTACTTCAAAAACCTCGTAACTACAGCTTGAAACACTTTATGACTACATTAGATTTTGTTCTACATTAGTCTTGCGCAAAACAAAAAAAAATCATAAAAGCGGAAAGTTCCGTCTCGGATTAGCCTGCGCAGTCAGCGCAGGCTGATCCGAGACGACACTTTACGCAAATGTTCGAATGCCCCTTTTCGCGTGTTGCAGGTCAATTATCATTTTGATCACATTCAGAATCTCATCTTCTGCTAATACTACCAGTTTCGAAACGTTTATATATGACTTTGTTAATTGTCTTGTACAGGATTAACCGTTTTATCTACTCATATGAAGGTAAAGAATATGTACCGGATTATAACCTATCACGTGATTTTGCATAGCAAAAGCATAATAACCATGTGAGCCTTTCTCTATGAGAAACGGGGGCTTAATGCATCTGCAAAAAGTATCGACCCGTGTCAGCCTGCCCGTGATGCGCAGGCTGACGTGGGTCGAAACTTTTTGCCCTTTG
Organism: Tridacna crocea; assembly: GCA_943736015.1. Taxonomy (NCBI): domain Eukaryota; kingdom Metazoa; phylum Mollusca; class Bivalvia; order Cardiida; family Cardiidae; genus Tridacna; species Tridacna crocea. The sequence continues at coordinate 29,896,254 of OX031063.1, forward strand.
TAACTTGTCTACTTTAGATAAAATCGATTTTATGAAACACTCATTGTCTCGGTAATGACTTGCTTTGTATATCAAGAAAATTCATTTAACCCCAGTTTTTCAGAGCATAGCACATGTGTATATGTACAAATATATATGACCATATTTTGTCTAGAATGATAATCATGATTTGTATAATTTATATTTTAAATAAAATTAATAATACTATTTTGAATATTGTTTTGCCTCTTTATTATCCTTGTGTAAATGTCTGTTTTTCGACAGTTTTTCGCCGAGTCTTATTGACCGCGTTGATGACCTGAGTCTTACGTCTTTTCCTGGAGACAAAATTCTAGACCTGTCTGAATGGAAAACATTATTTTACAGACGTCAAATTAGATATGAGCGCGGATCTGGGAAAAGGTGCCTTATGGCCAAAATTTTCGAATTTTGTTTTTTTGCATTTTATTGAAGGGGATTCATTTCTGTGTCATGTGTTTATCATTTTACATCGATATGATGTATAGTTTCGGAGATATGCACGTTTAAATACAGGCACCCTCCACAGTGCGTTTTGTTTACGAACGTCACGTCAGCGACGTCAATTCTAAAACGCAGTAAAATGCGTACATTTTTGTCAGTGGGTGTGAAACGTCAGTGTAAAAACACATCTCTACATGATTTTCATGAGTTTGTTCCTTGATTTAATCGAAGGATTAAACGACAACGAGACGCTGTTTAGCTACCTGATTACTTAGGCAGTTTGCCATACATTAGGAAAAAGAAACGGGACAGAAAAGTAACACACAAACAACATATTCATTGTTACTGAATGTAATGTTAAAAACAATGAACATATTCATATGACATATTCGTCATTCGGAATGATTTAAATCATATTCAATAAAGAAACTACCAAACAGCAATTACTATTTACGTGATATAAAGGAATACATACGGAATATAATGTTGTAGTGACTTTCTTTGTGTTTGTAATTAATTCGTCCAGCATAAGAAAATTTGATGTCGCGCGATGTCGAAATTTTCTTACGCTGAGAAAAGTAAATACAAGCACCATGAAAGTTACTACAACACAATATTCCTTTTATTATATAGGGCCTACCTACAACTTTCAACAAGATTTGCATTTATTGACATTTTATTTGAAAACGGCGGATAAAATGAGAAAATCAATCAGCGCGGATGGTAGTAACTCTTGTCTTCGTGAATGGCGGATTAATATTACGTCCTCATACCATATTTGGGACCGTATTTCACTGCGTGTAGATTTTTTTTCTGTCGTGTGTGTTATTCAATTCGATTCAACGCTTGTATTGGATCCAGAAAAAATTACTGATATATAATTAACGTAGATATACTTTTAAAAAACAGAAGTTGCTCTCTGGTAAAAGGTTGTTTGATCCATCTACAAGGAGAATCGACGAAGACCAACCTGCACGAAGTGTGGAAAATAAGCTGCGTCGACCTTTCGGTTTCTTTTTGGGGGGATGAATTTTTAGCATGTTCAATGACCATTCTACCTCAGGATTATTGAGCCACTTCTATGACGATATGGGCTGTATAGATCCCTAATTTTGTGTTGATTCGCGTGATATGCATGGCGTAGATGCATCAGACCCGCTTTTGCCAGAGCATGGTGCAGTTTCAAATTCTTAAGATCAGTTTCGGCAAGAACTCTTAGCGTATAGTAGGTATAGTAGAAAACAGGATCAAACTATTCGTTTCTTTCTAAAACAGTTTGCAAAGTATAGCACAGTATATATCTTTCTTTGAAGTCTTATCTTGATCTTTAATGTTAGCAAAAACTATTAGGTTTATAGTAGACTGAATCACGTAAAATACGTAAACTTATCGATCTATTTATAATGCTGTTAAAACTCTACCACACAACCCCTAGTTTTAACAACCCCCAAAGAAACAGACTTCTGAAACTGGACAAAATGACAAAATGCTAGTAACCGGCGTGTTTTCCTTTTCTCACAATATTTTCTACCCTTGCAAAGACATTCTTTATTTATTTGTCCTCTGCAAAGGATTTCATTTTGAACCAGTCTGAAATTTTGTCTTTTGGTAAAAAAAATTGTTGGAATGCCGTGCTCATTTTTGAAGTGAAGGCGCAAAGAGATAGTGAAACAGTGTCATACCTTTGCTGCCGCACATTAGCATAAAATATGGAGAATGTAGAGAAAATAGCATGCATATAATTGCAGCCTGATCTTGGTCTACAAATGAGAACCAAAGCGCAAATCCATTTTTTTTTCAAGCACATCAAAGAATGTTAAAACGTCTCTGTAACAAACCCAAGTAATGTGTGTTCCGTAAAAATGTATAAAGATTGATACATGTATATTAAAGTCTGGATGTATTAAATACACAAAAAAGAAAACATATCAGCATCCCTAAAATATTGATGTCCTATCTTTTAGTTATTCAAAGCTAGCATCTGCTACATAACATGACCATCTAAAGATCGGTTGTCAAAACTATCAAAATAAACACAAATACATGTAATACGAACCTTTTAAAAAGTCTTTAGAGAAGATTCAGGCCAAAGAGCTTGCTAAATATTTATCTGTAAAGTGTACATGTATATATCAGGTGACAATATTTTAGACTGTACCAAATTGAAAGCGTTTTCAGACGACAAACTGAATATATCCCGAATGATGAGATTTTTCATTAAAAGGACATACAAGGTTGTTGGAAAAGAAGAAAATACTGGTCATAAGTATTTTCTCCTTTGCCTACATTTTTTTTAAACAGTCTAACCCATGGTCGTCAAAATTTTGCATAGAAAAACTCGACAAACGATGTAGGGTTAAATATTTTGTTAACTATGTGTGCCATATAAATTATCTAAACTAGTCTAATGCGCCCCTTTGTTTCTGGAGTACACAATGTAAACGGAACTGGACGCATCAGTTACAAAGAGAAGAGGAAAAAAATGTGTTTAAGTCTTTTGGTGTTGTTACACGAATGTGTGGCACGCAGCTCCGCCATATCTTTGTAGATGTGGAGTACTGAATACAGCGTGCATTTTTAGAGAGGGAATCTACATACTCTTTATGTACTGACATTCTGGTTTTCTCACAGTGAAGATAATTATATGAGTGGAGTATTATCAGTACCCCGAGGTGCAGCTGGCTAAGGAAGACCATACACGTTTGCATAGTTCACAGTGAACTGAGTAGATGCTCAAATGTCTTCAAACACTATGGGGATGTGGATTCTTTTTCCAGTGTTTCCATGTGTTCGCACACCAGGTCCATTTTTGTCCATGTGCTCAGCTGCATTAAATTTTTGAGTTGCCTTCGTCCAATGGCAAACACAACCATAAAAAATGTCCTACACAAGCATTTCCCCCCAAACATAAACTTCTTCCTATTTCTCTTCCTTTTCTCTCCTTTTGTTGGTTTTTCTATATCAAAACCCATCAAAGTTCGCATTACATACACGTCTTTATCATTTTTCTCCATTTCGCACATATTTTATATGTGGTCGATCATGCCAGTCTTCGTGAATTTTGACGGACAGTTCAATTACATTTACACCATCTCTCTTCAAACTCCTCATCTTCATTAAAAAATCTCCATCGTGACCCAGATCTAACATCTCTTTACTGTTGTTACAGGCATTCGGATCACCTTTCTCTGAATCTCCATTTCTCCCGTCTTCCTGGTCACTCAGTGATTGATTGATTGTATGGTGTTTAACGCCGTTTTCAAAATTATTTGAGACGGAGAGAAATTGGCCAAGCCGTTGGTCGAACTCACGACTCCCTGTCCTCAGGTCCTGTACGCTACCGACTAGGTTACCTCTGCCCGGCTCCTGGTCACTCAGGTCCAATCACATTGACCTAGTTCTTGGATAAAGTGTAGAACCCGTCCATTGATCTTGATGTAAGGATCTTCGCCATCTTCCCCATCGGAAATATCGACAGCACACGATAATGAGCCATCTTAGGAACCAAACGGTGTGTTGATTGGTGTCCGTCCAAAGTACCTCTCTATGTCCTGAACGAAGAAATAAACATCAGGGTTGAAATCATCAGAATACCACAAACAAAATATTGTCGAGGGAAAAAAGTAAATAACATTTTTACATGGAAAAAAAAGGAGACCAAAAGAAGAAAATGTAATTGGTAATGGACGCGCCTCGATCTTACAGTCCGATCTCATTACGTTAAAAAAGTGAACTTGAGTAGGCAGCGTTACCGACTGTGCTACCCACGATACTGCTGGTGACGTAAAGTTTAAGATATACATGTAGTTTATTTTGATAATTCAGTTCTTAACATCACCCTCGTTATATTAGACTCCCAAGAAAAACATAAATAGCAGGTACATCTCCATAAATTAGGGTCTAAACTACCTAACATCAACATTTGCGGGATTTGTTTTCTAATAACTACCTTTTTTTTCATTTCGTAGTGATCACTTGTTGATGCGGCCATAGACCTGCGAAGCTGCATTTAAGGTTGAGAATAAAAATAAACTGATATGGAAACAAAGCTACGTTTGCAACATTGTGTTTTGAAAACATCTTTGAAATCAGAAATGCAACTTAGGCTTTATATCGTTAAGAGTAAACTTACCTACATTATTACGATGTCTTTCTCGGAAGGTGGGGATTTACATAAATTTCCTCTCCAGATTTATGGCTTCACATGCAAATGACTCGTATCAAAAAGAAATTTTATAACATTGGTCATTCAAACAAACGATAACTTCTTATAATAAATAAATTTTCAGTGGAAACAGATGTTTTTTTACTTCAAAATTCAAGATTTTTCGCGTACACTCTTATCGACTATTTTTAGAGAAACATGTGACGATCACAAAATTGATGACGTAACTTTGAACCGCAATACAGTCATTCTCAAAAAATGGGTACAATTACACTTGAAAAAATGTCCAGATTTTTAGTAACTCAAATGATTATCATTTCTTCTGGAAAGTAAAATTCAACTATCGAATAAATTATCTGCGAAGTTTGACACAGTCAACATCAACCATCTCGGAGAAATGTGCTGACAAAATAATCAAGCATCAGGCTCTGTTACGGATGTTAGAAACACTACTTCAACATTTGTTTGATATATTAAAATACTTCTTTGACAGAGATTTGTTGTTTAAGTTTGAGATTTTGACAGATGATTTCATTACGCTTACAGAGAATAGCAAATATTTGGTCAAGTTTTGCCACAACATTAAAAATACATCATCATACAAATTGATATTCCGAGAAAATATTTATTTTAATCAAACAGTGTCCAATGTTTGTAATTTAAGTACTCTAAATGAGTGATGGAATACATTTTTATTATAAAAGTGGAACCAATAAACTAAATAAACATTTTACTGACATGCGCTATTACATCAAAAGTGTGCACATCAGTATTTCTGGTATAAATCTAGCCAGTGCGTTTGTTACGGAGGTTAGCAAAATGTGTTGATTTGAATAAAAACAAACATATTTAATCTTATTGCTGCACCCACAACATGATACCATTAGCAAGCAGCTATTATTTCTTTTAAGACACTAAGCCACTCAATGTCGTCTCAGAAACCAAACTGTTTAATCTAGTTCCGGACAACATTTACACCAGAAAATGGGTTAAGTATTATAGTGTTTTAAATAGTTTCTGCTCTTTTTGTTTAACAAATAATGGAACCAGCACAATAATAATATATATATCTTGAGAACGATACGGTATGAAAAACTGATATAGACACCAGCATTGTTGGTAGAAACCTAATTAATACTTTTGTTATGGATATTTATTTAGCAAAAAGGGAAAAATGAATAAATATATAAAACTTTCCTTTGAATACGCAACATGATCTACGATTAGTTTACAGAATTGATTCTCATATGACACAAAGTTGTTTTGTGCCTTGTCAGGATCCAAGCTGTTTGACTTTAAAAGTGTTGTACTAGAAAACCTAATTGGTTAACTAAAATGCCGATGAAAGAAAGTACTCTCAATCACTTTCTGCCTTTTAAGTTAACTTGACCACTCTCTTTCTTCTTTGTTCTTTCTATAAAAAACTTTGTTTTTTCCTGTCTTTAGCTCAATTTCTTATGCCTTTCAACGTTTATGATTGCCGGTCTGCAACAGAAATCATGTGATCCGATATGGAACTTTGAAGTAATATTATTGACAATTTGGCGTGATTGAACTTACTAATTTTTAATCCATAATATATAAATTTTTTCAAACCTCCACTGATTTCTAATGTCAGTAACGGCACAATTTAACATTACAATTTAACACTATCAAACACTATTTACTTTAAAAAGGTTTTTCTAATGTTAACATTTATGTAAATCATAACTCGACTGAACAAGATTCAATCTATTTATGTCATGCTGACTTAGAAAAATGACAGATTGAGGAACAATGATTACTTCAACTAACCTCCGTAACGATTTAGTACCGTTTACATATAGTTTTATCATCAATGCTTAAACTTTTCACATTTCAAACACTATGTGACGTCTTAATAGACTAAAAACATGATTTGAGAAACTCAAAACGGATCTAAATTGATTTCATGAAGTAAAATGAATGTCTGGTCACGAGTCTAACTTCCGTAACAAAAAGGGGGAGGATTTGATCGCTCAGAAATATTCAGTGTAGACACTGGTATTAAGGTGGCGAATTTGTTTTAACAGTCACATTCATGGTGCTTATGATACATATCTACAATAATCAGTCAGTACAGACATCACCGTTTAAAAGTCTGTTTAAGATGTACTAGAGAACTCATTTGGCACTACTTCCAACCTCCGGCATGGGTTCCAGACACAACACTTGCAGCCGATTGTTTTCATTTCGAACATTTACATTGATGGCGGTGTCAAAATAGGTTACACCCTCAGCATAAGATCTTAAGTGAAGTGACTTTAGTTAGAATGAATATTTCGTTACGGATGTTAGACGTTACGGATGTTAGAAATATTTCATTGAAACTAACATATAGCTTAGGAGATGCAGAAGAGACTCATGTGCAGTGTTTCAATTATGTGTCCTTGATTGTGTCTAAACTAAAACAGCATCAATTTCACGGAGACCAATCAAGTTATGGTAGAAAAAGCCGTTACGGATGTTAGAAAAGAATTTGTCCCAAATAGCTTTTTTGTATTTCACATGTAACAGTCAGCTCAACTTTAAAGGAATGTTAAAAAATATCAAAGGATTGTGAGCTCTATTCATTCCACCACTTAAAAAAGGTATTTTAGGGTAGATGACACAGTTCAAAAGACTTGCAATAAATCGATCAAATTGTGTTACGGACGTTAGGTATGATTTTGCGACAAACGATTTTGGATGAAAAAGTATATCAGCTCTGGATATAATTAAGAAAAGTATCCAAATACGGTAGATGATAGTTGTGGCGATTCAAAAAATAAAATATACGACCCGATTCTTCCTAATCTTAAGATACAGCAGAAGTACACATACTGTGAATAGTACCTGCGACAGGCAAAATTTAACAACATCCATCCAATTAAAAGGATACTATTGTCACAAAAATGAATCTGATGACTTTCAAAGTATATCTATTGTAGACTAGTATGATCAGTGATATAAAAATAATTGGTCTGTCTGTCATTTGTTTGTAATCATTAGAGTAATTCACGTATTTATTGATGCGACAAGCATTTTTCGTAATTGCACCCATTTTTGGAGAATGACTGAATATCTCTACGTCACAACTCGACGCCTTAAGGCACCTTTTCCCAGATCCGCGCTCATATATATGTCTCAAATTATTGGAATTGTCATTGAATGTATTAAAAATGCCGTGGAAAAAGCGTGAAAATGCTTTATGACAGAATAACATGTTCTCCTTTTCCCACATTGTCTTCCATAGGATCGTAAGACAAAGAATTTACAAAGTCTGAAGTATATGGAAGTTATAGTAGACGGTTGAGTATTCAAGAACGGTAATTTCTTTCTCACAATGTCTCTATTATTCGAGTTTTGTCCCTTGAATCCAGAAACGAAACGTCAATAAACGAATGGCTCGGTAACTCTTTCAGCTCCACGGACGAAAACCTGGGCTATTGATAACGAAGTTGATAAAGATCATACTGCATAGAAGGTGCAGCCTGATCTTGCATCTATACTATCCGCTCGATTAGTCACGCCCATATGATACAATACATGAAAACACGATATATCAGTAGTTTGTTTTCAGGGTGTTAAAAGAGAAAGGAAATGCTAATGCCATGAAAGCCAGGATAAGTTTATTTAACTCTTTACCACACGACAATATTTTAGACTGGTCCAAATTGAAAGCATTTGCAGACGACAAAATAAAAGTGACTGAAAATTTGATTTTTTTTTTTTTTTTGTGAAGGGTAGAAAACATTGCGGGAAAAGGAGAAAATGCTGGTTACCAGCATTTTCTCCTTTTCCCACAATGTTTTCTAAAGGCTTCTTTCATAGGGGCGTCAAAAGTAGGGACTGTGTGGTAATGGGTTAACCCTTTACTACACAACAAAAATTTAGACTTCTCCAAACCAAAAGCATATGAAGAGGATTAAACCCATTACCACACAATCCCTACTTTTGACGACCCTGAGAAAGAAGCCTTTAGATAACATTCTTGGATAAAGAGAAAATGCTGGTAACCAGCATTTTTTTTCCTTTACCCACAATGTTTTCTACCCTTCACAGAACGAATTTCAAAATTTCACATTTCAAGTTTACACATTCCAGGGCCCGTATTGACCAACCATTCGTAAGAACATTCTTTGTCTTATTCTCCAAAATTTTCTACATTTGTAAGTAACACCAACTTCTGATTGGCTAAACCCTGGAATATGTAAACTTCTGTCCTCTGAGAACAGGGATAAATGCATTGTGAATAAATGCATTTTGAGTACAAGAAATGTTCAGTGTGCCGACGCATTTTGAGGACAAAGTGTGCAGACAAATACCAAATTCTCTTCCCCCCCCCCTCTCTCTCTCTCTCTCTCTCTCTCTGATAACAAAAAAAAAAACAATATCACAAGATAATATATGATAAGTTCAGTTATTGGTTTTACACCAGAAAAGAGCATATAATATCAAAAGTTTGTTTCAAGCGGCGCCGCTGAATTTCGAAATCTATATAAAAACTTGGCAGGGGGGGTGACAGGGTGATATTGTTAACGCGCCCTGCTGAAAAAAAAAAATTAAAAAAAATGATTTCAGCCTAGGTCGGGTTTCTTAAAATCGAAAAATAGATCCAATGCCTTTCAGTTTTCTGTCGTGCTTTTTTTTCTCCTCTGTCACTTGGAAAGAAAATCGATATGTTAACAGGTTCGTGTTGCGTGATACAACATGAACCGAAAATTGCAAGATAGAAAGATCATAAAAAGAAATGGACCGTCTGAATATTTATTTGCTTTCACGCTAGAGCGACTCCACCTCAGTAGTTTGATTCCCTATAGAGATTTACCATTTACCACGCAATCCCGTGTTAACTGACGATCCCGAGAGATTTTTTTTTTTAATTATCGTGGGAAAAGGAGAAAATGCTGGTAACCTGCATTTTGTCCTTTTTCCACAATATTTTTCTACTTCTTTGGTGGCAAATCCCATAACTTGAGCCAGATGTACTTCATCGTCTGCAAACTCTGAATTTAAACAGGATCTTAACCGTTTCCCACACAAATCCTGGTGTTCACGACCCTGAAAAGAAGGCTTTTGAAAACATTGCTAGTAACCAACATTTTCTACTTTTCCCACAGTCTTCTACCTTCCCAGAACAAATTCCAATTTTTGAGTCAAGTTAATTTTGTAGTCTGCAAATGCTTTCAACTTGGAGCAGTCTAAAATTTTGTCCTTTGGTAAAGAGTTAACCCTTTACTCCATAGATACTCATTTCTACACATTGCTTGTAGGAGCCTTTGGAAAACATTGTGGCAAAAGGTGAAATTGCTCGTGACGAGCAATTTCACCTTTTGTCACAATGCTTTTTATGCTATCAAAAGGTGTCATATATGCATAAGAAACAGCTTCATCCTTGCTGTTATTTAGGGTCAATTAGAGATATCATAGAAATGCCTTATGAGGTAAAGGGTAAGTCTGTCGGCTGGTAAAGGGATAAAACTCTTACTAGCAGTTTACCAAGAATATCGATGGGCCAGGTTGGATGAAGCTGTACATAATTTTGACTATTTCAGTAGATCTATTCTTTTTTTGCAACAATCCTCAGCAATATAAGTGCAGTTTCGACTTGATTTATGTAGATCTGCTTTTCTAAGAATGCTTATTAATGAAAGTTATCTGTCAACAGGTAAAGGTGTACATGAACGGAGCTATATATAGTGTCAGCGTGTGTATAAAATTGATATTGATTGTACACCCGTGTTGGTCGCCACAGCAAACAGGGAAACAATGCTAAATATGATACTGTGCATGTAACGTTGATAAAATGTCGTGTGTGATGAAAAGATGTACATTGTGAAAATCGAACAATGACGAAATGGATGATTGACCATAGATTTAGATCTACTTTTGGAGTTTCGTTAGAGCTTTGGAGTGTGACTTGAAATTCAGCCACTGTACGATTTACGAAATAATCATAGTTATCTTTACACGTAAGTAGATCGACATCTAGTTTTACTTATTCTCATTGTTATATGTATACCCTTGTAAAACCGAAAGAAGGGGTGTCGTTAAAACCTTATACAGGTATTATTTTCATTACAGAATGTCAAATTCCTGTACTTAAATGCACTTTATCTAGATCTTTCTAACACAGTAAAATTAATGTGAAAGCCTGTCGGCCATCTACAAATAACGACCCATTAACAACAGTGCTTATGGAGAAATAACTCTCGAGATTTAATTTGCAGCGAAATTTTTAAGGCGTCTGCCGCAAGATCGCGAACAAAATCTATTTATAGGCATTCGTATGAATTCATAGTCATACTGTACATACCTTAAAACGGATGCTGGACCCTTCACCCGACTGTAATTGCGTTTAACCCTTTACTCCATAGATACTCATTTCTACGCATTGCTTGAAAGAGCCTTTGGAAAACATTGTGGCAAAAGGTGAAATTGCTCGTCACGAGCAATTTCACCTTTTGCCACAATGTTCTCTACACTATAAAAAGGTGTCATATACACATAAGAAACGGCTTCATCCTTGTTGTTATTTAGGGTCAGTTAGAGATACCATAGAAATGCCTTATGGGGTATAGGGTTAATCTTATCAAACACTTTAACCCTTTACCACATGGCAAAATTCTTTACTCGTCTGATTAAGAAAGCACTTGCGTACGACAAATTAAATAATATGACATACCTTATAGTACTTATGTTTGAAAAGGTAAAAAAAGCAAGAGAGAGAAAATGTTGATTTCCCCCCCCCCCCTTTTTTTTTTTTTCATTTGAAATCACAAGCCTCCTCATTGGGATAGTTCAAACATAGACTTTTTTGTAGAAGATTAAGTCCCCCTCTTCAATTACTAGTGTTACCGTAGATAACAAACCGGTTTGTCTTTAGTTTCTGAAAATTTATCGATTCGTTTTATCCAAGCAATTAACATACAGCTACATGGTTACTATTTCCAACGAATTTTGTTTGAACTTCACAGAAATGATCCTGTCATGGTCCTCTTCAGAATTTTTTTAAAGAACTTGATTCCGTCAAAAACTCCGGTTGTCATGGCAACAATAGATGAAAAATAATGAACATCATTGAAAATCGTCTTGTCTGAAACGATAAGGCACAGGGATGCCAAATTTGGCATGTAGTTTTATCTATTAGACCTCTAACAAGTATATATTATAGCCCTGAGGTCAAAATTGACCCCGCCCCAGGGTCACAAGTTTAACATGGGCTCATGTAGTGCCATATATTTACAAAGTGATCAATGGAAACATTTCCATATAAGAGAAATTTAGTTTGTTATCTAATATCTCTATTGATTATCAAACTGCACTATTCCATGATTGGTGTTGGGAATTCAGGATTTTTGGATAGAAAATGTTCAGTTTTCATGGACAGTGATTTATTTTGATGCTTCTGGTTTTCTCTCAGATTTATGGATTATTTAACCTAAAATAAGATTTCGTTTTTTTTTTGTTCCGGAACCTTACCGTTCATGCCATTTGAAAAAAGCTTACATGTATCCACTGACATACTGACATTATCGTTAAGGGGCACCTATAACATGCTATTAAGTGCCATTGCAGGCAACAAATTTGGTGCAGCTATAATGATTATTTCTGTCTTTAGTAGAAAACATTTTTTTGAAAAGGGGGAAATACTGATTGACAACATTTTCTCTTTTGTCCACAGTTTTCTCAAAAACCTTCTCTTTTAGGGTCATTAAATCACAAAATTGTGTGGTAAAGGGTAAATGGCCAGTGGAGCAATAAAGGGTCATCATGGCCCTAATGCTTTTTCTAATACTTTACAAGACAAGAAAGTTCTACCAATTTTTCAATGTGTTGAAAGCATTTGCAGGTCTATGACATACACGAGATTCACAAATATGACATACATGTCAGATGGAATGGGCTCCAGATGCATTCATAGCGTCGATCCGAAGCTGAGTCAGAGTCGCAAAGCGGTTTCTGTAAGCCCATGCCTAGATATTAAAGATTCAGCAATCTTCAGCTGCAGAGGTTACACCTACCCTAGATCTTCCACAACCATGCCGCCTGCTAGATTTTCCACTACCATGTCGCCCGTTGTCTGCGCATATCATATTCTTTGAAGATTCGACTGTCTTATATGACGCATCACTAGTCCCGGAAGCGGGCTGACTGTAATATTACGCTTTATATTAGAAAGTAGCTTTTATCAATACGTTTGAGGAGAAATGAGACCTGCTTTAGCTCCAGATTTCTCTAAACTGCTGATCATAGCCGAGTGAATTGCACGAGGTAGCGTTTTATTGAGTAAACGTTTATTTTAGTTTGAAATTCAAAGTAACGGTTGTCGCGTAGGAAAGTTGTTCGGCTCTGTACCCAAGATGCCCAAATTAGATAGATGAGTATTTATAGAATGCCATCTAGCGGGAGTAAATGCCATGCCGCCTGACAAATATGTCATACCGTTGAACATTGTTGTTATTCGCCCAAAGGGACATGTTCTAGTCTATTACATGTATATACCTAAAACATTTTTTTTTTAAACGAAGATACCTGATCCATTGTTTGTTTTATTTTGTTTATGTTTTAAAAATAAAATTTCATTATTTTTAATACCAGAATCTTGACATTTCGCTCGACCTTCGGTCTCGGGCGATTTCAAATTATCACACCATGCGCAATTTAGGACCAGGAAAGTTACTATTTAAACAGCATATTCCGTCTAAACCTTGTCGCCTGTCCGTCCATCTTCTGGCAACTTCATGTCAACTCTGTATTTCATGACATCCTTTTCTGATTCCGAAAATACACGTCCATATTTCATGCGTATACACATGTGCATCCTGACGAGACTACGAGCAGTCTATAGGTTTCAGTGTCCGGGCTCCAAGGTTAATAGAACAACAGGGGCTCAAATCGTGTCGGCTCAAGCTCTTGAACCCGTTGTCTGTTGTTTAAAAATATGGTGAGACAATGCTCAGAGCAGAAGTTTCAGACGCCAAATTCCAAGGGTTTTGACCCGAAACGGGGTGGGGGTGGGGTTGGGGGGTCGTGTTTACAGGTTGCAAGCCGTTTTCATCGTGTCCGCTTGCTCCATATCATTTGAACCCCTTGTCTGCCGATGTAAATAGGTCACGAGTACATCTGTGCACCTTGATGAGACGATGCGCAGAGCAGAAGTTTCAGACGCAAGACTGCATGTTCATAGTATGGTAGTCAAAGGTCACATGTTCTCGATAGCTTTCTTAGAGTGTATTATACCTCGCTTTGCGGAACTCGTGTCACGTTAATATCTTGGCCACACATCGATAAAAATAAAATTTCAATATTTGAACTTGTTTACCCTTTGTATGACTTCATTCTGATAACAGATATGTTAAGAGTCTATTCTAATATCGATTTTGCCCAAGGTTTGTGTTATAAACAAGGTTTTTCAATTATTTCCCGTGTTCAAGAGCTCAAGATGAGGGGAGAGAGTTTGATTTTGAAATTAAAAATGTTAATCATTCTCCACCAAAGCCTATGTTATGGGTATACAATAGAATCGTCTCAACGACACGAATCTAATGAGTACCTAGCACACAAGGTTTGAAAGAGAAATAATGGATTTAGAATGCCATCACTCCCCCATGCCTGGAGCTCTGCGTCTTTGTCTTGAGAGATAAAAACGTCTTGATTGTTTTCTTCGTTGGCAAAAGGTAAAACTACCGTATTCAAAACTTCCCTCTTGAGCTTTTGAAGTGATATTTTGAAAAGGGCCTTTCATGATTTTTTTCACCAATATGCCTCTTTACTCATTACCAAACGACAATATTCTAAACCAGTCCAAATTGGAAGCATTTGCAGACGACAAAATTAATGTGACTGAAAACTTGAAATTTGTTTAGGGAAGGGAAGAAAACATTGTGGGAAAAGGAGAAAATGCTGGTAACCAGCATTTTCTCCTTTTCCCACATTGTTTTCTAAAGGCTTCTTTCTCAGGGTAACCAGCATCTTCCCCTTTTTCGCAATTGTTTCAAAGGCCTCTCTGTTAAACTCGGAATTTTATGCTAAAGTGTAAGCATGTGGTAAGGCAAACAGGTACTCAAAAGAAGCGTTTTAACCCTTTACCATAAGGAAGGGGATATCCGCCATTTATCTCACTATTCATTATGAAATTTTCAACATTTCATTTCTGTTTTAGAATTATATTTTGCTTATCAGCGGTCTCATGTCGGCATTTTATTTACTTTAAAGTTATTTTGATAATAACAATTTAATTCTTTCATTTAAAAGCAATGATGAAAATTTCAATAAGGGGTAATGAAATAATAAAAAAAAAAACATAAGGAATAATAAAAAAATTATAATGAATAATGCGTAATTTGGCGGTTATCGCCCTCAATATTACCAAACCCTCCCGACTCTGTATTTGAAAGCTTAAAGACATTGTGGGAAGATAAAAAATCAAAGCGTTGAGAACGCTGAAGTGGTATTTGTCAAGGAAACCCATTGTGTGGAATTAATAATTTGAAAGAAAAAGACATGTTGTTCAAATATTGGCTTAAAAGTCAACCCACTAAGCAAATGAATACCTTTTCGGTTGAAGGGAGAGTACTCATGTAACTTAAAACTATAATTTTGAAATATCTTTAGCCTTTTACATTAAATTTCCAACATTACAATCAATTACTTCGATCTATAAATATTTATGAGCAATCAAATGGAATAGCGCGCAATCATAGGGCGAATAAGCCATGGAACGAATATTTTTTGGAACGAAAAAGCACAGGATCAGTAGGCAAATTTGTATCATTGCACAAATAAAAGGCTATGAGTGAGAGAAGCTATTTTCAATCAAAAATAAGTATCTCAACGATCGATGGCTTCACCCAATGTATTTCGATGTGCCATTTCAAATTACATATCTGAGTGCCACCGAAACACTCATTTGCCTGAGAAAAATGAGTTTAACTGGGTTTATTTCTTTCGGCTTTGCACAAAATAAGATACATGGTTATCAAAATTCAATCTTGAATTCATAGTAGTATTGTCTTCGACAAATACCACAAAAAATGATTGTAACCAGCATTTTCTGCAATTCCCACACACAATGTTTTCTACTTAATTAGAGAACTTAAACATTACCCAAAGAGTCCCTAGATTTTACGACGCTGAGATAGAAGCCATTTGAAAACATCGTGGGAAAAGGAGAAAGCGCTGGTAGCCAGCATTTTCTCCTTTTCCCCCACAATGTTTTCTACCGTGTTGGAAACAAATTTAAATTTTTGAGTTACGTTTATTTTGTGGCCTGCAACTGCTTGCAATTTTGACTTGTCTAAATTCTTTCGTTTGGTAAAGAGTTCCACTCAGACTTGTATGCAGAGTATTGATTTAGGAAGAGTTTGAACCTATCTACAGTAAAATATTCCTTTTGTTATAATCCACAAGGTACATACAAGGTTAGATGCAGGTACGGAATCAGTCGGATAGTGACGAGTGGATGTCACCCAAGCACGAAGGGCTCAATGTTAGCTTTTGTGGTCGTACTTTCACTGTCCGTCGTGCGTCAATCAAGGTTTGGCAAACCACCACCTTCGAAGTCAAGGGTATAAAATATTTGCAGGAGGTGACATAAACAGGGAACTTTATGTTGTAGATCTATTGACTTTCCTGGTCTTTGTCTGTTTTTTTTTTTTCGAGCTCCATGAGACAACAGATACCTCCAAGGTCGGGCAAGATGTCATTTTTTTTTACGCTGCGAGAAATAAATACAAGCAGAATGGACCTATCTACAATATAATATTCCTTTTGTTATAATCCACAACTTTCAACGATAAAATATTGCAACTACATGTACATGTATTTTCATTTTATTCCAAAACGGTAATCAAAATCAAAGAAATAATGGATAAGTCATTATAACTTCGTTTTTATGAAAAACAAAACGAAGTTATTAATGACTTATCCATTATTTCTTTCATTTTGTTTACCGTGAAAACCGAAGTTATTACTGACTTATCATAATATCTTTGATTTTGTGTACCGTTCTCGAATAAAATGAAAATAGTTGCAATATTTTGTAGTTGAAAGTTGTGGACAGAGACCAAAGCGTTGTCTGTTTATGTAATCTTTATTAGAAGATTCGACCTGTCTGCTCTGGCGCATTGATTGATTGTCAGAACTTGATACCAGGGGGTCGCTTATTCGAATCTGCAGCTGGGTCAATTTCTTTCATAGGATTGACAATTTATTGCGACAGGATTCATGGCTTAGTCACTGCCTATCATTATTTCGAAGATGGTTTTGTGGGAAAGCAGCCAGTGGCTTGGGAAGAATATTATGCCAAGTTTTGGTAAAAGAAACTCCAGGAAAGCATGGATAGGTGCACTGGCTGCCGCGAGGAAAACTATGTGAAGGATTGTTGAAAACGGGTTCAACACCATGCATCAATAAGCATTAGACCATTGCGGTATGGTCGGTCCAAGCTTGTGTATTGGAAAAAAGAACTTTAACTCTTTACCGAACGACGAAATTTTGGTTTCGTCCAAATTCAAAGTGTTTATAGACGACTGTTAAATTTGACTCAAATAGCAGGAATTTGTCTTGCAAAGGGGTAAAAAGACATCTTGGAAAAAAAGCAGAATATGCTGGTCAACATCATTTTTTCATTTTCCCACAATATTTTCATATGTCTTTCTCTTGCTGGCCGTAGAAAAGGTTGGAATTTTGTGTTTAAAGGGTTAAGCTTTGTCTAATCTCCTATTTGCATTGTAGATTAAATATGTTCAAAATAGAGATGGTATCGTGGAGACCCGGATTAAATTTATCTTAAACTTTTACCGAAAATCCCATATTATGACGTCGCCTAGAAGGTCGGTCTTCGAAAACAGTGTGGGAATAGGAGAAAATGCTGGTAACCAGTATTTTCTCCTTTTCCTATGTTGTTATCTTACCACTTTCATCATCTGAGCAAATTTTAACCGGCCTTCTGCAAATGCTTTCAATTTGGACGAGTCTGCTTTTGAATGTTTTTCTAATCTGTAATATCCGGGGTAAAAAATTTCACCAGTCAGTATTAATCGAAGTATTTGTGTAGCTACAGCCATATTATTTATATGTGTATTGATATTTACTGGGGAAAATTGTACAAAGCCAAGTTGATTCTCCTTCCCCCAAATTAATTTTTTGAAGCCAAATATGGGCCGTAGAAAATTCCCATGGACAGTATGTCAACCCATTCGGCATACCTCGAATGTTGGTAGCCATCTATATTTCATTGCCGGAAATACGGGGGTTTACCGTTCTGAAAATTGTAATGCTTCTCGTAAAAAAGAAAACGTGAGGTTCAATTTTCTATCGAACTATCGAACATCTTACTATGTTTTAGTTGACAAGGAGTTCGAACATTCATTTTTAAAGTGGATTATCAATTGCGATTGACGTTTTTGCTGTCAGATAGATAGGTGTAGAAAACTTTATTGAGGTTGTTTATGTCGTTGCTAAACGACTGGCAGTCGCGCCGCCATTTACAAGATGGCGTAATTGGTAATTCTAATGGAAATGATTGTTATACATACAAAGTTTGATGTACGGAAACAGTCGAGTTGTGACGAGTGGATGTCTCCCAAGCAGGAAGTGCCCAATTTAAGCTTTTGTGGTCATACTTTCACTGTAAATCATGCGTCGTCCGTAGGTGTCATCCGCCGTCCGTCGTCTCCTTTTACCCCGTTTACTTTATTTTCATTCAAATTCTCATTAAACTTTTCCAGAATGTTTGTCTAAATAGTGATAATATCTCGTACAACTTCGAGAATGGATGACGTCGGATTAAAAATTGGGTCACCATGCCAAAAAGGAAAAAGATAAAAAAGTGTACTCCATGTAGAGGCGAGGTGTTCAGTCTGATACCCATAGAAATAAGAGTGATATCTTGCAGGAGTAAGAAAGAAGGTCACCTCTGACCACAATCTGTACAGTCTAGGTGCCACATTTCATATCAATACTCACGGAAGTTAGTCAGAACGTGTATCTTGATATTATCTCGGAAAGCTTCAAAAATAGGTCACGTCATATACATTTACGTCGTTAAATTCATAGTATTTCATACGCATTTTAACGCCCCTTTTGGTTAACTCTTGGCAGCTAATGTTACTGTTATGTAGTAGACTCCTACTAAGCCTTGTTTAAATTACAGCCCCGGATTTAGTATTGGTCCCCACCTAAGGATCCACAAGTCTTTAAATGACATATACATGTATAAAGCGTAAACTTTTAAAAAAAAAAAAAGTCTTGTGTTTAATCAAAGGCCTATGGCTACCTGTACCACGTTTCGCATGAAGCCTCATCGAGTAGATTCCTACCACGATTTTCCTAATCACAGCCCTAGGGTCAAAATTGACCCCCACCCAGAAGGGTAATTTACATGAGATAACACTGAAAAAAGAAACACGCAACAACAAATTTCTGGTTTTTAACTATAAACCGTAATATCCATGTTTATCAAAACGTGCATGCTGATTTCATCTAGTTAACTTGTTGCAAAATTTAGTCTAGTACTAGTTAGGGTTTTGGAGATCCTCTGATCAAAGCATTTCTGTATTACAGCTTATTGATATTCGGTATACAAAATACTTGATTGGACCTGCTTGTTTTCAATGACATCATCTTTGCATTTGAAAGAAAATGACGGGGATGGGGCGGTTTGCTCTATGAAACATTATTGTCATACAATCTTCTCGAGATTTAGGTCTCTGTCGATGCCACTTAAGCACATGATACATTTTTGAAAAGCCAGTGGAGGGATACAGGGCCTCTTGTTTTATTCCTTCTTGTAATGGTAGGCAGTCCCGTAGGAACAGGGGGAGCTCAGCCCCCCAATAATTTTGAAAATCATAGTAACTAAAATATGAGTTTTTAGCGCAATGCAATTACCACGCAAAAAAAAGTTAGCCCCCCATCTTGAAATGCTTCCTACGTGGCTGGTAGATACTACATGTAGGTAGACCTTTTTCTACGGTTATATTAATTACTTTACGTTTAAATTTTGAAAGGGAAATTTGTATGTCTGAGTAAAATATCTGTTCTGTTCTGATTTATACACAAGAATACATGTATATATATATAAAAAAAAAATCATGGTCTGTCTTACACCGAAAACTGACTTTTTGCGCATGTGCGATTCTACACAAATACTTTCTCAGTTTCTGGCTTTTTGAACACAAAATCACGAAACAACGCCCAGCCCTAGCAGAGGTTTAAAGTGCCTTACAACGTAACCGCCATGATCAAACCTATTATCCGCGTTGAGATGGGATTGAATCCTGTCGTATTGACTGTCATCAACTCTTGGAAACAATGGAATTTGAAGCTTTAAAAGCAATCCATAGATTTAAAGGTGGCCCTTCAGATCTTGGGACGAAAATTTTACAAAAATACAAAAAACTCATCCTTATCCTCCCATAGCCTAATAATTTTCATTCATAAAACCCCAGTAGTCGAAAACCATCCGACAACAAGAGAAATTAGAGATTTACAACAGACCAGGTCAACGCTGAAAGGAAACACGGTCTATTTTTACATCAGCAACTCGTTCATTTACATACCGGAAATACACAGACAAAGCTTCAAACATAGCGTCCGAAGATCTAGACATTATGGAAAATAATCACATGATTGTTATGTTATGGAATTTAAGAGTCATTAGTCACTTGCCAGTCACTTAACATTCCCACAATGCTTTTTTAATTTTTGGCGGGAAATCTAAAAATAGCTTAAGAGGCTACGTAGCCTTTTAAGGGAATACCACCAATTTTTTTTTTTTTTGTAATTTAATGATTCTTAATCATTGATGATTTGCATTGTTTTTTTTTTTCTTCATATAAATTTCAGTGATATATATATATATATTTTTAATTTGGTATGATGTGAAAAAACTAAATACCCCCTTTAAATACATAATGCTTGTAATCGACACCCTATGTTCAATAAAAATTTTACACAAACATGCACGCACACGGTAATTTTAGATCTAGCCAGTTCAAGGATATATAGATTTTTCCCCCATATCGAAATTTTGGAAACGTTTTTCTCGCAGGTGCTTTCATATGCAAACAACAGTTGGATGTATAGGCAGATGATCGTGATACTTAAAGGTGGCCCTTCAGATTTTGGGACAAAAACTTTACAAAAATACAAAAAAAAAATCCATACACTCCCAAAGTCTTATGATTTTCATTCGTTAAACCCCAGTAGTAGAAAACCATCCGATAAATAGATAAATTAGAGATTTACTACAACCCAGGTCGACACTGAAGGGAAACACAGTCTATTTTTACATGAGCAACTCGCTCATTTACAAACCGGAAATATACAGACGAAGCTTCAAACATAGCATCCAAAGTTCTAGACATTATGGAAAATAATTACATGTTTGTTATGTTATGGAATTTAATAGTCAGAAGTCACGTGCAAGTCACTGAACATTCCCACAATGCTTTTTTGATATTGGCGGGAAATCTAAAAATAGCTTAAGAGGCTACGTAGTCTTTTTGGGGGAATACCACCAAAATTTTTTTTTTTTGCGATTTTATGATTCTTAATTACTATTGATTTGTATTGTTTTATCATATAAATTTCAGTGACATATACATTTTTTAATTTGGTGTGATGTGAAAATTCTAAATACCCACCTTTATTTAACATTATTAGAATAAAAAGAAATGATCTTTGTACTTGTCATTCAGGTCGATTGTGCTTTAGGCCTTGTGGGCTGGTAGTTGTTTGTTCGATATCCGGTTGAGGCAAACTTTCTTGCCGGTGTAATGCAGAGAAATAACCTTCCCCTACAAAATGAACCGGGCCATTACTCTACATAGAGAAATGACCCAGAGATCATTTCTCTACGTAGAGGAATGACCCGTGTCATTATTCTACGTTCTTCCTCTGGGGTCATTTCTCTACGTAGAATAACGACACGGGTCATTCCTCTACGTAGAGAAATGACCCATGGGTCATTTTGTAGAGGAGGGTCATTTCTCTGCATCAGACCCGGCTACTTTTCATCTCTCACTTCAAAAGGATGTGAGGAATACAGTCTGAGGAATACAGTGTCTGACTTGGAAAGAATATATTCGTAGACCTGTGCCCTGACCGCCTTGATACGACCTTATCTGTTAAAACGACGTTAAATTCCAATACAGTCAATCAGTCAATCGATTGTGCCATAGATTTCCCTTACAATAATTGCAACAATCTCTCCGAAGGTTGACTTGCCCCTAAAATTGAAGATTCAGACCAGACTGCACAGAAAGTGTGACATTTTTATAGATGCCCTGATCAGTAAAGAATTAAGATTACAAATTTGCAATTCAACTATTCTGCAAATTCTTTAACCCTTTACTCCATAGATACTCGTTTCTACGCATTGCTTGTAGGAGCCTTTGGAAAACATTGTGGCAAAAGGTGAAATTGCTCGTGACGAGCAATTTCACCTTTTGTCACAATGTTTTCTTTGCTTTCAAAAGGTGTCATATACATATAAGAAACGGCTTCATCCTTTCTGTTATTTAGGGCCAATTAGAGATACCATAGAAATGCCTTATGGGGTATAGGGTTAAAAGGTGCAAGGCGTGAGACAGTGGGCTTTTGTTGACTGACAAGTTTAGACTTACCAGGCTGTGCATTTTGAGCATACGTGAAGCGGTGTTTCATGCATGTGCAAACCTTTGAAGTACAATTGATTTTAGTTGACGGGATTTTACACAGTGCCTCTGTAACAGCGGGCCTTTGAATTAATGCAACAGATCTGTAAGAAAATTGAGAATTTAATGCAACAGACATGTAAGAAAATATAGAGTTGAAGATGTTTTCATTTTATATGCATGTTCTTTTCATATGCTGGAGTATTTTTTTAAAGGCAGATGTCTGAAACTGTGTAATGGATACAGGAATCATAAAGTTTGATCAGTATCAAGGGTTATGAACGCGAATTGCACACACAAATACAAAGAGATCGTGCAGCGTATCGTTCACAATTAGGTCCTCCTGAGTCCTTTTCTTAACCCCTCTTCAGCGCAATAGGCAAAAACAGGGGCTTCTGCGGACAGTGTAGATTCAAGATCAGACTGCACAGAACGTGCAGTCTGATCTTGGATCTATAACGTCCGCATGGTTACTAAAGCCTAGTAGATAAATATCCTTCTGCGTGGTTTTATTGCATCGTGCTTCCTGTTGTCGAAAGCGGTCGTGTCTAAAACTCTGGCATTGAAAGAACAGAAAAAAACAGCCGTCGTCATACAATAGAGTGCCTGTAAATAGCATTATGTAAAACTATCGTGTCATACTGGTAAGTCACTAATGACAGGAACTTAATAATATATTTGTTTTATTTTGTGAAAACACGGGTAATGCTGGATATAATGCGCTCTCTCTCTCGCTCTTGTTTCAAGGTTTCAACATCAGTCAGTTCACATACTAGAGTAGTTCATGCTTTCGTGTAGAGTCCATGGTTAGATTCCTACTTACGTGAGAACATGCTGTTATAATTGTATTATTTTGAGTTATAACACGAAAGTAAATCTCTAATTTTCATAAATATGCTAGGTTTTACTAGAGCTTTCCAGGTGCTTTTCGCAAGGTCAGACTTCACGGGGGGCGGAAAGTCCAGTCTGATCACCATTATCTCTCGCTTGATGGCATTCTATAAATACACCGAAGAATATGACAACGAGAACTTCACTAGTCGACACAGTGATATCCAAGCAGGACACTCGGTCAATTTTACCAGTGTGAACTATCATCAGGACCTTTTGACATCATTTGTAGCCCTGATTTGCTGAAATAATGTTGAAAGCGGCATAAAACATTGTTTAAATCAGCCAATGAGCAAATCAGTCAACTACCAAATAGAATTGCACAACCCGTTTCGTGCCCCAAATTCCACATATTCTGAAGATACGGTCGTGCAGGATGTTTTTTTTTTTTTAGCCAGATGTCTTTTTCTTTTTCCAGCTACACGTACATGTAAGTACGGACAGCTGGCAGTAATAAGGTTAGGAAAAGCGAATAGTCGCAAAAATATATGCGGTTTAGTTTAAACATATTTTATTGCCAAGTTATGTTACAAAAATAAAATTTACAACACAGAACAATATACGTAATCAAAGGACTAGACAAAAGGGTCTGACCACAAATTCTTTCAGCTTAGATTCGGTCATTCCCGTTAAAAAATTACATTTTTGTAGAGTCTCCCATTTTTAATTTTTAGCTTTCTAATATTGCACTAAGTTTTCATTTCATTTTTGACGACAATTTTGTTGTTTGGCAGTTACGCACTAACATCGTAATGGCAGTTGATATATTAATTAATCAAATTCTGTTGGTGGAAATAAAAAAATAGAAAAAATATTTTTTTTTTCAAATAAAGAAAATGAAGGGGAAAAAAAGAAAACTCAGATTTTAAGATTTTTACTAAATGATTACTTGTAGAAATATGTGGGGAGCTATCCTAACAAACTGCCATTTGCGTTAGATTTGGCTCCACTGGCCAAAGGCAAGCGGGTTATGTCAAGGTCCCATGTCCGTCGTGCGTGCCTTCTTGTTTACTTTTGTTTCTACCATCTTTTCTGAAACTTTTCTGAAATGATGCTCCAATCCATTTTTGATATTTTTCTAAGAATTCGATGAAAATTCTGGGTATTTTGATAACATACCAGATAATCGTTGATAATCTTTCAAATGTCTTCGTCTATACAAGATACACAGTTGTTTTCAAATTTGCCCTAATCTTTTGTTAAGTGATGTTTTTCACTTTTTGTATCTTTAAAAGCATATGGAGTGCAACACGCGAAAAGGTGTATTCGGACATTTGCGTAAAGTGTCGTCTCGGATTAGCCTGCGCAGTCCGCGCAGGCTAATCCGAGACGGCACTTTACGACTACATTAGATTTTGTGCTACAGTAGACTTGCGTAAAACAGAAAATAACATAAAATCGGAAAGTGTCGTTTCGGATTAGCCTCTGCGAACTGCGCAGGCGTATCCGAGACAACACTTTACGCAAATGTCCGAATGACCCTTTTCGCGTGTTGCACTCCAATTATAGAATATATAGGTATATCAAAGGGAGTGACTACTTTGTTTATGAAAGATATTTCATACCATGTTTCTCCTTTGACTTATTTCATACCATGTTTTTTTTCCTTTGACTATAATTGGCTTGCAACACACGAAAATGTATTCGGACATTTGCGTAAAGTGACGTCTCGGATCAGACTGCGCAGTCCGCGCAGGCTAATCCGAGACGGCACTTTACGACTACATAAGATTTTGTGCAACAGTAGACCTGCATAAAACAGAAAATGTCATAAAAACGGAAAATGTTGTTTCGGATTAGCCTGCTCGGACTGCGCAGGCTGATCCGAGACGACACTTTACACACATTTCCGAATGTCCTTTTAGCATGTTGCAGGCCTATAATACCTCTTTGGTTGGTTGGTATGTTCAAAGTTTTCTCTGCATAGACAGTGTTCAGTTTTCACTTAAACCGTTTTTTTTTTAAAGAATATGTTCAGATATGATGAATATTGAGCAAGAAGGAATGTTATTTCTGATATGTTTTTTTATCATTTATAATTTTAACCATTTATGCAGAACAAAAAATATTGAATTCATAGACGAAAAACATTCATTCATTCATTCATTCATTCATTCATTTCAGAATGTATTACGAGGCAAAGCTGCAAGCCATGCGCTTTCACAAGAAGATGCAGAGGTCACCATGGACGTATTGCATTATGGTCACTACCTTTGCCTTCCTTGTATGGTTCCTATTACTTGGCCGCTCTAGGTCAACATTCGGCATACCAAATGGCATAGACTTGTCCAAGTTCGAGCCGTTCGAGCCAGTGGCTACCACAGACTTTCTTGACGTGACATTGGGATCACCAAAGATAGAGAAAAATATTCATTGGATATGGCGTGATGATAGTATACCTAGTGGTTATGCTAATAATTTGAAGTCATTTGAGAAGGTGAGTTTGTCTGCTTTCAACTCTTCTGTAAAATGCACGATTTTTTAGACTGTCATCATTGAAAGAATTTATAGTCTACCCAGCACAGTACTTATGTTCTCAATGCAATCCTGGACTTGTGTGTTTTTTCTTGGTCATGAATATACAGAGGACGGCCTCTGAATGGCCAAGATTTGACAGTTAGAGCGGTCTCCTAC
This sequence comes from Tridacna crocea, assembly GCA_943736015.1. Classification (NCBI taxonomy): domain Eukaryota; kingdom Metazoa; phylum Mollusca; class Bivalvia; order Cardiida; family Cardiidae; genus Tridacna; species Tridacna crocea. The sequence continues at coordinate 29,922,069 of OX031063.1, forward strand.
CTTCATGTCATGTTCACGTATATAATTAGTTTGCCTTATTAAATGTTTTTTTTTTCATTGTATTAAGTTAATCATAGAATACATGATGATTTTCCTATTTCTATGCATCTGTAGAATACACACAGAAGTTCTTTCAAAGATTGATCGTCTTGTGACAAAAAACGAAAACTCATGACAAAACAAATGTCTCAAATGACATCATCCGATCAACGACCCTTCAATCAGTCTTATTTAGCATCGATAATTGATTTAACCCTTTGGCTGCTTATCGCGTCTCACTGACTTTTTGCGGACATTGTAGATCAAGATCAGACTGCACAGAACGTGCAGTCTGATCTTGGATCTACAGTGTCCGTTAAGGAGAAATTATTCACTAAAACATAACTTTGAAATAACAATATTTAGGTTTTTACCATCGAATTGAAAATTTCGTTTTAGTTATTTAGCAGGATTAGGGCTAATAAGCTGACCTAAATACACACCCCGTAGAAAAAAATGCAGGAAACAAAATACTTTTGATTTTATTCACCATGAAAATGGATGAACTTTAGGAGAAAAAATAAAGATATCAACCATAACATAAGTTAGAAAGGGGAGGGGAGGTAAGGTAAATGTCTTGTCTTTTATCTCTTAGCTTAGAACATTGGATCAAGTTTTGTACATTAAAGGGTTAAATTGCTTTTTACTTTTTCAAAATTTTGCTCTTTTGTCGAAGATTTTTTCCAGATTGGCTATATAGGGGCCTTTTTATGAGGTCTGCAATATAGACTAAATTGCGTCTAACTAGCAAATTGTCTTTTACAGCACAATCCGGACTGGAACTTTTACCTATGGACAGACACTACCTCTCGAAATGTGATTAAGAAGTCTTTACCGAAGATGCTCAAGCTTTGGGATGACCACGTGCTATTTAAACATCTTTCTCTGAGACGATATGAAATGATTCGGTACATTGTCCTGTATCTCTACGGGGGAGTGGTTGTTGATCTTAGTGCAAAGAATTATCGTCCATTACAATCAGCCATTACCAATTATAGCTGCATTCTCCCACCTAATCCATACGAAGAAGCAATTTTTACGGGTGTACCTTATACGGTCACAAATCGTGTTATGTTATGTCGAAAAGGACACCCGTTCTTCAAACTTGTGATTGAAAATATACACCGACATCAACATATGTCTACACTGTACGACGCCGCTGGAGAGGGATTCTTGATGACACATTACCAGTTATACAACACTTTACAAAGAGAAAGAGATGATAGGAATATTTATATACAAAGAAATAGGAATGACATTAAAGACACTTCGCCCTACTTCTTTCAAGGAGAGATTTCGAAATCACATCCGGATGCTGTATATGTTCCGAATTCAGTCTATTTCACCGGAAGTAGTGATCCAAAGCAACGTTCCACGTACATAAAAACGTGTTCCAGTTTTTTTGAAGCTTATTTTTTACACCAGAGAGCTTGTGTTCATTTACACCGACGAGGACTGGACAGAAAGCCATGGAAATACACATACATTGATCTCCATAATTATGATTACGGTTTATTCCCGTATCTTACTTCAAATATTAAAACTGTTTTGCCTAATATCATTTTGTTTGGAACTGAAATGTAAGGAAATTAACTGAAAGTGTGCAGTTAAGCAACCATTGATAAAGTGTTGTTTTGTGATATCATTGTAAGTTGTTAAACTGTACCAAACGATCCCGACTTTTTGTGCCCTATATGGAAAAGAGTTTTTTGAAATATTGTGAGAAAATGAGAAATTGTTGGTAAGCAGCATTTTCTCAAATTCCTATAATGTTCCCCCTTTCGACAAATATTTTTGCGTCACTTTTGTTGTGCAGACGTTTTTCCAATTTGAACAACTCAATAACAATTTGTCAAGTTAAGGCAATTGTCGGGTCTTACATAGCTTTGTTGGATTCAATCTACCACCTCACAAACTTAATATTCACGACCACAACAAAATATTTGGACGTTCTTTCAAAAAATGCGTGATGTAGAAAGTGGAAAATGTCGAATTTCATCTGTGCCTACAATATTTAAAAAACATTTTTCTTTCGGTTGTTAAAAACATAGATTGATTTGGTAAAGAAATATGGGGCAAAGGAGGTATCAGTAAATATGGAACAAGACTTTTCATGTATCAGTAGTACCGAATGATTCATTTATTCTCGATTTAAACATAAACTTTTCTCATCATGGCATAATGACAATTATGTAATTAAAATAAAGCTCTGAATAGATAAATAAATAAATAATATGGAAAATAATAATACACGAAAAATTATTTGTATTAGACAAACACTAAACATTTATCGTATTTCATTTGAAGATTTTGGTAATTCATGGATAGTATTCATTGTTTTGGCGGTACGTTTTCCTACTTGGTACGGTAGATCTGACCTTGCTACAAGCATCAGTTTAAAGACCAGATTGCGGTCTAAAAGACAATGAAGATGCTAAAGTGCACGGGTTCGAGTCAGGCTTGATTCACTTGGGTTTTCAAAGGAGGTTTCGTGAACATGACACTTTAAAGTTCCAGCCTATAGTTCCTGAAACCCAGAAAATTCATGAACTTGTGAACTGTCCCCGTAGTATGACTGAACTAATTTTGTATGCATGTTAAATCATCCACTAATAAGTCATTAGTTGTAGGGAAAAAACATTTGATTGGCGTTGAATTTTCATCATTATCGTTATTAAAAAATCTGAAAGTGTGTATGAAAGCGATTGTGAGCCAAACAGAAAGCAAGTTTGTTTGTTTTTTTGGTGTACTTGTACTTGTGTCTGTATGTGTGTTTCTTCCTATCGGATAGGATATGAGTCTGTTTTTCTTTCAATGTTAGAAAGTGAATTACATTTATACATATATACATAGTAAATGCATTTAATTATATTTTATTGCTCAGGCTCTTTCAATGTCAGGCACTTGTACTAGGCTATGATTACTCTATTTTTGTGTGTGCGTTATTTCACATTTACTAAATTTTACAAATTACAATGAAATTATAGTCATTCTTGAACCTTCATGACGGAACGTTGCACAGTTTCTGACTAATAAAATGCATTTTATTTCTATTGCGGCTAGCCATAGAAATAACAACCGCAGTTCCTGGTTTAAATCGAAGACAAATTTCTAAACTCTCAGCTTTTTACCTTACATTGATTTTTCATGTACATTTACACGGCTAACTGGATTCTACACATAGTTAAGTTTTAATCGTTTTTTACTTCCTGGCTGTAAAAGTGCACCTTTCAAGATTCATCTTTCAAGCCAGAGAGAAAAACCAGTGTTAAAATTTTATACTTTCTGAAATGGTTCAGGTACAAGTCAGTTTTGTTCACATACATAATTATGTTTTCGATATACATGGTGTCCGGGATGAAGAAAGTAAACTTTAGGTAGGACCTGTGTAATGAAAAAACAGCTATTTCCACTAAAATATCATCCTGCAAAATTAGCTATAATTGAAAATGAGTATTATTGAACTACTTGCACCGATTCATTTTTTCCTTCTTTGAATTATCATCTATAAATCTAAAACCACTATATTCTCAATTCAAAAAGAGATAATAATTACCTCCCTTTTCAGAAAACTAACAAAAGTATCAAACAATAATTTCAAGATGGACATAAACGGAATTTCTGATCCGTTAGAAATGTGCAAAAATATCACTTCTGCATAAATCCTTATATATCCTTATTTATCAACCAATTAGAATTTTTGCCCTATGTTCACCACAAGTGCATTACACAGGTCTTACCTTTAAGTTATTGACAACAAAATTCATTTTGGACTAGTCCAAAATTTTGTCGTTTGGTAAAGCGTTTAAACATTGTGAGAAAAGGAGAAATCCCTATTCCCACACTGTATTGTACTCTTTCACAGATAAATGCGATCATTTATCGCCTTCAAATGCTTCACACCAAGTCTAAAATTTGTCGCCAGGTTAGAAGTTGAACTGAATTATAGAAGTTTTGCTTGGCTTTTCAATAATCCGATAACGCGTTATAATACGAGCTTATTGTTTGATCTCTTTGTTTCTATGTCGAAGTGACAAGGTTTTTCCTCAGCTTTTGTGTATTCTTTGCTTTGTGTGTGTTTGAAAACAAATTTGACATAGAATACAAAATATAAATAAAGGAATTAGAAAAAAAAAAAACCAACCATACGTCAAAAGTTGTGTTTGTGTCTTCGTTTTAGCTCACCTGAGCACGACGTGCTCATTATGAGATTTTGTGATTGCGCTTTGTTCGTTGTGCATCGTCAATGCTCCAGAGTAGACTGGGTTCCATTTCTTTCATTTTGTCTTCCTCTATCATTCGGACGTTATGTTGTGAAAAATAGCAACCTTGTGATATTCGAAATCCGACCGCAGCGATATCTACTTTATTCCATCTCATGGTGCGGGTTATGTCGATGTTGCTGCAACCGGTTTCCGAAGGTAGATCTAACTATATGACTAAAAATAGATACCGAAATTCCAACAAGCTCGAGCCATCTTTGAAAATATTGACAACAAAATTCAAATTAGATCATTTACAATGACTTCGGAGGATAGTTTAAAAGTAACAATGATTGTTAAAGATCCTGATGTACTTGTGGTGGCACCGACAGGATCTGGGATGGTCTCACGTAAATGAAATCACCATCGTTGTATTTGAATAGTCTAAAAATGCATCGTTTTCAACATTGTGACGTCACACGACGAACACGTGTATGAATACATTATCTATACAATTCATAGTTACGGGGAGACCCTCGAATGTGTTCGGTATTAATAACAGAAACGATTTACACATAGCTGCCAAAGATCTATGGCAGACCGCAATGAAGAGAGCGTGATGCGAAGTAACTAAGAAATTATTACCGGATGGACTAAGGCTAGCTCTAGATGTCACATTTTCAGTTCGATACCCATTAAAGTTGGCCGGAATGTCTGTCTTGATAATATCCCGAAAGAGTCGAAAAAGGATAAAAAGAAAAGATCAGTTGAAAAATAGGTAACCAGGTCAAAATTTTGAAAAACATTGTGTACACTCTAGAGGTCACATTTTCGGTTAGTCAAAATGCCATTAAAGTTAGTCAAAATGTATCTTGGTCAAAATCTTTGATTACTTCAATATTGTTTTATGCCGCTTTTAATACTATTTCAGTCATATCACGGCGACAGTTCACATAATCATATGTTTCCTTAGTTTCGCAACTAAGTGCGTAGGGCTTTGAAGTGTCTTGCTCAATGACATTCCCACGATTAAACCCAGTGTATACAGAGAGGCTCGAATCCGGTGTTTCCAGGTCACGAGTCCTATACTTAGCCACCCAGGACCTGTCCAATCCTAGAAAACCTTGTGAACACCGTAAAGGCCACATTTCCTGCTCAGAAAATTGATCAAAATGTTATTCGTCATGGTACAGGTATCTCAGACGAGTTCAAAATAGCATCGGGTCAGAGACTAGATCACCGGATCAGATCTTTAAAAACCCGGTGTTCACTTTAGAGCTAACCTTTTCGGTCCAATACTCAAGAAAGGATGTCAGAATTTTTGTCATGATAATACATGTATCTTGAATATATCTTTGAGAGCTATGAAAATGGGTCATATTGGGTCAATAACCAGGTCACCATGCAAAATCCTAGTAAAACCTTGTAGTCAGAAAAAAGTAGGCCACGAATTAAAATACAAAGAGAAATCAGTTTTTCTGCCCATTATTAGTAAAAGTTTATCAAAAGGTCTGTTTTGAAGATATTCCTGACGGCTTTGAAAATGGGCCACATTAGGTCAAACACTAGGTCACTGGGTCAAATTTTAAAGGAAAATTCTTGTTAACGTTCTAGAGGCTACATTTTCTGTCCAATACTCATAAAAGTATTGATGATAACTAGGATGACTTTGGCCGATAGGTCAAGTGAGCTCAAGAGACCACATTTTCTATCCAGTGCCCATAAAATTTGACCAGAATATTTGTTTTATTGATGTCTCAGACTAATATCAAAGTGTGTCATACTTGGTCAAAAACTATGTTACCAGTGTTTCTTGTGTAGGCTCTTAGAGGATACATTTTTTTTTACTAATATTTTTGAAAACTGGTCAGAATGTTTGAAGATATTCCTGGCGGCTTTGAAAATGGGCCACATTAGGTCAAACACTAGGTCACTGGGTCAAATCTTAAAGGAAAATTCTTGTTAACGCTCTAGAGGCTACATTTTCTGTCCAATACTCATAAAAGTATTGATGATAACTAGGATGACTTTGGCCGACAGGTCACGTGAGCTCAAGAGACCACATTTTCTATCCAGTGCCCATAAAATTTGACCAGAATATTTTTTTACTGATGTCTCAGACTAATATCAAAGTGCGTCATACTTGGTCAAAAACTATGTTACCAGTGTTTTTTGTGTAGGCTCTTAGAGGCTACATTTTTTTTTACTAATATTTTTGAAAACTGGTCAGAATGTTTGATATCTTAGACGAACTTGAAAATTGGCCCCATAGGGTCAAAAGTAAGTCTCTAGGTCAAATCTTAAAAACGAAAATAAACAAAACTTTTGTATATTCTAGAAACAATATTTTCAGTCCAATACTTTAGAAATTGTTCTAAATGTATATTGTGAGCAGATGATATCTCAGATGAGACTGAAAATGAGTCGAGTCGTGTCAAAAATAGCAGGTCACCAGGCCAAATCTTTGGAAAAAACCTTCTGTAGGGTTTATGGTCATATTTTCTATCCAGTATTCATGAAAGGTTGCATATTTTTTTACAATATCTAAAGTTACAGTGAGTTTCAAAATCAGCCGTGTTTGGCTGAAAGGTAGGACACTGAGACAAAGTCTAAACGAAGCTTGTTTACTCGCTAGAGGCTACGTTTTAAGTCAAATAATCACGAAAGTGTGTTACACTGTCAATTTCCCAGAAGAGATTAGAAATGGGTCATGTTTGATTTAAATGCTCAGGTGAGCGTCTTCAGGACCATCATGACCCTCTTGCTAAACGTCATCGATAACCTCTCCGAACGACGATACATGGAAAATTCGATGGCCGTCAATATTTACACGTACATGTACATATAGCTCCAGTTGGACGCTTCTTCTATGCTTTCTCTAGGTCACAGGATTTCAGGCTTGAGTACGTTACCAATGCGACCTCTATGACCTATGCGCAGGAACTACACTTAAGTTGTGCTTATGGAACGTTTTCATCGACGTTCGAAGACAAGAAGATCCTTTGGCCTACAGCACTCACCTGAGTCAAGTCATCTTTAGTTGATAAAGCTGAAGAGATCCTGGCTTTAAAGGTGTAAAACACATGCGTGTAGGTGGCCTAATTTTTTACCAACTTTGCCTACTCTAGAACTTGTCGAAATTTCATCCAGACAAAAATTGAGATAATGTTTCATGATTATCAGCTTGAAATGTGTCCCTAGACTGCTTACCAGATTTTTCCCAGATTTGGCCCAGTGACCTACTTTTGACCTGGTTTGACCCAATTTCACACTTGTCTGAGATTTCAAACAGATAACCTTTCTGACAAAGTTTCATGAGTAACAGGCTGCAAAAAGTGGCCTCTAGAGCACAAGCAAGATTTATATCAGATACGGCCAAGTGACCTACTCTTTGACCAGATATTACCGAATTTCAAATATATATCCAAGACAAATATTCTGACCGAGTTTCATGACTATCGGGTTGAAAATGTAGCCTCCTGACTGCACACAAGCTTTTTCTAAGATTTTCTAAGATTTAGCCCCGTGGCCTACTTTTTTATCTGACGACCCAATTTCGAACTTATCTTAAATATAATCAAGACAAACATTCTGACAAAACTTCAAGAGCATCGGGCTGAAATATAGCCTCATGAGAGGCACATAAAGTTTGTCTAAGATTTAGCCGCGTAACCTTTTTTGGGTGTACATAACTCAATTTCGAATTCGTCTCAGATACATGTCTCAAGTCAAACATTCTGGCTAAGTCTTATGGGATCAGACTAAAATGGGGCCTCTAGAGTGTCAATAAAGTTTTAGCCAAAATCTAGTCCAATAACCCTACTTACGACGCGACTCAATTTCGCATCGAGACAAACATTCTGGCCAAGTTTCGTGAGTAACTGAAAAAAATGTGACTTTTAGAAAGCACACATGGTAAGTGTTGACGCATGTAAAACGACAGACAAGGCACACGATGGACAAAGGACGATCACAGAAGCTCATCTTTGCATTTCGTGCCTATGTGAGGTAAAAATTCGTCGCATTGCTGCAGTAGAAGTGCTCCATCTTGGGCCTATGAACAATTTAGATTGAATGGGTTGGGTGTTGCTTTTGTTGCGATGCACTGCCCTTTTACTTTGTTACTCTCGATGCAGTCAAGATACTACTGCGTTCAGGAATTTCGCTGTTACTACATCTTCGTGACGCTTCGAGCTCACGACGATTCCGCTACGTAAATGTTAAGCAATGTCAAAACAAACGCCGTCAAGCTGCACATGATCATATGAAACGTTCGATACGTTTCTACAACGATCAACGCGTTTCTGCTGCGCCGTAGCCATTCCTGCTGCAATTTGGGGCGTTTTGTCTAAAAATTCAAAGTGTAGCGGTATCTCCGTTCAGTGGGGTTGGGGCTTTAGAGCAATTCAATGGGCTGAAATTGTGGAAAACGTAGATCTAGTTCAGACTGTGAACAGAGAACATGCTGTCTACTTTGAGGTTTCATTAACGTGATCATACTTTTTAGGCCAATACAGCTTAGAATTTGCATTATTTGGATGTTTACCTTCATAAGTTCAATTTTATATTCATTTAGCATATATGGGTGGGTCAACGTAAGTTACTAGGCTTAATTTTGATCGCTTTTAAAAGAAGAATGGTGTGGCACCACTTCGAAAGTGTGTCCGGGTCATACTTATAAAAGCAGTTCCATGTGAAATTTTGCAGCAGCATTTTTTTCTTTTCCTGCTCTATTTCATGTGCCTATGAGGGCTTGGCGGAATAGGATTTAGATTTCTTTCATAATTTTCTTTAGAATTCGCCGGAAAAATCGTCCCCAAGTATTTAAGAGATGATTTCTCTAGGGGACGACTTCTCCAGCATTCATTTGGCCATTCTCTCTCTCTCTCTATATATATATATATATGGGAGCATATATCAGTAACATTTATTGCCAACCGGTTTCGCTTGAAGGCTCATCAGGGCAACAATAACAATAAATCACGTAGCAACGTTACGTTGCTACACACATAACGCAATAATTGATGACGTTATGACTTAATGTTCAATTTAGGCATAAATTTATCGATAAATGATTGTTCTTTAAAGGGCAAATCAACAAGTTTCTGATATGATTAATTTTCAAATCTACATTTATCAAATGGCAACCTGGTAATGTTGTATTTTGAAAAAAGAATTAGTAAAAGTACTTTTTTTCAATTTATATTTTTGCTTATTGTTTTTCTGGCATCGCTTACCCCCCTTACTTATTGTAGCGCACCTTGATCTGTGACGTCATAGGAGCGTTTGTTTCAATATGGACCTTGTTTAAGATAGTGAAACGAGCGATATTTAAGACGAAGAAATACACGATTCTAGGCCGGTAAGGCCGTACATGTACCACCATATTTTTAATGAAACTTAATAGTTTCTTATAATGAGGATAAAAGTAAAATTTCGCCCACTAATGGCGAAAATAACGATGTTATGCCAGACTTTTGAACAGCGTGTTGAGTATCACGCTTACATGACTAAGGGGCGAACGTCACTAACGGAAATATTCCATACATGACATTTCTCCGACACTTTAGTTTCATGTCAAATAACCTTTTTCTTGACTTTTACGATTGATAATCGTGAGATGTTAGTTCTAACTATTTGTTGATGGATCCTATATTTGTACCTTGCAAAGAATTCTGTAAACATTGACAGGTACAAAATTGTTCTCTGATGGGTGAAGGGTTACACAATAAATCGCGATTTTCATGAGAATAAGAATAGTTTGAAATGCTGTTAACAAGCGTGAAATTTGATAAAAGAATATGTTCCGAGATTATTAAGACAATTCTCAAAATTATTTTATATTCTGGGTAACTATCAATTGATCCTTTATCCACAATATTTTCTATTTTTAACTCTTTACCATACGACAAAGTATTAAACAGGTCCAAACTGAAATCGCTTGCAGACGACAAAATAAAGTTATATATTTCAAAAATTGATTTTTTTCCAGCAGAGTAAAACACTGTGTTAAAAGGAGAATATGCTGGTTACTAGGTTACTTTCTACTAGGTAGCTGGTTACTTTCTTACAATGTTTTTAAGTCTTCTGTCTTCGGGGTCGTAAAAATTTGGGATTGATTGGTAAAGGGTTAGATATAAATCCCACACATTGGGCACGAGTTCTGGTTAAGTTCACAGGGAGCAGTATCCGAAGAGATTAGTACGAGTTGTATGGACTTGTTTCTCAAGTTTACATGTTTAACCCTTTCCCAAACAATCCCTGGTTTTTACGGGAAAGGAATTGAAGCCTTTTTGAAACATTGCGGGAAAAGGAGAAAATGTTGGTAACCAGCATTTTCTCCTTTTCCCTCAATGTTTTCTACCCTATCATATAGAAAAATCATCTTTTAAGCAACTGTTAATTTGTCATCGGCAAAATGCTTTTAATTTGGTCTGGTCCAAAATTTGCCGCCTGGGAAAGGGTTAAATTGTTACCAAACATCAAAATTATTGACTCAACCGAATTGAAAGCAATCAGAGTCAACAAATCAAATTTAACTTGCATGTTTGGACTTGTTTTTGATGGGGTAAAAAACATTGTAGAAAAAGGAGAAAATGCTGGTCAGCAGCATTTCTCTTTTACCTACAATGTTTTCGAAAGTTTTTTCTATCTTCACAAGGGTCGTAAAAACAAAAGATTTCTCTCAGTAGCCTGTCTAGAAGACATAATATGGAGAGGAACAGGGAAATATCCACAAGTCAGAAGTGTAAAGATACAATTCAAAATTTGTTCAAAATGATTGTAAGTTGTCAAATCATTTTTAAGAGTGAAATGTCGCAAAGAAGTAGTGTATGGGATAAAAGCTGTAACATGGGTTTACTGTCCCAAACAAACATTACAGTGTACAGGGGTGAGATATGCAAATGTTATGTAACCATTTCCTGTATTGTTTCAACTGGCCGGTGATGGATTAACATTTATGACCATGACTAGGGGTAGCCAGATACTGACTTCACTCTTTACCATACAAATCCTAAGTTTAGTTTCCAGTACCCAAAGAAAGAGTGTTTGAAAAACAGTGTGGGAAGAAAAAGATGTTTACTGTTTAAAGGGCAAATCCTAAAATATTTTGACCATACTGTTTTTTGCTCCAATCAGCTGCAAATGTTTTTGGTTCACAATTCTTTTGTTGTCTGCAAATGCTTTCAATTTGAAATTTTTGTGTTTGGTGAATGGTCAGTTGACCCACTGTTTTTTACAATCCTGAGAAAGAAGCCTTTTGAAAACATTGTGGAAAAGGAAGAAAAAGCTGAAACACTTGAAAGTTAACATCATTTGAACAATCCAGACTTTGGTACTTGCAAAATCTATGTTATGAATTTGGATGAATACGTTATGTTGTTGCCTTTGAAAACATTGTGAGGAAAAGAGAAAATGCTAAGATTTCTCCTTTTCCCATAATGTTTTCCATCCTTTCCAAATCAAATTTCATTTCAATTTTTTGATTACCATTTTTTTTGTCATGTGCAAATTAACCCTTTATCAAACAATCCCTGGTTTTTACAACCCTGAGATGGAAGCTTTTTTAAAACATTGTTGGAAAAGGAGAAAATGCTGGTAACCAACATTTTCTTCTTATCCTACAATGTTTTCTATCCTGGTGGAAACAAATTTCAATTTTTCACTTAGGTTTACTTTGTTCCCTGCAAGTGCTTTTAATTTGGACCAGTCTAAAATTTTGTTTCTTGGTAAAGGGTTAAATGTTGAAAACATTTGGGAAAAAAAGGGTAGAAAACGGCGCCAATTTCTCCTTTGTCCAGAATGTAGATCTAGAAAAGGATAGAATATTACGAAAAACAATTGAAGGAATTACTGACCTTATGTTTGTTTTTCTTTTTGGAGATTGCCGTTGCGGAATGTCTGTCTTCTGGCCGATCTTATTTCGACTCGGAGTTTCGAACAATGTCGGCACAGCATCAGGTTTTAACCGCAGGCTAATATTCCTATAACCAACTTCTTTTACGAGTTTTGGACTTATTAAGAACTGACTGTCCTCGAAGTGTTTCAGACACAATGTGGAATGAACTCATGGCACAAAATCCGCCGTTACTGTCCGGCCCCGGTTTAAACGTTGAATCCATAGTTTCCTCCTTTTTAATTCCTTCGGAAATTTGAACATACTAATTCTATGTGTTCCTAATTCGACGTTGAAGCCATAGGCTGCACAATTTACCATTTTTTCGGCTGAATTCTTTGTTAATACTCAGATATCTGCGTATAATCATCAGCGTTCCTACTAATTTCTACTGACTGTAAACACAGGCTTAGGCTTCTATGACGTCACACAGGTAGGGAAGATAAGCGAATCAGGGGAAGTAAGCCATGTACCATTTTTGGGGCCGTATATCAGCGTGACAATTCGAGCGTGATTTATGACATGTTACAGGGTGGTATTTATGAAAACTGATGGACACGTGTTTACTAACATCATTTGCAGCTGATTGGAGCAAAAAAACAGTATGGTCAAAAAATCTTAGGATTTGCCCTTTAAAGGTGGCCCTTCAGATTTTGGGATGAAAATTTTACAAAAATGCAAAAAATTCATCCCTATACTACCAAAGCCTTTTAATTTTCATTTATAAAACCCCTGTCGTCGAAAACCATCCGACAACACGAGAAATTAGAGATTTACTACGGCCCAGGTTGACACCAACGGGAGACACGTTCTACTTTTAGATTATCAATTCGCTCATTTACATACAGGAATACACATAGCATAGCATCCAAAGAAGATATTATGGAAACTAATTATTACATGTTTGTTATGTAATGGAATTTAAGCGTTATGAGTCACGTGCCAGTCACTCGACATTCCCACAATGCTTTATTGATTTTTGGCGCGAAATCTAAAAATACCTTAAGAGGCTACGTAGCCTTTTAAGGGAATACCACCCAAAATAATTTTTTTTTTGCAATTTTATGAATCTTTATGATTGATGATTTGTATTATTTTTTCATATGAATTTCAGTGATATATATAATTTTTAATTTGATGAGATGTAAAAATTCTAAATACCCACCTTTAAGTAACCTAGCTGAAACATTGTCGTTATGCATTTTAAAGAAAGGAAAGATCGAGAATTTTGGAGAAGTTTTAGAACATTTGTCTGTGTGTGTGTCTCTCTCTCTCTCTGTCTCTCTCTTTGAGAACTATAGCGTACTTTGGAGTGCAAAAGATTCAAAAGCCAAAGTTTTGCCACTGAGCGATCTATGAAGATTCAAAGATGGTCAACTTCGTTCTATTTTCCATACGACAAAAATCTAGTAGTGTGACACCATACTCATTTAAATAATGGTTTCGAGCTTCCGTTTGTAAACAGTGGGAACCAGCTTTAACAAAAGATTGCTAACATCGTCGGCTTGCACGTCTTGAAACTGTTGTGCTAAAATGTACTAAAATCTGTTACACACTTAGTTGGAATCTACTTGAAAATGGGGAGAGCTGCTCTACGCAATGAAAGAAGTAAATCAGACTACAAAGTTGTGAAGAAATGTCCTGAATGTGAGAAAGAGGCAAGTGTCACGATCTTAATAAAAGTTGTGGGAGGGGTAAACAGTTTTCATCAATTTAGATTATCCCTTTCCCAAACGACAAATTTTAGACTCTTCCAAACTGAAAGAGTTTGCAGATGACAATTTTAACTTGCATAACAATGGCAGAACATTACCCGAACGGGCAGAAAATTACCCGAACGGGCAGAAAACACTGGGGGAAAAAGAGAAATTGCTCGTGACATGCAATTTCTCCTTTTTCCACAGTGTTTTCAAATGACTTGTCACAAAGCATTTGCAGAAGCAGAAGAAGAAGCATTTTGAAAATGTTGTGGGAAAAGGAGAAAAATACTAGAAACCAGCATTTTCTTCTTTTACCAGGACGTTTTCTACCCTGCTGGTAACAAATTTCAATATTTAAGGTTCATGTAAAGTGTTTATTTTGCTTAATTTCATACGTCAATAATTCTGTAATTATTAAAATTTGTCCGGGAAAACCATATATCAAATTAAAGCTCTGGATGAGTACAAGCTGTTTTACATAATTATACCTACTGGCCTTACATAATAAAACTAAAACATTGCAGAAAAAGATGACATCGTTTAAAACCTACAAAATAATAATGACATAACAAAATTGCTTAAGTTTTGGAGAAAACATAGGCTATGGTACATACCAGGTACTGCTACTACCAAATATCCTATAGTTTCTTTAAAAAGGCACATATTTAAGTCAGAAAGTTTGACATTTTTCCCTTATTGAATTGTCAACCATGTTTGACCTACTTTGTTTTAGTAACAGGTATGGTGTCTCCACAGGATCAAAATGTACAAGTGGTTGTGCATGATAAACTTTCATTAGTAATTTTAGATAATAAAACAAATAAAAATGACCTGTACAAGTGAAATGTCCATGTCTACGTCCAAACCCTTTCTCAAAAACAGCAGTTACAAAAGGTGTCACCAGTCTGGTAGATAGGATTAAGGTGTCACCAGTCTGGTAGATAGGATTTAGAATCAATTTTTGACATAAGTTTTTTTCATTGTTCTTTTTGTGTGTGTGATGGGGTAGTGGGGTGCTGTTTTTGAGAAAGGGTTTGTAAGTGGACATGGAAATTTCACTTGTACAGGTCATTTTTATTCTAAAATTATTACTGGAATAAATTGACCTGAAATTGACCTTTATGCAAAGAGTAATTAAAACGTGAATATTTAAACCATCTGGTATAATCGGACTGTACGGAAACTGTTATCGGTAAATGTCGGGTTTGACCCTTACTGCGCCTTAGTCAAAATAAAACGGTGTTGCGGATGGCATAGATTAAGATCAGGCTGCATAGAAAGTGCATCATAGATCTAAGTCACCCACCATGTATTACCAATTTAAACCAACAATATAATGGTTATTTCAGGTATTTCAAGTATTCTTTGAAAACACTATAAATCTATTAGCAGCATAAAGAGTTTAGAAACATGCACATAGTTCCGCATGCAGACGACATTAGCCGGAGCCAAGTTAGAACAATAAATCAAGCGTGTAATATATGGTAATTGAGGTCATTTATTTCATGTCAATTTGTTCAGGTAATACTAATGAAAGTTTATTACACACAACCACTTGTACATTTTGATCCTGTGGAGACACCATACCTGTTACTAAAACAAAATAGGTCAAACATGGTTGACAATTCAATAAGGGAAAAATGTCAAACTTTCTGACTTAAATATGTGCCTTTTTAAAGAAACTATAGGATTTTTGGTAGTAGCAGTACCTGGTATGTACCATAGCCTATGTTTTCTCCAAAACTTAAGCAATTTTGTTATGTCATTATTATTTTGTAGGTTTTAAACGATGTCATCTTTTTCTGCAATGTTTTAGTTTTATTATGCAAGGCCAGTAGGTATAATTATGTAAAACAGCTTGTACTCATCCAGAGCTTTAATTTGATATATGGTTTTCCTGGACAAATTTTAATAATTACAGAATTATTGACGTATGAATTTAAGCAAAATAAACACTTTACATGAACCTTAAGTTACATCTATTTGGTCTGCAAGTGCTTTCAATTTGGACCAGTCTAAAGATATGTTGCTTGTTAAAGAATTAATTTTAATAGTCTGTAACTTCTACATTTTGGATGATGTTTTCAGAAGCCATCTTTTCCAGGGTTTACAAAAAAAATCAATGTTTTCTTGTGAAAGTTACCTGATTATTACATGATGGTTTCCAACAAAGCATTAAATTTAACTTTTATTGATTGAATTTCAGATTCCTGTTGCATGTAAAACTTGCCCTATGTGTAAGTCATCAGTATCGGGGATTAAGCCATTAAAATCAGGTATGTTTCTATCTGTAACTATAATGTATTAAAAGTCGTCTGCACATGCCATATTCTTTGAAGATTCAACCTGTCTTATAAGTTATATGACGCATCACTCTCCCCGATATTGGGGAGATTGTTACTTAGTAATATGCACTGTATTGTAGCAATGAAGAAAATGGCTTTTATCAATATGTCTGTGTCAGCTCCAGATTTCTCTAAACTGCTGATCGTAGTTGAATGAATCGCACCAGTTAGCGTTTTATTGAGTAAACGTTTATTTTAGTACATGTATGAAATTCAAAGTAACAGTAACTGTTGTCGCATAGAAAAGTAGTCCAGTTCTGTACCAAGGATGCCCAAATTAGATAAATGAGTATTTGTAGAATGCCATTTAGCGGGAGATGGTGATTAAAAGTTAGGTTGTACATAATGTTTATTGACTATGTGGCGGAGAGAAAATAAGTGCCATTGTATATGAGAAAATTATACTAACTCTGAATTCGCAGCAAGAGGCTTTCAATGAATACCAAAACAATGAAAAAAATGGAAAATTCTTTGAGGATCAGCCCAGATGTCACATAACTGTTGGATGATACTGGAATGATGGCAGCCGACTCTGCTGATCTCTGATCCACAACTGACTGTGGTCCATCATAGCTTTGAAAAATGGAAAAATTGTGTAGATTGACAATATAGGGTGCATGCAGGAAAAATTGAAATTGTCTTGATTTTCTATAGAACTCTGAAGTTCTTTTTTTTTTAATATCACCATTTGCTAAAGTGTAAGATCATATAATTATACAAGCATTATTGCACAAATAGATATTCCCATCTTTGCCACAATAATGGCATGGTGCATTTGCATTATTTCACACAAGTAATAAATATAACTTCCGCCACAAATGATCAAATCAAACTGTCATGCACAATGTCTTTTTATAAAAAGTTCTCTTATAGTAGGTTATCTGGTATGAGTAAAATATATTTTAATGACACATCTACATTTTCTGCGATACCTGCTTTGCAGGCTTGTTTTTCAGGCTGGCATAATGTACCTTGTTACAATATCAAATTTAGCTTAACACTGAGTTCCAAAGTTTTTTTTTTTCCCCTTAACAGAGAAGGAAGAAGCTGAAAAAGATAAAGAGGTCCCTACTAAAATAAGAAGAACAGAAAGAGTAAGACGTGAGCGACCAGACTTTTTCAACCCTATTGAATTAGACAACCAAGTCAAGAAGAAGAGGAGAAGAAAAGAGGTAAGGAATCCGTATATTTTGAATTTTTTAATCATATAAGCTCCTTTAACTCTTTACCACACAATCCCTAGTTTTAATTACCCTGAAAAAGAAAGCTTTTAAAATATTGTGGAAAAAAGGAGAAAATGCTGGTTACCAGCATTTTCTCCTTTTCCAACAATGTTTTCTATCCTATCAAAGACAAAAATATGTATTTGATTTACTTTCAAGTTGTTGTCTGCAAATGTTTTCAATTTTGACCAGTCTAAAATTTTGTTGTGTGGTAAAGAGTTAAGAACTACAGTTACCTTTGCAACTATCAAAATTCTGAACTAAATTGAAAGCATTTGAAGATGACTAATTAAGTATTTCCAATATGGTCAGACTTATCTTTGGTAGGATAGAAAACATGGAGGGAAAAGAAGGAAAGACCTCTTGGACCGGAGTATTTCACTAAATAACCAAACATTGCAGGTTCAGTAACAGACTGCACAAAATGCTTGGTCTATTCTTAATCCTTTACTCCATAATATATACTACATTTCTATGCATTGCTTGTAGGAGCCTTTGGAAAACATTGTTGCAAAAGATGAACTTTTTGTCACAATGTTTTCTATGCTATCAAAAGGTGTCATATTCATATAGGAAACAGCTTCATCCTTGCTGTTATTTAGGGTCATTTAGAGATACCATAGAAATGCCTTGTGGGGTAAAGGGTTAATCTACACAATCAGCCAAAGCTGCTGAAGTTTTCCGCAGTATGCATGATGCTTAAAGTTTACAGACATCTGCTCTAGGAAGACTTTCTTCACTATTCATTATTTACCAGGTGACCAAAATGTAGATACACTGCATATATACAGCTTTCAAGCATTTGCAGACAAGAGTTTGAATATGACTACAATGATAAAACCTATCTTTGATAGGGTATAAACCTTTGTTAGAGAAGCAGAAAATGCTGGTCATCAGCATTTTCTCCTTTTTTCCACCATGGTTTAAAGGGAAAACATGAATGAATCGAATTAATTCATAGTGTTTTACAGCCCATCAACATTTGAGGTCATATTGGGTGCACTACAATTAATTAAATGCAATTGATGATACATGTACTTTTATTTCGATACAAAGGTAATGGTTTTAACCCTTGGCTGCTAAGCATGACTAGCTGACCCTTTGCAAACAGTTCAGATCAAGATCAGACTGCACAGAACATGCAGTCTGATCTTTTATCTACACTGTCCCAATAAGGAGATGTTATTCCCTGAAACATAACTTTGTAACAGCAATATTTGGGTTATTAATATCAAACTAAAAAGTTTTGTTTTTTAGCGGGATAAGGGTTCAGGGATTTTTTTCCCTAGGGTCATTAGAGCCTGGAATTGTGTTGATAGGAGTTGTAGAGAGAGAATACTTTATATGCACATTAATATGCAAGCTACACTTTCCTAGTGCGTTTAGCAAAAATCTTATCTTTCTTTTTATTATGCATAGAGTACAGAAACCAACCCTAAAACAAACACAGAGGCATCCAGCCCAACTTCAGAAAGTAGTGGCAGAGGAAAAAGGAGGGGAAGGCCTAAAAGTGTGTCTGCTCAGGAATCCGTAGAAAAAGGTAAAAAAAGCTCTTATGTTTTATCATGTTGATTGTACATAAAAACATTTTTGTACAAAAATCCATAAGATCTTTGTTACAGTTACATAATTATAGTCATTGGTTCTATACAGTCTAACATAAGTTAAGCTTCGCCAGAACAAATTCAGTCATAATTCTTTTAATGAATAACCTTTTATTTGATATATTTTCAAGCTATGCACGGACCCATTAGACAAATAACAGGCTGATTTATGAGCCAAATGAAAGGTTGGCTACAAGAAAACTTTTCAAAGCCCAGAAATGGCAAATGTTGGGCATGGGTATTGCTGGTTGAAGCACATCTGCTATTGCTGGTCAGTTTTGGTGATGCTTAACTTATGTCTGACTCTGTGTGTGTGTGTGTGCATATTTTTTTTTTTTACCTAACAGTTTTGACTGTTTATGATCATAGCTAATTTTGTTTTTCTAAAAAGGCAAAAATGCCAGTAGCCAGCAATTCCAGCCTTTCATTGAACACTTTCAAAAACAAATCTCGTCACTTGATACCACAAGCAGTTCATTTTGATTATCATTGCTTAGAATTTCATGACAGGGTGTTTACTGAAGGAATGAATTTATTTGACTCTCTTATAATATAAGCAGTTTCAAACAAAAGGTCTTTTGTATATAATGCAAGGGTAGGTAACCACTAAAGAGTTTTCTGACACAGTTATGCCCCATTTTGACTTAAATTTTGACTACAAACCAAGCAGCTGCAGCCTTGTGGAGCATGTCTTGTTCATGTTGCAAAAAGGTTATCTTAGAATGTCTTAACTCTTTACCAAATGACAAAATTTTAGACTGGTCCAAATTAATAGCATTTGCGGACAACAAAATAAATGTGACTCAAAAATTGTCTAATGTATTATGTGAACGGTAGAAAACATTGTGGGAAAAGGATAAAATGCTGGTTACCAGCATTTTCACCTTTTCCTACAATGTTTTTAAAAGCTTTCTATCTCGGGGTCGTTAAAACTCGGGATCATGTGGTAAAGAGTTAATATAGCCATTTCAGTAAAAGATGTGACCACAGAATGTTATTTTTCTTATTTTTATTCTATTTATAGAGAGTCTGACACCCCCAGAGGATGAATACAATGTGTGGTTGCCTCCAGAAAAAACTCTACAGTACAAGGTCATACTTGCAGAACTCAACAGAAAATTTTATGCACAGAACTTTATGCCATTATGACAATGTTAATATGTGAGATTAGTCATTTAACCCATTATCACACAACCCTTACTTTTGACACCCCTGAGAAAGAAGCCTTTAGAAAACATTGTGGGAAAAGGAGAAAATGCTGGTAACTTGCATTTTCTCCTTTTCCCACAATGTTTTCTACCCTTCACAAAACAAATTTCAAATTTTCAGTGACTTTTATTTTGTCGTCTGCAAATGCTTTTGATTTGGACAAGCCTAAAATATTGTTGTTTGGTATATACCCATATGGAGCAATTTTCCTTCCTGGTTACCAGTATTTTCTCCTTATCCAAAAAGATGATCAAAACTTTTTCTAATGGTATTTCAAACTCTGGATTGAGAGGTAAAGAGTTAACTCATTACCAAACGACAATATTTTAGGCTTGTATTTCAGGTATACAGAAATATCTAATGTTTGCTGAAGAACTAGAGACCTAACAGGTAGCTCTATGTTTAACCCATTACCACACAATCTCTAGTTTTGACGCTCTGAGAAAGATGCCTTTAAAAAACATTGTGGGAAAAGGAGAAAATGCTGGTTCTTTTCCCACAATGTTTTCTACCCCTAACAAAACAAATTTCAAATATTCAGTCACTTATTTTGTTGTCTGCAAGCGCTTTCAATTGGGACAAACCTAAAATTTTATCGTTTGGTAATGAGTTAATATATACCCAGTTTTGGCAAGCTTCCTTGAAGTTTCTTTGTGGCAATTTCTTGCCTCTCTTCTCTGATCCAAGTGACAAAAATTGTGTCAGTACTAGCGAAAAAAAGCAGGAAAACACATGCACAGGTGTACTGACAGCTGTGATAAAACAGCTGTTAAAACAGTGTTAAACTTTCAATTCAAACAAACAAACAAAGGACTGGATTGATTTTAGACTTGCATGTATTGCAATACATGTACATCAAGCCCTAGTTAAGGTCCTTTTTTCATTATGTTTTGAAATACTACACAAATATTGTCTTATCAAACAGTCAAAAAACAAGGCATTGGAACAAAATAGATTTATCCATGCTGTGCAGTGAGTTGCTTCCTATACTTCTATTACATATAATATCATTGTTTATTTTTTAGTTAAACATGGCATTGAACCAAAGTAGGACTGTGTTGTCTAATCTGGAGATTGAAATCAAATAGCAGCACATACAAATTATTATGTTGCAATGATATTTATCCAAAGCTGTTTAACCCTTTACCACACAATGACAACTTTTAAAGACACTGAGGAAGAAGCGGCTAGCCTTTTGAAAAAATTGTGGGAAAAGGAGAAAATACTGGTTACCAGCATTTTCTCCTTTTTCCACAATGTTTTCTAACCTATCAAAGCAAAATTGCACCATTTGAGCCAATTTGAAATTGTTGTCTGCAAATGTGTTCAATTTGGATAGGTCTAAAATTTTGCCATGTGGTAAAGGGTTAACAAGAGAAATTTTGGACTGGAGTAAATTCAAGGCATCGATACTAAAAAAAAAAAAAAAATGAATCGAGCTCAAATGATGATTTCTGACGTTGATAGGATAGAAAACATTGTGGGAAAAGGAGAAAGTGCTGGTTACCAGCTTTTCTCCTTTTCCTACAATGTTTTCAAAAGCCTTCCATCCCAGAGTCAAACAACCAGGGATTGTGTGGTAATGGGTGAACAAAACAGAGGCTACTTTACATATTAAACTAGAAAAAAGCTTCTTTTTCTTTCAAAATTGCAGCTTTATCTCACAATATCAATGTAGGACACATGTCCCATTTTCGCTGTAAATTTGGCTGATGGAAGAAATGTGTTAAAATTCACTTTTGAAGGTCCTCATGCTTTGACATGTACCATCCATTTGCTAAGCATATCATTAAGCAAAATGAACCTTAACCCTCTCCCAAACAATCCCTGGTTTTTACGGGCCTGAGATAGAAGCCTTAAGAAAACATTGTGGGAAAAGGAGAAAATGCTGGTAACCAGCATTTTCTCCTTTTCCCACAATGCTTTCTACCCTGCTGGAAACAAATTTCAATTTTTGTGTTACATTTATTCTTTCGTCTGCAAGTGCTTTCAGTTTGGACCAGTGCAAAATTTTGTCATTTAGTAAAGGGTTAATGACAAAACTATATTGTCAGAGTGATGATATACTAAATATATGTACAAGCCTAAGAATGGCATTTGTTCTTTCACAAAATTATTTCTACATCCAGTCAACATAATGTCAGTATGTAATTGATTAATGTGACAATGAGCTTGGTCGATAGAACTGAAATTATTAGCTTTTCAGCTGTTTAATACCATGTTGCACATATACAGAGAATGTTTTTACAAAAAGATAAAACACAAAACAACAGCAAGTTGCCTTAATTCTGTTTATTGTATATTTAATATTATGTACAAGTCACAATAAAATTAAAAAAACAAACAAACAAATTGTGAGTTCACAGTTAAAAATTCCTATATATACTTCCATTTTGACATAGCAATAACATATACTGGTACCACAACCATTCTACATTCTGGGTCTGTATTCATTAAGTATTCTATAGAACATTCTTTGTTTTATTCTACATATTTTTTTCAAATTTGAAGGTAACACAACTTCTGATGGACAAAACCATATGCCAAATGCGTTATTTGAATAGAGGTTGTGTTACTTTCAAATTTTGAACAATTTTGGAGAATAAGACAAAGAAACCTTCTCAAGAAAGATTAGTGAATATGAACCTAACACTAATTCTTAATTGCAAGACTACTCATCTGATTTGCTGAAGTGGTCTGTCTCTGATATTCAGACAAAGTGTTACATAGCTTGTCTTGTAATTTAAAATGTCACTTTATTTTGTAACCTTTTATCACTCAATGCCAATTTTAAATGACCCTGAAGAAAAAGCCTTTTAACCCATTACCACACAATCCCTACTTTTGACGCCCCTGAGAAAGAAGCCTTTTGAAAACAGTATGGGAAAAGGAGAAAATGCTGGTAACCAGCATTTTCTCCTTTTCCCACAGTGTTTTCTACCCTTCCCAGATCAAATTTCGATTTTTCAGTCACCTTTATTTTGTCGTCTGCAAATGCTTTCCAACATGAACCGGTCTACAATTTTGTCGTGTGGTAAAGAGTTAAAACTGTTGTGGGAAAGGAGAAAATGCTGATAACCAGCATTTTCTCCCTTTCCTACAATGTTTTCAAAAGCCTTCTTTAGGATCATTAACCCTTTTCCAAACAACAAAATTTCATACTGGTCCAAGTTAAAAGCACTTACAGACAACAAAATAAATGTAATTCAAAAAACGAAATTTGTTTTTAGCAGGGTACAAAACTGGGGGAAAAGGAGAAAATGCTGGTAACCAGCATTTTCTCTTTTTCTCACAATGTTTACCCAAGGCTTCTTTCTCAGGTTCACAAAAACCAGGGATGGTTAGGTAAAGAGTTAAAACTTCAGACTGTGTGATAAAGGGTTTAAGGAACTGGTGATATGTATACTATATGCCTATATACAAGTGCTTTATATCACATGAATTTGGCATGAATCATAGATTTTGGCACAAAATGGTTTCAAGTTCTCTATCTAACTCTTGACCAAACCAAATAATTCTATACTGGTTCAAATTGAAAGCACTTGCAGACAACAAAATAAATGCAATTCAAAATTTGAAATTTGTTTCCAGCAGGGCAGAAAACATTTGCGGGAAAAGGAGAAAAATTCTTGTGATCAGTATTTTCTCCTTATCCCACAATGCTTTCAAAAGACTTCTATCTCAGGGTTGTAAAAACCAGGGATTGTTTGGTTAAGGGTTTAAATTTATACATCATAATATAGAAAGAGGTCTTAGATTAAAGACATGCTTACATCACTGCACACACTCTTACGTAAACATCATCATCATTAAACACTAACAAAGCAATTTTTACCAACTGCCTATAAAAAGTTAACCCTTTCCCAAACGACAAATTTTAGATTCTTCAAAACTCAGAGTTTGCAGACAACAATTTCAAATTTGATAAAAATGGAGGAAAGTACAAATGGGTAGAAAACACTGTGGGAAAAGGAGAAATTGCTCATTACGAGCAATTTCTCATTTTCCCAGTGTTTTCAAAAGACTTGTACTGCAGACAAGTAAAAACAAGGGATTGTTTGGGAAAGGGTTAAGGGTCGCTCAAATGGTTTACTTGTCTTTGAAATGGTAGAAAATATTGTGTCCAGAATTTTATTCTTTTAACCCTTTACCCCATAAGGCATTTCTATGGTATCTCTAATTGACCTTAAATAACAGCAAGAATGAAGCCATTTCTTAGGTGTATATGACACCTTTCGATAACATAGAAAACATTGTGGAAAAAAAGGTGAAATTGCTCGTCACGAGCAATTTCACCTTTTGCCACAATGTTTTCCAAAGGCTACTACAAACAAGAGGACCATGATGGTCCTATATCACTCACCTGAGTATATTTGTAACTTATATGGTTTATCACGGGCAGGCTATTAATTCTTTTCAAATAAGGCATACCCTGGGGTTTGTCACAAAAATATGTTTACAGATTTTCTTCTTTGTCTTTGGCCAGTGGAGCTAAAAGCTGCTGCTTATCATCAGTTTTTCTCTTCACAGTGTCTTGTTCCCTTTTTGACTTGTAGTTTAGCCATTACCAGACGACAAAATTTTAGATCGTTCCAAATTGAAACAAATTGCAGACGACATTTTAAAATGTATCTAAAATGAAAAATAAGTGATCTATATGGTAGAAAAGATTGTGAGAAAGGAGAAATTGCTTGTTACAAACAATTTTTCCTTTTTAGATGGAAATGATTTTAAAAATTTCTTTCTATGATTCCATGTGAAATAGTGTGCACCAGGGCACAGAGCCAAAATATGACCCCAAGGGGATAATTTTAATTATTTTTATAAAGGGTCACTAGTTGATGCTACATGCAAAATATGAATGCTCTAGCCTTTATGATTTGTCACAAGTAGATTTTTAAAAGATTTCCTTCTTTGTTTCTATGTAAAATAGGGTGCGCCCGGGCAGAGCCCAAATATGACCACAGAGGGATAATTCTAGCAATTTTGGTAGAAGATTATCAAATTTTGCTACATGACAAATATGAATGCTCTAGCCATTACGGTTTGTCAGAAAAAGATTTATTAAAGGTTTCCTTCTTTGTTTCTATGTAAAATAGGGTGTGCCCGGGCAAAGCCCAAATATGACCCAAGGGGAATAATTTTAACATTTTTGGTAAGGGGTCGCCCAATAATGCTTCAAACAAAATATGAACGCCCTCCGCCTTATGGTTTGTCACAAGAAGATTTTTAAAGATGGTAAAATAGAGTGCGCCCGGGCAGAGCCCAAATATGACCGCAGAAGGATAATTTCAACAATTTTGGTAGAAGATCATCAGTTAATGCTACACACTAAATAGGAATGTTCTAGCCATTATGATTTGTCACCAGAAGAAGTTTTAAAGATTTCCTTCTAAGTTTCTATGTAAAATAGAGTGCGCCCGGGCAAAGCCCAAATATGACCCCATGGGAATGATTTTAACAATTCTGGTAAGGGGTCACCCAATGATGTTTCAAACAAAATATGAATGCTCCCAACCTTATGTTTTGTCACATGAAGATTTTTAAAGATTTTAAAATAGGGTGCGCCCAGGCAGAGCCCAAATATGACAGCAGAGGAATAATTTTAACAATTTTGGTAGAGGATCATCAGATAATGCTACATACCAAATATGAATGCTCTAGCCATTATGGTTTGTCAGAAGAAGGTTTTTTAAAGCTTTCCTTCTTTGTTTCTATTTAAAATAGGGTGCACCCGGGCAAAGCCCAAATATGACCCCAGGGGAATAATTTTAACAATTTTGGTATAGGGTCACACAATGATGCTTCATACAAAATATGAATGCTCCCGGCCTTATGGTTTGTCACAAGAAGATTTTTAAAGATTTTTTTCCATTTTCAGCCATTTTGTTGCCATGGCAACCAGAGTTTTTGTTGGAATTAAATTCTTTTAACAATTTTTGTAGAGCTTCACCCAAGAAACATTCCTGCCAAGTTTTATCAAGATTGGCCTTCTGGTTTTGGAGGAGAAGATTTTTAAAGAAATTGTTAACGGACGGACGGACGGACGGACGGACAGACGGACGGACGGACGCCGGATGATGACCGGTCACAATAGCTCCCCCTGAGTAAAGGTTTAACAAAATGCTTTCTACTCCTTTTTCAAGGACAAATCCAAACATAATGAACCTAAATTATTTTTTTGTCTGCAACTGGTTTTAAAATTGACAAGTGTAGCATTTTGTCTGGTAGCATGTTAACTATCTCAAGTCATAGTTTTTCTTCTTGAAATGATAGAAAGCATTGTAGGAAAGGGAAACAAAAATACTGGTTATCAGCATTTTTATATGCCTGAAGGGTAGCATAATGTCATGGCCCCAGATGTCCGTCCATCTGTAAGCAATACAAGTCTTACAGTTTTCACTGGAATAAGTTCAAACTTACCACAATGAATTTCTATGATGTGTAGTTGTGCATGGGACTTTTAAAATGTGGATACCTGCAGGCGATCTAGATTCTAACCCATTTCACTGACAAGCCCCTTTGGGCGTATATGTGTTGCTTTGCGCTGCTATTGTTTACCTTTTCCAAGAATGCCTTCCAAAGCTAAAAATTCAAGATCATTTGAAAACGGGATTGTTTGGTACAGGGCTAGTGCATTGACCATGTTTTATCATAAAGGCTGATCATCTATACCATGTCCTCCACTACAAACTTATTTAACCCTTTACCACAAAATGATGGCTTTTAACACCCCTGAAAGAGAAGGCTTTTGAAAACATTGTGGGGAAAAGGAGAAATTGCTGCTAACCAGCTTTTTCTCCTTTTCCCACAATGTTTTCTACCCTATCAAAGAAAAAAAAATTCATATCAGCTACATTTAAACTGTCATCTGCAGATGCTTTCAATTCAAACAGGTCTAAAATTTTGTTGTGTGGTAAAGAGTTAAGGATTATTCACTGATGCTATACATCTTGCCAAGTTGTCTACTGCATACTTGTTTTGGGCAGTGCCGTGTTAATGGCAGGTCACATTAAACACTTCCACATCAGACATGAAGGCATCCCGGACTGTTATAGCAAAATTGGTCCATGAGTGGCATGAGGCACCTACAAAAATATTGATAAATGAGCCATGCTCTGGCAGAATGGGGCTTAATGCATCTCTTTGATGAATTATATTAAGCAAGACATTACATAAATATGGATCAGTAAAATCCATAAGTTCTTATAGGGGCAGATTGGTCCTTGGTCATGCATCAAATTTACAACTTCCAAAAAGTTTTGACTCGTGCAAGCCTGCACAAACAGCACAGACTGGCTTGAGTTGATACTTTTTGCAGGTACATTCACCCTTTCCCAAAAACACCCTTGTTTTTAACGTGTCTGCAATACAAGTCTTTTGAAAACATTGTGGGAAAGAGAGAAATTCCTTGTGACGAGCAATTTCTCCTTTTCCCACAGTGTTTTCAACCCTTTTTGAGAACTTTCTGCAATTTTCTCCAAATCTAAAATTATAGTCTGCAAACTCTTTTGGTTTTGAAGGGTCCAAAATATGTTGTTTGGAAAAGGGTTAAGCCCCATTTTAACCCAGCATGATTCAAATTCCATATATTTATTAACATTCATAAGAAACAGCAAATTGACAAAACCATGGTAACTTAAATAAAATGTGTTTTATCCCTTTTGGTGTTTATTCCATGTTAAAGGATACTGAGAAAGAAGACTTGAAAACATGGTGGGAAAAGGAAAAATGTTGATTACCAGCTTTTTCGCTACCTATTTTCTACGCTACAAACACAAATCTCATGATTTAGGCCAAATTTTACATGTCATCTCCAAATGCTCCATATGAACATATACATATAAATCTTTTACTAGTATTTTTACCAACTGCTATACAAAAACAAATGCTCCATTTGTACATGTGAATCTTTTGCTTGGATTTTTAACAATTGCCATGCAAAACAGTACAAAGTAACTACTAAGATCTGCTGGTAGAGCTTTAATGATTATCTACAATTTGATTTGAAACCCATCTTTCAGTAAACGTCAACATGCTACTATGAAGGAAATGTACATGTAGATCAAGGCCAGGCTGTGTAGAACAATGGGAATCTGATCTTGAATCTACACCACGCAGCATAAAAACAGAACTGTTCTTACAAAAATGGCTTTGAAATCTCTGCAGGTTCTATTTCCTTTCAGAGAATAACTATCTCACTCAACATCCCAATCCTTTGTTATACAATTGAATGCTTTAACCCATTACCAAACAATCACTGCTTTTTCGGACCCCTAGATAGGAGCCCTTTGAAATCATTTTTGGAAAAGGAGGACATGCTGGTAACCAGTATTTTCTTCTTTTTCCACAATGTTTTCTACCTTGCTGGAAACAAAATTAAATTTTTAAGTTACATTTGTTTTCTTGTCTGCCAGTGCTTTCAATTTGGACCAGTCTAAATTTTTGTCATTTGGAATGCTGATCACCATCATTTTAACTCTACCATATAAGGGGGGGGGGGGGGGAAAGAAGGAGGGAAATGCTGATGACCATCATTTTCTCTTTCTCCCCACCATGTTCCCTATTTTTAGCTCACCTGAGCACAACGTGCTCAAGGGGAGCTTTTAGGGTCACTGGGTGTCCGTCGTCCGTCGTGCGTCGTGCGTCGTGCGTCGTCAACAATTCTTTAAACATCAACTCCTCCTAAACCGCTGGGCCAATTTGGACCAAACTTGGCAGGAATGTTCCTTGGGAGGCCCTCTTTAAAAATTGTTCACAGAATTTGATTCCGTCAAAAACTCTGGTTGCCATGGCAACGAAATGGAATTTTTTAGCAAATTCTTTAAAAATCTTCTCCTCTGAAACCGCTGGTCGGATTTTGAAATAATTTCACAGATATGTTCCTTGGGTGACCCTTTTCAAAAATTGTTCATGAAATTTTGATCCGTCAAAAATTGTGGCTCTGGTGAATGGGGGCTACTTGCACTATACAGAAATGACGGAATTCTTAAAAAATCTTCTCCTCAGAAACTGCTGGTTGGATTTTGAAATAATTTCACAGATATGTTCCTTGGGTGACCCTTTTCAAAAATTGTTCGTGAAATTTTGATCCGTCAAAAAATGTGGCTCTGGTGAACGGGGGCTACTTGCACTATATAGAAATGAAGGAATTCTTAAAAAATCTTCTTCTCCGAAACCGCTGGTCAGATTTTGAAATAATTTCACAGAGATGTTCCTTGGGTGACCCTTTTCAAAAATTGTTCGCGAAATTTTGATCCGTCAAGAAACATGGCTCTGGTGAATGGGGGCTTCTTGCACTATTGGGAAATGAGGAAATTCTTAAAATTTTTTCTTCTCTGAAACCACTGGTCAGATTTTGAAATAATTTCTCTGGGATATTCCTTGGGTGACCCTTTTCAAAAAGTGTTCACAAAATTTTAATCCGTCAAGAAACATGGCTCTGGTGAATGGGGGCTACTTGCACTATAGGGAAATAAAGAAATTTTTAAAAATTCTTCTTCTCTGAAACAGCTGGACAGATTTTAAAATGATTTCAGTGATGATCCTTGGGTGACCCTTTTCAAAAACTGTTCACAAAATTTTGATCCATGAAGAAACATGGCTCTGGTGAATGGGGGCTACTTGCACTATATGGAAATGAAGAAATTCTTGAAAATTCTTTTTCTCTGAAACCCCTAGTCAGATTTTAAAATAATTTGACAGAAATGTTCCTTGGGTGATCCTTGCTCTTGTGAATGGGAGCTACTTGCACTATATGGACATGATGATATTCTTGAAAATTCTCTTTCTCTGAAACCCCTGGTCAGATTTTAAAAGAAATATTCGGAAATGTTCCTTGGGTGACCCTTTTCAAAACTTGTTCGTAAATTTTGATCCATCAAGAA
Source organism: Tridacna crocea (assembly GCA_943736015.1). Lineage (NCBI taxonomy): Eukaryota > Metazoa > Mollusca > Bivalvia > Cardiida > Cardiidae > Tridacna > Tridacna crocea. The sequence continues at coordinate 29,952,175 of OX031063.1, forward strand.
ACATGGCTCTCGTGGATGGGGGAATACTTGCTCTTATACAGAAATGAAGAATTCTTAAAAATTCTTCTTTTTGAAACTGATGGTCAGATTTGGAAATGAATTTTACAGGTGACCTTTTGAAAATTGCTTAGCAAAATTATAAATTTGGTTCCAATGTTTCAATACCTCAAAAAAAAAAAATATAGGCTATGGTCATCTCAAAACTCAGGTGAGCGATCCAGGGCCATCTTGGCCCTCTTGTTTTCAAAAAGACCAATCCAGTCATTTGAACCTCATCTAATTTGATGCTTAAAAGTGCTCCAAAGCTGGCCAAGTCTAAAAATTTTTTGTCTGTTGTAAAGGCGATTTATATTTGATTTTCTACCATATTTTCCTGCTTTATTTACTGCTACAACAGCCCCTGAGAAGTCTGGATATTTCTTTTTGATTGTGTCAATAGCCAAAGTAGCTGCTAGCTCAGGTGACATGCCAGTTGACATCATGGCCACTGTTTGGTAACTGCGAAAGGAACAGATAAAAGTTTTTAATTCTATGGAAAATAACAAAATGTTTCATTTACATTTCAACTGAAAGTATTGGCAGTCAACCACTGAAATGTGACTAAAATAATGGAGCCGCACATTTCCTTGAAAAAGTAAGTTAACCTCTTGAGGAAAGGCAGAAAAGCTGGATACCAATATTTTCTCCTTTTCGAACAATATTTTCAGGGGCCTGTTTTCTAAGGGTCATTTAAACTCTATCATATAGTCCCGACTTTAATGACCCTGAGAAAGAAGCCTCTTGAAAACATTGTTGGAAAAGGAGAAAATGCTGGTAACCAGCATTTTCTCCTTTTCCCACAATGTTTTCTACTCTATCTAGGACAAATGCTGCCATTTGAGCCACACTAAAATTGCCATCAGCAAATGCTTTCAATTTGGACCAGTCTATAATTTTGTTGTTTGGTAGAGTTAACGTAAGTGGTAATCAGCTTAAGGCCAAAGGATACCCTCACACTAGTTTCAAATGGACTTTACTACTACTACAGCTCAGTTCACCAATAACAGAGAATATCCCAAGTTCAAATTTTCCAATTATATAAGGCTTCTGTGAAAATCTCAGCCAATTAAGTTAAAAACTGTAGGGGTGAAGGGGTTGTGCTGTGATAAAACACCAGACTATCAATCCTGAGGCCTGTGATTCAATACATGGCCTGCCCAGGACCTTTGTAAGACATCTAGAGGTGAACTGATATGAAACCCATAGGTAGCCTCATGTGTATGTATCAGTGCTATACATCAAGCACATTACAGATCCAAGGAGGTCTATTCAAAGAAGAGCTAGGGGCTCGTACCCTGCTCTCCTTGCATCCAACTTTTTCTCTTTAATGGTCCATACTGTATATGCCTAAATGGACCTACAGAGTCATCATCATCATCGTTGAAAAGCAGCCAAGGACCCATGATTGTGTGTACAGACAGATACTCTAATAAAGTGTAACTCTTCTAACTTCATTATAGGTGGCAGGTTATAAATATCTAATTATGACAAATCATTTGTAAGTACATGTATCAATGATAACATAAATGTTTCATTTGTTTATCCTCTCTTTCAGAATAGGAATACATATTACACTTCTGGATCCATATTATCAATTTTGTCTATCAACCATGACAATGTACCAGGAACTGATAAATAACAAAAAAGTTCAACTTGGGTCAGCCTGAACATAGTCCGAAGGCTTTAACTCTTTACCATGGCCACACGACAAAACTTAAGACCCATCCAAATTCAAAGCATTCACAGATGACAATTTCAATGTGGCTCAAATGATGAAACTTTCCTTCAATTGAATAGAAAACGTTGCAGGAAAAGGAGAAAATGCTTTTTACCAGCATTTTCTCCTTTTCCAAAAATATTTTCAAAAGGCCTCTAAGTTGGCAATGTGTAGTAAAGGGTTAACTGAGCCTATATTTTTGCAGATGTTTTACGGCCCCTTTTCACAGAGCATGGGTATATCTAATTTGAATTTTGTAAGAACACTAACATCAATGGTAGCTGAGCCTAGAGTAAATGTGAAGCAAGTGCAAGGAGTGTCATGTTCGCAAGCCAAGGCTGACGATTCACTACACTACTCTACCCTTGGTGGATCACACTTGATTTTTACATTCCTCCGATAGGCTTTTTCATTGGATGCAGCCAACTCTAACTGCAATGAAAGAAATCGCTCGTAGCATTTCATCTTTGATAACAAAAGAAAAAGGTCGCTACCTTTCGAATAGAAGGTAAACATGGAAACCCACGTAGATGTCTGCTTATCACTTCATGTGTATTCGTAAGCAGTGTATAAAACGATATTTCATTGGCTTTTAGAAATATCATGTAGAGGGGGGTAATAACCAGCATTCAATAGAGTGCGCATTGCAGGAATCTCAAAATCGGGCTTAATCAGCCAAGGTAAGATCCACGTAGTGATCGTAACTTTGGGTCGCGAAGATGAAGGAGTGTTAGAAAAGTACATTTGATTATTTCATCCTGACTCAAAATTAAAATGAGATGCATGGGTTGATATTTTACCCCTAAAACAAATAAGCTTACGACAACTTACAAAGCATCATTGTTAATAATGGATAAAATGTATGAAGGATTAATCCATAACTGCATAGGAGAACTTTAAAGGTGGATATTTAGATTTTTCACATCTCACTAAATTAAAAAAAATACATATATCACTGAAATTCATATGAAAAACAATACAAATCATCAATAATTAAGAAGCATAAAAGATTTTTTTTTTTTTGATGGTGTTCCCTTAAAAGGCTACGTAGCCTTTTAAGGTATATTTTAATTACATACCAGAAATAAAAGCATTGTGTGAGTGTCAACTGACTGGCACTCACCTAATGACTCTTAAATTCCATAACATATCAAACATATAATTATTTTCAGTAATGTCTTTTTCAGACACTATGATTGAAGTTCATTTGTGTATTTCCAGTATGTAAATGAGCGAGTTGCTCATGTAAAAATAGCCTGTTTCCCATTGGTGTCGACTAGGGCCGCAGTAAATCTCTAATTTCTCTTCTAGTTGGATAATTTTCAAAAACTGTGATTTTATGAATGAAAATTAAAAGCCTTTGGGGGTATAAGGATGATTTTTTTGTATTTTTCGTAAAAAATTCATCCCAAAACCTGAAGGGCCAGCTTTAAGGCAATAGGAAAAATTACTAATTTTGAGCAATTTCTGCATTTGTCATAAATTTTTTTCTGTAAAACAGAAAAGTCATCTCATCTTGCAGGAGGTAATATTGGTCAAACTGACTTACCTTGGTAGAAAGCGCATCATTATATCACCATTTCCAGTACAAGCAGCTGCACCAATCTCTGTGTCGGCATATGCCCCTGCACCCATAATTGGAGAATCCCCAACCCGACTGTAAGGAAAAAAAATCTAATGTCCTTAGTTCAATAGGTTTTTGAAGTTAAAAGTGTATAAGTGCAAGAGACTTAATCTTCAATACTCAAAGCCTTTCACAATTGAAGCAAATCTAATTTTTAGCATGTAAAAAAAGTCCACTCCTTACCCTTTACCACACAATCTCAACTTTAAACAAGTCTGCGAAAGAAACTGTACGAAAACATTTTAGAAAACAGAAAATGTTGGTAACCAGCAATTTAAATGCAGTAGCAAAAGAAATAATAAAACCAAGCATGCTACCTTATCTATGTGGAAGTGTTTAAACAACAGTGCAACTATATCCCCAAAAGCTGAAAGAGGTGCTTAACCCATTACCATACAATCCCTACTTTTGATGACCCTGAGAAAGAAGCCTTTAGAAAACATTGAGGGAAAAGGAGAAAATGCTGGTAGCCAGTATTTTCTCCTTTTCCCACAATGTTTTCTACCCTTCACAAAAGAAATTTCAAATTTTCAGTCACTTTTATTTTGTTGCCTGCAAATGCTTTCGATTTCGACAAGTCTAAAATGTTGTTGTTTGGTCATGAGTTAATGATACAACATACATGTACATGCAAAAATTTTCATGATAAAGTATTACAGCCACACTCTGGTAAAAGGGGGTTTAATGCATCTCCATACTGCATAACACAAAGCAACTTAAAATATACAAATGGATCCTTAAAATTCTTTTCATCTTTTGACCAACTGAGTCATGAGGCAGAATGGCCCTAAACTCATTACCAAACAACAAAATTTTAGGTTTGTCCAAATCAAAAGCATTTGCAGATGACAAAATAAAAGTGACTGAAAACTTGAAATTTATTTTGTCAATGGTAGAAAACATTAAGGGAAAAGGAGAAAATGCTGGTTACCAGCATTTCTCCTTTTTCCACAATGCTTTCTAAAGGCTTCTTTCTCAGGTCAAAAGTAGGGATTGCGTGGTAATGGGTTAAACATACTGAATATTTACACATTCCATAAATTTTTAATCCATATTAGCCTTTTTTTACTGCACAGGCTGATTTGGGTCAGTTTTGTTTTGCAGCAGCAGCATTGCAACACCTTTTCACAAAGTTTGGCTGCATTTGGTTCATAACTTACCCTGGAATTTTATATGTCAGACCATTTGTGGAAGTGCCTGCTGCAATATTTCCAAATTTGTCTATGGCTACTATCCCTATGGTATCATGGTTGTCTTTTCCTATAGGATTGCTGTGTTTCAGTCGATCAGATTCATGCATCGTGTCATTTTGCTTTGGTGAATAGGGGCCACAGAATTTACGTGGGTCTGGGGTCACATCCTTAGATAAAAGTTGTGATAAAAGACATATTATTGAAATTTAGTCTTTCAACTTGATAGTTAATTCTTTGGCTGCAATATGCAACTCAAGGACCTTTATGGACAGTGTAGATTAACTCAAACGACAAAATTTTAGACTGGTCCAATTTGAATGCACTTGCAGACGACAAAATAAATGTAACTCAAAATTTGAAATTGGTTTGAGATTGTTTTTTAAAAGTTATTTCCCAGGGTCATTAAAATGTTTAATAGTGTGGAAATAGGTTTACTCTTCACCTAACCTCATTATTCTAGACTTTGCCAATTTCAAAGTATTTCCTGCCAACATATTACATGTTGGCTGAAAATGGCATTACTTGTTAACTCATTATGAAAACAACAATAATTTAGGCTTGTCAAAATTGAAAGTATTTGCAGATGACAAAATAAAAGTGACTGAAATTTGTTTTGCAAATGGCAGAAAACATTATGTGAAAAGAAGAAAATGCTGGTTACCAGCATTTTCTCTTTTTCCCACAATGTTTTCCAAAGGCTTCTTTCTCAGGGCCGTCAAAAGTAGGGATTGTGTGGAAATGAGTTAAATCTAGAAACCATTGTCAGAAAAAGAGCCTTTTATTTTCATGGATTGTTTGGCATAGATTTAATTATATAGATACATGTTTGTAGTGTAAAACACTATATAGTAAGAAGCAAGAAAATAGAACTTAATGAAAATTGTGTTGTAAATAATGCATTTCAAGATCTTCTGGAAACTAAAATTTGTATTGTAATTTTTGTTACAAAAGATCTTGTGACAAAATATACCTGTGTAGATCCTTTGACAAAGGGAAAAACTTAAAGGTGGCCCTTCAGAATTTGGGACGAAAATTTTACAAAATACAAAAATATCATCCTTATACTCCCAAAGCTTTATAATCGTGGTTCATAAAACCCAAGTAGTCGAAAACCATCTGACAACACCAGAAATTAGAGATTTACTATGTCCAAGCTCGACATAGACGGGAAACATGTTCTATTTTTACATGAACAACTCGCTCATTTACATACCGGAAATATACAGACGAAGCTTCAAACGTAGAGTCCGAAGAAGAAATTAGGAAAAATAATTACATGTTTGTTATGTAATGGAGTTTAAGCGTCATTAGTCATGTACCAGTCACTTAACATTCCCACAATGCATTTTTTTTATTTTTGGCGCGAAATCTAAAACTAGCTTAAAAGCTATGTAGCGTTTTAAGGGAATACCATCAAAAAAAATGTTTTTGGTAATTTTATGATTCTGAATTATTGATGATTTGTATTGTTTTTTCTTATAAATTTCAGTGATATATATATTTTTTGATTTGGTGTGATGTGAAAATTCTAAGTACCCACCTTTAAAATATATCCACAGAAAAATTCTGGCAGAAACTGAGAAAAATGTGGCTCAAATAATGGGACTGGTCTTTGAAACTTTCCATAAACAATATAACCATGAAGTTTTATGATATTTTGACTAAAAGTGAATGAGATATTAGTAAAAATTGCAATTTTGCATTAAGCCCCTTTTTTCCATGACATGGGGTCAAATGGAAAAATCAAGAAAGATATGTTGGCGCCTTACCTTAAAGAGTTCATATATGAAGTTTTATCCAATTTGGTCCAGGGGTTGTGGAGAAATGGCTTCGGACGGACGGACAGACGGACAGACAGACAGACAGACGGACAGACGAAGCGGCGACTATATGCTCGCCCTTCGGGGAGCATAAAAAGGAGAATGGTGGTAACCGGCATTTTTCGCTTTCTATCAATATTTTCAAAAGCTGTCTTTCTCAGGGTCATTACAAAATGGGATTACCGGTATCAGGTAAAAGGCTAACCCTTTACCTGATGACAAAACTTTAGGTTTTCCAATTTTGAGACAAATCAAATGTGCTTCAAATGATGAAATTTGTATTTTACAAGGTAGAAAACATTGTAGAAAAGGGAGAAAATATTGGTTATCAGCATTTTCTCTTTTTTTCCACATTTTTTCAAAAGCCTAACTTCTTACGGTCAATAAGAATAAGCACTGTTTGGATAAAAAATCTCATTTTTTCCCAAGAAACGACAAGACTATAAAAAAAAAGTCAAAAGTTTGACAGAAAAATTACATGTATACTAAAGTGAATGGTACAGTAAAAAGGTTACCAGCCAAAAGTTAGGTTGACAGTTTACAGCCTTCCATTTTTCCCAGATATCCTTAGAATAACTTGTGGTTAAATCCTCTTCAGGAAATCCCATACTCTTTGCAAATTCTGTGGCTATTTGAAATATTTTATAATGCAAAAAACCATGAACATTTCAAAAATACTTCTTCTGATATGACAATATGTGTATTCAATTTACCCCAAGACAGCAAACTATGTAAATCGAGGGTATTGTTAATGTCAGTTCTGTGCTGTTTTTCTTAGAACATTGTGAAAATCAGTCAATCCAATTCCAATATTTAGTACTCTTGAAAATTAAAATTTGTAATCCAATTCTCAATTACCAAAGAGCCATTTTACAAAAAAAAAAAAAAACAACAACAACAGGAAAATATGGACCAAGTTTGGCTGAATAATTCAAAGTATATTTAGGGTGATTTGTATTTGATACACACAGACACTATTACCAGTAAAGTCTTACATGTACCTTCATTTTCAGCGTGAAACAGCCATCGTGAATTTTCATATGTCTATAACACATATTTGAGATAATAAATACAACAAATGTAGAGCTCTTTGGTTAAAGCTCTGTAAGTATAAACCTCATACCTAAAACATTACTGACTAAGATTTCCATGTGAAATTAATAAAATAATCATGAAAAAGCAGCAAATTTTATCATCTATAGATTCAAAAGAAAATATTGAAGTTGCTTTGGGACAATTTGAATCAGCGATAAATACACCAGTTGAAGATTTGAACTCACATGCACATACATGTATGCTCATGTTTTAATATATCATGAGCTATTATTCTTGAGCTACAGTGATGTGATAAAAAGAATCTGATATTGGTAGGATTTTCTGGAAAAAATTTACATAACTTGTTGTGGCAAAAATGTGGTTTAAACTTGCAAATTCTGCCTCAGACTCCTTTTTATAAAATCTTATCTCATAATGCCATCTCATATCAGATCCTACGAAGCAAACTTGACAAGAATAAACTTAACTCTTTCCAAAACAACAAATTTTAGACTCTTCCAAACTGAAAGAGTCTGCAGACGACAATTCTAACTTTCATAACAATGGTAGAAAATTATCCGAACGGGCAGAAAACACTGTGGGAAAAGGAGAAATTGCTCGTGACAAGCAATTTCTCCTTTTCCCAGTGTTTTCAAAAGACTTGTACTGCAGACACTTAAAAACAATGGCTTGTCTGGGAAAGGGTTAAATATTTACAGTGAAGGCTATCATCAGGTTATTCACAGAATAAAGCAATGAGAAAATGTTTCAAAGCAAAGGATACACTATCAGAGCTCGAGATGGAGGGGGTGATTTTTATTTCAAAATTTGAAAAAAACTGGAGCTGTCACGAAGTGTGACTTAATACCCCTGCCAGCCCTTTGACAGAAAAAAGTGTCAAGTTCAAGGGAAGATAATTCCTCAACCAGGAAGAGTTGACACTAAGTCTTGAAAAGTGTGTCTTGCAAATCTTCAATATATGATCAATATATGTGCAACGTTTCAATACAATTAAAGGAAAACTGTAGGAGGAGTTCCCGACACAAAATTACTAGTATTTTGTACACAGATGGACGGACAGACAGACACACAGATGGACATGGACAGACAGGCTGATTCCAGTTTACCCCCGAAAACATTCATTTTGCGGGGATATATAAATTATTCTCCACTAAACTCTATGTTATGGGTACTCATTAGAACTGTGTCATCAAGACGATTCTAATGAGTCCTCTCTAAATAGGGTCTCAAAGAGAAAAAATGACTTTAGAATACCATAATTCGCTCTTACTTGGAGCTCTGCACTATGACAAGGTGCAGTTGAGAAATGAGCCCAATCTTACCAGAAGCAAATAAAACAGCCTACGCAGGCTAGGTCTTTCCCATGTTACAAAATTTTAGACCTTTGTCAACAATAAGTCAAACATGACTGACATGATAGAGTCAATTTTCAAAGTGTAGATAACAATGTGGGAAAATGAGAAAGTGCTCTGTGCTGGAATTTCCTCTTTTTCCTAATTATCTTTTAACACCCTCCTTGTAAAGATTTGAATGAATTTTTTTTTAAATCTTCAAATGCTTTGAATTAGGACTCGTAGTGTGGTAAGAGTTAATTCATTATGATTAAGTGTATGTTGCATGAATATATTCAAAACCTTTAGACTTTTTAAGAAGGTGAAAATTAAAACCATACACCTAACATACAACATCTGTCTGGGATCATCGTTTAAAATAGAAATAAGGAAAGCAAGAAACAAAACTGACATATTGCATAGATTTAACCCTTTACCAGGTTTTACAGGTTTTCACAACCCTGAGAAAGAAGCCTTCTGAAAACATTGTGGGAAAAAAAAATGTTGGTAACCAGCATTGTCTCCTTTTCCCACATTGTTTTCTACCCTTCCTAACCCAAATTTCAACTTCTGATGCACAGTAATTTTGTTGTCTGCAAAGGCTTCCAATTTGGACCAGTCTAAAATTTCGTTGTTCACCATGCAAGAGAGAAACTTGGGTTCTTTTTCTCAACTTCTGAAACAACAGCACCAGCACAATAGCAACCGATTTAATGGCTGACAAATGCAACAGACAAGTCAAATGGACTTTTATGGCGAACTTACAATAGGTTTTTGTATCATGATAATTTTCCAGTTTTAACTTTTAGGGCATCATGATGATTTTTACACCCTGTACCTAGCTTTTGTTTCTTGTGAATAAAATTCAAGTCCTAAAATGTAAAAGCTACTTAAATTAATTCTTTATGTAGAGCGGTTTCGGGTATTCCCGAACCATCAGTAGTTTTCAGACACATCGTATAATTTCGTATATAATTTCGTTTGGGAAAGAGTTAAACAAAATTGTTCATTATGAGCATAATCTCTATTAGCAACCTTGTATTCAAATGTAACATAAAAAATAAATAATATCTATAGCAGCCAGGTTGATGTTAGAAGCACAGTTCCTACCTGAGTCTCCTACCAACAGCGTATGATTTGTATTATCCAAAACTTTCCTAGCCACACCTATAGCATTTTTTATCCTCCTCAGTCCTCCAACAGCCCCAACATTGTGTGTAACACTGAAAAAAAAAAAAAAGTAAAAAATGTAGTTTCAATTATCAAAACTTCAAGATGAATTTCTGTGTCTATACAGACAGGGTAGACTAAAACAAGACTGCAAACTTTGTGCAGTCTGATCTTCAATCTAAAGCATCCAAAGTCAAGCAAGAGGTTTTGTATTATTTAGAATCTGGTTGAATTATTTTTTTCAAAAATTCATCCTCAATTTCACATATCCATTTCGGCAATAATATAAATCTCTATCTATATAGTTTTAATCATAATAGCATTTTTTATCGGCTATATTACCTTAAGCTTTTCATCTCTCGCTTTTCCTTTTTTTTTTAGATAAAACACACATTAAATTTGACCAGAAAGGACCACATCCCTTCCCCAACTTCTAGACATTTTGTTTCAAAGGTATTTTTCCCAGTCTTTTTTCTTTCCAATTGCTTCACAAGAAAATTTGTATAAGGTGACTCCATACCCCATCCGCTGCCTTGAGAGAGAACACATGTTCAAACATTCACTGTACCGTGCACAAAATATGCAAGTTCAAATGGGGACAATGAACCCTTACTACACAAGTATGGCTTCTTTTGATGACCCTGATGGGAAAGACTTTTGAGAAATGTAGAGGGACAAAAGATATTGCTGGTAACCAGTATTTTCTCCTTTTCCCAGTGCTAAGTTTTCTAAATTTTAAGAGAGATATCCCATAATATATGTATACCTAAATTAAAATATATTCAGTTCATTGGCTGCAAATGCTTTTGAATTGGTCCAGAGTAAAATTTTTTCATGTGGTAATGGGCTAAAGCAGATATTTGAAACTTTGTCTTCAACTCTTGCACATCAGCATTTTCTGTAGAGAGTTACTGTACCAGGAAAACAAACCTGTGGTCAGAGCTTGTGATATATCAGTGGGCACAGCAACAGGCAGTCTGACAGACAAGTGAATAGGCTAATTCTAGTTTACACTGAAAGTACTGTTGCTGATACACACACACACTGAGAGAAAAAAAAAAAATAAATACAAGCAAAATACAACCCATCCATTATCATAGCATCCAGTGTTGTTTCCCCACTTTCATCTGGACTTCCACCAAAACCTACTGTATGTCTACACTGTAGAAACTCACATGTCCTTCCCGTTGCTTCCACGGCATCTATGTATGCTGTAGGTTTATCAGATATAGCTTTGTCCCATCCTGTAATTAGTGCTCTTGAAAGTCAATTTCTCTCTAAAAGAAACTATTTTGCGATTTAGATGTAAAACCTAAATTAAAATATGTTGGGTCAGTATGCCAAACCAGGTGGGAAAGAGGGTAGGAAGGTACACAATAATTAGGGTCAATACCTTACCAACAACTCATTTGAGCCATACTCTAGCAAAAGGGGGCTTAATGCACCTCTTAAATGTATTTCATGAACAAATAAGACGTTACCTAATTATGGATTCCCATTGTCAAACATCCAACTGAATCATGAGTTTTATCATCCTTCAACATGGCAGGGTTCAACAATACATTTTTTTAAATAGACCAGTGGACCAGTAATTTGTAAATTTCACTAGACCACTTCAGATTTCTACTTGACCATTTTTGCAAAATGAAGAAAGGTACAGACTACAATTGATCAAAGCCTGTGTTCTTTCTCATGTTGTTGTACCAAACTTGTCACAAAAAACTAAATGACAATGAGATGATAAATAATGATTAATAGTCTAACTGCTTCCCCATTATTATTTCAGTTACAATTTCTTGACCCTATAGCAGAGGACAAAACTTAGACATCCATTTTGAAAGTAATAGCAGACAATAAAATTAGTCTAACTGAGGCTCCAATAACAGAATGTGAGTTTTTAAGGATAAAAAACATTGTGGTAAAATGCTAACAGATCTTTCTAGGATTTTCCATTTATAATTGTCTGCAAAGAAAACATGTCGTTTTTCTCTGAATCAAACACAAACAGACATCACAAATTCAGCTCTCCATTCAAGATATAAAAATTAATGATCCTTTTACTGTGATCTAGAATTAGAAAATTCAGATCTAGTTCTATTCATCTTGCTATACTTTTTTTTAGATTTATCTCAAACCTCTAGCTCAATTTTAAAATGGCTCCTTCGCAATCAGTGGTGATCCTAAAATGCAGGCTAGGCTTATTCCCCAGACATCTGCTTCGATGTCTATGTGAACATCTGGACGACTCGCTTCCAGGTCCTGTTCTTGATTTAGAAGTTGTTGATAAATATTGCTAGTTAAACAAAATCACAAGTTTTGAAAGCAATCTTTTTTGCTGAACAGCATACAGTTGATTTTCGTAACTTTTGTGAAGCAACAAACTTAACACCTAAACTTTTTGTCTTTATTTTTTGCACCAGACCATTCGGACTAGTCACTACTAGTCTGAGCCAACTGTTTGCAAGACAATATCGTTCAGACTCCCCTAATGTCAAACCCTGGATGGAGCACAAAATTTAAAGACAGCAAAACGTTTGGCCCATGTCAACCTGCGCTGACTGCACACTGCACAGGTGTCAGACATGGGTTGAAACTTTTTACAAATGCATTAAGCCTCTTTTTTACAAAGCATTGTGCATTAGTATAGATACATAAATACCTTTCTTTCCTGCTATAATTGTTTTATGTAAGATTAAGGTGAATTACACAGAAAGAATACTGAAACTGATTACTTTCACTGTAATGTTAGATTTGGTGATGAAAATTTATATTGTGCATCTTCATTGAAATGCTCTGTTAAGTAACACACTGAAGTACAAATTGTTCTTTCATATTTTCTAGGGTAATTGTTACCTGTTTACACATTTTTGCAGCTATTGACCTTAGTAGCAGTCTGCATGTCAAAATCATTTAATTAGATTACGGCTAATTCATTAAGTTATTAACCTTTACTAGATGACAAAAAATTAGCCTTGTCCAAATTGAAAGCATTTGAAGATGACAATTTCAATGTAGCTCATATGGCGTAATGTTTCCTTGACCGATGGCATATTATAAAAACCATTGCAGGAAAAGAAGAAAATGCTGGTTACCAGCATTTAAGTTAGGTTCATGACCAATTCAGTTACACACAAGTTGGGCACATAATTTTTATGGACTTCAATAATACAGCACTTATGCGATTTTGGTAACAAGGAGAAAAGATTATAATATTATGCTCCTTGGCATTTCCCAAACCCAGTGCCCAGCTGCAACTTAATATTTATCATGTGGCTTTTTTTTTTTTAATTTCTGAATTTTTATAAAGCGGTATCGGGTATATTCGGAGAGCTAAGGATTTGTTTTCACAACTATTTCAAATATGCGCGAAACGGGTTTAACTATGAAAATTTAGAAAACACTACTGTATCCCATCATTTATTTTGGGAACTCAGTGTAGCATAACTAAAATCGATGTAATATAAGCTAGCTAAAATGTGAACATACAGAGTTAGTTTTCGGACAAGTCTGGAATTTTCGGACACGATGGAGGGTATATTCGGACACCTATTTTTTTTAACAAATAACTCTTCAAGGGCCTAGCCTCAAGATTTAAGGTCACATTTCAAAAAATATAATTCCTAATTCATTAATTATAGAGGTGAATGGAAGCATATCAATTAGCATATTTCTGGCTATGTCTAATGTGGATACTGTCTGCAACAAAATACTTTCACTTGTAGTTTTGCATTGCCATTTTATTCCACTACGCAACAGGGTAGACTTTTTACTAACAGCTACTTCTTTATTTCTGAGTCACTCTTGTGATTTTTTTTTACGTCAGAAATATGTCAATATCCATAGGAATCAGTTTTGGTTGGAAAAACCAAGGACAGTCACGATTTTTGCATAGTAAATATGCAACATGATTCCTGGTTCGAAAATACCCAACTCCATCAAAATTATGTCGGGTGTTTTTCAGACCACTCAGAAAGCAGAATCGAGTGTAGCTACAAGAATGCAGATGTTTGTATCTGGTAAATACGACTTAAGAATGGTAAAGGGCGGCTTTTTGTCAACTTATATTGTTAAGAATTAATCCAATTTTTTTAGTGATGTGCTTAAAAAATAATTGTACAGTATCTTCATATTATTTTGCAAAAATCTTGATATTGCATGGGCGTGCAGATGACCCATTAGACGCTTGAAAAAAGGATGATTTGTTTGTCACGTTAATCGAACAATGCTCATATACGAAATTATACGATGGTTCGGGAATACATAAAGAATTAATTTAAGTAGTCTTTACATTTTAGGACTTGAATTTTATTCACAAGAAACAAAAGCTAGGTACAGGGTGTAAAAATCATCATGATGCCCTAAAAGTTAAAACTGGAAAATTATCTTGATACAAAAACCTATTGCAAGTTCGCCATAAAAGTCCATTTGACTTGTCCGTTGCATTTGTCGGCCATTAAATCGGTTGCTCTTGTGCTGGTGCTGTTGTTTCAGAAGTTGAGAAAAAGAACCCAAGTTTCTCTCTTGCATGGTGAAGATATTACCGATAGTGAAAAAAAAAAAAAAATGTTCACTTTGACAACAATTTCCCAAGGGATGATTTCCCTAGGGAACAACTTCAAAAAAAAGAATGATAAAAAATTAGTTTGTACCTCGAAAGCAACCTTTCGTTAAACTTGCGGACCATTGTCATTGTGGCATTATGACTAACGTAAACGTTGTTGGTTGGACAATAGCGGATACAGAGGCATATTGACAGGTCGATGGTTTAGGGAACAAGACAGTTCCCCGACAAGACAGTTCACCGACAGAGCTTTTCGAGACAGTTCCCCGACAAAATTGAAGACAGTTCCCCGACACTTTTGAAGACAGTTCCCCGACACTTTTATTATTAGTATATTGAATAGGTTTCGGTTTTTTTTCTAATATTTTTTATGGAAGTAAATTTCAACTTTGGCAGTTGTTAAATTGCGTATTATGCCCAATTAAGGAGGTCGATATATTGTGATTGGACTGTTTGTTGCCATGATTGGGTGTTTGTAATAATGATTGGTTTAATTGGCGGGAACCTTTCAAGTTTCCTTTAATTGTGTATGATTGCCGTGTAAACTGTCTTTAATGGCATGTAGCTCAGCTACAAGAACATGCCTGCGAGGTAAGTATTGGGTTCTGAAATGCAATTTTAACTCGTTTAATGTATGTGCTATAAATTTCTTGAATAAAGTTAAACATTGAAACTTTTTTGTTGATTCTCGTTGGACTGTATACATGTGACTTTCATATTACTACTGTCCATAAAGGCACAAAATAATTATCCATTACATTACCAGCAGGTTATTTCAGTTTCTCTGGAAGTAACAGTAAGAGATGTAAAAAAATATGTGCTAAACCTAGGCCTACATGTATTTCAAATCCAACACTGGGATAAGAATTTGTTTTAGTCATGATGAAATAGACATATTCATATAAAACACGTAATGATTTAATATTCTGACCTGCAAAACGGTATTATTTCCGAACTGGACTGATCATCAATAATAAACTAAAAAGGAAAAATTAATACTCTCAATTAAAACAATCCTTTCACAAGTACAACACCCCCATTACCTTTCCTTAAAAGTTATAGATATCGATGATAAATGCCAATGAAAACCAAGATCGTTAATAATTAATGTGTCGGGGAACTGTCTTCAAAAGTGTCGGGGAACTGTCTTCAAAAGTGTCGGGGAACTGTCTTCAATTTTGTCGGGGAACTGTCTCGAAAAGCCATGTCGGGGAACTGTCTTGTCGGGGAACTGTCTTGAAACCGATGGTTTACCTGCTAATACTGCTTCACGATATGGCCATGTTGTCAATACGACTGGAGCAAAGGCATTAGCAGAAAATGGAATTGTTGACAACAAAACTGCATGCACAACTCTCCAATGTCCAAACGCCATCTTGATTTGTCACGTGCTGACTAAATATAATGGTTGCTAGAGAACTCGTACCCTGGAGAACTCGTACTCTGGAGAACTCGTACCCAAATCTGAAGGGTACGAGTTCTCTGGAGAACTCGTACCCTGGGTACGAATTCTCCAGAGAAATCGTACCATACAGATTGTTTTCTGAGATAAATTCGTACCATTCAGATTTTGGTGAATTGATTATCTTCATTTTGTCTTTTGTGAAATGAGTAAGTTATACATTGAACATTACCGAACGTTTCATGATTAAAATGAAAAGGAAGTAAGATAAATGGGCAGGTAAATTTAAGAATGATGAAATTATAAGTAAGATCTACATAATCTGAATTCATCTAATGATTCGAAGATAGCTTTTTTTTATAAGCGTGTTTTGATATTTTTAGATTCGTTAATGGAGTATGCCAACTTTTTTTTAAAAGGAGTCAAATGTGTCAGGTACAATGAAGTCCCATATCAGGTGTGATAAACATGATTGTGAACACTTGCCCATTTACCAGCGTTTACCTGTATAGTTCTTCAAAAGAACTCTTAAAGGTGGCCCTTCAGATTTTCCGACGAAAATTTTACAAAAATGCAAAAAAAATCATCCTTATACTCTCAAAGCCTTTTAACGTCCATTCATAAAACTCCAGTTGTCAAAAACCATCCGACAACACGAGAAACTAGAGATTTACCACGGCCCAGGTTAACAACATCGGGAGACACGTTCTATTTTTAGATGATCAATTTGCTCATTTATATATAGGGATACACACAGACGTTTAAAACATAACCTACCAAGATGACATTATGGAAAATGATTATAACATGTTAAATATGTAAGGGAATTTAAGCATTATTAGTCACGTACCAGTCACTTGACATTCCCACAATGCTTTATTGATTTTTGGCGCGAAATCTAAAAATACCTTAAGAGGCTACGTAGCCTTTTAAGGGAACACCATCAAAAAAAATTTTTTTTGTGATTTCATGAGTCTTAATTATTGATGATTTGTATTATTTTTTCATATCAATTTCAGTGATATATATTTTTTTCTAATTTGGTGACATGTAGAAATTCTAAATACCCACCTTTAACCCTTTACCAATCAATCGCATGGTTTTACGAGGAATAAGACTAATATAAACATTGTTGGAAAAGGATTAACTGATTATAACCGGTTCTTTATTCTGTAACATTAAAAGAAAAAATCTAGCTCTTTGAATTTTGATGGATCCAAATAGTGCTAAGTTGCTTAATACCACCCTGTGGGAGATAGCTTTTGAAAATGTTGTTGTGAAAAAAGGGGGAGGGTGCTTATATAACCAGCATTCTCTCAATTCCCCAAAAATTTTGTCCACCCTTTGAGTCCGATAAATAAATACGTCTGTATCAAAAATTAATTTGTTGTATGCAAATTATGAGATATATACAATTTTGAAGAGACTATGAGTTCACATATAGCAATATTTGCATTTTCTCTCGCTCTCTCTCTCTCTCGTTTTCATTGCGCAGTCTTCTTCTATGTTTTCTGAGGAGGACGGACGTTTTGGCCACGGACGTTTTGGCCAGGACGTTTTGGCCAGGACGTTTTGGCCACGGACGTTTTGGCCACCTATATTGAAAAAACGGACGTTTTGGCCAAATCTATTATATATGTACTTATTATAGATATTAAAGCTACAAACATATTTAATTTACTTATTTGATCAACATTTTAGACCTTTATTGCAATTTTTTATTATAACAGATGGTTTCAAGACTTTGTAGATCTATCTGTGTCTTTTCAATCTTTAATAAGTACTTATATACTGATGGCCATGGACAATTGTGTAGAAGGTTTGGTAGTACATTATAAAAATATAAAATGAGACAAAAGAAATAAAACACGAACCTAAATTTATTTTACAACTCAGACACAATTTTCAGCTTTAAAATAAAGATGTTTAATTTCAAATGAAGTGTTTAATTCTTTTTCTTATATGATAGAAAACATTGGAGGAAAAAGAGAAATCCTCATTCTGAGCAATTTCTTTTTTTCTTACAATGATTTCATAATACAGTTAATCCTTCCATATTGGGAGCTTCTGAAGAGGACAATCAAAAGTATTGATCAAGGAATTTGATGTTTTCTTATATGATGGAAAACATTGGAGGAAAAAGAGAAATCCTCATTCTGAGCAATTTCTTTTTTTCTTACAATGATTTCATAATACAGTTAATCCTTCCATATTGTGAGCTTCTGAAGAGGACAATCAAAAGTATTGATCAAGGAATTTGATGTTTTCTTATATGATGGAAAACATTGGAGGAAAAAGAGAAATCCTCATTCTGAGCAATTTCTTTTTTTCTTACAATGATTTCATAATACAGTTAATCCTTCCATATTGGGAGCTTCTGAAGAGGATAATCAAAAGTATTGATCAAGGAAATTGATGTTTTCTTATATGATGGAAAACATTGGAAGAAAAAGAGAAATCCTCATTCTGAGCAATTTCTTTTTTTCTTACAATGATTTCATAAATCAATTGTATAGGCTATTATAACACCACTTTCTTTCATAATTATAATTTCATCACTTCAAATTTAAATGTCTGGTTGACCTGCTCTCAGGTTGCTGGAAACACCACGCAAGAACTCTACTATCGATTTCCTCTCAGATATTCTGTCTTCGCACAAGTTCCTTAGTCGAGTCTGAAGTTCAATGTACACTTTTTTAACCCTCTTCTTTGGTCGAACACCACGTTCATCTTGTAAAAGAACAGCACTTACACGAGCACATTCACGTTGAAGAGTCTCAATGAGTTTCCAGACGGATGGGTGGTCTTGGCCAACTAAACTGTGGAACTTATTGTTCCATCCTTCTGATGCGTTGTTTGTTCTTGGTTGATTTAACATTGTTGCTTGGTGACAGTTCCATCTGTTAGGTGGGAAGAGTGGGGGTGTTCTTCGAAAACGGACTATAAGGCCATCATTATTTCTTCTTGGGCGAAGTTGTCCAGACACATATGTAGAATCAAAATAATTAAGAAGAGCTTCAGCTTCCTCGGGTACAGTTTCTTTTAAGTATTCTATTCCATCATTGACTTCTTCCAGTGGAAGGAAAGCCAGTGCGTCGATCTGTCCACAAAATAATCTAAACTCATTGTCGTTCTCATATCTGTTGGTAAGTCCGAGGGATTGTATCTTACGCAATATTGATTGGGTCAAGTGATAGAAGCAAAACTGGATGTTCACATGTTCACCAAACACTGAAAAAATAGCCATTTCCACACTGCGTTCAAAATCCATTATTACAGTTGACGGATCACATCCAAATTGTTCAAGAACACGAAAGAGAGTTTCATATGTTGTCTGAGTTCTGCGCTGTAGGAGGGCATACACGAGTGGGAGAAAAACACCATTCACAAGTCCTTGAATGACATACAGCTGCGTAAAGAGGAGAGGTGCCACCGCAAATGTACCATCCATGCACCATTTATCACTGCCTGCTAGTTTCCTGACATGGTCTTCTGTAGCAAACACTATGACTCGTTCATCAGCATGTGGCCCGTTGTCAAATAGTAGAAAATCGGTCTGATTATCACCAACAGTTTGAGTCCATGGATGTTGAATACTCAATTCTTGTAGAGTTTGTGGTTCTTTTGGTCTATGAGCTGCCCTGACTCTTCGGAGGACTCTTTTTAGGGTGTCAGCTTCTGGTAATCTGGCTTTCACTTGGTCTGATGCTGTTGATGTTGCGAAAGTAACAATCTGGTTAGGTTTGTCATTTGTAGTTTTGGCTGTTGATTTCATTCCGTGTCTAGTGATTTCAATTTCGGCACCAACATTGTCAGATATATGATTATGAACTGTCTGTAAAGTGGCATCTTCATAATCCTTTGTAGTTTGTAAAATTGCCTTGCATCCAGAAGAAGTTCTTTTTACACAACGCCAAGTTATCTCGTTTTTCTGTTTGGCAACATGTTTGCACGTATACATAAATCCATCTAAACATAACTTCTGACCACCGCGCTTAGTAGTAATAATCTCCATTGTACTGTTAATATAAGTTGCCACTTGAATATTATTTTGAAATAAAGCTACAGTCCTCATAATGTCTTTATATATGTACCAGAACTTTTTCAGAAAAATTTACATATCAAACAAATATATTAATTCTATACTAGCAACTTTGATCTTTCTTAACAGTTTTTCAAACAAATTAATTAATCACATATTTCTTTAATTGAAATAGATGATTAAAGTGTGGTGTGATCTACAGATTCATTAGTGTTAAAAGACAAGAACAATGAAACTCTTTACACTTCTAATAATAACAACATTAAATGCAAGAAAGTATCATTAATAAGCAATTAGTCAATCAAACTGTTTGTCAATCAAAAGACAAAACTTGAAAATTGAAGATAATTTAAAAACATTAAATTGTTGATGTTTTCCTTTACTTCAAAGGAATAAATAAAACTGTAAAACTCTAAAATTTATTACCAAATTTCAACAAAAGTTCAACAAAAGTCTAAACAATTGATCAAATAAAAAAAAAAAATTTTTTAGCTTTATTTTACATAAAAAGTACATATAAAATTATTTTGGCCAAAACGTCCATTTTTTCACTATATGTGGCCAAAACGTCCGTGGCCAAAACGTCCTGGCCAAAACGTCCTGGCCAAAACGTCCGTGGCCAAAACGTCCTACATTCGTTTTCTGAGACGTTTACTTCAAGATCTCGAGTTTCAAACACACCGAAGAAGTAACCTTTTGAACTGGCCACCGTTGTATACCGTGTATTACCTATACACGTAGTAGTATCAGGGGCGGTAACCAGTCTAGTAACCTTTGTGGGAAAAGGTGCAAAATCACTAAACCAACATGGTCTCCCTTTTCCACGTGTTTTCTCACCGTTTCAAACAATTCTTAAAGCTTTTTCAAACGGCATATATAAAAATTTCGACTTACAAGCGATTCTATGGAAGCATTTTTGTATTGCTGAAACATTGTGGACAAATGATGTCACTGACTTTTCCAATCATTACCCTTAACTCTTTTGGCACCAAAAGTATAAAGGGACTTCATCGACGACTCACTAAAATTCAGGAAACATTTTTTTCTGGGAGGTTTGGCTGAGAATCTTGATGGTGTAAATCCAAGCTCAAACTACTGTTTTTGTATATTGATCTTGTACTTTCCTACCCGTTTCGATTCTAGCGTTAAATGAATTAAGGGTTCAATATTAAATATTGCAATTACATGTACATGTATGTTATGTACAGTAAATTTATCAATGTGAGAATCACACCTTTCTTGCCCTCTTTGTTCAGGAAATCCGCCTTCTTTCTTTAATATTGGCTAGAGGAATCACTCAAGGATATGTGAAATCACTGGAATCACCTTGTGATTTGGTGGAAATAATACATATTAAAGGGGAAAACAATCCATTTATTTATGAACACATAGGACATTATTAATATGCACTATCCCATTATAACCTATACTTTCTGAAACCTGAAATCATCCGACACTGAGAAAGAAAGCCGGTGGAAACATTGTGGACAAACGCCATTGAAAACATCATGCGAGAGTAAAAAATATTGGTAACCAGCAATTTCTCCTTTTTTCTGCAATGCTTTCCTCGATCTTAATTGTCAAAATTCAGATGTACAGTTGTATATGGTTTTTATTCCTTGAAAAATTATTGCAAACGATACACTAATCACTGACAACATATGTAAGAAATTGAAAGTTGAAAACATTGTGGGAAAAGGAGAAAATGCTGATTACCAGCATTTCTCACTTTCCCACAATATTTTCAAAAGGCCTTTATCTCAGGGTTGTAAAAACCGGGGATTGTTTGGTTACCAGCATTTTCTCCTTTTCCCACAGTGTCTTAAAAAGAGATTTATCTCAGGGACTGTTTTGTTGGGGTTAATCACATGTACACCTACATGAATGTGGACATTTCAAGAAAAGGAGCCAAAGTTCAAATACATTAACATTGACTGTTACACCTTACAGCTGCTGATGCGGGGATCTACATTTATTGCAGACAGTGTAGATCAAGATCAGAAACGTTGCAGTTACACCTTACAGCTGCTGATGCTGATGCGTGGATCTATTTCAGAAGGTGTAGATCAAAATCAGAAACATGTAGTAGTTACACCTTAGAGCTGCTGATGCTGATGCGTGGATCTATTTCAGAAGGTATAGATCAAGGTCAGAAACATGTAGTAGTTACACCTTACAGCTGCTGATGATGACGCGTGGATCTATTTCAGAAGGTATAGATCAAGGTCAGAAACATGTAGTAGTTACACCTTACAGCTGCTGATGCTGACGTGTGGATCTATTTCAGAAGGTGTAGATCAAAATCTGAAACATGTAGTAGTTACACCTTAGAGCTGCTGATGCTGATGTGTAGATCTATTTCAGAAGGTATAGATCAACATCAGAAACATGTAGTAGATATACCTTACAGCTGCTGATGATGATGTGTGGATCTATTGCAGACAGTGTAGATCAAGATCAGAAACATACAGTAGTTACACCTTAGAGCTGCTGATGCTGATGTGTGGATCTATTTCAGAAGGTATAGATCAAGGTCAGAAACATGTAGTAGTTACACCTTACAGCTGCTGATTATGATGTGTGGATCTATTGCAGACTGTGTAGATCAAGATCAGAAACATGTAGTAGTTACACCTTAGAGCTGCTGATGATGATGTGGGGATCTATTTCAGAAGGTGTAGATCAAGATCAGAAACATGTAGTAGTTACACCTTACAGCTGCTGATGCTGATATGGGGATCTACATGTATTGTGCATACGGTGTAGATCAAGGTCAGAAACGTGTAGTAGTTACACCTCAGAGCTGCTGATGCTGATGTCGGGATCTATTGCAGATAGTGTAGATCAAGATTAGAAACATGTAGTAAGACACTAAGACACAGTCCAATCATCATCCCCCCTCTTTAGAAAAGTAATATTTGGATTCATTCTTTCAAATGGAGGGTTTCATTTTAGCTAACATTTGTCTTTGACTGCATTTAATTATGTTAAATAATAAGGGTTTTGTGAGAACATGTGAAGTGCAATGCAAACAAGAAGGCCATTGGCCCTGGAGCGCTCACATGAGACTATAGCTTTATATCAAAGCTCTATGCCATCAAGTTTCAGAGAAGAACATTTTTTAAAGTTTTCCTTCTTTGTTCCTGTCTTCGAACTTATGACCTGCGGGGCTGGGCCAGTTTTTACCCCAAGGGTATCATATGAACAAAATTGGCAGAGGTCCACTAGGAGATGCTACATGTCAAATATCAAAGCTCTATGCCTTTTAGTTTTTGAGAAGAAGAATATAAATTTTTCATTCTTTATTCCTGTGTTTGAACTTGTAACCCCTGGGGTGGGCCAGTTTTGACCCCAGGGGTATAATATGAAGAAACTTGGTAGAGGTCCACAGGGAGATGCAACATACCAAATCTCTATGCCTTCAAGTTTCAGAAGAGAAGATTTTTAAAAGTTTTCCTTCTTTGTTCCTAGGCTAAAATTTGTGTCCTCTGGGGTGGGGCCAGTTTTGACCCCAGGAGCATCATTTGAACAAACTTGTTAGAAGTCCCCAAGAAGATGCCACATACCAAATATCAAATCTCTATGCTATCTAGTTTCAGCAGAGAATATTTTTTAATTTTTCCTTCTTTGTTCCGATGCTCAAACTTGTTAACCCCGTAGCATGGGCCAGTTTTGATCCCAGGGGCATCATTTGAACATGCTAGGTAGAGGTCCACTAGGAGATGCCACAGACCAAATACCAAAGCTCTACACTTTCTAGTTTCAGAGAAGAAGATTTTTAAAATTTTCCTTCTTTGTTCCTATGCTCAAACTTGTGACCTCCATGATGGAGCCAGTTTTGACCTCATGGGAATCATTTGAACAAACTTGGTAGAGGTCTTCTAGGGGATGCTACATACCAAATATCAAAGGTCTACGCCTTCAAGTTTTAAAGGAGAAGATTTTTTAAAAGTTTTCCTTCTATGTTCCTATGCTCAAACTTGCAACCCCCAGTATGGGGCCAGTTTTTACCCCCATGGGCATCATTTGAACAAACTTGGTAGAGGTTCACTAGGAGATACTACATACCAAATACCAAAGCTTTATACCTTCTAGTGTCAGAGAAGAAGGTTTTCAAAGATTTTGTACTTTTTTCCTTTTGGTGCAATGGCAACCAGAGTTATGGGTGGAATTCAATTCTTTGAAGAATTTATGTAGAGCTTTAACCAAGGAACATCCTTGTCAAATTTCATCAAGATTGGCCCAGTGGTTTAGGAGAATAAGATGTTTAAAGAAATTGTTGACAGACGCTGGACGACGGACGCCAGACATAGGGCGACCACAACAGCTCACCTTTAGCATGTTGTGCTAAGATGAGCTAAAAAGCACAATATGTCATACATGACCTTTTGATCATGTCAGACTGCAGAATTATTGTCTGATCCTGTGTCTATACTGTCTATACTGCTCATTAAACGGTCAGATACTGCATAAGTGGAAATTTTTGCTACATGGAATTCTTTTGTGATTTCGTGAATTTGAAAAAGTCGATAACTTTTCTTTTCCAGTCTTTTACCACAACCATGCCAACCAAATTAATGATGAGCGTCCTGAATTCGCAGACATTTCTGCTCACAAAAGTGTCTGAAAGAGGTAATTTGCATATTGTGTATAGAGTAATCTGACAACAGAACAATGATACAATTTAACCCTTTCCCAAACGACATAATTCTAGACTGGTCCAAAATGAAAGCACTTGAGGACGATTTAAATTTGTTTCCAACAGGGTAGAAAACATTGTTGGAAAAGGAGAAAATGCTGGTTACCAGCATTTTCTTCTTTTCCCACAATGTTTTCAAAAGGCTTCCATGGTAAAGGTTTAATAACCATCCTGTTCTTTTCTGATTCAAAATATCAATTACATGTTTAAACCCTTTCACAAATTAACAAAATTTCAGCCTCCTCCAAATTGAAAGCGTTTGTAGACGACAATTTCATTGTGGCTCAAATGGTGCTATCTAGTTTGGATAGGGTAGAAAACATTGTGGGGAAAGGGGAAAATGCTGGTAATCAGCATTTTCCCCTTTACCCATAATGTTTTCAAGAGACTTCTTTCCCAGGGTCGTTAAAAGTCACGATTGCGTAGTAAAGGATTAATAAGCAGGTTCTTAGGATTTATAACCCTGGAGGAAAATGACTTTTAAAAACATGGTCAGCATTTTTTTTTCTTAACTCTTTACTAGACAACAAAATTTTAGACTGTTCCAAATTCAAAGGATTTGCAGACAAGAAATTAAATGTAACCAAGATGATGATTTTTGGTTTGGATTTGGAAGATAACATTATGGAACAAGGAAAACATGTTGGTAACCAGCATTTTACCAGCTGAGCCCCCAGTACCTGAGTCAGTAGCGTGCAGGACTTGAGAACAGGGTTTGTTCCCTGGTCACGATCCCTGGCTCGACCAATTTCTTTCCGAGGATTGATGATAGTCACTGCAAGAGGACCTATTTGTCTCTCCATTATTTTTCGTCGATGGTAATGTGGGAAAGCAGCCAGTGGCTTGGAAAGAAAATTGTGCAAAGTACTGGTTAAAGAGACTCCAGGGAAGCATGGAAAGGTGCACTGGCCGCTGTGATAAAACTGAAATTATGTTGAAATCGGTGTTTGAGACAATTCTGAGTACCTACAATATAGGATTTAGTGGGGAATAACCAAAATCACTCCCTCTATCTGGAGGTCTGGTCATATCTGGTTTTGATGAGGACATCCCTCGAGCTTCTTTAATATTTATTGGCAATTTATCTATGTCACACTTCTGACCTAATTCTAAGCTATATCAAACATTTTCAACTTTCACAGGGTTTTCCTCTCTGGCTGCCAATCCATAGTAGCTCAGTCAGTAATGAGCAGGACTTGAGAATATGGGGTACAGGGTTCGATCCCTGGTTATGACCGCTGGCTCGGCCAGTTTCTTTCCATGGATTGATGATAGTCACTGAGACAGGATTCATTCCACTCCCACTGCTGACCTTTGTTTCTACAATGATCATGTGGGAAAGCAGCCAGTGGCTTGGAAAGAAAATTGTGCAAAGTACTGGTAAAAGAAATCCAGGAATGCATGGATAGGTGCACTGGAGGGTGCTATATAACTGAAATAATGTTGAAAACAGCATTACACACCATACAGTCTATCAATCAATCCTCACTAGCTATAAGAATGTATCCTTAACCACACAACAAAATTTCAGACCTGCCTAAATTTAAAGACTGTGATGCAGACAACAGTTTAGATGTAGCTAAAGATAAATTTTTCTTTAACATGGTGGGAAACATTGTGGGAATAGAGAAAATGCTGTTAACTAGCATGTCTTCCTATTGCCACAATGTTTTCAAAAGGATTCTTCCTTTGTCATTAAAAGTTGTGACTGTGTTGAAACGCGTTAAGGCACAAGCAGCTTTCCTTTGCCAGAAACACTTTTGTTAAACACAGATTCAGGAAAGTCTATCCTTCCACATTTTTTTTGAAATTTCTGTGTAATGTTCCACACTTGTATAATTGTTTCCCAAGGGCACTTTTGAGACATGTCCCCATCTTCTTGCTTTGTACAATGGCAGCTAGGCAGTCTTTCATTCCAGGTGCGTGGTGTGACTGAATGTGCTCCAGAAAACATTCTTTATCTTCCTCCCTTCATGAAATCTTTTACCTGCAGTTTGAATATGTTTTCTTCCATTACAGCAAGTATTTTAATAGCTCAGTCATATTTTATGCAAAGACCGTGGCCCTTGGTAGTACATGTAGTTAACAAGGCTTCTTTTTGTTGACAAACCTGTGGTGGCATATTTCTGCAAGAAGATACGAGGTAGCTATTGCTATAATTTAACCCTTGACCACATTACAAAATTATAGACCTATCTAAATTGAAAGCATTTGTAAACCACAGTTTCAAAGTGGCTCAAATGGTGCAATTTTTCTTTCATAGGGTAGAAAACTTTGTGGGAAAAGTAGTAGAATGCTAGTTACCGGCATTTTCTCCTTTTCCCACGATATTTTCAAAAGCTTCTTCCTCAGGAACAATAAAAGTCGTCATTGTGTGGTTCCAACATTGTGTGCCTACAACTGACACTCATAGTGCCTATACTTAAATATGGTTCCTGAGCACCTTAATCAAGAACATTATGAATTCTCCTATTCCCCAAATAGTTTTGAAGTTGTTCCAAGGAGGTATTTTGATTTGTATTTGTGATTTTAAAGAACTCTATTCATATAGAGTTTTGTCTAAATTTACTGATTAACTCTTTGTGCTAACAACAAAATTTTAGACTGGTCTTGATTGATAGCACTTGCTCATGACAATAGAGCTATCACAATAACTTTGTCTCCATGTCAGCTTTGAGCATGATTGAAATATTTTAGGAAAAAAATATTAAGTTTATCGTGATACTTTTTTCAGGAAACTTTTTTTTTACCTGGTAAAATATCAACCCTTAAGCTACTTACTTAGTATGAATAAATTTATGCTCTTTTGTAGACAGTGAAGATCAACATAAGAAGGCATAGAGCATACTGTCTGATCTTGGATTACCAGCATTGGTAAAAAATGTTGGTTACCAGCATTTTCTCCTTTTCCCGCAATTTTTTCATGGCATTCTTTCACAGGGTGGTCAAAAGTCGGGATTGTGTGGTAAAGAGTTAAACAAAACACTTAAACTGTGTTTATATGATCTTTAACTATGCTTGTGATCAGTAAATTTCAAGAAAGCACTTTTGATAAGTTCTTTTTTTCCCCTTTACTTACTGGTCTTACCAAACACAGAAATTGGGTGCCATTGTACATTATAGCTTGTCTTCATCTCTGTCAATACCTGGGCATATGCACTGACTTGGCATTGTGCCTGGTCTGGAACCTCAGGTGTTTGCTGTAATTACAACATATTTCATTTGATAACAAATAAATGTAGTTTAGATTAGTTGGTTGGTTGCATTGGGGTTTAACGCCACTTTAACAGCTAAGGTCATATCATGGCAGTTGGTGACACAGGTGTTTCCTGACTTTCTTACACAGGTACTAACACAACTTTCTTTCCAAAGCCACTAACTACTTTTCTCACATGTATGCTTCAGCAGAGGTGAGAGGCGAAAATACGCCGTAAAGAAAGTTCGCCTCAACAGGGTATCAAACTCACAACCACCGGGTCAAGAGTCCGACACGCTCACCACTGAGCCACCCAGGTGGGTAAATGTGATTTAGATGCAGAGAATTGACCTTGCAGCTGACTAAGTTTTGATCCAGATCAGCCTGTGCTATCTGCACAGGCTGACCTGGGTTGATTCTTTTCCCTATTAGTCAATTTTCTGTCTGTCAAAGGCTCAGTCTACCTCAGGATTAAGTTGGTAGTAGACTAAAAAAGTTGGTATGTGATGGCTTGCTTGGTTCTACGGATCACCAAGATGCATTAAGCTCCATTTTGTCAGATCATGGCTCACATACAAATGTAAAGATAGTGGGTAGTGCAGTTTCAATATCAGACTAAAAGTTCAATGCAATCTGATCTTGACCTTAACTATGTGCAAAAGCAACTTGCATTAATGCTACTGTACCTCTCCAAGGAGTTATGCTTTGATAGGGTAGAAAACTTTGTAGGAAAAGGAGAAAATGCTGGTTACCAGCATTTTCTCCTTTTCCCACAATGTTTTCTAAGGGCTTCTTCCACAGAGTTGTCAAAAGTAGGGATTGTGTGGTAATGGGTTAATTCCTCTGCAAAATGTGAAGACTGAATTGGGCCGAAACTTTGCTATCAATAAATTTTCTGTGTGCCGAAGGACAATTTTTCCTGTAGATTCAATCATTCATTAGACTAAATGAATTTTATGGATCCCAAATTATGTGATAACTTGCCTGGTATAATGGAACACAGATATTTGCATTATTCCTTTACCAATCAATCCCCAGTTTTTATGACCCGGAGATGGAAGCCTTTTGAAAACATTTATGGTAAAAGGAAAAAATGCTGGTTACCAGCATTTTCTCCTTTTTGCACAATGTTTTCTACACAGTTGGAGAAAAAAATCAATTTTTGAGTCGTGTTTCTTTTGTCATCTGCAAATGCTTTCACCTTTCACCCTAAAATTTTGTCAATTGGTAAAGGGTTTGTCTCCTTTGGCTAGACCAAGCCTCATTTATATGAAATAGTGGACTTCATGGATCCACGTTCTATGTGGTCTAATCTTGATCAACAGTATTATATAGGTTGATCTTACTTCCCCAAGTTTGTGTGAGTCGTATCTAGGTTTACAGTTGAAAATACTGTTTACAGGTTGTGTTGCATTTTATAAGCTCTGGGCCCTTCAGGATTCTACCATTCCAATACCAAACCAATAGTCTGTCATCATCTGTAAAACAGCGTGTAAGGTGGAAAAAATAAATAGGATAATAAAAAATCATGAAAATTCTTGATTATTTTATAAACAAGTTATAAACCATCTCTTCCAAACTGCTGCTTTACCCCTAGCAAAACAACCTGTGTTTTAATGGTCCTGAGAAAGAAGGCTTACAAAAATATTGTAGGAAAAGGAAAAAATACTGGTAACCAGTATTTACTCCTTTTCTTACAATGCTCTCCACCTTTTCAGAGACAAATCACATTACTGAAGCCACGTTCAGGGTTTTATCTACAATATTATTGCTTTCTGAGGACAAAATCTAACACTTTATCATCTGGCATGGAATTAAATACAAGTCTGTTTATTTTCAGAAATTTTACTTCTTGGATTTAACTGTTTTTCTTGCATCTGCAGCTCGGCATAAAAATCCCATATCCCATTTTTCAAAATTTTCTGCATAATTCTTTGTAGTTTTGAAGAAAACAGTCTACATTGGATTTGCCATCTGCAAATGATTTCAGTTTGGATGAGTTTAAAATTTTATTATGGTGTCTGTGAGGTAGAACATCTGCCTCATTACCTTCAGTCTGAAGGTGTCTGCTCCGATGCCATTTTCGCATACAAAGACCAGTCACATAAATAGCATCGGAGCAGCCACCTTCAGGCTGAAGGTACTGCCTCATAAGCCAAGGGTCTCAAGATCGTTATGTGGGAGCAGGTGTCAACTTTGGGATTTTTCATTTGCCCTCATATTCTGCGTGAGTACTGGACCAGGTGTAGTTCCCAGGGAGC
Source organism: Tridacna crocea (assembly GCA_943736015.1). NCBI lineage: Eukaryota > Metazoa > Mollusca > Bivalvia > Cardiida > Cardiidae > Tridacna > Tridacna crocea. The sequence goes on from OX031063.1 coordinate 29,982,286, forward strand.
AGAATCGAGAAAGATCGATATAATTTGTAAGAACTTGTTTCTCAATGATGTATAATAAATTTGCTTAACCCTTTACCAAACAATTCCTGGATTTAACAACCCTGAGATAGAAGCATTTTGAAAATATCGTGGAAAAAGGAGAAAATGCTGGTAATTAGTATTTTCTCCTTTTTCAATGATCTTTTCTACCTTGCTGGAAACAAATTTCTATTTTTGAGTTACGCTTATTTTATAGTCTGCAAGTGCTTTGAATTTGGATCAGTCTAAAATTTTGTTGTTTGGTAAAGAGTTAAATTAAACTAAAATTTTGTTGTGTGGGAAAGGGTCAAATCTAAAAATTTGAGCTTCATACACTTCATAACCTGTTTATTCTACTTTTATTGTGAAACAAGTCCAATGCAGCTCAACAGATTATTTCTTTGAAATTACAGAATTATGAAAAAAGGAGAAAATGCTTGTAACCAGCATTTTCTCCCTTTTCAACAATATTATCAAAATGCTACTCCGTCAAAGTCATAAAAACCTCTGTTGGGAAATGGGTTAATGTAGTTTTTGAGTAAATGGTTATGCATAGTGTCATGTGAAGGGCAGATAGAGTGACTGTGTACATTATGTAGTTTTTAAAAGTTTAACCCTTTACCAGATGACAAAATTTTAGCCCCATCCAAATTGAAAGCATAATTTTGAAGATAACAAATCAATGTGGTTACCAGCATGTTCTCCTTTGCCCACAATGTTTTCAAAAGGCTTCTTTCCAAAGATCGTCAAAAGTCATAATTGTGTGGTTAAGGGTTAAATGTTTAAATGTTCTATTGGAGGGAAGAGTCCTGTGTGTGTTTGTTATCTATTTGGAGGGTTGTGCCTGTTGCATCGGCACATGGATTCTGTGAATCATGGGATAACAAGTCATGTTAAGCTATAAACTGAGGGGTCAGCAAGCATCTTTAGACATGTATTTTTGCAAGGGATATACCTGAATAGTGTGTGACAGTGCTGGAAAGAGTTCTGGGGTAAGTTTTATCTTAGAGATTTTCAGTTTTAGAGCATATTTTTTGAGGGTAGACTTTGAAACCATTGATTGTTGAAAGGCTGTCCTGTTTTTTAATAGTTGGAAGTGCTGAAGAAGGAGCAGTGCTGTTTTTCTTGCAGTGCAGTCATGGGTTGCAGAAGCATGTTGTTGAAATTTGTAAATACTGTATTGAGTTATGTTTTGGTACCATGGCTTCGTATATAGTATTTTAATAGCATTCTCCCCAAGAATCATGCAGGCCCTGTAGAAATGGTGATAAGTGACTTTTTCAGAATACCAAAAAAGTTAGCGCAGTTGATTCCTTTTTGACAAAAGTCCAAAAGCCAAAGGGAAACTTTTATTGTCATGCTATTACCATGGCAAAGGCCACTGAAAGTTTTTACCCCAAGAAACATTTTTTCCTTTTTAAAACTTGAAAAATTATGCACTTTGGAGTTAATACAACATATTTGTAACCAAAAGTCCAGTGAGTTTTGCTATCATAACATAATCAACCATGTATTGGCTTTCAATATCAAGAATGCAAAAGTAAAAATAAGCTTTCAGAATGTGCTTCTATGGCAATGAAAAATGGATGTATTTTGCATCTCTGCTGGTTAAATTGACAAATTACTATCTTAATTATCTCCTAACAGCAAAGCTAAGATTCAAAGTTTCAGTATTCGACATATAGACTAATGTACTGGATCACAAATGAAACAAGCGGGCCGAGATGGCCCTGGCTCGCTCACCTGAATTTTTGAGAGGACCATAGCCTTTTCTTTTTTTTTTGAAGGTACTGAAACACTGGAAACAAAATCATTATTTTGCCAAGCAATTTTTATTTTAAAAGGTCACCAGTAAAAGCCCTTTCAAAATCTGATCAGCAGTTTCAGAAAAGAAGAATTTTTAAAAGTTTCTTAATTTCAGTACAGTGAAAGTAGCTCCCATTCACCAGAGCCAAGTTTCTTGACCTATCAAAATTTCGCTGACAAATTTTGATAAAGGTCATTCAAGGAATATTTCCGTAAAATAATTTTCAAATCTGACGAGCCGTTTAAGAGAAGAAGAATTTTCAAGAAATTCTTCATTTCCATATAGTGCAAGTAGCCCCCATTCACCAGAGCAATGTTGCTCAACGAATCAAACTTTCACGAACAATTTTTGAGAAGGGTCACCCAAGGAATATCTCTGTGAAAATTTTCCAAAATCTGACCAGCCGTTTCAGAGAAGAATTTTTAAGAATTTCTTCATTGCCATAGTTCAAGTAGCCCCCATCCACCAGAGCCATGTTTTTTGACGGATCAAAATTTCACAAACAAGTTTTGAAAAGGGTCACTGAAGGAACATCTCTGTGAAATTATTTCAAAATCTGGCCAGCGGTTTCAGAGAAGAAGATTTTTAAAGAATTTGCTAAAAAATTCCATTTCGTTGCCATGGCAACCAGAGTTTTTGACGGAATCAAATTCTGTGAACACTTTTTAAAGAAGACCTCCCAAGGAACATTCCAGCCAAGTTTGGTCCAAATTGGCCCAGCGGTTAAGGAAGAGTTGATGTTTAAAGAATTGTAGACGACGCACGACGGGTGATCCTAAAAGCTCCCCTTGAGCATGTTGTGCTAAAAATAAAAAAGGTCAAAATGTTTTCAGCTCAGGTAACAGTTCCAACCTAAGTGGCAACACATTTGTAAAATTTGGAACATGCTGTATTTTATGCAATAAAATGACCACTAAACACAATTATGTGAACATCAGTTAATATGACATATGAAGTATTAATACAATTATAAGAAGCTGCATACAAGATATTTTGGTTTTGTGTCTTAAGTTGGTTTCCATAGCAACATGAATGTCGACACTAGCACAAAACTGCAGTTTTTGCTCATTTTTAAAGTCTAATTGTAGACACTAGAATATGTAAAATGAATAACTTTGGTTTTAGGAATAGCTAATAATCTAATGTGTTGTCAATGAAAATATAACAATGAGCATATCATGTCATACTCCATGTTACCATGGCAGCATATCATAAAATTGAGAAATACCATTATCCATTGAATATAATGAGCAACAACTAGGAAATCTTCATACTCCTCTATATATAATGATGGTTCATGGCGTATCAGTTTTCATTTATAAAGCAGCATACATGCTAATTATCCCCCGCCAAAAAGGCAGCCAGAGATCTGGTAATAGTAGCTTTCCGTCCGTCCGTCTGTCTGTCTGTTCTTCTGTCATTCCATCTTTCCCTCCTTGCATCCCACTCTCTTGTCTTGAGCATAACAGAAAAAAAGTATTTAACATATAACCATGAAACTTCACAGATGGATAGATCTCACAAAAAAGAAGTGTAGTGCATAAGAACCATTCAACTTGATTGCATACTTTAGGGGTTATGCCCTTTATTTTTCTCACTTTAATTTTATCTAGAGCATAACTTCCCTTCCCAAAATAAATTTCAATTTTTACCTGTCTAAAATTTTGCCGTTTGGTAATGTCCGAGATAAACATGTTGTAAACGACTTCTACAAGCTTTTTATGTAATGAATAATTAAACAATTTGTTTTTGGTCATGATTAGTACTAAAATTTAATTGCATTTCACTGCAATACAGATAAGTCTGAAGGAACCAAAAGTCGGTATAGCGCTCTATATTTGCTACCGGAAAATTTACGATGGACTTGAGACAGTACGGTGTACAGTAAATGTCCAAATATGAAAAAGATCACCAGGGTGTCTCATTATTGAGACTATGGTATTGGTATTCTCAAATTTCAGAGAATGCTGCAGAGACTTTTCAATAAAGGATGTTCTGGTATTAAATCTATAAAGAGTTTTTTTGTGTTATATTTACCCTTAAGTCTAGATGACAAATCCTTAGATTTCACCTAGATATTGTACAAATAGCAGACAGTAAATTTGAATTTGTATCAGAATGATTGAAAACATAAACAGAAAATGAGAAAATACTGATTACCAGGATGTTTTCTATTGTCTTTTCTCAGAGGCTCTTTAAAACAAGATATTTTATAGACAAGTCTTAATTAGAAAAAAAAAAGTGGGAAAAAAAAAAAAACGTTTTACCTACCTACCGACCCTTTTTAAGGGTCACCTGAAACACAGCTATTTTTCTTTCTGGCCTTATTAATCGGGCATTCGTTATAGTCTTAGAAAGTTGTTTAATAAATAATCATTCTATCATGGTTTATCATTCAATATACGGCAGTACTGTACTTAGTGAATTATAAGGCACAATCGGTAATGCACGAGGGGAAGGTTTTCTGTTGGGTTTCAATGAATACAATGGAACAAAATGGTGGAAATGCACACAGGAAATCGGCCAGGAACTCTCACCTATTTTTAAAACCTTTTTTTTTTTTTTATATTTAACAAAAAAATTATAATATCTTGTGATAATTACAGTCACGGCCATCATATGACATAAGCTTTTCAGAAGACGATTAACTCTAAATAATCAACCAATCAAACTACAATTACTGAAATTAGTCAAACCTGTTTCGTTCAAACTTCTGTGAATCCGTCTTCACTTCAGTCTTCAGTTTCTGTTCATTTGGAGCAAACATATCCTTATAGTTTCGATTATAGTTTCGAATTGGACCGGGTCAAAATTATAAATAATAGAGAAAGATAATTTTTTCATCCAATTCTGATAAGAAGAAAACTTATTACACACACAAATTGTGCAAGATGGTGATTTCTACGGTTCCTTCTTCCCAAGTTTGAATCAAAATGCGAAACGGAGGTTAAGGCTTTGGCTGTAGCTGTCACAACACTATAAAGCAAAATCGACTATCTTTGAAGTTTCAGTGATTGCTTAATCGCAGGCCATTGGCTTTTCTGTCTCTTGCTTTCTAAAGTAAATCCCAAGTCAAAAAATAACAACAAAATAAACAATAAGATGTAAGGATAAACAGGGCCAATGAAATACTTCCTATTGCTTAAGTCCTAATGCCTTAAAAAAAAAAATGTAAAATTCTGAAGCAACAGGACTGAAAACTCTGAAAACCTCAGAAATTAATGTGACAAGTGGCTAAAAAAAGACTGAAAACTCTCATACATGTATGTCAAACAATGGCAACTGAGGTGTTATTTTTCCAATCTCTTCAAACCGCAACAAGAAACCCAGTTACGTTGACTACCGTCTCATAGGTGCCAGTTACGCTCATGCGAAAACCCCAGAAAATAATGCGACAAGTGGCTAAAAAAAGACTGAAGGCTCTTTCAGTAGCAACTGCTTCTTATTGCATAAATCAAACAAAAGGAACCAAATTTTTAACGTATATTTTTTTCTCCTATCTCTTTATAACGTGACGACAAATCCATTTACGTTGACTGCCGTCTCAATGGTGGCAGTTAAGTATCCGCGAAAATGCGAAAAATCGACTTACGGAGCATTTCAGAGGACACCTGTTGCTTAATAGGTCAAATATAGGGAATTTAATTTCTAATATCTGTTTTTTATTTATGCAATTTTTATTTACCGTGACAACAAACCCTTTTAGGTTGTCTATTGTCTCGCAGGTGCCACTTCCGTATCCGCAAAAACATGAAAAATTGACTTATGTAATATTTTATAGCAGAAGACAACTGTTGCTCGAGTCAATTATAGGGATTTTTCTTTTTCTTTTTCTCTCACTAGGGCCATTGATTTGGTTACGATGACCATCTAACCCATACGTGACTGTTACGTGCTGCGCATAAAATCGTAAAATCAACTTCGACACTTTCGGAGGCAACTGATACCTGTCATACAAATCAAAGAAAGGTAAACAAAATTTTTCCCTGTTTTCTAACCAGGGTCACGAAAACATTGAACCAATTTAGACGACCGCGTGAGTCAAAAGTCAATTTTATGTTTAATCGCTGCGCAAAATATAAAATTCAGAAGCAACCGGTTGCTGTTGCGAAAACTTTTTCCGACAAAAAAATCTTGTTCCTGTTTGAAGAATTTAGAAGTAGGCCATAAAGACACAATAAGATGTAAGAATAACTAAAAATCAGTTGCTTCCTTGATAGGGTAGAAAACATTGTGGGAAAAGGAGAAAATGCTGGTAACCTGCATTGTCTCCTTTCATCAGATTATTTTCAAAAGCCTTCTTTAAAAGGCGTCATTGTGTGGTAAAAGGTTAATAATTATCCAATCAGAGGAGCTTTAAGGAAATCAGAATGGATACCAGCAGCCAATCAGATAACACTTAAGAAATTCAACAGCCAATCAGAGAGCTTCAAAATCGCTCGAAAATGGCGCCAAAATTTATTGATAAAAAAACAGTGAAAAAAACGGCATAAAAGTGGATTTAAAGTCTTCTTTAAAGGCTGCTGTGCAGTCCTTGCCAGATTTCACTGAAAATGGGCAAATATTTAAGAAAATAGGGGCGCAGAAGACCGTGTTTTGGTCTTTTCAATTCCCTTGCAAGAATTACTTCCCTTTAACCGTCTATGCACCCCCCCTCCTCCCCAGCCCTTAACTGTCTTTGCTTTTCTAACTCAGCCCACAATAAATTCTGCACATTGAAACTTTCAATAAGCCAAAGTGATCAATTTACAGTGTAAAAAAAAAAGAAGAAAAAAAAAAAAAAAAAACCCGCCCAGAAATTAATGCAAGAATTACTTCCCTTTAACCGTTGATGCACCCAACACCTACCCCCCTTCCCCAGCCCTTAACTGGATTTGCTTTTCTAACTCAGCCCACAATAAATGCTGTACATTGGAGCTTTCAATAAGCCAAAGTGATCAATGTACAGTCTAAAAAAAAAAAGACGCCCAGAAATTAATGCAAGAATTACTTCCCTTTAACCCTCGATGCACCCAACCCCCCTCCCCCCCTCCCCAGCCCTTAACTGGATTTGCTTTTCTTACTCAGCCCACAATAAATGCTGCACATTGAAACTTTCAATAAGCCAAAGTGATCAATGTACACTGTAGTGTAAAAAAAAAACGCCCAGAAATTAATGTGACAATGGGCTAAAAAAGGACTGGAAACTCTTTCAGTTGCTTCCTATTGCATATATCAAACAAAGGCAACTGAAGTGTAATTTTTCTAATCTCTTCAAACCGCAACAAGAAACTCAGTTACGTTGACTATGTGCCATTTACGCTCATGCGAAAACCTCAGAAATTAATGTGACAAGTGGCTAAAAAAAGACTGAAAACTCTCATACATGTATGTCAAACAATGGCAACTGAGGTGTTATTTTTCCAATCTCTTCAAACCGCAACAAGAAACCCAGTTACGTTGACTACCGTCTCATAGGTGCCAGTTACGCTCATGCGAAAACCCCAGAAAATAATGCGACAAGTGGCTAAAAAAAGACTGAAGGCTCTTTCAGTAGCAACTGCTTCTTATTGCATAAATCAAACAAAAGGAACCAAATTTTTAACGTATATTTTTTTCTCCTATCTCTTTATAACGTGACGACAAATCCATTTACGTTGACTGCCGTCTCAATGGTGGCAGTTAAGTATCCGCGAAAATGCGAAAAATCGACTTACGGAGCATTTCAGAGGACACCTGTTGCTTAATAGGTCAAATATAGGGAATTTAATTTCTAATATCTGTTTTTTATTTATGCAATTTTTATTTACCGTGACAACAAACCCTTTTAGGTTGTCTATTGTCTCGCAGGTGCCACTTCCGTATCCGCAAAAACATGAAAAATTGACTTATGTAATATTTTATAGCAGAAGACAACTGTTGCTCGAGTCAATTATAGGGATTTTTCTTTTTCTTTTTCTCTCACTAGGGCCATTGATTTGGTTACGATGACCATCTAACCCATACGTGACTGTTACGTGCTGCGCATAAAATCGTAAAATCAACTTCGACACTTTCGGAGGCAACTGATACCTGTCATACAAATCAAAGAAAGGTAAACAAAATTTTTCCCTGTTTTCTAACCAGGGTCACGAAAACATTGAACCAATTTAGACGACCGCGTGAGTCAAAAGTCAATTTTATGTTTAATCGCTGCGCAAAATATAAAATTCAGAAGCAACCGGTTGCTGTTGCGAAAACTTTTTCCGACAAAAAAATCTTGTTCCTGTTTGAAGAATTTAGAAGTAGGCCATAAAGACACAATAAGATGTAAGAATAACTAAAAATCAGTTGCTTCCTTGATAGGGTAGAAAACATTGTGGGAAAAGGAGAAAATGCTGGTAACCTGCATTGTCTCCTTTCATCAGATTATTTTCAAAAGCCTTCTTTAAAAGGCGTCATTGTGTGGTAAAAGGTTAATAATTATCCAATCAGAGGAGCTTTAAGGAAATCAGAATGGATACCAGCAGCCAATCAGATAACACTTAAGAAATTCAACAGCCAATCAGAGAGCTTCAAAATCGCTCGAAAATGGCGCCAAAATTTATTGATAAAAAAACAGTGAAAAAAACGGCATAAAAGTGGATTTAAAGTCTTCTTTAAAGGCTGCTGTGCAGTCCTTGCCAGATTTCACTGAAAATGGGCAAATATTTAAGAAAATAGGGGCGCAGAAGACCGTGTTTTGGTCTTTTCAATTCCCTTGCAAGAATTACTTCCCTTTAACCGTCTATGCACCCCCCCTCCTCCCCAGCCCTTAACTGTCTTTGCTTTTCTAACTCAGCCCACAATAAATTCTGCACATTGAAACTTTCAATAAGCCAAAGTGATCAATTTACAGTGTAAAAAAAAAAGAAGAAAAAAAAAAAAAAAAAACCCGCCCAGAAATTAATGCAAGAATTACTTCCCTTTAACCGTTGATGCACCCAACACCTACCCCCCTTCCCCAGCCCTTAACTGGATTTGCTTTTCTAACTCAGCCCACAATAAATGCTGTACATTGGAGCTTTCAATAAGCCAAAGTGATCAATGTACAGTCTAAAAAAAAAAAGACGCCCAGAAATTAATGCAAGAATTACTTCCCTTTAACCCTCGATGCACCCAACCCCCCTCCCCCCCTCCCCAGCCCTTAACTGGATTTGCTTTTCTTACTCAGCCCACAATAAATGCTGCACATTGAAACTTTCAATAAGCCAAAGTGATCAATGTACACTGTAGTGTAAAAAAAAAACGCCCAGAAATTAATGTGACAATGGGCTAAAAAAGGACTGGAAACTCTTTCAGTTGCTTCCTATTGCATATATCAAACAAAGGCAACTGAAGTGTAATTTTTCTAATCTCTTCAAACCGCAACAAGAAACTCAGTTACGTTGACTATGTGCCATTTACGCTCATGCGAAAACCTCAGAAATTAATGTGACAAGTGGCTAAAAAAAGACTGAAAACTCTCATACATGTATGTCAAACAATGGCAACTGAGGTGTTATTTTTCCAATCTCTTCAAACCGCAACAAGAAACCCAGTTACGTTGACTACCGTCTCATAGGTGCCAGTTACGCTCATGCGAAAACCCCAGAAAATAATGCGACAAGTGGCTAAAAAAAGACTGAAGGCTCTTTCAGTAGCAACTGCTTCTTATTGCATAAATCAAACAAAAGGAACCAAATTTTTAACGTATATTTTTTTCTCCTATCTCTTTATAACGTGACGACAAATCCATTTACGTTGACTGCCGTCTCAATGGTGGCAGTTAAGTATCCGCGAAAATGCGAAAAATCGACTTACGGAGCATTTCAGAGGACACCTGTTGCTTAATAGGTCAAATATAGGGAATTTAATTTCTAATATCTGTTTTTTATTTATGCAATTTTTATTTACCGTGACAACAAACCCTTTTAGGTTGTCTATTGTCTCGCAGGTGCCACTTCCGTATCCGCAAAAACATGAAAAATTGACTTATGTAATATTTTATAGCAGAAGACAACTGTTGCTCGAGTCAATTATAGGGATTTTTCTTTTTCTTTTTCTCTCACTAGGGCCATTGATTTGGTTACGATGACCATCTAACCCATACGTGACTGTTACGTGCTGCGCATAAAATCGTAAAATCAACTTCGACACTTTCGGAGGCAACTGATACCTGTCATACAAATCAAAGAAAGGTAAACAAAATTTTTCCCTGTTTTCTAACCAGGGTCACGAAAACATTGAACCAATTTAGACGACCGCGTGAGTCAAAAGTCAATTTTATGTTTAATCGCTGCGCAAAATATAAAATTCAGAAGCAACCGGTTGCTGTTGCGAAAACTTTTTCCGACAAAAAAATCTTGTTCCTGTTTGAAGAATTTAGAAGTAGGCCATAAAGACACAATAAGATGTAAGAATAACTAAAAATCAGTTGCTTCCTTGATAGGGTAGAAAACATTGTGGGAAAAGGAGAAAATGCTGGTAACCTGCATTGTCTCCTTTCATCAGATTATTTTCAAAAGCCTTCTTTAAAAGGCGTCATTGTGTGGTAAAAGGTTAATAATTATCCAATCAGAGGAGCTTTAAGGAAATCAGAATGGATACCAGCAGCCAATCAGATAACACTTAAGAAATTCAACAGCCAATCAGAGAGCTTCAAAATCGCTCGAAAATGGCGCCAAAATTTATTGATAAAAAAACAGTGAAAAAAACGGCATAAAAGTGGATTTAAAGTCTTCTTTAAAGGCTGCTGTGCAGTCCTTGCCAGATTTCACTGAAAATGGGCAAATATTTAAGAAAATAGGGGCGCAGAAGACCGTGTTTTGGTCTTTTCAATTCCCTTGCAAGAATTACTTCCCTTTAACCGTCTATGCACCCCCCCTCCTCCCCAGCCCTTAACTGTCTTTGCTTTTCTACCTCAGCCCACAATAAATTCTGCACATTGAAACTTTCAATAAGCCAAAGTGATCAATTTACAGTGTAAAAAAAAAAGAAGAAAAAAAAAAAAAAAAAACCCGCCCAGAAATTAATGCAAGAATTACTTCCCTTTAACCGTTGATGCACCCAACACCTACCCCCCTTCCCCAGCCCTTAACTGGATTTGCTTTTCTAACTCAGCCCACAATAAATGCTGTACATTGGAGCTTTCAATAAGCCAAAGTGATCAATGTACAGTCTAAAAAAAAAAAGACGCCCAGAAATTAATGCAAGAATTACTTCCCTTTAACCCTCGATGCACCCAACCCCCCTCCCCCCCTCCCCAGCCCTTAACTGGATTTGCTTTTCTTACTCAGCCCACAATAAATGCTGCACATTGAAACTTTCAATAAGCCAAAGTGATCAATGTACACTGTAGTGTAAAAAAAAAACGCCCAGAAATTAATGTGACAATGGGCTAAAAAAGGACTGGAAACTCTTTCAGTTGCTTCCTATTGCATATATCAAACAAAGGCAACTGAAGTGTAATTTTTCTAATCTCTTCAAACCGCAACAAGAAACTCAGTTACGTTGACTATGTGCCATTTACGCTCATGCGAAAACCTCAGAAATTAATGTGACAAGTGGCTAAAAAAAGACTGAAAACTCTCATACATGTATGTCAAACAATGGCAACTGAGGTGTTATTTTTCCAATCTCTTCAAACCGCAACAAGAAACCCAGTTACGTTGACTACCGTCTCATAGGTGCCAGTTACGCTCATGCGAAAACCCCAGAAAATAATGCGACAAGTGGCTAAAAAAAGACTGAAGGCTCTTTCAGTAGCAACTGCTTCTTATTGCATAAATCAAACAAAAGGAACCAAATTTTTAACGTATATTTTTTTCTCCTATCTCTTTATAACGTGACGACAAATCCATTTACGTTGACTGCCGTCTCAATGGTGGCAGTTAAGTATCCGCGAAAATGCGAAAAATCGACTTACGGAGCATTTCAGAGGACACCTGTTGCTTAATAGGTCAAATATAGGGAATTTAATTTCTAATATCTGTTTTTTATTTATGCAATTTTTATTTACCGTGACAACAAACCCTTTTAGGTTGTCTATTGTCTCGCAGGTGCCACTTCCGTATCCGCAAAAACATGAAAAATTGACTTATGTAATATTTTATAGCAGAAGACAACTGTTGCTCGAGTCAATTATAGGGATTTTTCTTTTTCTTTTTCTCTCACTAGGGCCATTGATTTGGTTACGATGACCATCTAACCCATACGTGACTGTTACGTGCTGCGCATAAAATCGTAAAATCAACTTCGACACTTTCGGAGGCAACTGATACCTGTCATACAAATCAAAGAAAGGTAAACAAAATTTTTCCCTGTTTTCTAACCAGGGTCACGAAAACATTGAACCAATTTAGACGACCGCGTGAGTCAAAAGTCAATTTTATGTTTAATCGCTGCGCAAAATATAAAATTCAGAAGCAACCGGTTGCTGTTGCGAAAACTTTTTCCGACAAAAAAATCTTGTTCCTGTTTGAAGAATTTAGAAGTAGGCCATAAAGACACAATAAGATGTAAGAATAACTAAAAATCAGTTGCTTCCTTGATAGGGTAGAAAACATTGTGGGAAAAGGAGAAAATGCTGGTAACCTGCATTGTCTCCTTTCATCAGATTATTTTCAAAAGCCTTCTTTAAAAGGCGTCATTGTGTGGTAAAAGGTTAATAATTATCCAATCAGAGGAGCTTTAAGGAAATCAGAATGGATACCAGCAGCCAATCAGATAACACTTAAGAAATTCAACAGCCAATCAGAGAGCTTCAAAATCGCTCGAAAATGGCGCCAAAATTTATTGATAAAAAAACAGTGAAAAAAACGGCATAAAAGTGGATTTAAAGTCTTCTTTAAAGGCTGCTGTGCAGTCCTTGCCAGATTTCACTGAAAATGGGCAAATATTTAAGAAAATAGGGGCGCAGAAGACCGTGTTTTGGTCTTTTCAATTCCCTTGCAAGAATTACTTCCCTTTAACCGTCTATGCACCCCCCCTCCTCCCCAGCCCTTAACTGTCTTTGCTTTTCTAACTCAGCCCACAATAAATTCTGCACATTGAAACTTTCAATAAGCCAAAGTGATCAATTTACAGTGTAAAAAAAAAAGAAGAAAAAAAAAAAAAAAAAAACCCGCCCAGAAATTAATGCAAGAATTACTTCCCTTTAACCGTTGATGCACCCAACACCTACCCCCCTTCCCCAGCCCTTAACTGGATTTGCTTTTCTAACTCAGCCCACAATAAATGCTGTACATTGGAGCTTTCAATAAGCCAAAGTGATCAATGTACAGTCTAAAAAAAAAAAGACGCCCAGAAATTAATGCAAGAATTACTTCCCTTTAACCCTCGATGCACCCAACCCCCCTCCCCCCCTCCCCAGCCCTTAACTGGATTTGCTTTTCTTACTCAGCCCACAATAAATGCTGCACATTGAAACTTTCAATAAGCCAAAGTGATCAATGTACACTGTAGTGTAAAAAAAAAACGCCCAGAAATTAATGTGACAATGGGCTAAAAAAGGACTGGAAACTCTTTCAGTTGCTTCCTATTGCATATATCAAACAAAGGCAACTGAAGTGTAATTTTTCTAATCTCTTCAAACCGCAACAAGAAACTCAGTTACGTTGACTATGTGCCATTTACGCTCATGCGAAAACCTCAGAAATTAATGTGACAAGTGGCTAAAAAAAGACTGAAAACTCTCATACATGTATGTCAAACAATGGCAACTGAGGTGTTATTTTTCCAATCTCTTCAAACCGCAACAAGAAACCCAGTTACGTTGACTACCGTCTCATAGGTGCCAGTTACGCTCATGCGAAAACCCCAGAAAATAATGCGACAAGTGGCTAAAAAAAGACTGAAGGCTCTTTCAGTAGCAACTGCTTCTTATTGCATAAATCAAACAAAAGGAACCAAATTTTTAACGTATATTTTTTTCTCCTATCTCTTTATAACGTGACGACAAATCCATTTACGTTGACTGCCGTCTCAATGGTGGCAGTTAAGTATCCGCGAAAATGCGAAAAATCGACTTACGGAGCATTTCAGAGGACACCTGTTGCTTAATAGGTCAAATATAGGGAATTTAATTTCTAATATCTGTTTTTTATTTATGCAATTTTTATTTACCGTGACAACAAACCCTTTTAGGTTGTCTATTGTCTCGCAGGTGCCACTTCCGTATCCGCAAAAACATGAAAAATTGACTTATGTAATATTTTATAGCAGAAGACAACTGTTGCTCGAGTCAATTATAGGGATTTTTCTTTTTCTTTTTCTCTCACTAGGGCCATTGATTTGGTTACGATGACCATCTAACCCATACGTGACTGTTACGTGCTGCGCATAAAATCGTAAAATCAACTTCGACACTTTCGGAGGCAACTGATACCTGTCATACAAATCAAAGAAAGGTAAACAAAATTTTTCCCTGTTTTCTAACCAGGGTCACGAAAACATTGAACCAATTTAGACGACCGCGTGAGTCAAAAGTCAATTTTATGTTTAATCGCTGCGCAAAATATAAAATTCAGAAGCAACCGGTTGCTGTTGCGAAAACTTTTTCCGACAAAAAAATCTTGTTCCTGTTTGAAGAATTTAGAAGTAGGCCATAAAGACACAATAAGATGTAAGAATAACTAAAAATCAGTTGCTTCCTTGATAGGGTAGAAAACATTGTGGGAAAAGGAGAAAATGCTGGTAACCTGCATTGTCTCCTTTCATCAGATTATTTTCAAAAGCCTTCTTTAAAAGGCGTCATTGTGTGGTAAAAGGTTAATAATTATCCAATCAGAGGAGCTTTAAGGAAATCAGAATGGATACCAGCAGCCAATCAGATAACACTTAAGAAATTCAACAGCCAATCAGAGAGCTTCAAAATCGCTCGAAAATGGCGCCAAAATTTATTGATAAAAAAACAGTGAAAAAAACGGCATAAAAGTGGATTTAAAGTCTTCTTTAAAGGCTGCTGTGCAGTCCTTGCCAGATTTCACTGAAAATGGGCAAATATTTAAGAAAATAGGGGCGCAGAAGACCGTGTTTTGGTCTTTTCAATTCCCTTGCAAGAATTACTTCCCTTTAACCGTCTATGCACCCCCCCTCCTCCCCAGCCCTTAACTGTCTTTGCTTTTCTACCTCAGCCCACAATAAATTCTGCACATTGAAACTTTCAATAAGCCAAAGTGATCAATTTACAGTGTAAAAAAAAAAGAAGAAAAAAAAAAAAAAAAAACCCGCCCAGAAATTAATGCAAGAATTACTTCCCTTTAACCGTTGATGCACCCAACACCTACCCCCCTTCCCCAGCCCTTAACTGGATTTGCTTTTCTAACTCAGCCCACAATAAATGCTGTACATTGGAGCTTTCAATAAGCCAAAGTGATCAATGTACAGTCTAAAAAAAAAAAGACGCCCAGAAATTAATGCAAGAATTACTTCCCTTTAACCCTCGATGCACCCAACCCCCCTCCCCCCCTCCCCAGCCCTTAACTGGATTTGCTTTTCTTACTCAGCCCACAATAAATGCTGCACATTGAAACTTTCAATAAGCCAAAGTGATCAATGTACACTGTAGTGTAAAAAAAAAACGCCCAGAAATTAATGTGACAATGGGCTAAAAAAGGACTGGAAACTCTTTCAGTTGCTTCCTATTGCATATATCAAACAAAGGCAACTGAAGTGTAATTTTTCTAATCTCTTCAAACCGCAACAAGAAACTCAGTTACGTTGACTATGTGCCATTTACGCTCATGCGAAAACCTCAGAAATTAATGTGACAAGTGGCTAAAAAAAGACTGAAAACTCTCATACATGTATGTCAAACAATGGCAACTGAGGTGTTATTTTTCCAATCTCTTCAAACCGCAACAAGAAACCCAGTTACGTTGACTACCGTCTCATAGGTGCCAGTTACGCTCATGCGAAAACCCCAGAAAATAATGCGACAAGTGGCTAAAAAAAGACTGAAGGCTCTTTCAGTAGCAACTGCTTCTTATTGCATAAATCAAACAAAAGGAACCAAATTTTTAACGTATATTTTTTTCTCCTATCTCTTTATAACGTGACGACAAATCCATTTACGTTGACTGCCGTCTCAATGGTGGCAGTTAAGTATCCGCGAAAATGCGAAAAATCGACTTACGGAGCATTTCAGAGGACACCTGTTGCTTAATAGGTCAAATATAGGGAATTTAATTTCTAATATCTGTTTTTTATTTATGCAATTTTTATTTACCGTGACAACAAACCCTTTTAGGTTGTCTATTGTCTCGCAGGTGCCACTTCCGTATCCGCAAAAACATGAAAAATTGACTTATGTAATATTTTATAGCAGAAGACAACTGTTGCTCGAGTCAATTATAGGGATTTTTCTTTTTCTTTTTCTCTCACTAGGGCCATTGATTTGGTTACGATGACCATCTAACCCATACGTGACTGTTACGTGCTGCGCATAAAATCGTAAAATCAACTTCGACACTTTCGGAGGCAACTGATACCTGTCATACAAATCAAAGAAAGGTAAACAAAATTTTTCCCTGTTTTCTAACCAGGGTCACGAAAACATTGAACCAATTTAGACGACCGCGTGAGTCAAAAGTCAATTTTATGTTTAATCGCTGCGCAAAATATAAAATTCAGAAGCAACCGGTTGCTGTTGCGAAAACTTTTTCCGACAAAAAAATCTTGTTCCTGTTTGAAGAATTTAGAAGTAGGCCATAAAGACACAATAAGATGTAAGAATAACTAAAAATCAGTTGCTTCCTTGATAGGGTAGAAAACATTGTGGGAAAAGGAGAAAATGCTGGTAACCTGCATTGTCTCCTTTCATCAGATTATTTTCAAAAGCCTTCTTTAAAAGGCGTCATTGTGTGGTAAAAGGTTAATAATTATCCAATCAGAGGAGCTTTAAGGAAATCAGAATGGATACCAGCAGCCAATCAGATAACACTTAAGAAATTCAACAGCCAATCAGAGAGCTTCAAAATCGCTCGAAAATGGCGCCAAAATTTATTGATAAAAAAACAGTGAAAAAAACGGCATAAAAGTGGATTTAAAGTCTTCTTTAAAGGCTGCTGTGCAGTCCTTGCCAGATTTCACTGAAAATGGGCAAATATTTAAGAAAATAGGGGCGCAGAAGACCGTGTTTTGGTCTTTTCAATTCCCTTGCAAGAATTACTTCCCTTTAACCGTCTATGCACCCCCCCTCCTCCCCAGCCCTTAACTGTCTTTGCTTTTCTAACTCAGCCCACAATAAATTCTGCACATTGAAACTTTCAATAAGCCAAAGTGATCAATTTACAGTGTAAAAAAAAAAGAAGAAAAAAAAAAAAAAAAAACCCGCCCAGAAATTAATGCAAGAATTACTTCCCTTTAACCGTTGATGCACCCAACACCTACCCCCCTTCCCCAGCCCTTAACTGGATTTGCTTTTCTAACTCAGCCCACAATAAATGCTGTACATTGGAGCTTTCAATAAGCCAAAGTGATCAATGTACAGTCTAAAAAAAAAAAGACGCCCAGAAATTAATGCAAGAATTACTTCCCTTTAACCCTCGATGCACCCAACCCCCCTCCCCCCCTCCCCAGCCCTTAACTGGATTTGCTTTTCTTACTCAGCCCACAATAAATGCTGCACATTGAAACTTTCAATAAGCCAAAGTGATCAATGTACACTGTAGTGTAAAAAAAAAACGCCCAGAAATTAATGTGACAATGGGCTAAAAAAGGACTGGAAACTCTTTCAGTTGCTTCCTATTGCATATATCAAACAAAGGCAACTGAAGTGTAATTTTTCTAATCTCTTCAAACCGCAACAAGAAACTCAGTTACGTTGACTATGTGCCATTTACGCTCATGCGAAAACCTCAGAAATTAATGTGACAAGTGGCTAAAAAAAGACTGAAAACTCTCATACATGTATGTCAAACAATGGCAACTGAGGTGTTATTTTTCCAATCTCTTCAAACCGCAACAAGAAACCCAGTTACGTTGACTACCGTCTCATAGGTGCCAGTTACGCTCATGCGAAAACCCCAGAAAATAATGCGACAAGTGGCTAAAAAAAGACTGAAGGCTCTTTCAGTAGCAACTGCTTCTTATTGCATAAATCAAACAAAAGGAACCAAATTTTTAACGTATATTTTTTTCTCCTATCTCTTTATAACGTGACGACAAATCCATTTACGTTGACTGCCGTCTCAATGGTGGCAGTTAAGTATCCGCGAAAATGCGAAAAATCGACTTATGGAGCATTTCAGAGGACACCTGTTGCTTAATAGGTCAAATATAGGGAATTTAATTTCTAATATCTGTTTTTTATTTATGCAATTTTTATTTACCGTGACAACAAACCCTTTTAGGTTGTCTATTGTCTCGCAGGTGCCACTTCCGTATCCGCAAAAACATGAAAAATTGACTTATGTAATATTTTATAGCAGAAGACAACTGTTGCTCGAGTCAATTATAGGGATTTTTCTTTTTCTTTTTCTCTCACTAGGGCCATTGATTTGGTTACGATGACCATCTAACCCATACGTGACTGTTACGTGCTGCGCATAAAATCGTAAAATCAACTTCGACACTTTCGGAGGCAACTGATACCTGTCATACAAATCAAAGAAAGGTAAACAAAATTTTTCCCTGTTTTCTAACCAGGGTCACGAAAACATTGAACCAATTTAGACGACCGCGTGAGTCAAAAGTCAATTTTATGTTTAATCGCTGCGCAAAATATAAAATTCAGAAGCAACCGGTTGCTGTTGCGAAAACTTTTTCCGACAAAAAAATCTTGTTCCTGTTTGAAGAATTTAGAAGTAGGCCATAAAGACACAATAAGATGTAAGAATAACTAAAAATCAGTTGCTTCCTTGATAGGGTAGAAAACATTGTGGGAAAAGGAGAAAATGCTGGTAACCTGCATTGTCTCCTTTCATCAGATTATTTTCAAAAGCCTTCTTTAAAAGGCGTCATTGTGTGGTAAAAGGTTAATAATTATCCAATCAGAGGAGCTTTAAGGAAATCAGAATGGATACCAGCAGCCAATCAGATAACACTTAAGAAATTCAACAGCCAATCAGAGAGCTTCAAAATCGCTCGAAAATGGCGCCAAAATTTATTGATAAAAAAACAGTGAAAAAAACGGCATAAAAGTGGATTTAAAGTCTTCTTTAAAGGCTGCTGTGCAGTCCTTGCCAGATTTCACTGAAAATGGGCAAATATTTAAGAAAATAGGGGCGCAGAAGACCGTGTTTTGGTCTTTTCAATTCCCTTGCAAGAATTACTTCCCTTTAACCGTCTATGCACCCCCCCTCCTCCCCAGCCCTTAACTGTCTTTGCTTTTCTAACTCAGCCCACAATAAATTCTGCACATTGAAACTTTCAATAAGCCAAAGTGATCAATTTACAGTGTAAAAAAAAAAGAAGAAAAAAAAAAAAAAAAAACCCGCCCAGAAATTAATGCAAGAATTACTTCCCTTTAACCGTTGATGCACCCAACACCTACCCCCCTTCCCCAGCCCTTAACTGGATTTGCTTTTCTAACTCAGCCCACAATAAATGCTGTACATTGGAGCTTTCAATAAGCCAAAGTGATCAATGTACAGTCTAAAAAAAAAAAGACGCTCAGAAATTAATGCAAGAATTACTTCCCTTTAACCCTCGATGCACCCAACCCCCCTCCCCCCCTCCCCAGCCCTTAACTGGATTTGCTTTTCTTACTCAGCCCACAATAAATGCTGCACATTGAAACTTTCAATAAGCCAAAGTGATCAATGTACACTGTAGTGTAAAAAAAAAACGCCCAGAAATTAATGTGACAATGGGCTAAAAAAGGACTGGAAACTCTTTCAGTTGCTTCCTATTGCATATATCAAACAAAGGCAACTGAAGTGTAATTTTTCTAATCTCTTCAAACCGCAACAAGAAACTCAGTTACGTTGACTATGTGCCATTTACGCTCATGCGAAAACCTCAGAAATTAATGTGACAAGTGGCTAAAAAAAGACTGAAAACTCTCATACATGTATGTCAAACAATGGCAACTGAGGTGTTATTTTTCCAATCTCTTCAAACCGCAACAAGAAACCCAGTTACGTTGACTACCGTCTCATAGGTGCCAGTTACGCTCATGCGAAAACCCCAGAAGATAATGCGACAAGTGGCTAAAAAAAGACTGAAGGCTCTTTCAGTAGCAACTGCTTCTTATTGCATAAATCAAACAAAAGGAACCAAATTTTTAACGTATATTTTTTTCTCCTATCTCTTTATAACGTGACGACAAATCCATTTACGTTGACTGCCGTCTCAATGGTGGCAGTTAAGTATCCGCGAAAATGCGAAAAATCGACTTACGGAGCATTTCAGAGGACACCTGTTGCTTAATAGGTCAAATATAGGGAATTTAATTTCTAATATCTGTTTTTTATTTATGCAATTTTTATTTACCGTGACAACAAACCCTTTTAGGTTGTCTATTGTCTCGCAGGTGCCACTTCCGTATCCGCAAAAACATGAAAAATTGACTTATGTAATATTTTATAGCAGAAGACAACTGTTGCTCGAGTCAATTATAGGGATTTTTCTTTTTCTTTTTCTCTCACTAGGGCCATTGATTTGGTTACGATGACCATCTAACCCATACGTGACTGTTACGTGCTGCGCATAAAATCGTAAAATCAACTTCGACACTTTCGGAGGCAACTGATACCTGTCATACAAATCAAAGAAAGGTAAACAAAATTTTTCCCTGTTTTCTAACCAGGGTCACGAAAACATTGAACCAATTTAGACGACCGCGTGAGTCAAAAGTCAATTTTATGTTTAATCGCTGCGCAAAATATAAAATTCAGAAGCAACCGGTTGCTGTTGCGAAAACTTTTTCCGACAAAAAAATCTTGTTCCTGTTTGAAGAATTTAGAAGTAGGCCATAAAGACACAATAAGATGTAAGAATAACTAAAAATCAGTTGCTTCCTTGATAGGGTAGAAAACATTGTGGGAAAAGGAGAAAATGCTGGTAACCTGCATTGTCTCCTTTCATCAGATTATTTTCAAAAGCCTTCTTTAAAAGGCGTCATTGTGTGGTAAAAGGTTAATAATTATCCAATCAGAGGAGCTTTAAGGAAATCAGAATGGATACCAGCAGCCAATCAGATAACACTTAAGAAATTCAACAGCCAATCAGAGAGCTTCAAAATCGCTCGAAAATGGCGCCAAAATTTATTGATAAAAAAACAGTGAAAAAAACGGCATAAAAGTGGATTTAAAGTCTTCTTTAAAGGCTGCTGTGCAGTCCTTGCCAGATTTCACTGAAAATGGGCAAATATTTAAGAAAATAGGGGCGCAGAAGACCGTGTTTTGGTCTTTTCAATTCCCTTGCAAGAATTACTTCCCTTTAACCGTCTATGCACCCCCCCTCCTCCCCAGCCCTTAACTGTCTTTGCTTTTCTAACTCAGCCCACAATAAATTCTGCACATTGAAACTTTCAATAAGCCAAAGTGATCAATTTACAGTGTAAAAAAAAAAGAAGAAAAAAAAAAAAAAAAAACCCGCCCAGAAATTAATGCAAGAATTACTTCCCTTTAACCGTTGATGCACCCAACACCTACCCCCCTTCCCCAGCCCTTAACTGGATTTGCTTTTCTAACTCAGCCCACAATAAATGCTGTACATTGGAGCTTTCAATAAGCCAAAGTGATCAATGTACAGTCTAAAAAAAAAAAGACGCCCAGAAATTAATGCAAGAATTACTTCCCTTTAACCCTCGATGCACCCAACCCCCCTCCCCCCCTCCCCAGCCCTTAACTGGATTTGCTTTTCTTACTCAGCCCACAATAAATGCTGCACATTGAAACTTTCAATAAGCCAAAGTGATCAATGTACACTGTAGTGTAAAAAAAAAACGCCCAGAAATTAATGTGACAATGGGCTAAAAAAGGACTGGAAACTCTTTCAGTTGCTTCCTATTGCATATATCAAACAAAGGCAACTGAAGTGTAATTTTTCTAATCTCTTCAAACCGCAACAAGAAACTCAGTTACGTTGACTATGTGCCATTTACGCTCATGCGAAAACCTCAGAAATTAATGTGACAAGTGGCTAAAAAAAAGACTGAAAACTCTCATACATGTATGTCAAACAATGGCAACTGAGGTGTTATTTTTCCAATCTCTTCAAACCGCAACAAGAAACCCAGTTACGTTGACTACCGTCTCATAGGTGCCAGTTACGCTCATGCGAAAACCCCAGAAAATAATGCGACAAGTGGCTAAAAAAAGACTGAAGGCTCTTTCAGTAGCAACTGCTTCTTATTGCATAAATCAAACAAAAGGAACCAAATTTTTAACGTATATTTTTTTCTCCTATCTCTTTATAACGTGACGACAAATCCATTTACGTTGACTGCCGTCTCAATGGTGGCAGTTAAGTATCCGCGAAAATGCGAAAAATCGACTTACGGAGCATTTCAGAGGACACCTGTTGCTTAATAGGTCAAATATAGGGAATTTAATTTCTAATATCTGTTTTTTATTTATGCAATTTTTATTTACCGTGACAACAAACCCTTTTAGGTTGTCTATTGTCTCGCAGGTGCCACTTCCGTATCCGCAAAAACATGAAAAATTGACTTATGTAATATTTTATAGCAGAAGACAACTGTTGCTCGAGTCAATTATAGGGATTTTTCTTTTTCTTTTTCTCTCACTAGGGCCATTGATTTGGTTACGATGACCATCTAACCCATACGTGACTGTTACGTGCTGCGCATAAAATCGTAAAATCAACTTCGACACTTTCGGAGGCAACTGATACCTGTCATACAAATCAAAGAAAGGTAAACAAAATTTTTCCCTGTTTTCTAACCAGGGTCACGAAAACATTGAACCAATTTAGACGACCGCGTGAGTCAAAAGTCAATTTTATGTTTAATCGCTGCGCAAAATATAAAATTCAGAAGCAACCGGTTGCTGTTGCGAAAACTTTTTCCGACAAAAAAATCTTGTTCCTGTTTGAAGAATTTAGAAGTAGGCCATAAAGACACAATAAGATGTAAGAATAACTAAAAATCAGTTGCTTCCTTGATAGGGTAGAAAACATTGTGGGAAAAGGAGAAAATGCTGGTAACCTGCATTGTCTCCTTTCATCAGATTATTTTCAAAAGCCTTCTTTAAAAGGCGTCATTGTGTGGTAAAAGGTTAATAATTATCCAATCAGAGGAGCTTTAAGGAAATCAGAATGGATACCAGCAGCCAATCAGATAACACTTAAGAAATTCAACAGCCAATCAGAGAGCTTCAAAATCGCTCGAAAATGGCGCCAAAATTTATTGATAAAAAAACAGTGAAAAAAACGGCATAAAAGTGGATTTAAAGTCTTCTTTAAAGGCTGCTGTGCAGTCCTTGCCAGATTTCACTGAAAATGGGCAAATATTTAAGAAAATAGGGGCGCAGAAGACCGTGTTTTGGTCTTTTCAATTCCCTTGCAAGAATTACTTCCCTTTAACCGTCTATGCACCCCCCCTCCTCCCCAGCCCTTAACTGTCTTTGCTTTTCTAACTCAGCCCACAATAAATTCTGCACATTGAAACTTTCAATAAGCCAAAGTGATCAATTTACAGTGTAAAAAAAAAAGAAGAAAAAAAAAAAAAAAAAACCCGCCCAGAAATTAATGCAAGAATTACTTCCCTTTAACCGTTGATGCACCCAACACCTACCCCCCTTCCCCAGCCCTTAACTGGATTTGCTTTTCTAACTCAGCCCACAATAAATGCTGTACATTGGAGCTTTCAATAAGCCAAAGTGATCAATGTACAGTCTAAAAAAAAAAAGACGCCCAGAAATTAATGCAAGAATTACTTCCCTTTAACCCTCGATGCACCCAACCCCCCTCCCCCCCTCCCCAGCCCTTAACTGGATTTGCTTTTCTTACTCAGCCCACAATAAATGCTGCACATTGAAACTTTCAATAAGCCAAAGTGATCAATGTACACTGTAGTGTAAAAAAAAAACGCCCAGAAATTAATGTGACAATGGGCTAAAAAAGGACTGGAAACTCTTTCAGTTGCTTCCTATTGCATATATCAAACAAAGGCAACTGAAGTGTAATTTTTCTAATCTCTTCAAACCGCAACAAGAAACTCAGTTACGTTGACTATGTGCCATTTACGCTCATGCGAAAACCTCAGAAATTAATGTGACAAGTGGCTAAAAAAAGACTGAAAACTCTCATACATGTATGTCAAACAATGGCAACTGAGGTGTTATTTTTCCAATCTCTTCAAACCGCAACAAGAAACCCAGTTACGTTGACTACCGTCTCATAGGTGCCAGTTACGCTCATGCGAAAACCCCAGAAAATAATGCGACAAGTGGCTAAAAAAAGACTGAAGGCTCTTTCAGTAGCAACTGCTTCTTATTGCATAAATCAAACAAAAGGAACCAAATTTTTAACGTATATTTTTTTCTCCTATCTCTTTATAACGTGACGACAAATCCATTTACGTTGACTGCCGTCTCAATGGTGGCAGTTAAGTATCCGCGAAAATGCGAAAAATCGACTTATGGAGCATTTCAGAGGACACCTGTTGCTTAATAGGTCAAATATAGGGAATTTAATTTCTAATATCTGTTTTTTATTTATGCAATTTTTATTTACCGTGACAACAAACCCTTTTAGGTTGTCTATTGTCTCGCAGGTGCCACTTCCGTATCCGCAAAAACATGAAAAATTGACTTATGTAATATTTTATAGCAGAAGACAACTGTTGCTCGAGTCAATTATAGGGATTTTTCTTTTTCTTTTTCTCTCACTAGGGCCATTGATTTGGTTACGATGACCATCTAACCCATACGTGACTGTTACGTGCTGCGCATAAAATCGTAAAATCAACTTCGACACTTTCGGAGGCAACTGATACCTGTCATACAAATCAAAGAAAGGTAAACAAAATTTTTCCCTGTTTTCTAACCAGGGTCACGAAAACATTGAACCAATTTAGACGACCGCGTGAGTCAAAAGTCAATTTTATGTTTAATCGCTGCGCAAAATATAAAATTCAGAAGCAACCGGTTGCTGTTGCGAAAACTTTTTCCGACAAAAAAATCTTGTTCCTGTTTGAAGAATTTAGAAGTAGGCCATAAAGACACAATAAGATGTAAGAATAACTAAAAATCAGTTGCTTCCTTGATAGGGTAGAAAACATTGTGGGAAAAGGAGAAAATGCTGGTAACCTGCATTGTCTCCTTTCATCAGATTATTTTCAAAAGCCTTCTTTAAAAGGCGTCATTGTGTGGTAAAAGGTTAATAATTATCCAATCAGAGGAGCTTTAAGGAAATCAGAATGGATACCAGCAGCCAATCAGATAACACTTAAGAAATTCAACAGCCAATCAGAGAGCTTCAAAATCGCTCGAAAATGGCGCCAAAATTTATTGATAAAAAAACAGTGAAAAAAACGGCATAAAAGTGGATTTAAAGTCTTCTTTAAAGGCTGCTGTGCAGTCCTTGCCAGATTTCACTGAAAATGGGCAAATATTTAAGAAAATAGGGGCGCAGAAGACCGTGTTTTGGTCTTTTCAATTCCCTTGCAAGAATTACTTCCCTTTAACCGTCTATGCACCCCCCCTCCTCCCCAGCCCTTAACTGTCTTTGCTTTTCTAACTCAGCCCACAATAAATTCTGCACATTGAAACTTTCAATAAGCCAAAGTGATCAATTTACAGTGTAAAAAAAAAAGAAGAAAAAAAAAAAAAAAAAAACCCGCCCAGAAATTAATGCAAGAATTACTTCCCTTTAACCGTTGATGCACCCAACACCTACCCCCCTTCCCCAGCCCTTAACTGGATTTGCTTTTCTAACTCAGCCCACAATAAATGTTGTACATTGGAGCTTTCAATAAGCCAAAGTGATCAATGTACAGTCTAAAAAAAAAAAGACGCCCAGAAATTAATGCAAGAATTACTTCCCTTTAACCCTCGATGCACCCAACCCCCCTCCCCCCCTCCCCAGCCCTTAACTGGATTTGCTTTTCTTACTCAGCCCACAATAAATGCTGCACATTGAAACTTTCAATAAGCCAAAGTGATCAATGTACACTGTAGTGTAAAAAAAAAACGCCCAGAAATTAATGTGACAATGGGCTAAAAAAGGACTGGAAACTCTTTCAGTTGCTTCCTATTGCATATATCAAACAAAGGCAACTGAAGTGTAATTTTTCTAATCTCTTCAAACCGCAACAAGAAACTCAGTTACGTTGACTATGTGCCATTTACGCTCATGCGAAAACCTCAGAAATTAATGTGACAAGTGGCTAAAAAAAGACTGAAAACTCTCATACATGTATGTCAAACAATGGCAACTGAGGTGTTATTTTTCCAATCTCTTCAAACCGCAACAAGAAACCCAGTTACGTTGACTACCGTCTCATAGGTGCCAGTTACGCTCATGCGAAAACCCCAGAAAATAATGCGACAAGTGGCTAAAAAAAGACTGAAGGCTCTTTCAGTAGCAACTGCTTCTTATTGCATAAATCAAACAAAAGGAACCAAATTTTTAACGTATATTTTTTTCTCCTATCTCTTTATAACGTGACGACAAATCCATTTACGTTGACTGCCGTCTCAATGGTGGCAGTTAAGTATCCGCGAAAATGCGAAAAATCGACTTATGGAGCATTTCAGAGGACACCTGTTGCTTAATAGGTCAAATATAGGGAATTTAATTTCTAATATCTGTTTTTTATTTATGCAATTTTTATTTACCGTGACAACAAACCCTTTTAGGTTGTCTATTGTCTCGCAGGTGCCACTTCCGTATCCGCAAAAACATGAAAAATTGACTTATGTAATATTTTATAGCAGAAGACAACTGTTGCTCGAGTCAATTATAGGGATTTTTCTTTTTCTTTTTCTCTCACTAGGGCCATTGATTTGGTTACGATGACCATCTAACCCATACGTGACTGTTACGTGCTGCGCATAAAATCGTAAAATCAACTTCGACACTTTCGGAGGCAACTGATACCTGTCATACAAATCAAAGAAAGGTAAACAAAATTTTTCCCTGTTTTCTAACCAGGGTCACGAAAACATTGAACCAATTTAGACGACCGCGTGAGTCAAAAGTCAATTTTATGTTTAATCGCTGCGCAAAATATAAAATTCAGAAGCAACCGGTTGCTGTTGCGAAAACTTTTTCCGACAAAAAAATCTTGTTCCTGTTTGAAGAATTTAGAAGTAGGCCATAAAGACACAATAAGATGTAAGAATAACTAAAAATCAGTTGCTTCCTTGATAGGGTAGAAAACATTGTGGGAAAAGGAGAAAATGCTGGTAACCTGCATTGTCTCCTTTCATCAGATTATTTTCAAAAGCCTTCTTTAAAAGGCGTCATTGTGTGGTAAAAGGTTAATAATTATCCAATCAGAGGAGCTTTAAGGAAATCAGAATGGATACCAGCAGCCAATCAGATAACACTTAAGAAATTCAACAGCCAATCAGAGAGCTTCAAAATCGCTCGAAAATGGCGCCAAAATTTATTGATAAAAAAACAGTGAAAAAAACGGCATAAAAGTGGATTTAAAGTCTTCTTTAAAGGCTGCTGTGCAGTCCTTGCCAGATTTCACTGAAAATGGGCAAATATTTAAGAAAATAGGGGCGCAGAAGACCGTGTTTTGGTCTTTTCAATTCCCTTGCAAGAATTACTTCCCTTTAACCGTCTATGCACCCCCCCTCCTCCCCAGCCCTTAACTGTCTTTGCTTTTCTAACTCAGCCCACAATAAATTCTGCACATTGAAACTTTCAATAAGCCAAAGTGATCAATTTACAGTGTAAAAAAAAAAGAAGAAAAAAAAAAAAAAAAAACCCGCCCAGAAATTAATGCAAGAATTACTTCCCTTTAACCGTTGATGCACCCAACACCTACCCCCCTTCCCCAGCCCTTAACTGGATTTGCTTTTCTAACTCAGCCCACAATAAATGCTGTACATTGGAGCTTTCAATAAGCCAAAGTGATCAATGTACAGTCTAAAAAAAAAAAGACGCCCAGAAATTAATGCAAGAATTACTTCCCTTTAACCCTCGATGCACCCAACCCCCCTCCCCCCCTCCCCAGCCCTTAACTGGATTTGCTTTTCTTACTCAGCCCACAATAAATGCTGCACATTGAAACTTTCAATAAGCCAAAGTGATCAATGTACACTGTAGTGTAAAAAAAAAACGCCCAGAAATTAATGTGACAATGGGCTAAAAAAGGACTGGAAACTCTTTCAGTTGCTTCCTATTGCATATATCAAACAAAGGCAACTGAAGTGTAATTTTTCTAATCTCTTCAAACCGCAACAAGAAACTCAGTTACGTTGACTATGTGCCATTTACGCTCATGCGAAAACCTCAGAAATTAATGTGACAAGTGGCTAAAAAAAGACTGAAAACTCTCATACATGTATGTCAAACAATGGCAACTGAGGTGTTATTTTTCCAATCTCTTCAAACCGCAACAAGAAACCCAGTTACGTTGACTACCGTCTCATAGGTGCCAGTTACGCTCATGCGAAAACCCCAGAAAATAATGCGACAAGTGGCTAAAAAAAGACTGAAGGCTCTTTCAGTAGCAACTGCTTCTTATTGCATAAATCAAACAAAAGGAACCAAATTTTTAACGTATATTTTTTTCTCCTATCTCTTTATAACGTGACGACAAATCCATTTACGTTGACTGCCGTCTCAATGGTGGCAGTTAAGTATCCGCGAAAATGCGAAAAATCGACTTACGGAGCATTTCAGAGGACACCTGTTGCTTAATAGGTCAAATATAGGGAATTTAATTTCTAATATCTGTTTTTTATTTATGCAATTTTTATTTACCGTGACAACAAACCCTTTTAGGTTGTCTATTGTCTCGCAGGTGCCACTTCCGTATCCGCAAAAACATGAAAAATTGACTTATGTAATATTTTATAGCAGAAGACAACTGTTGCTCGAGTCAATTATAGGGATTTTTCTTTTTCTTTTTCTCTCACTAGGGCCATTGATTTGGTTACGATGACCATCTAACCCATACGTGACTGTTACGTGCTGCGCATAAAATCGTAAAATCAACTTTGACACTTTCGGAGGCAACTGATACCTGTCATACAAATCAAAGAAAGGTAAACAAAATTTTTCCCTGTTTTCTAACCAGGGTCACGAAAACATTGAACCAATTTAGACGACCGCGTGAGTCAAAAGTCAATTTTATGTTTAATCGCTGCGCAAAATATAAAATTCAGAAGCAACCGGTTGCTGTTGCGAAAACTTTTTCCGACAAAAAAATCTTGTTCCTGTTTGAAGAATTTAGAAGTAGGCCATAAAGACACAATAAGATGTAAGAATAACTAAAAATCAGTTGCTTCCTTGATAGGGTAGAAAACATTGTGGGAAAAGGAGAAAATGCTGGTAACCTGCATTGTCTCCTTTCATCAGATTATTTTCAAAAGCCTTCTTTAAAAGGCGTCATTGTGTGGTAAAAGGTTAATAATTATCCAATCAGAGGAGCTTTAAGGAAATCAGAATGGATACCAGCAGCCAATCAGATAACACTTAAGAAATTCAACAGCCAATCAGAGAGCTTCAAAATCGCTCGAAAATGGCGCCAAAATTTATTGATAAAAAAACAGTGAAAAAAACGGCATAAAAGTGGATTTAAAGTCTTCTTTAAAGGCTGCTGTGCAGTCCTTGCCAGATTTCACTGAAAATGGGCAAATATTTAAGAAAATAGGGGCGCAGAAGACCGTGTTTTGGTCTTTTCAATTCCCTTGCAAGAATTACTTCCCTTTAACCGTCTATGCACCCCCCCTCCTCCCCAGCCCTTAACTGTCTTTGCTTTTCTAACTCAGCCCACAATAAATTCTGCACATTGAAACTTTCAATAAGCCAAAGTGATCAATTTACAGTGTAAAAAAAAAAGAAGAAAAAAAAAAAAAAAAAACCCGCCCAGAAATTAATGCAAGAATTACTTCCCTTTAACCGTTGATGCACCCAACACCTACCCCCCTTCCCCAGCCCTTAACTGGATTTGCTTTTCTAACTCAGCCCACAATAAATGCTGTACATTGGAGCTTTCAATAAGCCAAAGTGATCAATGTACAGTCTAAAAAAAAAAAGACGCCCAGAAATTAATGCAAGAATTACTTCCCTTTAACCCTCGATGCACCCAACCCCCCTCCCCCCCTCCTCAGCCCTTAACTGGATTTGCTTTTCTTACTCAGCCCACAATAAATGCTGCACATTGAAACTTTCAATAAGCCAAAGTGATCAATGTACACTGTAGTGTAAAAAAAAAACGCCCAGAAATTAATGTGACAATGGGCTAAAAAAGGACTGGAAACTCTTTCAGTTGCTTCCTATTGCATATATCAAACAAAGGCAACTGAAGTGTAATTTTTCTAATCTCTTCAAACCGCAACAAGAAACTCAGTTACGTTGACTATGTGCCATTTACGCTCATGCGAAAACCTCAGAAATTAATGTGACAAGTGGCTAAAAAAAGACTGAAAACTCTCATACATGTATGTCAAACAATGGCAACTGAGGTGTTATTTTTCCAATCTCTTCAAACCGCAACAAGAAACCCAGTTACGTTGACTACCGTCTCATAGGTGCCAGTTACGCTCATGCGAAAACCCCAGAAAATAATGCGACAAGTGGCTAAAAAAAGACTGAAGGCTCTTTCAGTAGCAACTGCTTCTTATTGCATAAATCAAACAAAAGGAACCAAATTTTTAACGTATATTTTTTTCTCCTATCTCTTTATAACGTGACGACAAATCCATTTACGTTGACTGCCGTCTCAATGGTGGCAGTTAAGTATCCGCGAAAATGCGAAAAATCGACTTACGGAGCATTTCAGAGGACACCTGTTGCTTAATAGGTCAAATATAGGGAATTTAATTTCTAATATCTGTTTTTTATTTATGCAATTTTTATTTACCGTGACAACAAACCCTTTTAGGTTGTCTATTGTCTCGCAGGTGCCACTTCCGTATCCGCAAAAACATGAAAAATTGACTTATGTAATATTTTATAGCAGAAGACAACTGTTGCTCGAGTCAATTATAGGGATTTTTCTTTTTCTTTTTCTCTCACTAGGGCCATTGATTTGGTTACGATGACCATCTAACCCATACGTGACTGTTACGTGCTGCGCATAAAATCGTAAAATCAACTTCGACACTTTCGGAGGCAACTGATACCTGTCATACAAATCAAAGAAAGGTAAACAAAATTTTTCCCTGTTTTCTAACCAGGGTCACGAAAACATTGAACCAATTTAGACGACCGCGTGAGTCAAAAGTCAATTTTATGTTTAATCGCTGCGCAAAATATAAAATTCAGAAGCAACCGGTTGCTGTTGCGAAAACTTTTTCCGACAAAAAAATCTTGTTCCTGTTTGAAGAATTTAGAAGTAGGCCATAAAGACACAATAAGATGTAAGAATAACTAAAAATCAGTTGCTTCCTTGATAGGGTAGAAAACATTGTGGGAAAAGGAGAAAATGCTGGTAACCTGCATTGTCTCCTTTCATCAGATTATTTTCAAAAGCCTTCTTTAAAAGGCGTCATTGTGTGGTAAAAGGTTAATAATTATCCAATCAGAGGAGCTTTAAGGAAATCAGAATGGATACCAGCAGCCAATCAGATAACACTTAAGAAATTCAACAGCCAATCAGAGAGCTTCAAAATCGCTCGAAAATGGCGCCAAAATTTATTGATAAAAAAACAGTGAAAAAAACGGCATAAAAGTGGATTTAAAGTCTTCTTTAAAGGCTGCTGTGCAGTCCTTGCCAGATTTCACTGAAAATGGGCAAATATTTAAGAAAATAGGGGCGCAGAAGACCGTGTTTTGGTCTTTTCAATTCCCTTGCAAGAATTACTTCCCTTTAACCGTCTATGCACCCCCCCTCCTCCCCAGCCCTTAACTGTCTTTGCTTTTCTAACTCAGCCCACAATAAATTCTGCACATTGAAACTTTCAATAAGCCAAAGTGATCAATTTACAGTGTAAAAAAAAAAGAAGAAAAAAAAAAAAAAAAAAACCCGCCCAGAAATTAATGCAAGAATTACTTCCCTTTAACCGTTGATGCACCCAACACCTACCCCCCTTCCCCAGCCCTTAACTGGATTTGCTTTTCTAACTCAGCCCACAATAAATGCTGTACATTGGAGCTTTCAATAAGCCAAAGTGATCAATGTACAGTCTAAAAAAAAAAAGACGCCCAGAAATTAATGCAAGAATTACTTCCCTTTAACCCTCGATGCACCCAACCCCCCTCCCCCCCTCCCCAGCCCTTAACTGGATTTGCTTTTCTTACTCAGCCCACAATAAATGCTGCACATTGAAACTTTCAATAAGCCAAAGTGATCAATGTACACTGTAAAAAAAAAACGCCCAGAAATTAATGTGACAATGGGCTAAAAAAGGACTGGAAACTCTTTCAGTTGCTTCCTATTGCATATATCAAACAAAGGCAACTGAAGTGTAATTTTTCTAATCTCTTCAAACCGCAACAAGAAACTCAGTTACGTTGACTATGTGCCATTTACGCTCATGCGAAAACCTCAGAAATTAATGTGACAAGTGGCTAAAAAAAGACTGAAAACTCTCATACATGTATGTCAAACAATGGCAACTGAGGTGTTATTTTTCCAATCTCTTCAAACCGCAACAAGAAACCCAGTTACGTTGACTACCGTCTCATAGGTGCCAGTTACGCTCATGCGAAAACCCCAGAAAATAATGCGACAAGTGGCTAAAAAAAGACTGAAGGCTCTTTCAGTAGCAACTGCTTCTTATTGCATAAATCAAACAAAAGGAACCAAATTTTTAACGTATATTTTTTTCTCCTATCTCTTTATAACGTGACGACAAATCCATTTACGTTGACTGCCGTCTCAATGGTGGCAGTTAAGTATCCGCGAAAATGCAAAAAATCGACTTACGGAGCATTTCAGAGGACACCTGTTGCTTAATAGGTCAAATATAGGGAATTTAATTTCTAATATCTGTTTTTTATTTATGCAATTTTTATTTACCGTGACAACAAACCCTTTTAGGTTGTCTATTGTCTCGCAGGTGCCACTTCCGTATCCGCAAAAACATGAAAAATTGACTTATGTAATATTTTATAGCAGAAGACAACTGTTGCTCGAGTCAATTATAGGGATTTTTCTTTTTCTTTTTCTCTCACTAGGGCCATTGATTTGGTTACGATGGCCATCTAACCCATACGTGACTGTTACGTGCTGCGCATAAAATCGTAAAATCAACTTCGACACTTTCGGAGGCAACTGATACCTGTCATACAAATCAAAGAAAGGTAAACAAAATTTTTCCCTGTTTTCTAACCAGGGTCATGAAAACATTGAACCAATTTAGACGACCGCGTGAGTCAAAAGTCAATTTTATGTTTAATCGCTGCGCAAAATATAAAATTCAGAAGCAACCGGTTGCTGTTGCGAAAACTTTTTCCGACAAAAAAATCTTGTTTCTGTTTGAAGAATTTAGAAGTAGGCCATAAAGACACAATAAGATGTAAGAATAACTAAAAATCAGTTGCTTCCTTGATAGGGTAGAAAACATTGTGGGAAAAGGAGAAAATGCTGGTAACCTGCATTGTCTCCTTTCATCAGATTATTTTCAAAAGCCTTCTTTAAAAGGCGTCATTGTGTGGTAAAAGGTTAATAATTTATCCAATCAGAGGAGCTTTAAGGAAATCAGAATGGATACCAGCAGCCAATCAGATAACACTTAAGAAATTCAACAGCCAATCAGAGAGCTTCAAAATCGCTCGAAAATGGAGCCAAAATTTATTGATTAAAAAAACAGTGAAAAAAACGGCATAAAAGTGGATTTAAAGTCTTCTTTAAAGGCTGCTGTGCAGTCCTTGCCAGATTTCACTGAAAATGGGCAAATATTTAAGAAAATAGGGGCGCAGAAGACCGTGTTTTGGTCTTTTCAATTCCCTTGCAAGAATTACTTCCCTTTAACCGTCTATGCACCCCCCCTCCTCCCCAGCCCTTAACTGTCTTTGCTTTTCTAACTCAGCCCACAATAAATTCTGCACATTGAAACTTTCAATAAGCCAAAGTGATCAATTTACAGTGTAAAAAAAAAAGAAGAAAAAAAAAAAAAAACCCGCCCAGAAATTAATGCATGAATTACTTCCCTCTAACCGTTGATGCACCCAACACCTACCCCCCTTCCCCAGCCCTTAACTGGATTTGCTTTTCTAACTCAGCCCACAATAAATGCTGTACATTGGAGCTTTCAATAAGCCAAAGTGATCAATGTACAGTCTAAAAAAAAAAAAGACGCCCAGAAATTAATGCAAGAATTACTTCCCTTTAACCCTCGATGCACCCAACCCCCCTCCCCCCCTCCCCAGCCCTTAACTGGATTTGCTTTTCTTACTCAGCCCACAATAAATGCTGCACATTGAAACTTTCAATAAGCCAAAGTGATCAATGTACACTGTAGTGTAAAAAAAAAACGCCCAGAAATTAATGTGACAATGGGCTAAAAAAGGACTGGAAACTCTTTCAGTTGCTTCCTATTGCATATATCAAACAAAGGCAACTGAAGTGTAATTTTTCTAATCTCTTCAAACCGCAACAAGAAACTCAGTTACGTTGACTATGTGCCATTTACGCTCATGCGAAAACCTCAGAAATTAATGTGACAAGTGGCTAAAAAAAAGACTGAAAACTCTCATACATGTATGTCAAACAATGGCAACTGAGGTGTTATTTTTCCAATCTCTTCAAACCGCAACAAGAAACCCAGTTACGTTGACTACCGTCTCATAGGTGCCAGTTACGCTCATGCGAAAACCCCAGAAAATAATGCGACAAGTGGCTAAAAAAAGACTGAAGGCTCTTTCAGTAGCAACTGCTTCTTATTGCATAAATCAAACAAAAGGAACCAAATTTTTAACGTATATTTTTTTCTCCTATCTCTTTATAACGTGACGACAAATCCATTTACGTTGACTGCCGTCTCAATGGTGGCAGTTAAGTATCCGCGAAAATGCGAAAAATCGACTTACGGAGCATTTCAGAGGACACCTGTTGCTTAATAGGTCAAATATAGGGAATTTAATTTCTAATATCTGTTTTTTATTTATGCAATTTTTATTTACCGTGACAACAAACCCTTTTAGGTTGTCTATTGTCTCGCAGGTGCCACTTCCGTATCCGCAAAAACATGAAAAATTGACTTATGTAATATTTTATAGCAGAAGACAACTGTTGCTCGAGTCAATTATAGGGATTTTTCTTTTTCTTTTTCTCTCACTAGGGCCATTGATTTGGTTACGATGACCATCTAACCCATACGTGACTGTTACGTGCTGCGCATAAAATCGTAAAATCAACTTCGACACTTTCGGAGGCAACTGATACCTGTCATACAAATCAAAGAAAGGTAAACAAAATTTTTCCCTGTTTTCTAACCAGGGTCACGAAAACATTGAACCAATTTAGACGACCGCGTGAGTCAAAAGTCAATTTTATGTTTAATCGCTGCGCAAAATATAAAATTCAGAAGCAACCGGTTGCTGTTGCGAAAACTTTTTCCGACAAAAAAATCTTGTTCCTGTTTGAAGAATTTAGAAGTAGGCCATAAAGACACAATAAGATGTAAGAATAACTAAAAATCAGTTGCTTCCTTGATAGGGTAGAAAACATTGTGGGAAAAGGAGAAAATGCTGGTAACCTGCATTGTCTCCTTTCATCAGATTATTTTCAAAAGCCTTCTTTAAAAGGCGTCATTGTGTGGTAAAAGGTTAATAATTATCCAATCAGAGGAGCTTTAAGGAAATCAGAATGGATACCAGCAGCCAATCAGATAACACTTAAGAAATTCAACAGCCAATCAGAGAGCTTCAAAATCGCTCGAAAATGGCGCCAAAATTTATTGATAAAAAAACAGTGAAAAAAACGGCATAAAAGTGGATTTAAAGTCTTCTTTAAAGGCTGCTGTGCAGTCCTTGCCAGATTTCACTGAAAATGGGCAAATATTTAAGAAAATAGGGGCGCAGAAGACCGTGTTTTGGTCTTTTCAATTCCCTTGCAAGAATTACTTCCCTTTAACCGTCTATGCACCCCCCCTCCTCCCCAGCCCTTAACTGTCTTTGCTTTTCTAACTCAGCCCACAATAAATTCTGCACATTGAAACTTTCAATAAGCCAAAGTGATCAATTTACAGTGTAAAAAAAAAAGAAGAAAAAAAAAAAAAAAAAACCCGCCCAGAAATTAATGCAAGAATTACTTCCCTTTAACCGTTGATGCACCCAACACCTACCCCCCTTCCCCAGCCCTTAACTGGATTTGCTTTTCTAACTCAGCCCACAATAAATGCTGTACATTGGAGCTTTCAATAAGCCAAAGTGATCAATGTACAGTCTAAAAAAAAAAAGACGCCCAGAAATTAATGCAAGAATTACTTCCCTTTAACCCTCGATGCACCCAACCCCCCTCCCCCCCTCCCCAGCCCTTAACTGGATTTGCTTTTCTTACTCAGCCCACAATAAATGCTGCACATTGAAACTTTCAATAAGCCAAAGTGATCAATGTACACTGTAGTGTAAAAAAAAAACGCCCAGAAATTAATGTGACAATGGGCTAAAAAAGGACTGGAAACTCTTTCAGTTGCTTCCTATTGCATATATCAAACAAAGGCAACTGAAGTGTAATTTTTCTAATCTCTTCAAACCGCAACAAGAAACTCAGTTACGTTGACTATGTGCCATTTACGCTCATGCGAAAACCTCAGAAATTAATGTGACAAGTGGCTAAAAAAAGACTGAAAACTCTCATACATGTATGTCAAACAATGGCAACTGAGGTGTTATTTTTCCAATCTCTTCAAACCGCAACAAGAAACCCAGTTACGTTGACTACCGTCTCATAGGTGCCAGTTACGCTCATGCGAAAACCCCAGAAAATAATGCGACAAGTGGCTAAAAAAAGACTGAAGGCTCTTTCAGTAGCAACTGCTTCTTATTGCATAAATCAAACAAAAGGAACCAAATTTTTAACGTATATTTTTTTCTCCTATCTCTTTATAACGTGACGACAAATCCATTTACGTTGACTGCCGTCTCAATGGTGGCAGTTAAGTATCCGCGAAAATGCGAAAAATCGACTTACGGAGCATTTCAGAGGACACCTGTTGCTTAATAGGTCAAATATAGGGAATTTAATTTCTAATATCTGTTTTTTATTTATGCAATTTTTATTTACCGTGACAACAAACCCTTTTAGGTTGTCTATTGTCTCGCAGGTGCCACTTCCGTATCCGCAAAAACATGAAAAATTGACTTATGTAATATTTTATAGCAGAAGACAACTGTTGCTCGAGTCAATTATAGGGATTTTTCTTTTTCTTTTTCTCTCACTAGGGCCATTGATTTTGTTACGATGACCATCTAACCCATACGTGACTGTTACGTGCTGCGCATAAAATCGTAAAATCAACTTCGACACTTTCGGAGGCAACTGATACCTGTCATACAAATCAAAGAAAGGTAAACAAAATTTTTCCCTGTTTTCTAACCAGGGTCACGAAAACATTGAACCAATTTAGACGACCGCATGAGTCAAAAGTCAATTTTATGTTTAATCGCTGCGCAAAATATAAAATTCAGAAGCAACCGGTTGCTGTTGCGAAAACTTTTTCCGACAAAAAAATCTTGTTCCTGTTTGAAGAATTTAGAAGTAGGCCATAAAGACACAATAAGATGTAAGAATAACTAAAAATCAGTTGCTTCCTTGATAGGGTAGAAAACATTGTGGGAAAAGGAGAAAATGCTGGTAACCTGCATTGTCTCCTTTCATCAGATTATTTTCAAAAGCCTTCTTTAAAAGGCGTCATTGTGTGGTAAAAGGTTAATAATTATCCAATCAGAGGAGCTTTAAGGAAATCAGAATGGATACCAGCAGCCAATCAGATAACACTTAAGAAATTCAACAGCCAATCAGAGAGCTTCAAAATCGCTCGAAAATGGCGCCAAAATTTATTGATAAAAAAACAGTGAAAAAAACGGCATAAAAGTGGATTTAAAGTCTTCTTTAAAGGCTGCTGTGCAGTCCTTGCCAGATTTCACTGAAAATGGGCAAATATTTAAGAAAATAGGGGCGCAGAAGACCGTGTTTTGGTCTTTTCAATTCCCTTGCAAGAATTACTTCCCTTTAACCGTCTATGCACCCCCCCTCCTCCCCAGCCCTTAACTGTCTTTGCTTTTCTAACTCAGCCCACAATAAATTCTGCACATTGAAACTTTCAATAAGCCAAAGTGATCAATTTACAGTGTAAAAAAAAAAGAAGAAAAAAAAAAAAAAAAACCCGCCCAGAAATTAATGCAAGAATTACTTCCCTTTAACCGTTGATGCACCCAACACCTACCCCCCTTCCCCAGCCCTTAACTGGATTTGCTTTTCTAACTCAGCCCACAATAAATGCTGTACATTGGAGCTTTCAATAAGCCAAAGTGATCAATGTACAGTCTAAAAAAAAAAAAGACGCCCAGAAATTAATGCAAGAATTACTTCCCTTTAACCCTCGATGCACCCAACCCCCCTCCCCCCCTCCCCAGCCCTTAACTGGATTTGCTTTTCTTACTCAGCCCACAATAAATGCTGCACATTGAAACTTTCAATAAGCCAAAGTGATCAATGTACAGTGTAAAAAAAAAACGCCCAGAAATTAATGTGACAATGGGCTAAAAAAGGACTGGAAACTCTTTCAGTTGCTTCCTATTGCATATATCAAACAAAGGCAACTGAAGTGTAATTTTTCTAATCTCTTCAAACCGCAACAAGAAACTCAGTTACGTTGACTATGTGCCATTTACGCTCATGCGAAAACCTCAGAAATTAATGTGACAAGTGGCTAAAAAAAGACTGAAAACTCTCATACATGTATGTCAAACAATGGCAACTGAGGTGTTATTTTTCCAATCTCTTCAAACCGCAACAAGAAACCCAGTTACGTTGACTACCGTCTCATAGGTGCCAGTTACGCTCATGTGAAAACCCCAGAAAATAATGCGACAAGTGGCTAAAAAAAGACTGAAGGCTCTTTCAGTAGCAACTGCTTCTTATTGCATAAATCAAACAAAAGGAACCAAATTTTTAACGTATATTTTTTTCTCCTATCTCTTTATAACGTGACGACAAATCCATTTACGTTGACTGCCGTCTCAATGGTGGCAGTTAAGTATCCGCGAAAATGCGAAAAATCGACTTACGGAGCATTTCAGAGGACACCTGTTGCTTAATAGGTCAAATATAGGGAATTTAATTTCTAATATCTGTTTTTTATTTATGCAATTTTTATTTACCGTGACAACAAACCCTTTTAGGTTGTCTATTGTCTCGCAGGTGCCACTTCCGTATCCGCAAAAACATGAAAAATTGACTTATG
Organism: Tridacna crocea; assembly: GCA_943736015.1. Lineage (NCBI taxonomy): Eukaryota > Metazoa > Mollusca > Bivalvia > Cardiida > Cardiidae > Tridacna > Tridacna crocea. The sequence continues at coordinate 30,021,538 of OX031063.1, forward strand.
TAATATTTTATAGCAGAAGACAACTGTTGCTCGAGTCAATTATAGGGATTTTTCTTTTTCTTTTTCTCTCACTAGGGCCATTGATTTGGTTACGATGACCATCTAACCCATACGTGACTGTTACGTGCTGCGCATAAAATCGTAAAATCAACTTCGACACTTTCGGAGGCAACTGATACCCGTCATACAAATCAAAGAAAGGTAAACAAAATTTTTCCCTGTTTTCTAACCAGGGTCACGAAAACAATGAACCAATTTAGACGACCGTGTGAGTCAAAAGTCAATTTTATGTTTAATCGCTGCGCAAAATATAAAATTCAGAAGCAACCGGTTGCTGTTGCGAAAACTTTTTCCGACAAAAAAATCTTGTTCCTGTTTGAAGAATTTAGAAGTAGGCCATAATGACACAATAAGATGTAAGAATAATTAAAAATCAGTTGCTTCCTTGATAGGGTAGAAAACATTGTGGGAAAAGGAGAAAATGCTGGTAGCCTGCATTGTCTCCTTTCATCAGATCATTTTCAAAAGCCTTCTTTAAAAGGCGTCATTGTGTGGTAAAAGGTTAATAATTATCCAATCAGAGGAGCTTTAAGGAAATCAGAATGGATACCAGCAGCCAATCAGATAACACTTAAGAAATTCAACAGCCAATCAGAGAGCTTCAAAATCGCTCGAAAATGGCGCCAAAATTTATTGATAAAAAAACTGAAAAAAACGGCATAAAAGTGGATTTAAAGTCTTCTTTAAAGGCTGCTGTGCAGTCCTTGCCAGATTTCACTGAAAATGGGCAAATATTTAAGAAAATAGGGGCGCAGAAGACCGTGTTTTGGTCTTTTCAATTCCCTTGCAAGAATTACTTCCCTTTAACCGTCTATGCACCCCCCCTCCTCCCCAGCCCTTAACTGTCTTTGCTTTTCTAACTCAGCCCACAATAAATTCTGCACATTGAAACTTTCAATAAGCCAAAGTGATCAATTTACAGTGTAAAAAAAAAAGAAGAAAAAAAAAAAAACCCGCCCAGAAATTAATGCAAGAATTACTTCCCTTTAACCGTTGATGCACCCAACACCTACCCCCCTTCCCCAGCCCTTAACTGGATTTGCTTTTCTAACTCAGCCCACAATAAATGCTGTACATTGGAGCTTTCAATAAGCCAAAGTGATCAATGTACAGTCTAAAAAAAAAAAGACGCCCAGAAATTAATGCAAGAATTACTTCCCTTTAACCCTCGATGCACCCAACCCCCCTCCCCCCCTCCCCAGCCCTTAACTGGATTTGCTTTTCTTACTCAGCCCACAATAAATGCTGCACATTGAAACTTTCAATAAGCCAAAGTGATCAATGTACACTGTAAAAAAAAAACGCCCAGAAATTAATGTGACAATGGGCTAAAAAAGGACTGGAAACTCTTTCAGTTGCTTCCTATTGCATATATCAAACAAAGGCAACTGAAGTGTAATTTTTCTAATCTCTTCAAACCGCAACAAGAAACTCAGTTACGTTGACTATGTGCCATTTACGCTCATGCGAAAACCTCAGAAATTAATGTGACAAGTGGCTAAAAAAAGACTGAAAACTCTCATACATGTATGTCAAACAATGGCAACTGAGGTGTTATTTTTCCAATCTCTTCAAACCGCAACAAGAAACCCAGTTACGTTGACTACCGTCTCATAGGTGCCAGTTACGCTCATGCGAAAACCCCAGAAAATAATGCGACAAGTGGCTAAAAAAAGACTGAAGGCTCTTTCAGTAGCAACTGCTTCTTATTGCATAAATCAAACAAAAGGAACCAAATTTTTAACGTATATTTTTTTCTCCTATCTCTTTATAACGTGACGACAAATCCATTTACGTTGACTGCCGTCTCAATGGTGGCAGTTAAGTATCCACGAAAATGCAAAAAATCGACTTACGGAGCATTTCAGAGGACACCTGTTGCTTAATAGGTCAAATATAGGGAATTTAATTTCTAATATCTGTTTTTTATTTATGCAATTTTTATTTACCGTGACAACAAACCCTTTTAGGTTGTCTATTGTCTCGCAGGTGCCACTTCCGTATCCGCAAAAACATGAAAAATTGACTTATGTAATATTTTATAGCAGAAGACAACTGTTGCTCGAGTCAATTATAGGGATTTTTCTTTTTCTTTTTCTCTCACTAGGGCCATTGATTTGGTTACGATGGCCATCTAACCCATACGTGACTGTTACGTGCTGCGCATAAAATCGTAAAATCAACTTCGACACTTTCGGAGGCAACTGATACCTGTCATACAAATCAAAGAAAGGTAAACAAAATTTTTCCCTGTCTTCTAACCAGGGTCATGAAAACATTGAACCAATTTAGACGACCGCGTGAGTCAAAAGTCAATTTTATGTTTAATCGCTGCGCAAAATATAAAATTCAGAAGCAACCGGTTGCTGTTGCGAAAACTTTTTCCGACAAAAAAATCTTGTTTCTGTTTGAAGAATTTAGAAGTAGGCCATAAAGACACAATAAGATGTAAGAATAACTAAAAATCAGTTGCTTCCTTGATAGGGTAGAAAACATTGTGGGAAAAGGAGAAAATGCTGGTAACCTGCATTGTCTCCTTTCATCAGATTATTTTCAAAAGCCTTCTTTAAAAGGCGTCATTGTGTGGTAAAAGGTTAATAATTTATCGAATCAGAGGAGCTTTAAGGAAATCAGAATGGATACCAGCAGCCAATCAGATAACACTTAAGAAATTCAACAGCCAATCAGAGAGCTTCAAAATCGCTCGAAAATGGCGCCAAAATTTATTGATAAAAAAACAGTGAAAAAAACGGCATAAAAGTGGATTTAAAGTCTTCTTTAAAGGCTGCTGTGCAGTCCTTGCCAGATTTCACTGAAAATGGGCAAATATTTAAGAAAATAGGGGCGCAGAAGATCGTGTTTTGGTCTTTTCAATTCCCTTGCAAGAATTACTTCCCTTTAACCGTCTATGCACCCCCCCTCCTCCCCAGCCCTTAACTGTCTTTGCTTTTCTAACTCAGCCCACAATAAATTCTGCACATTGAAACTTTCAATAAGCCAAAGTGATCAATTTACAGTGTAAAAAAAAAAGAAGAAAAAAAAAAAAAAACCCGCCCAGAAATTAATGCAAGAATTACTTCCCTTTAACCGTTGATGCACCCAACACCTACCCCCCTTCCCCAGCCCTTAACTGGATTTGCTTTTCTAACTCAGCCCACAATAAATGCTGTACATTGGAGCTTTCAATAAGCCAAAGTGATCAATGTACAGTCTAAAAAAAAAAAGACGCCCAGAAATTAATGCAAGAATTACTTCCCTTTAACCCTCGATGCACCCAACCCCCTCCCCCCCTCCCCAGCCCTTAACTGGATTTGCTTTTCTTACTCAGCCCACAATAAATGCTGCACATTGAAACTTTCAATAAGCCAAAGTGATCAATGTACAGTGTAAAAAAAAAACGCCCAGAAATTAATGTGACAATGGGCTAAAAAAGGACTGGAAACTCTTTCAGTTGCTTCCTATTGCATATATCAAACAAAGGCAACTGAAGTGTAATTTTTCTAATCTCTTCAAACCGCAACAAGAAACTCAGTTACGTTGACTATGTGCCATTTACGCTCATGCGAAAACCTCAGAAATTAATGTGACAAGTGGCTAAAAAAAGACTGAAAACTCTCATACATGTATGTCAAACAATGGCAACTGAGGTGTTATTTTTCCAGTCTCTTCAAACCGCAACAAGAAACCCAGTTACGTTGACTACCGTCTCATAGGTGCCAGTTACGCTCATGCGAAAACCCCAGAAAATAATGCGACAAGTGGCTAAAAAAAGACTGAAGGCTCTTTCAGTAGCAACTGCTTCTTATTGCATAAATCAAACAAAAGGAACCAAATTTTTAACGTATATTTTTTTCTCCTATCTCTTTATAACGTGACGACAAATCCATTTACGTTGACTGCCGTCTCAATGGTGGCAGTTAAGTATCCGCGAAAATGTGAAAAATCGATTTACGGAGCATTTCAGAGGACACCTGTTGCTTAATAGGTCAAATATAGGGAATTTAATTTCTAATATCTGTTTTTTATTTATGCAATTTTTATTTACCGTGACAACAAACCCTTTTAGGTTGTCTATTGTCTCGCAGGTGCCACTTCCGTATCCGCAAAAACATGAAAAATTGACTTATGTAATATTTTATAGCAGAAGACAACTGTTGCTCGAGTCAATTATAGGGATTTTTCTTTTTCTTTTTCTCTCACTAGGGCCATTGATTTGGTTACGATGACCATCTAACCCATACGTGACTGTTACGTGCTGCGCATAAAATCGTAAAATCAACTTCGACACTTTCGGAGGCAACTGATACCTGTCATACAAATCAAAGAAAGGTAAACAAGGTTTTTCCCTGTTTTCTAACCAGGGTCACGAAAACATTGAACCAATTTAGACGACCGCGTGAGTCAAAAGTCAATTTTATGTTTAATCGCTGCGCAAAATATAAAATTCAGAAGCAACCGGTTGCTGTTGCGAAAACTTTTTCCGACAAAAAAATCTTGTTCCTGTTTGAAGAATTTAGAAGTAGGCCATAAAGACACAATAAGATGTAAGAATAACTAAAAATCAGTTGCTTCCTTGATAGGGTAGAAAACATTGTGGGAAAAGGAGAAAATGCTGGTAACCTGCATTGTCTCCTTTCATCAGATTATTTTCAAAAGCCTTCTTTAAAAGGCGTCATTGTGTGGTAAAAGGTTAATAATTATCCAATCAGAGGAGCTTTAAGGAAATCAGAATGGATACCAGCAGCCAATCAGATAACACTTAAGAAATTCAACAGCCAATCAGAGAGCTTCAAAATCGCTCGAAAATGGCGCCAAAATTTATTGATAAAAAAACAGTGAAAAAAACGGCATAAAAGTGGATTTAAAGTCTTCTTTAAAGGCTGCTGTGCAGTCCTTGCCAGATTTCACTGAAAATGGGCAAATATTTAAGAAAATAGGGGCGCAGAAGACCGTGTTTTGGTCTTTTCAATTCCCTTGCAAGAATTACTTCCCTTTAACCGTCTATGCACCCCCCCTCCTCCCCAGCCCTTAACTGTCTTTGCTTTTCTAACTCAGCCCACAATAAATTCTGCACATTGAAACTTTCAATAAGCCAAAGTGATCAATTTACTGTGTAAAAAAAAAAAGAAGAAAAAAAAAAAAAAACCCGCCCAGAAATTAATGCAAGAATTACTTCCCTTTAACCGTTGATGCACCCAATTTCAATAAGCCAAAGTGATCAATGTACAGTCTAAAAAAAAAAAGACGCCCAGAAATTAATGCAAGAATTACTTCCCTTTAACCCTCGATGCACCCAACCCCCCTCCCCCCCTCCCCAGCCCTTAACTGGATTTGCTTTTCTTACTCAGCCCACAATAAATGCTGCACATTGAAACTTTCAATAAGCCAAAGTGATCAATGTACACTGTAGTGTAAAAAAAAAAACGCCCAGAAATTAATGTGACAATGGGCTAAAAAAGGACTGGAAACTCTTTCAGTTGCTTCCTATTGCATATATCAAACAAAGGCAACTGAAGTGTAATTTTTCTAATCTCTTCAAACCGCAACAAGAAACTCAGTTACGTTGACTATGTGCCATTTACGCTCATGCGAAAACCTCAGAAATTAATGTGACAAGTGGCTAAAAAAAGACTGAAAACTCTCATACATGTATGTCAAACAATGGCAACTGAGGTGTTATTTTTCCAATCTCTTCAAACCGCAACAAGAAACCCAGTTACGTTGACTACCGTCTCATAGGTGCCAGTTACGCTCATGCGAAAACCCCAGAAAATAATGCGACAAGTGGCTAAAAAAAGACTGAAGGCTCTTTCAGTAGCAACTGCTTCTTATTGCATAAATCAAACAAAAGGAACCAAATTTTTAACGTATATTTTTTTCTCCTATCTCTTTATAACGTGATGACAAATCCATTTACGTTGACTGCCGTCTCAATGGTGGCAGTTAAGTATCCGCGAAAATGCGAAAAATCGACTTACGGAGCATTTCAGAGGACACCTGTTGCTTAATAGGTCAAATATAGGGAATTTAATTTCTAATATCTGTTTTTTATTTATGCAATTTTTATTTACCGTGACAACAAACCCTTTTAGGTTGTCTATTGTCTCGCAGGTGCCACTTCCGTATCCGCAAAAACATGAAAAATTGACTTATGTAATATTTTATAGCAGAAGACAACTGTTGCTCGAGTCAATTATAGGGATTTTTCTTTTTCTTTTTCTCTCACTAGGGCCATTGATTTGGTTACGATGACCATCTAACCCATACGTGACTGTTACGTGCTGCGCATAAAATCGTAAAATCAACTTCGACACTTTCGGAGGCAACTGATACCTGTCATACAAATCAAAGAAAGGTAAACAAAATTTTTCCCTGTTTTCTAACCAGGGTCACGAAAACATTGAATCAATTTAGACGACCGCGTGAGTCAAAAGTCAATTTTATGTTTAATCGCTGCGCAAAATATAAAATTCAGAAGCAACCGGTTGCTGTTGCGAAAACTTTTTCCGACAAAAAAATCTTGTTCCTGTTTGAAGAATTTAGAAGTAGGCCATAAAGACACAATAAGATGTAAGAATAACTAAAAATCAGTTGCTTCCTTGATAGGGTAGAAAACATTGTGGGAAAAGGAGAAAATGCTGGTAACCTGCATTGTCTCCTTTCATCAGATTATTTTCAAAAGCCTTCTTTAAAAGGCGTCATTGTGTGGTAAAAGGTTAATAATTATCCAATCAGAGGAGCTTTAAGGAAATCAGAATGGATACCAGCAGCCAATCAGATAACACTTAAGAAATTCAACAGCCAATCAGAGAGCTTCAAAATCGCTCGAAAATGGCGCCAAAATTTATTGATAAAAAAACAGTGAAAAAAACGGCATAAAAGTGGATTTAAAGTCTTCTTTAAAGGCTGCTGTGCAGTCCTTGCCAGATTTCACTGAAAATGGGCAAATATTTAAGAAAATAGGGGCGCAGAAGACCGTGTTTTGGTCTTTTCAATTCCCTTGCAAGAATTACTTCCCTTTAACCGTCTATGCACCCCCCCCTCCTCCCCAGCCCTTAACTGTCTTTGCTTTTCTAACTCAGCCCACAATAAATTCTGCACATTGAAACTTTCAATAAGCCAAAGTGATCAATTTACAGTGTAAAAAAAAAAGAAGAAAAAAAAAAAAAAAAACCCGCCCAGAAATTAATGCAAGAATTACTTCCCTTTAACCGTTGATGCACCCAACACCTACCCCCCTTCCCCAGCCCTTAACTGGATTTGCTTTTCTAACTCAGCCCACAATAAATGCTGTACATTGGAGCTTTCAATAAGCCAAAGTGATCAATGTACAGTCTAAAAAAAAAAAAGACGCCCAGAAATTAATGCAAGAATTACTTCCCTTTAACCCTCGATGCACCCAACCCCCCTCCCCCCCTCCCCAGCCCTTAACTGGATTTGCTTTTCTTACTCAGCCCACAATAAATGCTGCACATTGAAACTTTCAATAAGCCAAAGTGATCAATGTACAGTGTAAAAAAAAAACGCCCAGAAATTAATGTGACAATGGGCTAAAAAAGGACTGGAAACTCTTTCAGTTGCTTCCTATTGCATATATCAAACAAAGGCAACTGAAGTGTAATTTTTCTAATCTCTTCAAACCGCAACAAGAAACTCAGTTACGTTGACTATGTGCCATTTACGCTCATGCGAAAACCTCAGAAATTAATGTGACAAGTGGCTAAAAAAAGACTGAAAACTCTCATACATGTATGTCAAACAATGGCAACTGAGGTGTTATTTTTCCAATCTCTTCAAACCGCAACAAGAAACCCAGTTACGTTGACTACCGTCTCATAGGTGCCAGTTACGCTCATGCGAAAACCCCAGAAAATAATGCGACAAGTGGCTAAAAAAAGACTGAAGGCTCTTTCAGTAGCAACTGCTTCTTATTGCATAAATCAAACAAAAGGAACCAAATTTTTAACGTATATTTTTTTCTCCTATCTCTTTATAACGTGACGACAAATCCATTTACGTTGACTGCCGTCTCAATGGTGGCAGTTAAGTATCCGCGAAAATGCGAAAAATCGACTTACGGAGCATTTCAGAGGACACCTGTTGCTTAATAGGTCAAATATAGGGAATTTAATTTCTAATATCTGTTTTTTATTTATGCAATTTTTATTTACCGTGACAACAAACCCTTTTAGGTTGTCTATTGTCTCGCAGGTGCCACTTCCGTATCCGCAAAAACATGAAAAATTGACTTATGTAATATTTTATAGCAGAAGACAACTGTTGCTCGAGTCAATTATAGGGATTTTTCTTTTTCTTTTTCTCTCACTAGGGCCATTGATTTGGTTACGATGACCATCTAACCCATACGTGACTGTTACGTGCTGCGCATAAAATCGTAAAATCAACTTCGACACTTTCGGAGGCAACTGATACCCGTCATACAAATCAAAGAAAGGTAAACAAAATTTTTCCCTGTTTTCTAACCAGGGTCACGAAAACAATGAACCAATTTAGACGACCGCGTGAGTCAAAAGTCAATTTTATGTTTAATCGCTGCGCAAAATATAAAATTCAGAAGCAACCGGTTGCTGTTGCGAAAACTTTTTCCGACAAAAAAATCTTGTTCCTGTTTGAAGAATTTAGAAGTAGGCCATAAAGACACAATAAGATGTAAGAATAACTAAAAATCAGTTGCTTCCTTGATAGGGTAGAAAACATTGTGGGAAAAGGAGAAAATGCTGGTAACCTGCATTGTCTCCTTTCATCAGATTATTTTCAAAAGCCTTCTTTAAAAGGCGTCATTGTGTGGTAAAAGGTTAATAATTATCCAATCAGAGGAGCTTTAAGGAAATCAGAATGGATACCAGCAGCCAATCAGATAACACTTAAGAAATTCAACAGCCAATCAGAGAGCTTCAAAATCGCTCGAAAATGGCGCCAAAATTTATTGATAAAAAAACTGAAAAAAACGGCATAAAAGTGGATTTAAAGTCTTCTTTAAAGGCTGCTGTGCAGTCCTTGCCAGATTTCACTGAAAATGGGCAAATATTTAAGAAAATAGGGGCGCAGAAGACCGTGTTTTGGTCTTTTCAATTCCCTTGCAAGAATTACTTCCCTTTAACCGTCTATGCACCCCCCCTCCTCCCCAGCCCTTAACTGTCTTTGCTTTTCTAACTCAGCCCACAATAAATTCTGCACATTGAAACTTTCAATAAGCCAAAGTGATCAATTTACAGTGTAAAAAAAAAAGAAAAAAAAAAAAAAACCCGCCCAGAAATTAATGCAAGAATTACTTCCCTTTAACCGTTGATGCACCCAACACCTACCCCCCTTCCCCAGCCCTTAACTGGATTTGCTTTTCTAACTCAGCCCACAATAAATGCTGTACATTGGAGCTTTCAATAAGCCAAAGTGATCAATGTACAGTCTAAAAAAACAAAGACGCCCAGAAATTAATGCAAGAATTACTTCCCTTTAACCCTCGATGCACCCAACCCCCCTCCCCCCCTCCCCAGCCCTTAACTGGATTTGCTTTTCTTACTCAGCCCACAATAAATGCTGCACATTGAAACTTTCAATAAGCCAAAGTGATCAATGTACAGTGTAAAAAAAAAACGCCCAGAAATTAATGTGACAATGGGCTAAAAAAGGACTGGAAACTCTTTCAGTTGCTTCCTATTGCATATATCAAACAAAGGCAACTGAAGTGTAATTTTTCTAATCTCTTCAAACCGCAAAAAGAAACTCAGTTACGTTGACTATGTGCCATTTACGCTCATGCGAAAACCTCAGAAATTAATGTGACAAGTGGCTAAAAAAAGACTGAAAACTCTCATACATGTATGTCAAACAATGACAACTGAGGTGTTATTTTTCCAATCTCTTCAAACCGCAACAAGAAACCCAGTTACGTTGACTACCGTCTCATAGGTGCCAGTTACGCTCATGCGAAAACCCCAGAAAATAATGCGACAAGTGGCTAAAAAAAGACTGAAGGCTCTTTCAGTAGCAACTGCTTCTTATTGCATAAATCAAACAAAAGGAACCAAATTTTTAACGTATATTTTTTTCTCCTATCTCTTTATAACGTGACGACAAATCCATTTACGTTGACTGCTGTCTCAATGGTGGCAGTTAAGTATCCGCGAAAATGCGAAAAATCAACTTACGGAGCATTTCAGAGGACACCTGTTGCTTAATAGGTCAAATATAGGGAATTTAATTTCTAATATCTGTTTTTTATTTATGCAATTTTTATTTACCGTGACAACAAACCCCTTTAGGTTGTCTATTGTCTCGCAGGTGCCACTTCCGTATCCGCAAAAACATGAAAAATTGACTTATGTAATATTTTATAGCAGAAGACAACTGTTGCTCGAGTCAATTATAGGGATTTTTCTTTTTCTTTTTCTCTCACTAGGGCCATTGATTTGGTTACGATGACCATCTAACCCATACGTGACTGTTACGTGCTGCGCATAAAATCGTAAAATCAACTTCGACACTTTCGGAGGCAACTGATACCTGTCATACAAATCAAAGAAAGGTAAACAAAATTTTTCCCTGTTTTCTAACCAGGGTCACGAAAACATTGAACCAATTTAGACGACCGCGTGAGTCAAAAGTCAATTTTATGTTTAATCGCTGCGCAAAATATAAAATTCAGAAGCAACCGGTTGCTGTTGCGAAAACTTTTTCCGACAAAAAAATCTTGTTCCTGTTTGAAGAATTTAGAAGTAGGCCATAAAGACACAATAAGATGTAAGAATAACTAAAAATCAGTTGCTTCCTTGATAGGGTAGAAAACATTGTGGGAAAAGGAGAAAATGCTGGTAACCTGCATTGTCTCCTTTCATCAGATTATTTTCAAAAGCCTTCTTTAAAAGGCGTCATTGTGTGGTAAAAGGTTAATAATTATCCAATCAGAGGAGCTTTAAGGAAATCAGAATGGATACCAGCAGCCAATCAGATAACACTTAAGAAATTCAACAGCCAATCAGAGAGCTTCAAAATCGCTCGAAAATGGCGCCAAAATTTATTGATAAAAAAACAGTGAAAAAAACGGCATAAAAGTGGATTTAAAGTCTTCTTTAAAGGCTGCTGTGCAGTCCTTGCCAGATTTCACTGAAAATGGGCAAATATTTAAGAAAATAGGGGCGCAGAAGACCGTGTTTTGGTCTTTTCAATTCCCTTGCAAGAATTACTTCCCTTTAACCGTCTATGCACCCCCCCCTCCTCCCCAGCCCTTAACTGTCTTTGCTTTTCTAACTCAGCCCACAATAAATTCTGCACATTGAAACTTTCAATAAGCCAAAGTGATCAATTTACAGTGTAAAAAAAAAAGAAGAAAAAAAAAAAAAAACCCGCCCAGAAATTAATGCAAGAATTACTTCCCTTTAACCGTTGATGCACCCAACACCTACCCCCCTTCCCCAGCCCTTAACTGGATTTGCTTTTCTAACTCAGCCCACAATAAATGCTGTACATTGGAGCTTTCAATAAGCCAAAGTGATCAATGTACAGTCTAAAAAAAAAAAGACGCCCAGAAATTAATGCAAGAATTACTTCCCTTTAACCCTCGATGCACCCAACCCCCCTCCCCCCCTCCCCAGCCCTTAACTGGATTTGCTTTTCTTACTCAGCCCACAATAAATGCTGCACATTGAAACTTTCAATAAGCCAAAGTGATCAATGTACAGTGTAAAAAAAAAACGCCCAGAAATTAATGTGACAATGGGCTAAAAAAGGACTGGAAACTCTTTCAGTTGCTTCCTATTGCATATATCAAACAAAGGCAACTGAAGTGTAATTTTTCTAATCTCTTCAAACCGCAACAAGAAACTCAGTTACGTTGACTATGTGCCATTTACGCTCATGCGAAAACCTCAGAAATTAATGCGACAAGTGGCTAAAAAAAGACTGAAAACTCTCATACATGTATGTCAAACAATGGCAACTGAGGTGTTATTTTTCCAATCTCTTCAAACCGCAACAAGAAACCCAGTTACGTTGACTACCGTCTCATAGGTGCCAGTTACGCTCATGCGAAAACCCCAGAAAATAATGCGACAAGTGGCTAAAAAAAGACTGAAGGCTCTTTCAGTAGCAACTGCTTCTTATTGCATAAATCAAACAAAAGGAACCAAATTTTTAACGTATATTTTTTTCTCCTATCTCTTTATAACGTGACGACAAATCCATTTACGTTGACTGCCGTCTCAATGGTGGCAGTTAAGTATCCGCGAAAATGCGAAAAATCGACTTACGGAGCATTTCAGAGGACACCTGTTGCTTAATAGGTCAAATATAGGGAATTTAATTTCTAATATCTGTTTTTTATTTATGCAATTTTTATTTACCGTGACAACAAACCCTTTTAGGTTGTCTATTGTCTCGCAGGTGCCACTTCCGTATCCGCAAAAACATGAAAAATTGACTTATGTAATATTTTATAGCAGAAGACAACTGTTGCTCGAGTCAATTATAGGGATTTTTCTTTTTCTTTTTCTCTCACTAGGGCCATTGATTTGGTTACGATGACCATCTAACCCATACGTGACTGTTACGTGCTGCGCATAAAATCGTAAAATCAACTTCGACACTTTCGGAGGCAACTGATACCTGTCATACAAATCAAAGAAAGGTAAACAAAATTTTTCCCTGTTTTCTAACCAGGGTCACGAAAACATTGAACCAATTTAGACGACCGCATGAGTCAAAAGTCAATTTTATGTTTAATCGCTGCGCAAAATATAAAATTCAGAAGCAACCGGTTGCTGTTGCGAAAACTTTTTCCGACAAAAAAATCTTGTTCCTGTTTGAAGAATTTAGAAGTAGGCCATAAAGACACAATAAGATGTAAGAATAACTAAAAATCAGTTGCTTCCTTGATAGGGTAGAAAACATTGTGGGAAAAGGAGAAAATGCTGGTAACCTGCATTGTCTCCTTTCATCAGATTATTTTCAAAAGCCTTCTTTAAAAGGCGTCATTGTGTGGTAAAAGGTTAATAATTATCCAATCAGAGGAGCTTTAAGGAAATCAGAATGGATACCAGCAGCCAATCAGATAACACTTAAGAAATTCAACAGCCAATCAGAGAGCTTCAAAATCGCTCGAAAATGGCGCCAAAATTTATTGATAAAAAAACAGTGAAAAAAACGGCATAAAAGTGGATTTAAAGTCTTCTTTAAAGGCTGCTGTGCAGTCCTTGCCAGATTTCACTGAAAATGGGCAAATATTTAAGAAAATAGGGGCGCAGAAGACCGTGTTTTGGTCTTTTCAATTCCCTTGCAAGAATTACTTCCCTTTAACCGTCTATGCACCCCCCCCTCCTCCCCAGCCCTTAACTGTCTTTGCTTTTCTAACTCAGCCCACAATAAATTCTGCACATTGAAACTTTCAATAAGCCAAAGTGATCAATTTACAGTGTAAAAAAAAAAGAAGAAAAAAAAAAAAAAAAACCCGCCCAGAAATTAATGCAAGAATTACTTCCCTTTAACCGTTGATGCACCCAACACCTACCCCCCTTCCCCAGCCCTTAACTGGATTTGCTTTTCTAACTCAGCCCACAATAAATGCTGTACATTGGAGCTTTCAATAAGCCAAAGTGATCAATGTACAGTCTAAAAAAAAAAAGACGCCCAGAAATTAATGCAAGAATTACTTCCCTTTAACCCTCGATGCACCCAACCCCCCTCCCCCCCTCCCCAGCCCTTAACTGGATTTGCTTTTCTTACTCAGCCCACAATAAATGCTGCACATTGAAACTTTCAATAAGCCAAAGTGATCAATGTACACTGTAGTGTAAAAAAAAAACGCCCAGAAATTAATGTGACAATGGGCTAAAAAAGGACTGGAAACTCTTTCAGTTGCTTCCTATTGCATATATCAAACAAAGGCAACTGAAGTGTAATTTTTCTAATCTCTTCAAACCGCAACAAGAAACTCAGTTACGTTGACTATGTGCCATTTACGCTCATGCGAAAACCTCAGAAATTAATGTGACAAGTGGCTAAAAAAAGACTGAAAACTCTCATACATGTATGTCAAACAATGGCAACTGAGGTGTTATTTTTCCAATCTCTTCAAACCGCAACAAGAAACCCAGTTACGTTGACTACCGTCTCATAGGTGCCAGTTACGCTCATGCGAAAACCCCAGAAAATAATGCGACAAGTGGCTAAAAAAAGACTGAAGGCTCTTTCAGTAGCAACTGCTTCTTATTGCATAAATCAAACAAAAGGAACCAAATTTTTAACGTATATTTTTTTCTCCTATCTCTTTATAACGTGACGACAAATCCATTTACGTTGACTGCCGTCTCAATGGTGGCAGTTAAGTATCCGCGAAAATGCGAAAAATCGACTTACGGAGCATTTCAGAGGACACCTGTTGCTTAATAGGTCAAATATAGGGAATTTAATTTCTAATATCTGTTTTTTATTTATGCAATTTTTATTTACCGTGACAACAAACCCTTTTAGGTTGTCTATTGTCTCGCAGGTGCCACTTCCGTATCCGCAAAAACATGAAAAATTGACTTATGTAATATTTTATAGCAGAAGACAACTGTTGCTCGAGTCAATTATAGGGATTTTTCTTTTTCTTTTTCTCTCACTAGGGCCATTGATTTGGTTACGATGACCATCTAACCCATACGTGACTGTTACGTGCTGCGCATAAAATCGTAAAATCAACTTCGACACTTTCGGAGGCAACTGATACCTGTCATACAAATCAAAGAAAGGTAAACAAAATTTTTCCCTGTTTTCTAACCAGGGTCACGAAAACATTGAACCAATTTAGACGACCGCGTGAGTCAAAAGTCAATTTTATGTTTAATCGCTGCGCAAAATATAAAATTCAGAAGCAACCGGTTGCTGTTGCGAAAACTTTTTCCGACAAAAAAATCTTGTTCCTGTTTGAAGAATTTAGAAGTAGGCCATAAAGACACAATAAGATGTAAGAATAACTAAAAATCAGTTGCTTCCTTGATAGGGTAGAAAACATTGTGGGAAAAGGAGAAAATGCTGGTAACCTGCATTGTCTCCTTTCATCAGATTATTTTCAAAAGCCTTCTTTAAAAGGCGTCATTGTGTGGTAAAAGGTTAATAATTATCCAATCAGAGGAGCTTTAAGGAAATCAGAATGGATACCAGCAGCCAATCAGATAACACTTAAGAAATTCAACAGCCAATCAGAGAGCTTCAAAATCGCTCGAAAATGGCGCCAAAATTTATTGATAAAAAAACAGTGAAAAAAACGGCATAAAAGTGGATTTAAAGTCTTCTTTAAAGGCTGCTGTGCAGTCCTTGCCAGATTTCACTGAAAATGGGCAAATATTTAAGAAAATAGGGGCGCAGAAGACCGTGTTTTGGTCTTTTCAATTCCCTTGCAAGAATTACTTCCCTTTAACCGTCTATGCACCCCCCCTCCTCCCCAGCCCTTAACTGTCTTTGCTTTTCTAACTCAGCCCACAATAAATTCTGCACATTGAAACTTTCAATAAGCCAAAGTGATCAATTTACAGTGTAAAAAAAAAAGAAGAAAAAAAAAAAAAAAACCCGCCCAGAAATTAATGCAAGAATTACTTCCCTTTAACCGTTGATGCACCCAACACCTACCCCTCTTCCCCAGCCCTTAACTGGATTTGCTTTTCTAACTCAGCCCACAATAAATGCTGTACATTGGAGCTTTCAATAAGCCAAAGTGATCAATGTACAGTCTAAAAAAAAAAAGACGCCCAGAAATTAATGCAAGAATTACTTCCCTTTAACCCTCGATGCACCCAACCCCCCCTCCCCCCCTCCCCAGCCCTTAACTGGATTTGCTTTTCTTACTCAGCCCACAATAAATGCTGCACATTGAAACTTTCAATAAGCCAAAGTGATCAATGTACAGTGTAAAAAAAAAACGCCCAGAAATTAATGTGACAATGGGCTAAAAAAGGACTGGAAACTCTTTCAGTTGCTTCCTATTGCATATATCAAACAAAGGCAACTGAAGTGTAATTTTTCTAATCTCTTCAAACCGCAACAAGAAACTCAGTTACGTTGACTATGTGCCATTTACGCTCATGCGAAAACCTCAGAAATTAATGTGACAAGTGGCTAAAAAAAGACTGAAAACTCTCATACATGTATGTCAAACAATGGCAACTGAGGTGTTATTTTTCCAATCTCTTCAAACCGCAACAAGAAACCCAGTTACGTTGACTACTGTCTCATAGGTGCCAGTTACGCTCATGCGAAAACCCCAGAAAATAATGCGACAAGTGGCTAAAAAAAGACTGAAGGCTCTTTCAGTAGCAACTGCTTCTTATTGCATAAATCAAACAAAAGGAACCAAATTTTTAACGTATATTTTTTTCTCCTATCTCTTTATAACGTGACGACAAATCCATTTACGTTGACTGCCGTCTCAATGGTGGCAGTTAAGTATCCGCGAAAATGCGAAAAATCGACTTACGGAGCATTTCAGAGGACACCTGTTGCTTAATAGGTCAAATATAGGGAATTTAATTTCTAATATCTGTTTTTTATTTATGCAATTTTTATTTACCGTGACAACAAACCCTTTTAGGTTGTCTATTGTCTCGCAGGTGCCACTTCCGTATCTGCAAAAACATGAAAAATTGACTTATGTAATATTTTATAGCAGAAGACAACTGTTGCTCGAGTCAATTATAGGGATTTTTCTTTTTCTTTTTCTCTCACTAGGGCCATTGATTTGGTTACGATGACCATCTAACCCATACGTGACTGTTACGTGCTGCGCATAAAATCGTAAAATCAACTTCGACACTTTCGGAGGCAACTGATACCTGTCATACAAATCAAAGAAAGGTAAACAAAATTTTTTCCTGTTTTCTAACCAGGGTCACGAAAACATTGAACCAATTTAGACGACCGCGTGAGTCAAAAGTCAATTTTATGTTTAATCGCTGCGCAAAATATAAAATTCAGAAGCAACCGGTTGCTGTTGCGAAAACTTTTTCCGACAAAAAAATCTTGTTCCTGTTTGAAGAATTTAGAAGTAGGCCATAAAGACACAATAAGATGTAAGAATAACTAAAAATCAGTTGCTTCCTTGATAGGGTAGAAAACATTGTGGGAAAAGGAGAAAATGCTGGTAACCTGCATTGTCTCCTTTCATCAGATTATTTTCAAAAGCCTTCTTTAAAAGGCGTCATTGTGTGGTAAAAGGTTAATAATTATCCAATCAGAGGAGCTTTAAGGAAATCAGAATGGATACCAGCAGCCAATCAGATAACACTTAAGAAATTCAACAGCCAATCAGAGAGCTTCAAAATCGCTCGAAAATGGCGCCAAAATTTATTGATAAAAAAACAGTGAAAAAAACGGCATAAAAGTGGATTTAAAGTCTTCTTTAAAGGCTGCTGTGCAGTCCTTGCCAGATTTCACTGAAAATGGGCAAATATTTAAGAAAATAGGGGCGCAGAAGACCGTGTTTTGGTCTTTTCAATTCCCTTGAAAGAATTACTTCCCTTTAACCGTCTATGCACCCCCCCTCCTCCCCAGCCCTTAACTGTCTTTGCTTTTCTAACTCAGCCCACAATAAATTCTGCACATTGAAACTTCCAATAAGCCAAAGTGATCAATTTACAGTGTAAAAAAAAAAGAAGAAAAAAAAAAAAAAAACCCGCCCAGAAATTAATGCAAGAATTACTTCCCTTTAACCGTTGATGCACCCAACACCTACCCCCCTTCCCCAGCCCGTAAGTGGATTTGCTTTTCTAACTCAGCCCACAATAAATGCTGTACATTGGAGCTTTCAATAAGCCAAAGTGATCAATGTACAGTCTAAAAAAAAAAAGACGCCCAGAAATTAATGCAAGAATTACTTCTCTTTAACCCTCGATGCACCCAACCCCCCTCCCCCCCTTCCCAGCCCTTAACTGGATTTGCTTTTCTTACTCAGCCCACAATAAATGCTGCACATTGAAACTTTCAATAAGCCAAAGTGATCAATGTACAGTGTAAAAATAAAACGCCCAGAAATTAATGTGACAATGGGCTAAAAAAGGACTGGAAACTCTTTCAGTTGCTTCCTATTGCATATATCAAACAAAGGCAACTGAAGTGTAATTTTTCTAATCTCTTCAAACCGCAACAAGAAACTCAGTTACGTTGACTATGTGCCATTTACGCTCATGCGAAAACCTCAGAAATTAATGTGACAAGTGGCTAAAAAAAGACTGAAAACTCTCATACATGTATGTCAAACAATGGCAACTGAGGTGTTATTTTTCCAATCTCTTCAAACCGCAACAAGAAACCCAGTTACGTTGACTACCGTCTCATAGGTGCCAGTTACGCTCATGCGAAAACCCCAGAAAATAATGCGACAAGTGGCTAAAAAAAGACTGAAGGCTCTTTCAGTAGCAACTGCTTCTTATTGCATAAATCAAACAAAAGGAACCAAATTTTTAACGTATATTTTTTTCTCCTATCTCTTTATAACGTGACGACAAATCCATTTACGTTGACTGCCGTCTCAATGGTGGCAGTTAAGTATCCGCGAAAATGCGAAAAATCGACTTACGGAGCATTTCAGAGGACACCTGTTGCTTAATAGGTCAAACATAGGGAATTTAATTTCTAATATCTGTTTTTTATTTATGCAATTTTTATTTACCGTGACAACAAACCCTTTTAGGTTGTCTATTGTCTCGCAGGTGCCACTTCCGTATCCGCAAAAACATGAAAAATTGACTTATGTAATATTTTATAGCAGAAGACAACTGTTGCTCGAGTCAATTATAGGGATTTTTCTTTTTCTTTTTCTCTCACTAGGGCCATTGATTTGGTTACGATGACTATCTAACCCATACGTGACTGTTACTTGCTGCGCATAAAATCGTAAAATCAACTTCGACACTTTCGGAGGCAACTGATACCTGTCATACAAATCAAAGAAAGGTAAACAAAATTTTTCCCTGTTTTCTAACCAGGGTCACGAAAACATTGAACCAATTTAGACGACCGCGTGAGTCAAAAGTCAATTTTATGTTTAATCGCTGCGCAAAATATAAAATTCAGAAGCAACCGGTTGCTGTTGCGAAAACTTTTTCCGACAAAAAAATCTTGTTCCTGTTTGAAGAATTTAGAAGTAGGCCATAAAGACACAATAAGATGTAAGAATAACTAAAAATCAGTTGCTTCCTTGATAGGGTAGAAAACATTGTGGGAAAAGGAGAAAATGCTGGTAACCTGCATTGTCTCCTTTCATCAGATTATTTTCAAAAGCCTTCTTTAAAAGGCGTCATTGTGTGGTAAAAGGTTAATAATTATCCAATCAGAGGAGCTTTAAGGAAATCAGAATGGATACCAGCAGCCAATCAGATAACACTTAAGAAATTCAACAGCCAATCAGAGAGCTTCAAAATCGCTCGAAAATGGCGCCAAAATTTATTGATAAAAAAACAGTGAAAAAAAACGGCATAAAAGTGGATTTAAAGTCTTCTTTAAAGGCTGCTGTGCAGTCCTTGCCAGATTTCACTGAAAATGGGCAAATATTTAAGAAAATAGGGGCGCAGAAGACCGTGTTTTGGTCTTTTCAATTCCCTTGCAAGAATTACTTCCCTTTAACCGTCTATGCACCCCCCCTCCTCCCCAGCCCTTAACTGTCTTTGCTTTTCTAACTCAGCCCACAATAAATTCTGCACATTGAAACTTTCAATAAGCCAAAGTGATCAATTTACAGTGTAAAAAAAAAAGAAGAAAAAAAAAAAAAAACCCGCCCAGAAATTAATGCAAGAATTACTTCCCTTTAACCGTTGATGCACCCAACACCTACCCCCCTTCCCCAGCCCTTAACTGGATTTGCTTTTCTAACTCAGCCCACAATAAATGCTGTACATTGGAGCTTTCAATAAGCCAAAGTGATCAATGTACAGTCTAAAAAAAAAAAGACGCCCAGAAATTAATGCAAGAATTACTTCCCTTTAACCCTCGATGCACCCAACCCCCCTCCCCCCCTCCCCAGCCCTTAACTGGATTTGCTTTTCTTACTCAGCCCACAATAAATGCTGCACATTGAAACTTTCAATAAGCCAAAGTGATCAATGTACAGTGTAAAAAAAAACGCCCAGAAATTAATGTGACAATGGGCTAAAAAAGGACTGGAAACTCTTTCAGTTGCTTCCTATTGCATATATCAAACAAAGGCAACTGAAGTGTAATTTTTCTAATCTCTTCAAACCGCAACAAGAAACTCAGTTACGTTGACTATGTGCCATTTACGCTCATGCGAAAACCTCAGAAATTAATGTGACAAATGGCTAAAAAAAGACTGAAAACTCTCATACATGTATGTCAAACAATGGCAATTGAGGTGTTATTTTTCCAATCTCTTCAAACCGCAACAAGAAACCCAGTTACGTTGACTACCGTCTCATAGGTGCCAGTTACGCTCATGCGAAAACCCCAGAAAATAATGCGACAAGTGGCTAAAAAAAGACTGAAGGCTCTTTCAGTAGCAACTGCTTCTTATTGCATAAATCAAACAAAAGGAACCAAATTTTTAACGTATATTTTTTTCTCCTATCTCTTTATAACGTGACGACAAATCCATTTACGTTGACTGCCGTCTCAATGGTGGCAGTTAAGTATCCGCGAAAATGCGAAAAATCGACTTACGGAGCATTTCAGAGGACACCTGTTGCTTAATAGGTCAAATATAGGGAATTTAATTTCTAATATCTGTTTTTTATTTATGCAATTTTTATTTACCGTGACAACAAACCCTTTTAGGTTGTCTATTGTCTCGCAGGTGCCACTTCCGTATCCGCAAAAACATGAAAAATTGACTTATGTAATATTTTATAGCAGAAGACAACTGTTGCTCGAGTCAATTATAGGGATTTTTCTTTTTCTTTTTCTCTCACTAGGGCCATTGATTTGGTTACGATGACTATCTAACCCATACGTGACTGTTACTTGCTGCGCATAAAATTGTAAAATCAACTTCGACACTTTCGGAGGCAACTGATACCTGTCATACAAATCAAAGAAAGGTAAACAAAATTTTTCCCTGTTTTCTAACCAGGGTAACGAAAACATTGAACCAATTTAGACGACCGCGTGAGTCAAAAGTCAATTTTATGTTTAATCGCTGCGCAAAATATAAAATTCAGAAGCAACCGGTTGCTGTTGCGAAAACTTTTTCCGACAAAAAAATCTTTTTCCTGTTTGAAGAATTTAGAAGTAGGCCATAAAGACACAATAAGATGTAAGAATAACTAAAAATCAGTTGCTTCCTTGATAGGGTAGAAAACATTGTGGGAAAAGGAGAAAATGCTGGTAACCTGCATTGTCTCCTTTCATCAGATTATTTTCAAAAGCCTTCTTTAAAAGGCGTCATTGTGTGGTAAAAGGTTAATAATTATCCAATCAGAGGAGCTTTAAGGAAATCAGAATGGATACCAGCAGCCAATCAGATAACACTTAAGAAATTCAACAGCCAATCAGAGAGCTTCAAAATCGCTCGAAAATGGCGCCAAAATTTATTGATAAAAAAACAGTGAAAAAAACGGCATAAAAGTGGATTTAAAGTCTTCTTTAAAGGCTGCTGTGCAGTCCTTGCCAGATTTCACTGAAAATGGGCAAATATTTAAGAAAATAGGGGCGCAGAAGACCGTGTTTTGGTCTTTTCAATTCCCTTGCAAGAATTACTTCCCTTTAACCGTCTATGCACCCCCCCTCCTCCCCAGCCCTTAACTGTCTTTGCTTTTCTAACTCAGCCCACAATAAATTCTGCACATTGAAACTTTCAATAAGCCAAAGTGATCAATTTACAGTGTAAAAAAAAAAGAAGAAAAAAAAAAAAAAAACCCGCCCAGAAATTAATGCAAGAATTACTTCCCTTTAACCGTTGATGCACTCAACACCTACCCCCCTTCCCCAGCCCTTAACTGGATTTGCTTTTCTAACTCAGCCCACAATAAATGCTGTACATTGGAGCTTTCAATAAGCCAAAGTGATCAATGTACAGTCTAAAAAAAAAAAGACGCCCAGAAATTAATGCAAGAATTACTTCTCTTTAACCCTCGATGCACCCAACCCCCCTCCCCCCCTTCCCAGCCCTTAACTGGATTTGCTTTTCTTACTCAGCCCACAATAAATGCTGCACATTGAAACTTTCAATAAGCCAAAGTGATCAATGTACAGTGTAAAAATAAAACGCCCAGAAATTAATGTGACAATGGGCTAAAAAAGGACTGGAAACTCTTTCAGTTGCTTCCTATTGCATATATCAAACAAAGGCAACTGAAGTGTAATTTTTCTAATCTCTTCAAACCGCAACAAGAAACTCAGTTACGTTGACTATGTGCCATTTACGCTCATGCGAAAACCTCAGAAATTAATGTGACAAGTGGCTAAAAAAAGACTGAAAACTCTCATACATGTATGTCAAACAATGGCAACTGAGGTGTTATTTTTCCAATCTCTTCAAACCGCAACAAGAAACCCAGTTACGTTGACTACCGTCTCATAGGTGCCAGTTACGCTCATGCGAAAACCCCAGAAAATAATGCGACAAGTGGCTAAAAAAAGACTGAAGGCTCTTTCAGTAGCAACTGCTTCTTATTGCATAAATCAAACAAAAGGAACCAAATTTTTAACGTATATTTTTTTCTCCTATCTCTTTATAACGTGACGACAAATCCATTTACGTTGACTGCCGTCTCAATGGTGGCAGTTAAGTATCCGCGAAAATGCGAAAAATCGACTTACGGAGCATTTCAGAGGACACCTGTTGCTTAATAGGTCAAACATAGGGAATTTAATTTCTAATATCTGTTTTTTATTTATGCAATTTTTATTTACCGTGACAACAAACCCTTTTAGGTTGTCTATTGTCTCGCAGGTGCCACTTCCGTATCCGCAAAAACATGAAAAATTGACTTATGTAATATTTTATAGCAGAAGACAACTGTTGCTCGAGTCAATTATAGGGATTTTTCTTTTTCTTTTTCTCTCACTAGGGCCATTGATTTGGTTACGATGACTATCTAACCCATACGTGACTGTTACTTGCTGCGCATAAAATCGTAAAATCAACTTCGACACTTTCGGAGGCAACTGATACCTGTCATACAAATCAAAGAAAGGTAAACAAAATTTTTCCCTGTTTTCTAACCAGGGTCACGAAAACATTGAACCAATTTAGACGACCGCGTGAGTCAAAAGTCAATTTTATGTTTAATCGCTGCGCAAAATATAAAATTCAGAAGCAACCGGTTGCTGTTGCGAAAACTTTTTCCGACAAAAAAATCTTGTTCCTGTTTGAAGAATTTAGAAGTAGGCCATAAAGACACAATAAGATGTAAGAATAACTAAAAATCAGTTGCTTCCTTGATAGGGTAGAAAACATTGTGGGAAAAGGAGAAAATGCTGGTAACCTGCATTGTCTCCTTTCATCAGATTATTTTCAAAAGCCTTCTTTAAAAGGCGTCATTGTGTGGTAAAAGGTTAATAATTATCCAATCAGAGGAGCTTTAAGGAAATCAGAATGGATACCAGCAGCCAATCAGATAACACTTAAGAAATTCAACAGCCAATCAGAGAGCTTCAAAATCGCTCGAAAATGGCGCCAAAATTTATTGATAAAAAAACAGTGAAAAAAAACGGCATAAAAGTGGATTTAAAGTCTTCTTTAAAGGCTGCTGTGCAGTCCTTGCCAGATTTCACTGAAAATGGGCAAATATTTAAGAAAATAGGGGCGCAGAAGACCGTGTTTTGGTCTTTTCAATTCCCTTGCAAGAATTACTTCCCTTTAACCGTCTATGCACCCCCCCTCCTCCCCAGCCCTTAACTGTCTTTGCTTTTCTAACTCAGCCCACAATAAATTCTGCACATTGAAACTTTCAATAAGCCAAAGTGATCAATTTACAGTGTAAAAAAAAAAGAAGAAAAAAAAAAAAAAACCCGCCCAGAAATTAATGCAAGAATTACTTCCCTTTAACCGTTGATGCACCCAACACCTACCCCCCTTCCCCAGCCCTTAACTGGATTTGCTTTTCTAACTCAGCCCACAATAAATGCTGTACATTGGAGCTTTCAATAAGCCAAAGTGATCAATGTACAGTCTAAAAAAAAAAAGACGCCCAGAAATTAATGCAAGAATTACTTCCCTTTAACCCTCGATGCACCCAACCCCCCTCCCCCCCTCCCCAGCCCTTAACTGGATTTGCTTTTCTTACTCAGCCCACAATAAATGCTGCACATTGAAACTTTCAATAAGCCAAAGTGATCAATGTACAGTGTAAAAAAAAACGCCCAGAAATTAATGTGACAATGGGCTAAAAAAGGACTGGAAACTCTTTCAGTTGCTTCCTATTGCATATATCAAACAAAGGCAACTGAAGTGTAATTTTTCTAATCTCTTCAAACCGCAACAAGAAACTCAGTTACGTTGACTATGTGCCATTTACGCTCATGCGAAAACCTCAGAAATTAATGTGACAAATGGCTAAAAAAAGACTGAAAACTCTCATACATGTATGTCAAACAATGGCAATTGAGGTGTTATTTTTCCAATCTCTTCAAACCGCAACAAGAAACCCAGTTACGTTGACTACCGTCTCATAGGTGCCAGTTACGCTCATGCGAAAACCCCAGAAAATAATGCGACAAGTGGCTAAAAAAAGACTGAAGGCTCTTTCAGTAGCAACTGCTTCTTATTGCATAAATCAAACAAAAGGAACCAAATTTTTAACGTATATTTTTTTCTCCTATCTCTTTATAACGTGACGACAAATCCATTTACGTTGACTGCCGTCTCAATGGTGGCAGTTAAGTATCCGCGAAAATGCGAAAAATCGACTTACGGAGCATTTCAGAGGACACCTGTTGCTTAATAGGTCAAATATAGGGAATTTAATTTCTAATATCTGTTTTTTATTTATGCAATTTTTATTTACCGTGACAACAAACCCTTTTAGGTTGTCTATTGTCTCGCAGGTGCCACTTCCGTATCCGCAAAAACATGAAAAATTGACTTATGTAATATTTTATAGCAGAAGACAACTGTTGCTCGAGTCAATTATAGGGATTTTTCTTTTTCTTTTTCTCTCACTAGGGCCATTGATTTGGTTACGATGACTATCTAACCCATACGTGACTGTTACTTGCTGCGCATAAAATTGTAAAATCAACTTCGACACTTTCGGAGGCAACTGATACCTGTCATACAAATCAAAGAAAGGTAAACAAAATTTTTCCCTGTTTTCTAACCAGGGTAACGAAAACATTGAACCAATTTAGACGACCGCGTGAGTCAAAAGTCAATTTTATGTTTAATCGCTGCGCAAAATATAAAATTCAGAAGCAACCGGTTGCTGTTGCGAAAACTTTTTCCGACAAAAAAATCTTGTTCCTGTTTGAAGAATTTAGAAGTAGGCCATAAAGACACAATAAGATGTAAGAATAACTAAAAATCAGTTGCTTCCTTGATAGGGTAGAAAACATTGTGGGAAAAGGAGAAAATGCTGGTAACCTGCATTGTCTCCTTTCATCAGATTATTTTCAAAAGCCTTCTTTAAAAGGCGTCATTGTGTGGTAAAAGGTTAATAATTATCCAATCAGAGGAGCTTTAAGGAAATCAGAATGGATACCAGCAGCCAATCAGATAACACTTAAGAAATTCAACAGCCAATCAGAGAGCTTCAAAATCGCTCGAAAATGGCGCCAAAATTTATTGATAAAAAAACAGTGAAAAAAACGGCATAAAAGTGGATTTAAAGTCTTCTTTAAAGGCTGCTGTGAAGTCCTTGCCAGATTTCACTGAAAATGGGCAAATATTTAAGAAAATAGGGGCGCAGAAGACCGTGTTTTGGTCTTTTCAATTCCCTTGCAAGAATTACTTCCCTTTAACCGTCTATGCACCCCCCCTCCTCCCCAGCCCTTAACTGTCTTTGCTTTTCTAACTCAGCCCACAATAAATTCTGCACATTGAAACTTTCAATAAGCCAAAGTGATCAATTTACAGTGTAAAAAAAAAAAAAAAAAAAAAAAAAAAAAACCCGCCCAGAAATTAATGCAAGAATTACTTCCCTTTAACCGTTGATGCACCCAACACCTACCCCCCTTCCCCAGCCCTTAACTGGATTTGCTTTTCTAACTCAGCCCACAATAAATGCTGTACATTGGAGCTTTCAATAAGCCAAAGTGATCAATGTACAGTCTAAAAAAAAAAAGACGCCCAGAAATTAATGCAAGAATTACTTCTCTTTAACCCTCGATGCACCCAACCCCCCTCCCCCCTTCCCAGCCCTTAACTGGATTTGCTTTTCTTACTCAGCCCACAATAAATGCTGCACATTGAAACTTTCAATAAGCCAAAGTGATCAATGTACAGTGTAAAAATAAAACGCCCAGAAATTAATGTGACAATGGGCTAAAAAAGGACTGGAAACTCTTTCAGTTGCTTCCTATTGCATATATCAAACAAAGGCAACTGAAGTGTAATTTTTCTAATCTCTTCAAACCGCAACAAGAAACTCAGTTACGTTGACTATGTGCCATTTACGCTCATGCGAAAACCTCAGAAATTAATGTGACAAGTGGCTAAAAAAAGACTGAAAACTCTCATACATGTATGTCAAACAATGGCAACTGAGGTGTTATTTTTCCAATCTCTTCAAACCGCAACAAGAAACCCAGTTACGTTGACTACCGTCTCATAGGTGCCAGTTACGCTCATGCGAAAACCCCAGAAAATAATGCGACAAGTGGCTAAAAAAAGACTGAAGGCTCTTTCAGTAGCAACTGCTTCTTATTGCATAAATCAAACAAAAGGAACCAAATTTTTAACGTATATTTTTTTCTCCTATCTCTTTATAACGTGACGACAAATCCATTTACGTTGACTGCCGTCTCAATGGTGGCAGTTAAGTATCCGCGAAAATGCGAAAAATCGACTTACGGAGCATTTCAGAGGACACCTGTTGCTTAATAGGTCAAATATAGGGAATTTAATTTCTAATATCTGTTTTTTATTTATGCAATTTTTATTTACCGTGACAACAAACCCTTTTAGGTTGTCTATTGTCTCGCAGGTGCCACTTCCGTATCCGCAAAAACATGAAAAATTGACTTATGTAATATTTTATAGCAGAAGACAACTGTTGCTCGAGTCAATTATAGGGATTTTTCTTTTTCTTTTTCTCTCACTAGGGCCATTGATTTGGTTACGATGACTATCTAACCCATACGTGACTGTTACTTGCTGCGCATAAAATCGTAAAATCAACTTCGACACTTTCGGAGGCAACTGATACCTGTCATACAAATCAAAGAAAGGTAAACAAAATTTTTCCCTGTTTTCTAACCAGGGTCACGAAAACATTGAACCAATTTAGACGACCGCGTGAGTCAAAAGTCAATTTTATGTTTAATCGCTGCGCAAAATATAAAATTCAGAAGCAACCGGTTGCTGTTGCGAAAACTTTTTCCGACAAAAAAATCTTGTTCCTGTTTGAAGAATTTAGAAGTAGGCCATAAAGACACAATAAGATGTAAGAATAACTAAAAATCAGTTGCTTCCTTGATAGGGTAGAAAACATTGTGGGAAAAGGAGAAAATGCTGGTAACCTGCATTGTCTCCTTTCATCAGATTATTTTCAAAAGCCTTCTTTAAAAGGCGTCATTGTGTGGTAAAAGGTTAATAATTATCCAATCAGAGGAGCTTTAAGGAAATCAGAATGGATACCAGCAGCCAATCAGATAACACTTAAGAAATTCAACAGCCAATCAGAGAGCTTCAAAATCGCTCGAAAATGGCGCCAAAATTTATTGATAAAAAAACAGTGAAAAAAACGGCATAAAAGTGGATTTAAAGTCTTCTTTAAAGGCTGCTGTGCAGTCCTTGCCAGATTTCACTGAAAATGGGCAAATATTTAAGAAAATAGGGGCGCAGAAGACCGTGTTTTGGTCTTTTCAATTCCCTTGCAAGAATTACTTCCCTTTAACCGTCTATGCACCCCCCCCTCCTCCCCAGCCCTTAACTGTCTTTGCTTTTCTAACTCAGCCCACAATAAATTCTGCACATTGAAACTTTCAATAAGCCAAAGTGATCAATTTACAGTGTAAAAAAAAAAAAAAAAAAAAAAAAAAAAAACCCGCCCAGAAATTAATGCAAGAATTACTTCCCTTTAACCGTTGATGCACCCAACACCTACCCCCCTTCCCCAGCCCTTAACTGTCTTTGCTTTTCTAACTCAGCCCACAATAAATTCTGCACATTGAAACTTTCAATAAGCCAAAGTGATCAATGTACAGTCTAAAAAAAAAAAGACGCCCAGAAATTAATGCAAGAATTACTTCTCTTTAACCCTCGATGCACCCAACCCCCCTCCCCCCCTTCCCAGCCCTTAACTGGATTTGCTTTTCTTACTCAGCCCACAATAAATGCTGCACATTGAAACTTTCAATAAGCCAAAGTGATCAATGTACAGTGTAAAAATAAAACGCCCAGAAATTAATGTGACAATGGGCTAAAAAAGGACTGGAAACTCTTTCAGTTGCTTCCTATTGCATATATCAAACAAAGGCAACTGAAGTGTAATTTTTCTAATCTCTTCAAACCGCAACAAGAAACTCAGTTACGTTGACTATGTGCCATTTACGCTCATGCGAAAACCTCAGAAATTAATGTGACAAGTGGCTAAAAAAAGACTGAAAACTCTCATACATGTATGTCAAACAATGGCAACTGAGGTGTTATTTTTCCAATCTCTTCAAACCGCAACAAGAAACCCAGTTACGTTGACTACCGTCTCATAGGTGCCAGTTACGCTCATGCGAAAACCCCAGAAAATAATGCGACAAGTGGCTAAAAAAAGACTGAAGGCTCTTTCAGTAGCAACTGCTTCTTATTGCATAAATCAAACAAAAGGAACCAAATTTTTAACGTATATTTTTTTCTCCTATCTCTTTATAACGTGACGACAAATCCATTTACGTTGACTGCCGTCTCAATGGTGGCAGTTAAGTATCCGCGAAAATGCGAAAAATCGACTTACGGAGCATTTCAGAGGACACCTGTTGCTTAATAGGTCAAATATAGGGAATTTAATTTCTAATATCTGTTTTTTATTTATGCAATTTTTATTTACCGTGACAACAAACCCTTTTAGGTTGTCTATTGTCTCGCAGGTGCCACTTCCGTATCCGCAAAAACATGAAAAATTGACTTATGTAATATTTTATAGCAGAAGACAACTGTTGCTCGAGTCAATTATAGGGATTTTTCTTTTTCTTTTTCTCTCACTAGGGCCATTGATTTGGTTACGATGACTATCTAACCCATACGTGACTGTTACTTGCTGCGCATAAAATCGTAAAATCAACTTCGACACTTTCGGAGGCAACTGATACCTGTCATACAAATCAAAGAAAGGTAAACAAAATTTTTCCCTGTTTTCTAACCAGGGTCACGAAAACATTGAACCAATTTAGACGACCGCGTGAGTCAAAAGTCAATTTTATGTTTAATCGCTGCGCAAAATATAAAATTCAGAAGCAACCGGTTGCTGTTGCGAAAACTTTTTCCGACAAAAAAATCTTGTTCCTGTTTGAAGAATTTAGAAGTAGGCCATAAAGACACAATAAGATGTAAGAATAACTAAAAATCAGTTGCTTCCTTGATAGGGTAGAAAACATTGTGGGAAAAGGAGAAAATGCTGGTAACCTGCATTGTCTCCTTTCATCAGATTATTTTCAAAAGCCTTCTTTAAAAGGCGTCATTGTGTGGTAAAAGGTTAATAATTATCCAATCAGAGGAGCTTTAAGGAAATCAGAATGGATACCAGCAGCCAATCAGATAACACTTAAGAAATTCAACAGCCAATCAGAGAGCTTCAAAATCGCTCGAAAATGGCGCCAAAATTTATTGATAAAAAAACAGTGAAAAAAACGGCATAAAAGTGGATTTAAAGTCTTCTTTAAAGGCTGCTGTGCAGTCCTTGCCAGATTTCACTGAAAATGGGCAAATATTTAAGAAAATAGGGGCGCAGAAGACCGTGTTTTGGTCTTTTCAATTCCCTTGAAAGAATTACTTCCCTTTAACCGTCTATGCACCCCCCCTCCTCCCCAGCCCTTAACTGTCTTTGCTTTTCTAACTCAGCCCACAATAAATTCTGCACATTGAAACTTTCAATAAGCCAAAGTGATCAATTTACAGTGTAAAAAAAAAAAAAAAAAAAAAAAAAAAAAAAAAAAACCCGCCCAGAAATTAATGCAAGAATTACTTCCCTTTAACCGTTGATGCACCCAACACCTACCCCCCTTCCCCAGCCCTTAACTGGATTTGCTTTTCTAACTCAGCCCACAATAAATGCTGTACATTGGAGCTTTCAATAAGCCAAAGTGATCAATGTACAGTCTAAAAAAAAAAAGACGCCCAGAAATTAATGCAAGAATTACTTCTCTTTAACCCTCGATGCACCCAACCCCCCTCCCCCCCTTCCCAGCCCTTAACTGGATTTGCTTTTCTTACTCAGCCCACAATAAATGCTGCACATTGAAACTTTCAATAAGCCAAAGTGATCAATGTACAGTGTAAAAATAAAACGCCCAGAAATTAATGTGACAATGGGCTAAAAAAGGACTGGAAACTCTTTCAGTTGCTTCCTATTGCATATATCAAACAAAGGCAACTGAAGTGTAATTTTTCTAATCTCTTCAAACCGCAACAAGAAACTCAGTTACGTTGACTATGTGCCATTTACGCTCATGTGAAAACCTCAGAAATTAATGTGACAAGTGGCTAAAAAAAGACTGAAAACTCTCATACATGTATGTCAAACAATGGCAACTGAGGTGTTATTTTTCCAATCTCTTCAAACCGCAACAAGAAACCCAGTTACGTTGACTACCGTCTCATAGGTGCCAGTTACGCTCATGCGAAAACCCCAGAAAATAATGCGACAAGTGGCTAAAAAAAGACTGAAGGCTCTTTCAGTAGCAACTGCTTCTTATTGCATAAATCAAACAAAAGGAACCAAATTTTTAACGTATATTTTTTTCTCCTATCTCTTTATAACGTGACGACAAATCCATTTAAGTTGACTGCCGTCTCAATGGTGGCAGTTAAGTATCTGCGAAAATGCGAAAAATCGACTTACGGAGCATTTCAGAGGACACCTGTTGCTTAATAGGTCAAATATAGGGAATTTAATTTCTAATATCTGTTTTTTATTTATGCAATTTTTATTTACCGTGACAACAAACCCTTTTAGATTGTCTATTGTCTCGCAGGTGCCACTTCCGTATCCGCAAAAACATGAAAAATTGACTTATGTAATATTTTATAGCAGAAGACAACTGTTGCTCGAGTCAGTTATAGGGATTTTTCTTTTTCTTTTTCTCTCACTAGGGCCATTGATTTGGTTACGATGACCATATAACCCATACGTGACTGTTACGTGCTGCGCATAAAATCGTAAAATCAACTTCGACACTTTCGGAGGCAACTGATACCTGTCATACAAATCAAAGAAAGGTAAACAAAATTTTTCCCTGTTTTCTAACCAGGGTCACGAAAACATTGAACCAATTTAGACGACCGCGTGAGTCAAAAGTCAATTTTATGTTTAATCGCTGCGCAAAATATAAAATTCAGAAGCAACCGGTTGCTGTTGCGAAAACTTTTTCCGACAAAAAAATCTTGTTCCTGTTTGAAGAATTTAGAAGTAGGCCATAAAGACACAATAAGATGTAAGAATAACTAAAAATCAGTTGCTTCCTTGATAGGGTGGAAAACATTGTGGGGAAAGGAGAAAATGCTGGTAACCTGCATTGTCTCCTTTCATCAGATTATTTTCAAAAGCCTTCTTTAAAAGGCGTCATTGTGTGGTAAAAGGTTAATAATTATCCAATCAGAGGAGCTTTAAGGAAATCAGAATGGATACCAGCAGCCAATCAGATAACACTTAAGAAATTCAACAGCCAATCAGAGAGCTTCAAAATCGCTCGAAAATGGCGCCAAAATTTATTGATAAAAAAACAGTGAAAAAAACGGCATAAAAGTGGATTTAAAGTCTTCTTTAAAGGCTGCTGTGCAGTCCTTGCCAGATTTCACTGAAAATGGGCAAATATTTAAGAAAATAGGGGCGCAGAAGACCGTGTTTTGGTCTTTTCAATTCCCTTGAAAGAATTACTTCCCTTTAACCGTCTATGCACCCCCCCTCCTCCCCAGCCCTTAACTGTCTTTGCTTTTCTAACTCAGCCCACAATAAATTCTGCACATTGAAACTTTCAATAAGCCAAAGTGATCAATTTACAGTGTAAAAAAAAAAAAAACAAAAAAAAAAAAAAAAAACCCGCCCAGAAATTAATGCAAGAATTACTTCCCTTTAACCGTTGATGCACCCAACACCTACCCCCCTTCCCCAGCCCTTAACTGGATTTGCTTTTCTAACTCAGCCCACAATAAATGCTGTACATTGGAGCTTTCAATAAGCCAAAGTGATCAATGTACAGTCTAAAAAAAAAAAGACGCCCAGAAATTAATGCAAGAATTACTTCCCTTTAACCCTCGATGCACCCAAACCACCTCCCCCCCTCCCCAGCCCTTAACTGGATTTGCTTTTCTTACTCAGCCCACAATAAATGCTGCACATTGAAACTTTCAATAAGCCAAAGTGATCAATGTACAGTGTAAAAAAAAACGCCCAGAAATTAATGTGACAATGGGCTAAAAAAGGACTGGAAACTCTTTCAGTTGCTTCCTATTGCATATATCAAACAAAGGCAACTGAAGTGTAATTTTTCTAATCTCTTCAAACCGCAACAAGAAACTCAGTTACGTTGACTATGTGCCATTTACGCTCATGCGAAAACCTCAGAAATTAATGTGACAAGTGGCTAAAAAAAGACTGAAAACTCTCATACATGTATGTCAAACAATGGCAATTGAGGTGTTATTTTTCCAATCTCTTCAAACCGCAACAAGAAACCCAGTTACGTTGACTACCGTCTCATAGGTGCCAGTTACGCTCATGCGAAAACCCAAGAAAATAATGCGACAAGTGGCTAAAAAAAGACTGAAGGCTCTTTCAGTAGCAACTGCTTCTTATTGCATAAATCAAACAAAAGGAACCAAATTTTTAACGTATATTTTTTTCTCCTATCTCTTTATAACGTGACGACAAATCCATTTACGTTGACTGCCGTCTCAATGGTGGCAGTTAAGTATCCGCGAAAATGCGAAAAATCGACTTACGGAGCATTTCAGAGGACACCTGTTGCTTAATAGGTCAAATATCGGGAATTTAATTTCTAATATCTGTTTTTTATTTATGCAATTTTTATTTACCGTGACAACAAACCCTTTTAGGTTGTCTATTGTCTCGCAGGTGCCACTTCCGTATCTGCAAAAACATGAAAAATTGACTTATGTAATATTTTATAGCAGAAGACAACTGTTGCTCGAGTCAATTATAGGGATTTTTCTTTTTCTTTTTCTCTCACTAGGGCCATTGATTTGGTTACGATGACTATCTAACCCATACGTGACTGTTACTTGCTGCGCATAAAATCGTAAAATCAACTTCGACACTTTCGGAGGCAACTGATACCTGTCATACAAATCAAAGAAAGGTAAACAAAATTTTTCCCTGTTTTCTAACCAGGGTCACGAAAACATTGAACCAATTTAGACGACCGCGTGAGTCAAAAGTCAATTTTATGTTTAATCGCTGCGCAAAATATAAAATTCAGAAGCAACCGGTTGCTGTTGCGAAAACTTTTTCCGACAAAAAAATCTTGTTCCTGTTTGAAGAATTTAGAAGTAGGCCATAAAGACACAATAAGATGTAAGAATAACTAAAAATCAGTTGCTTCCTTGATAGGGTAGAAAACATTGTGGGAAAAGGAGAAAATGCTGGTAACCTGCATTGTCTCCTTTCATCAGATTATTTTCAAAAGCCTTCTTTAAAAGGCGTCATTGTGTGGTAAAAGGTTAATAATTATCCAATCAGAGGAGCTTTAAGGAAATCAGAATGGATACCAGCAGCCAATCAGATAACACTTAAGAAATTCAACAGCCAATCAGAGAGCTTCAAAATCGCTCGAAAATGGCGCCAAAATTTATTGATAAAAAAACAGTGAAAAAAACGGCATAAAAGTGGATTTAAAGTCTTCTTTAAAGGCTGCTGTGCAGTCCTTGCCAGATTTCACTGAAAATGGGCAAATATTTAAGAAAATAGGGGCGCAGAAGACCGTGTTTTGGTCTTTTCAATTCCCTTGCAAGAATTACTTCCCTTTAACCGTCTATGCACCCCCCTCCTCCCCAGCCCTTAACTGTCTTTGCTTTTCTAACTCAGCCCACAATAAATTCTGCACATTGAAACTTTCAATAAGCCAAAGTGATCAATTTACAGTGTAAAAAAAAAAGAAGAAAAAAAAAAAAAAACCCGCCCAGAAATTAATGCAAGAATTACTTCCCTTTAACCGTTGATGCACCCAACACCTACCCCCCTTCCCCAGCCCTTAACTGGATTTGCTTTTCTAACTCAGCCCACAATAAATGCTGTACATTGGAGCTTTCAATAAGCCAAAGTGATCAATGTACAGTCTAAAAAAAAAAAGACGCCCAGAAATTAATGCAAGAATTACTTCCCTTTAACCCTCGATGCACCCAAACCCCCTCCCCCCCTCCCCAGCCCTTAACTGGATTTGCTTTTCTTACTCAGCCCACAATAAATGCTGCACATTGAAACTTTCAATAAGCCAAAGTGATCAATGTACAGTGTAAAAAAAAACGCCCAGAAATTAATGTGACAATGGGCTAAAAAAGGACTGGAAACTCTTTCAGTTGCTTCCTATTGCATATATCAAACAAAGGCAACTGAAGTGTAATTTTTCTAATCTCTTCAAACCGCAACAAGAAACTCAGTTACGTTGACTATGTGCCATTTACGCTCATGCGAAAACCTCAGAAATTAATGTGACAAGTGGCTAAAAAAAGACTGAAAACTCTCATACATGTATGTCAAACAATGGCAATTGAGGTGTTATTTTTCCAATCTCTTCAAACCGCAACAAGAAACCCAGTTACGTTGACTACCGTCTCATAGGTGCCAGTTACGCTCATGCGAAAACCCCAGAAAATAATGCGACAAGTGGCTAAAAATAGG
Organism: Tridacna crocea; assembly: GCA_943736015.1. NCBI lineage: Eukaryota > Metazoa > Mollusca > Bivalvia > Cardiida > Cardiidae > Tridacna > Tridacna crocea. The sequence continues at coordinate 30,056,763 of OX031063.1, forward strand.
GGCGCAGAAGACCGTGTTTTGGTCTTTTCAATTCCCTTGCAAGAATTACTTCCCTTTAACCGTCTATGCACCCCCCTCCTCCCCAGCCCTTAACTGTCTTTGCTTTTCTAACTCAGCCCACAATAAATTCTGCACATTGAAACTTTCAATAAGCCAAAGTGATCAATTTACAGTGTAAAAAAAAAAGAAGAAAAAAAAAAAAAAAAACCCGCCCAGAAATTAATGCAAGAATTACTTCCCTTTAACCGTTGATGCACCCAACACCTACCCCCCTTCCCCAGCCCTTAACTGGATTTGCTTTTCTAACTCAGCCCACAATAAATGCTGTACATTGGAGCTTTCAATAAGCCAAAGTGATCAATGTACAGTCTAAAAAAAAAAAGACGCCCAGAAATTAATGCAAGAATTACTTCTCTTTAACCCTCGATGCACCCAACCCCCCTCCCCCCCTCCCCAGCCCTTAACTGGATTTGCTTTTCTTACTCAGCCCACAATAAATGCTGCACATTGAAACTTTCAATAAGCCAAAGTGATCAATGTACAGTGTAAAAAAAAAACGCCCAGAAATTAATGTGACAATGGGCTAAAAAAGGACTGGAAACTCTTTCAGTTGCTTCCTATTGCATATATCAAACAAAGGCAACTGAAGTGTAATTTTTCTAATCTCTTCAAACCGCAATAAGAAACTCAGTTACTTTGACTATGTGCCATTTACGCTCATGCGAAAACCTCAGAAATTAATGTGACAAGTGGCTAAAAAAAGACTGAAAACTCTCATACATGTATGTCAAGCAATGGCAATTGAGGTGTTATTTTTCCAATCTCTTCAAACCGCAACAAGAAACCCAGTTACGTTGACTACCGTCTCATAGGTGCCAGTTACGCTCATGCGAAAACCCCAGAAAATAATGCGACAAGTGGCTAAAAAAAGACTGAAGGCTCTTTCAGTAGCAACTGCTTCTTATTGCATAAATCAAACAAAAGGAACCAAATTTTTAACGTATATTTTTTTCTCCTATCTCTTTATAACGTGACGACAAATCCATTTACGTTGACTGCCGTCTCAATGGTGGCAGTTAAGTATCCGCGAAAATGCGAAAAATCGACTTACGGAGCATTTCAGAGGACACCTGTTGCTTAATAGGTCAAATATAGGGAATTTAATTTCTAATATCTGTTTTTTATTTATGCAATTTTTATTTACCGTGACAACAAACCCTTTTAGGTTGTCTATTGTCTCGCAGGTGCCACTTCCGTATCCGCAAAAACATGAAAAATTGACTTATGTAATATTTTATAGCAGAAGACAACTGTTGCTCGAGTCAATTATAGGGATTTTTCTTTTTCTTTTTCTCTCACTAGGGCCATTGATTTGGTTACGATGACCATCTAACCCATACGTGACTGTTACGTGCTGCGCATAAAATCGTAAAATCAACTTCGACACTTTCGGAGGCAACTGATACCTGTCATACAAATCAAAGAAAGGTAAACAAAATTTTTCCCTGTTTTCTAACCAGGGTCACGAAAACATTGAACCAATTTAGACGACCGCGTGAGTCAAAAGTCAATTTTATGTTTAATCGCTGCGCAAAATATAAAATTCAGAAGCAACCGGTTGCTGTTGCGAAAACTTTTTCCGACAAAAAAATCTTGTTCCTGTTTGAAGAATTTAGAAGTAGGCCATAAAGACACAATAAGATGTAAGAATAACTAAAAATCAGTTGCTTCCTTGATAGGGTAGAAAACATTGTGGGAAAAGGAGAAAATGCTGGTAACCTGCATTGTCTCCTTTCATCAGATTATTTTCAAAAGCCTTCTTTAAAAGGCGTCATTGTGTGGTAAAAGGTTAATAATTATCCAATCAGAGGAGCTTTAAGGAAATCAGAATGGATACCAGCAGCCAATCAGATAACACTTAAGAAATTCAACAGCCAATCAGAGAGCTTCAAAATCGCTCGAAAATGGCGCCAAAATTTATTGATAAAAAAACAGTGAAAAAAACGGCATAAAAGTGGATTTAAAGTCTTCTTTAAAGGCTGCTGTGCAGTCCTTGCCAGATTTCACTGAAAATGGGCAAATATTTAAGAAAATAGGGGCGCAGAAGACCGTGTTTTGGTCTTTTCAATTCCCTTGCAAGAATTACTTCCCTTTAACCGTCTATGCACCCCCCCTCCTCCCCAGCCCTTAACTGTCTTTGCTTTTCTAACTCAGCCCACAATAAATTCTGCACATTGAAACTTTCAATAAGCCAAAGTGATCAATTTACAGTGTAAAAAAAAAAGAAGAAAAAAAAAAAAAAAAAACCCGCCCAGAAATTAATGCAAGAATTACTTCCCTTTAACCGTTGATGCACCCAACACCTACCCCCCTTCCCCAGCCCTTAACTGGATTTGCTTTTCTAACTCAGCCCACAATAAATGCTGTACATTGGAGCTTTCAATAAGCCAAAGTGATCAATGTACAGTCTAAAAAAAAAAAGACGCCCAGAAATTAATGCAAGAATTACTTCTCTTTAACCCTCGATGCACCCAACCCCCCTCCCCCCCTCCCCAGCCCTTAACTGGATTTGCTTTTCTTACTCAGCCCACAATAAATGCTGCACATTGAAACTTTCAATAAGCCAAAGTGATCAATGTACACTGTAGTGTAAAAAAAAAACGCCCAGAAATTAATGTGACAATGGGCTAAAAAAGGACTGGAAACTCTTTCAGTTGCTTCCTATTGCATATATCAAACAAAGGCAACTGAAGTGTAATTTTTCTAATCTCTTCAAACCGCAACAAGAAACTCAGTTACGTTGACTATGTGCCATTTACGCTCATGCGAAAACCTCAGAAATTAATGTGACAAGTGGCTAAAAAAAGACTGAAAACTCTCATACATGTATGTCAAACAATGGCAACTGAGGTGTTATTTTTCCAATCTCTTCAAACCGCAACAAGAAACCCAGTTACGTTGACTACCGTCTCATAGGTGCCAGTTACGCTCATGCGAAAACCCCAGAAAATAATGCGACAAGTGGCTAAAAAAAGACTGAAGGCTCTTTCAGTAGCAACTGCTTCTTATTGCATAAATCAAACAAAAGGAACCAAATTTTTAACGTATATTTTTTTCTCCTATCTCTTTATAACGTGACGACAAATCCATTTACGTTGACTGCCGTCTCAATGGTGGCAGTTAAGTATCCGCGAAAATGCGAAAAATCGACTTACAGAGCATTTCAGAGGACACCTGTTGCTTAATAGGTCAAATATAGGGAATTTAATTTCTAATATCTGTTTTTTATTTATGCAATTTTTATTTACCGTGACAACAAACCCTTTTAGGTTGTCTATTGTCTCGCAGGTGCCACTTCCGTATCCGCAAGAACATGAAAAATTGACTTATGTAATATTTTATAGCAGAAGACAACTGTTGCTCGAGTCAATTATAGGGATTTTTCTTTTTCTTTTTCTCTCACTAGGGCCATTGATTTTGTTACGATGACCATCTAACCCATACGTGACTGTTACGTGCTGCGCATAAAATCGTAAAATCAACTTCGACACTTTCGGAGGCAACTGATACCTGTCATACAAATCAAAGAAAGGTAAACAAAATTTTTCCCTGTTTTCTAACCAGGGTCACGAAAACATTGAACCAATTTAGACGACCGCGTGAGTCAAAAGTCAATTTTATGTTTAATCGCTGCGCAAAATATAAAATTCAGAAGCAACCGGTTGCTGTTGCGAAAACTTTTTCCGACAAAAAAATCTTGTTCCTGTTTGAAGAATTTAGAAGTAGGCCATAAAGACACAATAAGATGTAAGAATAACTAAAAATCAGTTGCTTCCTTGATAGGGTAGAAAACATTGTGGGAAAAGGAGAAAATGCTGGTAACCTGCATTGTCTCCTTTCATCAGATTATTTTCAAAAGCCTTCTTTAAAAGGCGTCATTGTGTGGTAAAAGGTTAATAATTATCCAATCAGAGGAGCTTTAAGGAAATCAGAATGGATACCAGCAGCCAATCAGATAACACTTAAGAAATTCAACAGCCAATCAGAGAGCTTCAAAATCGCTCGAAAATGGCGCCAAAATTTATTGATAAAAAAACAGTGAAAAAAACGGCATAAAAGTGGATTTAAAGTCTTCTTTAAAGGCTGCTGTGCAGTCCTTGCCAGATTTCACTGAAAATGGGCAAATATTTAAGAAAATAGGGGCGCAGAAGACCGTGTTTTGGTCTTTTCAATTCCCTTGCAAGAATTACTTCCCTTTAACCGTCTATGCACCCCCCCTCCTCCCCAGCCCTTAACTGTCTTTGCTTTTCTAACTCAGCCCACAATAAATTCTGCACATTGAAACTTTCAATAAGCCAAAGTGATCAATTTACAGTGTAAAAAAAAAAGAAGAAAAAAAAAAAAAAACCCGCCCAGAAATTAATGCAAGAATTACTTCCCTTTAACCGTTGATGCACCCAACACCTACCCCCCTTCCCCAGCCCTTAACTGGATTTGCTTTTCTAACTCAGCCCACAATAAATGCTGTACATTGGAGCTTTCAATAAGCCAAAGTGATCAATGTACAGTCTAAAAAAAAAAAGACGCCCAGAAATTAATGCAAGAATTACTTCCCTTTAACCCTCGATGCACCCAACCCCCCTCCCCCCCTCCCCAGCCCTTAACTGGATTTGCTTTTCTTACTCAGCCCACAATAAATGCTGCACATTGAAACTTTCAATAAGCCAAAGTGATCAATGTACACTGTAAAAAAAAAACGCCCAGAAATTAATGTGACAATGGGCTAAAAAAGGACTGGAAACTCTTTCAGTTGCTTCCTATTGCATATATCAAACAAAGGCAACTGAAGTGTAATTTTTCTAATCTCTTCAAACCGCAACAAGAAACTCAGTTACGTTGACTATGTGCCATTTACGCTCATGCGAAAACCTCAGAAATTAATGTGACAAGTGGCTAAAAAAAGACTGAAAACTCTCATACATGTATGTCAAACAATGGCAACTGAGGTGTTATTTTTCCAATCTCTTCAAACCGCAACAAGAAACCCAGTTACGTTGACTACCGTCTCATAGGTGCCAGTTACGCTCATGCGAAAACCCCAGAAAATAATGCGACAAGTGGCTAAAAAAAGACTGAAGGCTCTTTCAGTAGCAACTGCTTCTTATTGCATAAATCAAACAAAAGGAACCAAATTTTTAACGTATATTTTTTTCTCCTATCTCTTTATAACGTGACGACAAATCCATTTACGTTGACTGCCGTCTCAATGGTGGCAGTTAAGTATCCGCGAAAATGCGAAAAATCGACTTACGGAGCATTTCAGAGGACACCTGTTGCTTAATAGGTCAAATATAGGGAATTTAATTTCTAATATCTGTTTTTTATTTATGCAATTTTTATTTACCGTGACAACAAACCCTTTTAGGTTGTCTATTGTCTCGCAGGTGCCACTTCCGTATCCGCAAAAACATGAAAAATTGACTTATGTAATATTTTATAGCAGAAGACAACTGTTGCTCGAGTCAATTATAGGGATTTTTCTTTTTCTTTTTCTCTCACTAGGGCCATTGATTTGGTTACGATGACCATCTAACCCATACGTGACTGTTACGTGCTGCGCATAAAATCGTAAAATCAACTTCGACACTTTCGGAGGCAACTGATACCTGTCATACAAATCAAAGAAAGGTAAACAAAATTTTTCCCTGTTTTCTAACCAGGGTCACGAAAACATTGAACCAATTTAGACGACCGCGTGAGTCAAAAGTCAATTTTATGTTTAATCGCTGCGCAAAATATAAAATTCAGAAGCAACCGGTTGCTGTTGCGAAAACTTTTTCCGACAAAAAAATCTTGTTCCTGTTTGAAGAATTTAGAAGTAGGCCATAAAGACACAATAAGATGTAAGAATAACTAAAAATCAGTTGCTTCCTTGATAGGGTAGAAAACATTGTGGGAAAAGGAGAAAATGCTGGTAACCTGCATTGTCTCCTTTCATCAGATTATTTTCAAAAGCCTTCTTTAAAAGGCGTCATTGTGTGGTAAAAGGTTAATAATTATCCAATCAGAGGAGCTTTAAGGAAATCAGAATGGATACCAGCAGCCAATCAGATAACACTTAAGAAATTCAACAGCCAATCAGAGAGCTTCAAAATCGCTCGAAAATGGCGCCAAAATTTATTGATAAAAAAACAGTGAAAAAAACGGCATAAAAGTGGATTTAAAGTCTTCTTTAAAGGCTGCTGTGCAGTCCTTGCCAGATTTCACTGAAAATGGGCAAATATTTAAGAAAATAGGGGCGCAGAAGACCGTGTTTTGGTCTTTTCAATTCCCTTGCAAGAATTACTTCCCTTTAACCGTCTATGCACCCCCCCTCCTCCCCAGCCCTTAACTGTCTTTGCTTTTCTAACTCAGCCCACAATAAATTCTGCACATTGAAACTTTCAATAAGCCAAAGTGATCAATTTACAGTGTAAAAAAAAAAGAAGAAAAAAAAAAAAAAAAAACCCGCCCAGAAATTAATGCAAGAATTACTTCCCTTTAACCGTTGATGCACCCAACACCTACCCCCCTTCCCCAGCCCTTAACTGGATTTGCTTTTCTAACTCAGCCCACAATAAATGCTGTACATTGGAGCTTTCAATAAGCCAAAGTGATCAATGTACAGTCTAAAAAAAAAAAGACGCCCAGAAATTAATGCAAGAATTACTTCCCTTTAACCCTCGATGCACCCAACCCCCCTCCCCCCCTCCCCAGCCCTTAACTGGATTTGCTTTTCTTACTCAGCCCACAATAAATGCTGCACATTGAAACTTTCAATAAGCCAAAGTGATCAATGTACACTGTAGTGTAAAAAAAAAAACGCCCAGAAATTAATGTGACAATGGGCTAAAAAAGGACTGGAAACTCTTTCAGTTGCTTCCTATTGCATATATCAAACAAAGGCAACTGAAGTGTAATTTTTCTAATCTCTTCAAACCGCAACAAGAAACTCAGTTACGTTGACTATGTGCCATTTACGCTCATGCGAAAACCTCAGAAATTAATGTGACAAGTGGCTAAAAAAAGACTGAAAACTCTCATACATGTATGTCAAACAATGGCAACTGAGGTGTTATTTTTCCAATCTCTTCAAACCGCAACAAGAAACCCAGTTACGTTGACTACCGTCTCATAGGTGCCAGTTACGCTCATGCGAAAACCCCAGAAAATAATGCGACAAGTGGCTAAAAAAAGACTGAAGGCTCTTTCAGTAGCAACTGCTTCTTATTGCATAAATCAAACAAAAGGAACCAAATTTTTAACGTATATTTTTTTCTCCTATCTCTTTATAACGTGACGACAAATCCATTTACGTTGACTGCCGTCTCAATGGTGGCAGTTAAGTATCCGCGAAAATGCGAAAAATCGACTTACGGAGCATTTCAGAGGACACCTGTTGCTTAATAGGTCAAATATAGGGAATTTAATTTCTAATATCTGTTTTTTATTTATGCAATTTTTATTTACCGTGACAACAAACCCTTTTAGGTTGTCTATTGTCTCGCAGGTGCCACTTCCGTATCCGCAAAAACATGAAAAATTGACTTATGTAATATTTTATAGCAGAAGACAACTGTTGCTCGAGTCAATTATAGGGATTTTTCTTTTTCTTTTTCTCTCACTAGGGCCATTGATTTTGTTACGATGACCATCTAACCCATACGTGACTGTTACGTGCTGCGCATAAAATCGTAAAATCAACTTCGACACTTTCGGAGGCAACTGATACCTGTCATACAAATCAAAGAAAGGTAAACAAAATTTTTCCCTGTTTTCTAACCAGGGTCACGAAAACATTGAACCAATTTAGACGACCGCATGAGTCAAAAGTCAATTTTATGTTTAATCGCTGCGCAAAATATAAAATTCAGAAGCAACCGGTTGCTGTTGCGAAAACTTTTTCCGACAAAAAAATCTTGTTCCTGTTTGAAGAATTTAGAAGTAGGCCATAAAGACACAATAAGATGTAAGAATAACTAAAAATCAGTTGCTTCCTTGATAGGGTAGAAAACATTGTGGGAAAAGGAGAAAATGCTGGTAACCTGCATTGTCTCCTTTCATCAGATTATTTTCAAAAGCCTTCTTTAAAAGGCGTCATTGTGTGGTAAAAGGTTAATAATTATCCAATCAGAGGAGCTTTAAGGAAATCAGAATGGATACCAGCAGCCAATCAGATAACACTTAAGAAATTCAACAGCCAATCAGAGAGCTTCAAAATCGCTCGAAAATGGCGCCAAAATTTATTGATAAAAAAACAGTGAAAAAAACGGCATAAAAGTGGATTTAAAGTCTTCTTTAAAGGCTGCTGTGCAGTCCTTGCCAGATTTCACTGAAAATGGGCAAATATTTAAGAAAATAGGGGCGCAGAAGACCGTGTTTTGGTCTTTTCAATTCCCTTGCAAGAATTACTTCCCTTTAACCGTCTATGCACCCCCCCTCCTCCCCAGCCCTTAACTGTCTTTGCTTTTCTAACTCAGCCCACAATAAATTCTGCACATTGAAACTTTCAATAAGCCAAAGTGATCAATTTACAGTGTAAAAAAAAAAGAAGAAAAAAAAAAAAAAAAACCCGCCCAGAAATTAATGCAAGAATTACTTCCCTTTAACCGTTGATGCACCCAACACCTACCCCCCTTCCCCAGCCCTTAACTGGATTTGCTTTTCTAACTCAGCCCACAATAAATGCTGTACATTGGAGCTTTCAATAAGCCAAAGTGATCAATGTACAGTCTAAAAAAAAAAAGACGCCCAGAAATTAATGCAAGAATTACTTCCCTTTAACCCTCGATGCACCCAACCCCCCTCCCCCCCTCCCCAGCCCTTAACTGGATTTGCTTTTCTTACTCAGCCCACAATAAATGCTGCACATTGAAACTTTCAATAAGCCAAAGTGATCAATGTACACTGTAGTGTAAAAAAAAAAACGCCCAGAAATTAATGTGACAATGGGCTAAAAAAGGACTGGAAACTCTTTCAGTTGCTTCCTATTGCATATATCAAACAAAGGCAACTGAAGTGTAATTTTTCTAATCTCTTCAAACCGCAACAAGAAACTCAGTTACGTTGACTATGTGCCATTTACGCTCATGCGAAAACCTCAGAAATTAATGTGACAAGTGGCTAAAAAAAGACTGAAAACTCTCATACATGTATGTCAAACAATGGCAACTGAGGTGTTATTTTTCCAATCTCTTCAAACCGCAACAAGAAACCCAGTTACGTTGACTACCGTCTCATAGGTGCCAGTTACGCTCATGCGAAAACCCCAGAAAATAATGCGACAAGTGGCTAAAAAAAGACTGAAGGCTCTTTCAGTAGCAACTGCTTCTTATTGCATAAATCAAACAAAAGGAACCAAATTTTTAACGTATATTTTTTTCTCCTATCTCTTTATAACGTGACGACAAATCCATTTACGTTGACTGCCGTCTCAATGGTGGCAGTTAAGTATCCGCGAAAATGCGAAAAATCGACTTACGGAGCATTTCAGAGGACACCTGTTGCTTAATAGGTCAAATATAGGGAATTTAATTTCTAATATCTGTTTTTTATTTATGCAATTTTTATTTACCGTGACAACAAACCCTTTTAGGTTGTCTATTGTCTCGCAGGTGCCACTTCCGTATCCGCAAAAACATGAAAAATTGACTTATGTAATATTTTATAGCAGAAGACAACTGTTGCTCGAGTCAATTATAGGGATTTTTCTTTTTCTTTTTCTCTCACTAGGGCCATTGATTTGGTTATGATGACCATCTAACCCATACGTGACTGTTACGTGCTGCGCATAAAATCGTAAAATCAACTTCGACACTTTCGGAGGCAACTGATACCTGTCATACAAATCAAAGAAAGGTAAACAAAATTTTTCCCTGTTTTCTAACCAGGGTCACGAAAACATTGAACCAATTTAGACGACCGCGTGAGTCAAAAGTCAATTTTATGTTTAATCGCTGCGCAAAATATAAAATTCAGAAGCAACCGGTTGCTGTTGCGAAAACTTTTTCCGACAAAAAAATCTTGTTCCTGTTTGAAGAATTTAGAAGTAGGCCATAAAGACACAATAAGATGTAAGAATAACTAAAAATCAGTTGCTTCCTTGATAGGGTAGAAAACATTGTGGGAAAAGGAGAAAATGCTGGTAACCTGCATTGTCTCCTTTCATCAGATTATTTTCAAAAGCCTTCTTAAAAAGGCGTCATTGTGTGGTAAAAGGTTAATAATTATCCAATCAGAGGAGCTTTAAGGAAATCAGAATGGATACCAGCAGCCAATCAGATAACACTTAAGAAATTCAACAGCCAATCAGAGAGCTTCAAAATCGCTCGAAAATGGCGCCAAAATTTATTGATAAAAAAACAGTGAAAAAAACGGCATAAAAGTGGATTTAAAGTCTTCTTTAAAGGCTGCTGTGCAGTCCTTGCCAGATTTCACTGAAAATGGGCAAATATTTAAGAAAATAGGGGCGCAGAAGACCGTGTTTTGGTCTTTTCAATTCCCTTGCAAGAATTACTTCCCTTTAACCGTCTATGCACCCCCCCCTCCTCCCCAGCCCTTAACTGTCTTTGCTTTTCTAACTCAGCCCACAATAAATTCTGCACATTGAAACTTTCAATAAGCCAAAGTGATCAATTTACAGTGTAAAAAAAAAAGAAGAAAAAAAAAAAAAAACCCGCCCAGAAATTAATGCAAGAATTACTTCCCTTTAACCGTTGATGCACCCAACACCTACCCCCCTTCCCCAGCCCTTAACTGGATTTGCTTTTCTAACTCAGCCCACAATAAATGCTGTACATTGGAGCTTTCAATAAGCCAAAGTGATCAATGTACAGTCTAAAAAAAAAAAAGACGCCCAGAAATTAATGCAAGAATTACTTCCCTTTAACCCTCGATGCACCCAACCCCCCTCCCCCCCTCCCCAGCCCTTAACTGGATTTGCTTTTCTTACTCAGCCCACAATAAATGCTGCACATTGAAACTTTCAATAAGCCAAAGTGATCAATGTACAGTGTAAAAAAAAAACGCCCAGAAATTAATGTGACAATGGGCTAAAAAAGGACTGGAAACTCTTTCAGTTGCTTCCTATTGCATATATCAAACAAAGGCAACTGAAGTGTAATTTTTCTAATCTCTTCAAACCGCAACAAGAAACTCAGTTACGTTGACTATGTGCCATTTACGCTCATGCGAAAACCTCAGAAATTAATGTGACAAGTGGCTAAAAAAAGACTGAAAACTCTCATACATGTATGTCAAACAATGGCAACTGAGGTGTTATTTTTCCAATCTCTTCAAACCGCAACAAGAAACCCAGTTACGTTGACTACCGTCTCATAGGTGCCAGTTACGCTCATGCGAAAACCCCAGAAAATAATGCGACAAGTGGCTAAAAAAAGACTGAAGGCTCTTTCAGTAGCAACTGCTTCTTATTGCATAAATCAAACAAAAGGAACCAAATTTTTAACGTATATTTTTTTCTCCTATCTCTTTATAACGTGACGACAAATCCATTTACTTTGACTGCCGTCTCAATGGTGGCAGTTAAGTATCCGCGAAAATGCGAAAAATCGACTTACGGAGCATTTCAGAGGACACCTGTTGCTTAATAGGTCAAATATAGGGAATTTAATTTCTAATATCTGTTTTTTATTTATGCAATTTTTATTTACCGTGACAACAAACCCTTTTAGGTTGTCTATTGTCTCGCAGGTGCCACTTCCGTATCCGCAAAAACATGAAAAATTGACTTATGTAATATTTTATAGCAGAAGACAACTGTTGCTCGAGTCAATTATAGGGATTTTTCTTTTTCTTTTTCTCTCACTAGGGCCATTGATTTGGTTACGATGACCATCTAACCCATACGTGACTGTTACGTGCTGCGCATAAAATCGTAAAATCAACTTCGACACTTTCGGAGGCAACTGATACCCGTCATACAAATCAAAGAAAGGTAAACAAAATTTTTCCCTGTTTTCTAACCAGGGTCACGAAAACAATGAACCAATTTAGACGACCGTGTGAGTCAAAAGTCAATTTCATGTTTAATCGCTGCGCAAAATATAAAATTCAGAAGCAACCGGTTGCTGTTGCGAAAACTTTTTCCGACAAAAAAATCTTGTTCCTGTTTGAAGAATTTAGAAGTAGGCCATAATGACACAATACGATGTAAGAATAACTAAAAATCAGTTGCTTCCTTGATAGGGTAGAAAACATTGTGGGAAAAGGAGAAAATGCTGGTAACCTGCATTGTCTCCTTTCATCAGATCATTTTCAAAAGCCTTCTTTAAAAGGCGTCATTGTGTGGTAAAAGGTTAATAATTATCCAATCAGAGGAGCTTTAAGGAAATCAGAATGGATACCAGCAGCCAATCAGATAACACTTAAGAAATTCAACAGCCAATCAGAGAGCTTCAAAATCGCTCGAAAATGGCGCCAAAATTTATTGATAAAAAAACTGAAAAAAACGGCATAAAAGTGGATTTAAAGTCTTCTTTAAAGGCTGCTGTGCAGTCCTTGCCAGATTTCACTGAAAATGGGCAAATATTTAAGAAAATAGGGGCGCAGAAGACCGTGTTTTGGTCTTTTCAATTCCCTTGCAAGAATTACTTCCCTTTAACCGTCTATGCACCCCCCCCTCCTCCCCAGCCCTTAACTGTCTTTGCTTTTCTAACTCAGCCCACAATAAATTCTGCACATTGAAACTTTCAATAAGCCAAAGTGATCAATTTACAGTGTAAAAAAAAAAGAAAAAAAAAAAAACCCGCCCAGAAATTAATGCAAGAATTACTTCCCTTTAACCGTTGATGCACCCAACACCTACCCCCCTTCCCCAGCCCTTAACTGGATTTGCTTTTCTAACTCAGCCCACAATAAATGCTGTACATTGGAGCTTTCAATAAGCCAAAGTGATCAATGTACAGTCTAAAAAAAAAAAGACGCCCAGAAATTAATGCAAGAATTACTTCCCTTTAACCCTCGATGCACCCAACCCCCCTCCCCCCCTCCCCAGCCCTTAACTGGATTTGCTTTTCTTACTCAGCCCACAATAAATGCTGCACATTGAAACTTTCAATAAGCCAAAGTGATCAATGTACACTGTAAAAAAAAAACGCCCAGAAATTAATGTGACAATGGGCTAAAAAAGGACTGGAAACTCTTTCAGTTGCTTCCTATTGCATATATCAAACAAAGGCAACTGAAGTGTAATTTTTCTAATCTCTTCAAACCGCAACAAGAAACTCAGTTACGTTGACTATGTGCCATTTACGCTCATGCGAAAACCTCAGAAATTAATGTGACAAGTGGCTAAAAAAAGACTGAAAACTCTCATACATGTATGTCAAACAATGGCAACTGAGGTGTTATTTTTCCAATCTCTTCAAACCGCAACAAGAAACCCAGTTACGTTGACTACCGTCTCATAGGTGCCAGTTACGCTCATGCGAAAACCCCAGAAAATAATGCGACAAGTGGCTAAAAAAAGACTGAAGGCTCTTTCAGTAGCAACTGCTTCTTATTGCATAAATCAAACAAAAGGAACCAAATTTTTAACGTATATTTTTTTCTCCTATCTCTTTATAACGTGACGACAAATCCATTTACGTTGACTGCCGTCTCAATGGTGGCAGTTAAGTATCCGCGAAAATGCAAAAAATCGACTTACGGAGCATTTCAGAGGACACCTGTTGCTTAATAGGTCAAATATAGGGAATTTAATTTCTAATATCTGTTTTTTATTTATGCAATTTTTATTTACCGTGACAACAAACCCTTTTAGGTTGTCTATTGTCTCGCAGGTGCCACTTCCGTATCCGCAAAAACATGAAAAATTGACTTATGTAATATTTTATAGCAGAAGACAACTGTTGCTCGAGTCAATTATAGGGATTTTTCTTTTTCTTTTTCTCTCACTAGGGCCATTGATTTGGTTACGATGGCCATCTAACCCATACGTGACTGTTACGTGCTGCGCATAAAATCGTAAAATCAACTTCGACACTTTCGGAGGCAACTGATACCTGTCATACAAATCAAAGAAAGGTAAACAAAATTTTTCCCTGTTTTCTAACCAGGGTCATGAAAACATTGAACCAATTTAGACGACCGCGTGAGTCAAAAGTCAATTTTATGTTTAATCGCTGCGCAAAATATAAAATTCAGAAGCAACCGGTTGCTGTTGCGAAAACTTTTTCCGACAAAAAAATCTTGTTTCTGTTTGAAGAATTTAGAAGTAGGCCATAAAGACACAATAAGATGTAAGAATAACTAAAAATCAGTTGCTTCCTTGATAGGGTAGAAAACATTGTGGGAAAAGGAGAAAATGCTGGTAACCTGCATTGTCTCCTTTCATCAGATTATTTTCAAAAGCCTTCTTTAAAAGGCGTCATTGTGTGGTAAAAGGTTAATAATTTATCCAATCAGAGGAGCTTTAAGGAAATCAGAATGGATACCAGCAGCCAATCAGATAACACTTAAGAAATTCAACAGCCAATCAGAGAGCTTCAAAATCGCTCGAAAATGGAGCCAAAATTTATTGATAAAAAAACAGTGAAAAAAACGGCATAAAAGTGGATTTAAAGTCTTCTTTAAAGGCTGCTGTGCAGTCCTTGCCAGATTTCACTGAAAATGGGCAAATATTTAAGAAAATAGGGGCGCAGAAGACCGTGTTTTGGTCTTTTCAATTCCCTTGCAAGAATTACTTCCCTTTAACCGTCTATGCACCCCCCCTCCTCCCCAGCCCTTAACTGTCTTTGCTTTTCTAACTCAGCCCACAATAAATTCTGCACATTGAAACTTTCAATAAGCCAAAGTGATCAATTTACAGTGTAAAAAAAAAAGAAGAAAAAAAAAAAAAACCCGCCCAGAAATTAATGCATGAATTACTTCCCTCTAACCGTTGATGCACCCAACACCTACCCCCCTTCCCCAGCCCTTAACTGGATTTGCTTTTCTAACTCAGCCCACAATAAATGCTGTACATTGGAGCTTTCAATAAGCCAAAGTGATCAATGTACAGTCTAAAAAAAAAAAGACGCCCAGAAATTAATGCAAGAATTACTTCCCTTTAACCCTCGATGCACCCAACCCCCCTCCCCCCCTCCCCAGCCCTTAACTGGATTTGCTTTTCTTACTCAGCCCACAATAAATGCTGCACATTGAAACTTTCAATAAGCCAAAGTGATCAATGTACACTGTAGTGTAAAAAAAAAACGCCCAGAAATTAATGTGACAATGGGCTAAAAAAGGACTGGAAACTCTTTCAGTTGCTTCCTATTGCATATATCAAACAAAGGCAACTGAAGTGTAATTTTTCTAATCTCTTCAAACCGCAACAAGAAACTCAGTTACGTTGACTATGTGCCATTTACGCTCATGCGAAAACCTCAGAAATTAATGTGACAAGTGGCTAAAAAAAAGACTGAAAACTCTCATACATGTATGTCAAACAATGGCAACTGAGGTGTTATTTTTCCAATCTCTTCAAACCGCAACAAGAAACCCAGTTACGTTGACTACCGTCTCATAGGTGCCAGTTACGCTCATGCGAAAACCCCAGAAAATAATGCGACAAGTGGCTAAAAAAAGACTGAAGGCTCTTTCAGTAGCAACTGCTTCTTATTGCATAAATCAAACAAAAGGAACCAAATTTTTAACGTATATTTTTTTCTCCTATCTCTTTATAACGTGACGACAAATCCATTTACGTTGACTGCCGTCTCAATGGTGGCAGTTAAGTATCCGCGAAAATGCGAAAAATCGACTTACGGAGCATTTCAGAGGACACCTGTTGCTTAATAGGTCAAATATAGGGAATTTAATTTCTAATATCTGTTTTTTATTTATGCAATTTTTATTTACCGTGACAACAAACCCTTTTAGGTTGTCTATTGTCTCGCAGGTGCCACTTCCGTATCCGCAAAAACATGAAAAATTGACTTATGTAATATTTTATAGCAGAAGACAACTGTTGCTCGAGTCAATTATAGGGATTTTTCTTTTTCTTTTTCTCTCACTAGGGCCATTGATTTGGTTACGATGACCATCTAACCCATACGTGACTGTTACGTGCTGCGCATAAAATCGTAAAATCAACTTCGACACTTTCGGAGGCAACTGATACCTGTCATACAAATCAAAGAAAGGTAAACAAAATTTTTCCCTGTTTTCTAACCAGGGTCACGAAAACATTGAACCAATTTAGACGACCGCGTGAGTCAAAAGTCAATTTTATGTTTAATCGCTGCGCAAAATATAAAATTCAGAAGCAACCGGTTGCTGTTGCGAAAACTTTTTCCGACAAAAAAATCTTGTTCCTGTTTGAAGAATTTAGAAGTAGGCCATAAAGACACAATAAGATGTAAGAATAACTAAAAATCAGTTGCTTCCTTGATAGGGTAGAAAACATTGTGGGAAAAGGAGAAAATGCTGGTAACCTGCATTGTCTCCTTTCATCAGATTATTTTCAAAAGCCTTCTTTAAAAGGCGTCATTGTGTGGTAAAAGGTTAATAATTATCCAATCAGAGGAGCTTTAAGGAAATCAGAATGGATACCAGCAGCCAATCAGATAACACTTAAGAAATTCAACAGCCAATCAGAGAGCTTCAAAATCGCTCGAAAATGGCGCCAAAATTTATTGATAAAAAAACAGTGAAAAAAACGGCATAAAAGTGGATTTAAAGTCTTCTTTAAAGGCTGCTGTGCAGTCCTTGCCAGATTTCACTGAAAATGGGCAAATATTTAAGAAAATAGGGGCGCAGAAGACCGTGTTTTGGTCTTTTCAATTCCCTTGCAAGAATTACTTCCCTTTAACCGTCTATGCACCCCCCCTCCTCCCCAGCCCTTAACTGTCTTTGCTTTTCTAACTCAGCCCACAATAAATTCTGCACATTGAAACTTTCAATAAGCCAAAGTGATCAATTTACAGTGTAAAAAAAAAAGAAGAAAAAAAAAAAAAAAAAACCCGCCCAGAAATTAATGCAAGAATTACTTCCCTTTAACCGTTGATGCACCCAACACCTACCCCCCTTCCCCAGCCCTTAACTGGATTTGCTTTTCTAACTCAGCCCACAATAAATGCTGTACATTGGAGCTTTCAATAAGCCAAAGTGATCAATGTACAGTCTAAAAAAAAAAAGACGCCCAGAAATTAATGCAAGAATTACTTCCCTTTAACCCTCGATGCACCCAACCCCCCTCCCCCCCTCCCCAGCCCTTAACTGGATTTGCTTTTCTTACTCAGCCCACAATAAATGCTGCACATTGAAACTTTCAATAAGCCAAAGTGATCAATGTACACTGTAGTGTAAAAAAAAAACGCCCAGAAATTAATGTGACAATGGGCTAAAAAAGGACTGGAAACTCTTTCAGTTGCTTCCTATTGCATATATCAAACAAAGGCAACTGAAGTGTAATTTTTCTAATCTCTTCAAACCGCAACAAGAAACTCAGTTACGTTGACTATGTGCCATTTACGCTCATGCGAAAACCTCAGAAATTAATGTGACAAGTGGCTAAAAAAAGACTGAAAACTCTCATACATGTATGTCAAACAATGGCAACTGAGGTGTTATTTTTCCAATCTCTTCAAACCGCAACAAGAAACCCAGTTACGTTGACTACCGTCTCATAGGTGCCAGTTACGCTCATGCGAAAACCCCAGAAAATAATGCGACAAGTGGCTAAAAAAAGACTGAAGGCTCTTTCAGTAGCAACTGCTTCTTATTGCATAAATCAAACAAAAGGAACCAAATTTTTAACGTATATTTTTTTCTCCTATCTCTTTATAACGTGACGACAAATCCATTTACGTTGACTGCCGTCTCAATGGTGGCAGTTAAGTATCCGCGAAAATGCGAAAAATCGACTTACGGAGCATTTCAGAGGACACCTGTTGCTTAATAGGTCAAATATAGGGAATTTAATTTCTAATATCTGTTTTTTATTTATGCAATTTTTATTTACCGTGACAACAAACCCTTTTAGGTTGTCTATTGTCTCGCAGGTGCCACTTCCGTATCCGCAAAAACATGAAAAATTGACTTATGTAATATTTTATAGCAGAAGACAACTGTTGCTCGAGTCAATTATAGGGATTTTTCTTTTTCTTTTTCTCTCACTAGGGCCATTGATTTTGTTACGATGACCATCTAACCCATACGTGACTGTTACGTGCTGCGCATAAAATCGTAAAATCAACTTCGACACTTTCGGAGGCAACTGATACCTGTCATACAAATCAAAGAAAGGTAAACAAAATTTTTCCCTGTTTTCTAACCAGGGTCACGAAAACATTGAACCAATTTAGACGACCGCATGAGTCAAAAGTCAATTTTATGTTTAATCGCTGCGCAAAATATAAAATTCAGAAGCAACCGGTTGCTGTTGCGAAAACTTTTTCCGACAAAAAAATCTTGTTCCTGTTTGAAGAATTTAGAAGTAGGCCATAAAGACACAATAAGATGTAAGAATAACTAAAAATCAGTTGCTTCCTTGATAGGGTAGAAAACATTGTGGGAAAAGGAGAAAATGCTGGTAACCTGCATTGTCTCCTTTCATCAGATTATTTTCAAAAGCCTTCTTTAAAAGGCGTCATTGTGTGGTAAAAGGTTAATAATTATCCAATCAGAGGAGCTTTAAGGAAATCAGAATGGATACCAGCAGCCAATCAGATAACACTTAAGAAATTCAACAGCCAATCAGAGAGCTTCAAAATCGCTCGAAAATGGCGCCAAAATTTATTGATAAAAAAACAGTGAAAAAAACGGCATAAAAGTGGATTTAAAGTCTTCTTTAAAGGCTGCTGTGCAGTCCTTGCCAGATTTCACTGAAAATGGGCAAATATTTAAGAAAATAGGGGCGCAGAAGACCGTGTTTTGGTCTTTTCAATTCCCTTGCAAGAATTACTTCCCTTTAACCGTCTATGCACCCCCCCCTCCTCCCCAGCCCTTAACTGTCTTTGCTTTTCTAACTCAGCCCACAATAAATTCTGCACATTGAAACTTTCAATAAGCCAAAGTGATCAATTTACAGTGTAAAAAAAAAAGAAGAAAAAAAAAAAAAAAAACCCGCCCAGAAATTAATGCAAGAATTACTTCCCTTTAACCGTTGATGCACCCAACACCTACCCCCCTTCCCCAGCCCTTAACTGGATTTGCTTTTCTAACTCAGCCCACAATAAATGCTGTACATTGGAGCTTTCAATAAGCCAAAGTGATCAATGTACAGTCTAAAAAAAAAAAAGACGCCCAGAAATTAATGCAAGAATTACTTCCCTTTAACCCTCGATGCACCCAACCCCCCTCCCCCCCTCCCCAGCCCTTAACTGGATTTGCTTTTCTTACTCAGCCCACAATAAATGCTGCACATTGAAACTTTCAATAAGCCAAAGTGATCAATGTACAGTGTAAAAAAAAAACGCCCAGAAATTAATGTGACAATGGGCTAAAAAAGGACTGGAAACTCTTTCAGTTGCTTCCTATTGCATATATCAAACAAAGGCAACTGAAGTGTAATTTTTCTAATCTCTTCAAACCGCAACAAGAAACTCAGTTACGTTGACTATGTGCCATTTACGCTCATGCGAAAACCTCAGAAATTAATGTGACAAGTGGCTAAAAAAAGACTGAAAACTCTCATACATGTATGTCAAACAATGGCAACTGAGGTGTTATTTTTCCAATCTCTTCAAACCGCAACAAGAAACCCAGTTACGTTGACTACCGTCTCATAGGTGCCAGTTACGCTCATGCGAAAACCCCAGAAAATAATGCGACAAGTGGCTAAAAAAAGACTGAAGGCTCTTTCAGTAGCAACTGCTTCTTATTGCATAAATCAAACAAAAGGAACCAAATTTTTAACGTATATTTTTTTCTCCTATCTCTTTATAACGTGACGACAAATCCATTTACGTTGACTGCCGTCTCAATGGTGGCAGTTAAGTATCCGCGAAAATGCGAAAAATCGACTTACGGAGCATTTCAGAGGACACCTGTTGCTTAATAGGTCAAATATAGGGAATTTAATTTCTAATATCTGTTTTTTATTTATGCAATTTTTATTTACCGTGACAACAAACCCTTTTAGGTTGTCTATTGTCTCGCAGGTGCCACTTCCGTATCCGCAAAAACATGAAAAATTGACTTATGTAATATTTTATAGCAGAAGACAACTGTTGCTCGAGTCAATTATAGGGATTTTTCTTTTTCTTTTTCTCTCACTAGGGCCATTGATTTGGTTACGATGACCATCTAACCCATACGTGACTGTTACGTGCTGCGCATAAAATCGTAAAATCAACTTCGACACTTTCGGAGGCAACTGATACCCGTCATACAAATCAAAGAAAGGTAAACAAAATTTTTCCCTGTTTTCTAACCAGGGTCACGAAAACATTGAACCAATTTAGACGACCGTGTGAGTCAAAAGTCAATTTTATGTTTAATCGCTGCGCAAAATATAAAATTCAGAAGCAACCGGTTGCTGTTGCGAAAACTTTTTCCGACAAAAAAATCTTGTTCCTGTTTGAAGAATTTAGAAGTAGGCCATAATGACACAATAAGATGTAAGAATAATTAAAAATCAGTTGCTTCCTTGATAGGGTAGAAAACATTATGGGAAAAGGAGAAAATGCTGGTAGCCTGCATTGTCTCCTTTCATCAGATCATTTTCAAAAGCCTTCTTTAAAAGGCGTCATTGTGTGGTAAAAGGTTAATAATTATCCAATCAGAGGAGCTTTAAGGAAATCAGAATGGATACCAGCAGCCAATCAGATAACACTTAAGAAATTCAACAGCCAATCAGAGAGCTTCAAAATCGCTCGAAAATGGCGCCAAAATTTATTGATAAAAAAACTGAAAAAAACGGCATAAAAGTGGATTTAAAGTCTTCTTTAAAGGCTGCTGTGCAGTCCTTGCCAGATTTCACTGAAAATGGGCAAATATTTAAGAAAATAGGGGCGCAGAAGACCGTGTTTTGGTCTTTTCAATTCCCTTGCAAGAATTACTTCCCTTTAACCGTCTATGCACCCCCCCTCCTCCCCAGCCCTTAACTGTCTTTGCTTTTGTAACTCAGCCCACAATAAATTCTGCACATTGAAACTTTCAATAAGCCAAAGTGATCAATTTACAGTGTAAAAAAAAAAGAAGAAAAAAAAAAAAACCCGCCCAGAAATTAATGCAAGAATTACTTCCCTTTAACCGTTGATGCACCCAACACCTACCCCCCTTCCCCAGCCCTTAACTGGATTTGCTTTTCTAACTCAGCCCACAATAAATGCTGTACATTGGAGCTTTCAATAAGCCAAAGTGATCAATGTACAGTCTAAAAAAAAAAAGACGCCCAGAAATTAATGCAAGAATTACTTCCCTTTAACCCTCGATGCACCCAACCCCCCTCCCCCCCTCCCCAGCCCTTAACTGGATTTGCTTTTCTTACTCAGCCCACAATAAATGCTGCACATTGAAACTTTCAATAAGCCAAAGTGATCAATGTACAGTGTAAAAAAAAAACGCCCAGAAATTAATGTGACAATGGGCTAAAAAAGGACTGGAAACTCTTTCAGTTGCTTCCTATTGCATATATCAAACAAAGGCAACTGAAGTGTAATTTTTCTAATCTCTTCAAACCGCAACAAGAAACTCAGTTACGTTGACTATGTGCCATTTACGCTCATGCGAAAACCTCAGAAATTAATGTGACAAGTGGCTAAAAAAAGACTGAAAACTCTCATACATGTATGTCAAACAATGGCAACTGAGGTGTTATTTTTCCAATCTCTTCAAACCGCAACAAGAAACCCAGTTACGTTGACTACCGTCTCATAGGTGCCAGTTACGCTCATGCGAAAACCCCAGAAAATAATGCGACAAGTGGCTAAAAAAAGACTGAAGGCTCTTTCAGTAGCAACTGCTTCTTATTGCATAAATCAAACAAAAGGAACCAAATTTTTAACGTATATTTTTTTCTCCTATCTCTTTATAACGTGACGACAAATCCATTTACGTTGACTGCCGTCTCAATGGTGGCAGTTAAGTATCCGCGAAAATGCAAAAAATCGACTTACGGAGCATTTCAGAGGACACCTGTTGCTTAATAGGTCAAATATAGGGAATTTAATTTCTAATATCTGTTTTTTATTTATGCAATTTTTATTTACCGTGACAACAAACCCTTTTAGGTTGTCTATTGTCTCGCAGGTGCCACTTCCGTATCCGCAAAAACATGAAAAATTGACTTATGTAATATTTTATAGCAGAAGACAACTGTTGCTCGAGTCAATTATAGGGATTTTTCTTTTTCTTTTTCTCTCACTAGGGCCATTGATTTGGTTACGATGGCCATCTAACCCATACGTGACTGTTACGTGCTGCGCATAAAATCGTAAAATCAACTTCGACACTTTCGGAGGCAACTGATACCTGTCATACAAATCAAAGAAAGGTAAACAAAATTTTTCCCTGTTTTCTAACCAGGGTCATGAAAACATTGAACCAATTTAGACGACCGCGTGAGTCAAAAGTCAATTTTATGTTTAATCGCTGCCCAAAATATAAAATTCAGAAGCAACCGGTTGCTGTTGCGAAAACTTTTTCCGACAAAAAAATCTTGTTTCTGTTTGAAGAATTTAGAAGTAGGCCATAAAGACACAATAAGATGTAAGAATAACTAAAAATCAGTTGCTTCCTTGATAGGGTAGAAAACATTGTGGGAAAAGGAGAAAATGCTGGTAACCTGCATTGTCTCCTTTCATCAGATTATTTTCAAAAGCCTTCTTTAAAAGGCGTCATTGTGTGGTAAAAGGTTAATAATTTATCCAATCAGAGGAGCTTTAAGGAAATCAGAATGGATACCAGCAGCCAATCAGATAACACTTAAGAAATTCAACAGCCAATCAGAGAGCTTCAAAATCGCTCGAAAATGGCGCCAAAATTTATTGATAAAAAAACAGTGAAAAAAACGGCATAAAAGTGGATTTAAAGTCTTCTTTAAAGGCTGCTGTGCAGTCCTTGCCAGATTTCACTGAAAATGGGCAAATATTTAAGAAAATAGGGGCGCAGAAGATCGTGTTTTGGTCTTTTCAATTCCCTTGCAAGAATTACTTCCCTTTAACCGTCTATGCACCCCCCCTCCTCCCCAGCCCTTAACTGTCTTTGCTTTTCTAACTCAGCCCACAATAAATTCTGCACATTGAAACTTTCAATAAGCCAAAGTGATCAATTTACAGTGTAAAAAAAAAAGAAGAAAAAAAAAAAAAAACCCGCCCAGAAATTAATGCAAGAATTACTTCCCTTTAACCGTTGATGCACCCAACACCTACCCCCCTTCCCCAGCCCTTAACTGGATTTGCTTTTCTAACTCAGCCCACAATAAATGCTGTACATTGGAGCTTTCAATAAGCCAAAGTGATCAATGTACAGTCTAAAAAAAAAAAGA
This sequence comes from Tridacna crocea, assembly GCA_943736015.1. Lineage (NCBI taxonomy): Eukaryota > Metazoa > Mollusca > Bivalvia > Cardiida > Cardiidae > Tridacna > Tridacna crocea. Next base: position 30,080,239 of record OX031063.1, read on the forward strand.
CGCCCAGAAATTAATGCAAGAATTACTTCCCTTTAACCCTCGATGCACCCAACCCCCTCCCCCCCTCCCCAGCCCTTAACTGGATTTGCTTTTCTTACTCAGCCCACAATAAATGCTGCACATTGAAACTTTCAATAAGCCAAAGTGATCAATGTACAGTGTAAAAAAAAAACGCCCAGAAATTAATGTGACAATGGGCTAAAAAAGGACTGGAAACTCTTTCAGTTGCTTCCTATTGCATATATCAAACAAAGGCAACTGAAGTGTAATTTTTCTAATCTCTTCAAACCGCAACAAGAAACTCAGTTACGTTGACTATGTGCCATTTACGCTCATGCGAAAACCTCAGAAATTAATGTGACAAGTGGCTAAAAAAAGACTGAAAACTCTCATACATGTATGTCAAACAATGGCAACTGAGGTGTTATTTTTCCAGTCTCTTCAAACCGCAACAAGAAACCCAGTTACGTTGACTACCGTCTCATAGGTGCCAGTTACGCTCATGCGAAAACCCCAGAAAATAATGCGACAAGTGGCTAAAAAAAGACTGAAGGCTCTTTCAGTAGCAACTGCTTCTTATTGCATAAATCAAACAAAAGGAACCAAATTTTTAACGTATATTTTTTTCTCCTATCTCTTTATAACGTGACGACAAATCCATTTACGTTGACTGCCGTCTCAATGGTGGCAGTTAAGTATCCGCGAAAATGTGAAAAATCGATTTACGGAGCATTTCAGAGGACACCTGTTGCTTAATAGGTCAAATATAGGGAATTTAATTTCTAATATCTGTTTTTTATTTATGCAATTTTTATTTACCGTGACAACAAACCCTTTTAGGTTGTCTATTGTCTCGCAGGTGCCACTTCCGTATCCGCAAAAACATGAAAAATTGACTTATGTAATATTTTATAGCAGAAGACAACTGTTGCTCGAGTCAATTATAGGGATTTTTCTTTTTCTTTTTCTCTCACTAGGGCCATTGATTTGGTTACGATGACCATCTAACCCATACGTGACTGTTACGTGCTGCGCATAAAATCGTAAAATCAACTTCGACACTTTCGGAGGCAACTGATACCTGTCATACAAATCAAAGAAAGGTAAACAAGGTTTTTCCCTGTTTTCTAACCAGGGTCACGAAAACATTGAACCAATTTAGACGACCGCGTGAGTCAAAAGTCAATTTTATGTTTAATCGCTGCGCAAAATATAAAATTCAGAAGCAACCGGTTGCTGTTGCGAAAACTTTTTCCGACAAAAAAATCTTGTTCCTGTTTGAAGAATTTAGAAGTAGGCCATAAAGACACAATAAGATGTAAGAATAACTAAAAATCAGTTGCTTCCTTGATAGGGTAGAAAACATTGTGGGAAAAGGAGAAAATGCTGGTAACCTGCATTGTCTCCTTTCATCAGATTATTTTCAAAAGCCTTCTTTAAAAGGCGTCATTGTGTGGTAAAAGGTTAATAATTATCCAATCAGAGGAGCTTTAAGGAAATCAGAATGGATACCAGCAGCCAATCAGATAACACTTAAGAAATTCAACAGCCAATCAGAGAGCTTCAAAATCGCTCGAAAATGGCGCCAAAATTTATTGATAAAAAAACAGTGAAAAAAACGGCATAAAAGTGGATTTAAAGTCTTCTTTAAAGGCTGCTGTGCAGTCCTTGCCAGATTTCACTGAAAATGGGCAAATATTTAAGAAAATAGGGGCGCAGAAGACCGTGTTTTGGTCTTTTCAATTCCCTTGCAAGAATTACTTCCCTTTAACCGTCTATGCACCCCCCCTCCTCCCCAGCCCTTAACTGTCTTTGCTTTTCTAACTCAGCCCACAATAAATTCTGCACATTGAAACTTTCAATAAGCCAAAGTGATCAATTTACTGTGTAAAAAAAAAAAGAAGAAAAAAAAAAAAAAAAACCCGCCCAGAAATTAATGCAAGAATTACTTCCCTTTAACCGTTGATGCACCCAATTTCAATAAGCCAAAGTGATCAATGTACAGTCTAAAAAAAAAAAGACGCCCAGAAATTAATGCAAGAATTACTTCCCTTTAACCCTCGATGCACCCAACCCCCCTCCCCCCCTCCCCAGCCCTTAACTGGATTTGCTTTTCTTACTCAGCCCACAATAAATGCTGCACATTGAAACTTTCAATAAGCCAAAGTGATCAATGTACACTGTAGTGTAAAAAAAAAACGCCCAGAAATTAATGTGACAATGGGCTAAAAAAGGACTGGAAACTCTTTCAGTTGCTTCCTATTGCATATATCAAACAAAGGCAACTGAAGTGTAATTTTTCTAATCTCTTCAAACCGCAACAAGAAACTCAGTTACGTTGACTATGTGCCATTTACGCTCATGCGAAAACCTCAGAAATTAATGTGACAAGTGGCTAAAAAAAGACTGAAAACTCTCATACATGTATGTCAAACAATGGCAACTGAGGTGTTATTTTTCCAATCTCTTCAAACCGCAACAAGAAACCCAGTTACGTTGACTACCGTCTCATAGGTGCCAGTTACGCTCATGCGAAAACCCCAGAAAATAATGCGACAAGTGGCTAAAAAAAGACTGAAGGCTCTTTCAGTAGCAACTGCTTCTTATTGCATAAATCAAACAAAAGGAACCAAATTTTTAACGTATATTTTTTTCTCCTATCTCTTTATAACGTGATGACAAATCCATTTACGTTGACTGCCGTCTCAATGGTGGCAGTTAAGTATCCGCGAAAATGCGAAAAATCGACTTACGGAGCATTTCAGAGGACACCTGTTGCTTAATAGGTCAAATATAGGGAATTTAATTTCTAATATCTGTTTTTTATTTATGCAATTTTTATTTACCGTGACAACAAACCCTTTTAGGTTGTCTATTGTCTCGCAGGTGCCACTTCCGTATCCGCAAAAACATGAAAAATTGACTTATGTAATATTTTATAGCAGAAGACAACTGTTGCTCGAGTCAATTATAGGGATTTTTCTTTTTCTTTTTCTCTCACTAGGGCCATTGATTTGGTTACGATGACCATCTAACCCATACGTGACTGTTACGTGCTGCGCATAAAATCGTAAAATCAACTTCGACACTTTCGGAGGCAACTGATACCTGTCATACAAATCAAAGAAAGGTAAACAAAATTTTTCCCTGTTTTCTAACCAGGGTCACGAAAACATTGAATCAATTTAGACGACCGCGTGAGTCAAAAGTCAATTTTATGTTTAATCGCTGCGCAAAATATAAAATTCAGAAGCAACCGGTTGCTGTTGCGAAAACTTTTTCCGACAAAAAAATCTTGTTCCTGTTTGAAGAATTTAGAAGTAGGCCATAAAGACACAATAAGATGTAAGAATAACTAAAAATCAGTTGCTTCCTTGATAGGGTAGAAAACATTGTGGGAAAAGGAGAAAATGCTGGTAACCTGCATTGTCTCCTTTCATCAGATTATTTTCAAAAGCCTTCTTTAAAAGGCGTCATTGTGTGGTAAAAGGTTAATAATTATCCAATCAGAGGAGCTTTAAGGAAATCAGAATGGATACCAGCAGCCAATCAGATAACACTTAAGAAATTCAACAGCCAATCAGAGAGCTTCAAAATCGCTCGAAAATGGCGCCAAAATTTATTGATAAAAAAACAGTGAAAAAAACGGCATAAAAGTGGATTTAAAGTCTTCTTTAAAGGCTGCTGTGCAGTCCTTGCCAGATTTCACTGAAAATGGGCAAATATTTAAGAAAATAGGGGCGCAGAAGACCGTGTTTTGGTCTTTTCAATTCCCTTGCAAGAATTACTTCCCTTTAACCGTCTATGCACCCCCCCCCTCCTCCCCAGCCCTTAACTGTCTTTGCTTTTCTAACTCAGCCCACAATAAATTCTGCACATTGAAACTTTCAATAAGCCAAAGTGATCAATTTACAGTGTAAAAAAAAAAGAAGAAAAAAAAAAAAAAAAACCCGCCCAGAAATTAATGCAAGAATTACTTCCCTTTAACCGTTGATGCACCCAACACCTACCCCCCTTCCCCAGCCCTTAACTGGATTTGCTTTTCTAACTCAGCCCACAATAAATGCTGTACATTGGAGCTTTCAATAAGCCAAAGTGATCAATGTACAGTCTAAAAAAAAAAAAGACGCCCAGAAATTAATGCAAGAATTACTTCCCTTTAACCCTCGATGCACCCAACCCCCCTCCCCCCCTCCCCAGCCCTTAACTGGATTTGCTTTTCTTACTCAGCCCACAATAAATGCTGCACATTGAAACTTTCAATAAGCCAAAGTGATCAATGTACAGTGTAAAAAAAAAACGCCCAGAAATTAATGTGACAATGGGCTAAAAAAGGACTGGAAACTCTTTCAGTTGCTTCCTATTGCATATATCAAACAAAGGCAACTGAAGTGTAATTTTTCTAATCTCTTCAAACCGCAACAAGAAACTCAGTTACGTTGACTATGTGCCATTTACGCTCATGCGAAAACCTCAGAAATTAATGTGACAAGTGGCTAAAAAAAGACTGAAAACTCTCATACATGTATGTCAAACAATGGCAACTGAGGTGTTATTTTTCCAATCTCTTCAAACCGCAACAAGAAACCCAGTTACGTTGACTACCGTCTCATAGGTGCCAGTTACGCTCATGCGAAAACCCCAGAAAATAATGCGACAAGTGGCTAAAAAAAGACTGAAGGCTCTTTCAGTAGCAACTGCTTCTTATTGCATAAATCAAACAAAAGGAACCAAATTTTTAACGTATATTTTTTTCTCCTATCTCTTTATAACGTGACGACAAATCCATTTACGTTGACTGCCGTCTCAATGGTGGCAGTTAAGTATCCGCGAAAATGCGAAAAATCGACTTACGGAGCATTTCAGAGGACACCTGTTGCTTAATAGGTCAAATATAGGGAATTTAATTTCTAATATCTGTTTTTTATTTATGCAATTTTTATTTACCGTGACAACAAACCCTTTTAGGTTGTCTATTGTCTCGCAGGTGCCACTTCCGTATCCGCAAAAACATGAAAAATTGACTTATGTAATATTTTATAGCAGAAGACAACTGTTGCTCGAGTCAATTATAGGGATTTTTCTTTTTCTTTTTCTCTCACTAGGGCCATTGATTTGGTTACGATGACCATCTAACCCATACGTGACTGTTACGTGCTGCGCATAAAATCGTAAAATCAACTTCGACACTTTCGGAGGCAACTGATACCCGTCATACAAATCAAAGAAAGGTAAACAAAATTTTTCCCTGTTTTCTAACCAGGGTCACGAAAACAATGAACCAATTTAGACGACCGCGTGAGTCAAAAGTCAATTTTATGTTTAATCGCTGCGCAAAATATAAAATTCAGAAGCAACCGGTTGCTGTTGCGAAAACTTTTTCCGACAAAAAAATCTTGTTCCTGTTTGAAGAATTTAGAAGTAGGCCATAAAGACACAATAAGATGTAAGAATAACTAAAAATCAGTTGCTTCCTTGATAGGGTAGAAAACATTGTGGGAAAAGGAGAAAATGCTGGTAACCTGCATTGTCTCCTTTCATCAGATTATTTTCAAAAGCCTTCTTTAAAAGGCGTCATTGTGTGGTAAAAGGTTAATAATTATCCAATCAGAGGAGCTTTAAGGAAATCAGAATGGATACCAGCAGCCAATCAGATAACACTTAAGAAATTCAACAGCCAATCAGAGAGCTTCAAAATCGCTCGAAAATGGCGCCAAAATTTATTGATAAAAAAACTGAAAAAAACGGCATAAAAGTGGATTTAAAGTCTTCTTTAAAGGCTGCTGTGCAGTCCTTGCCAGATTTCACTGAAAATGGGCAAATATTTAAGAAAATAGGGGCGCAGAAGACCGTGTTTTGGTCTTTTCAATTCCCTTGCAAGAATTACTTCCCTTTAACCGTCTATGCACCCCCCCTCCTCCCCAGCCCTTAACTGTCTTTGCTTTTCTAACTCAGCCCACAATAAATTCTGCACATTGAAACTTTCAATAAGCCAAAGTGATCAATTTACAGTGTAAAAAAAAAAGAAAAAAAAAAAAAAACCCGCCCAGAAATTAATGCAAGAATTACTTCCCTTTAACCGTTGATGCACCCAACACCTACCCCCCTTCCCCAGCCCTTAACTGGATTTGCTTTTCTAACTCAGCCCACAATAAATGCTGTACATTGGAGCTTTCAATAAGCCAAAGTGATCAATGTACAGTCTAAAAAAACAAAGACGCCCAGAAATTAATGCAAGAATTACTTCCCTTTAACCCTCGATGCACCCAACCCCCCTCCCCCCCTCCCCAGCCCTTAACTGGATTTGCTTTTCTTACTCAGCCCACAATAAATGCTGCACATTGAAACTTTCAATAAGCCAAAGTGATCAATGTACAGTGTAAAAAAAAAACGCCCAGAAATTAATGTGACAATGGGCTAAAAAAGGACTGGAAACTCTTTCAGTTGCTTCCTATTGCATATATCAAACAAAGGCAACTGAAGTGTAATTTTTCTAATCTCTTCAAACCGCAACAAGAAACTCAGTTACGTTGACTATGTGCCATTTACGCTCATGCGAAAACCTCAGAAATTAATGCGACAAGTGGCTAAAAAAAGACTGAAAACTCTCATACATGTATGTCAAACAATGGCAACTGAGGTGTTATTTTTCCAATCTCTTCAAACCGCAACAAGAAACCCAGTTACGTTGACTACCGTCTCATAGGTGCCAGTTACGCTCATGCGAAAACCCCAGAAAATAATGCGACAAGTGGCTAAAAAAAGACTGAAGGCTCTTTCAGTAGCAACTGCTTCTTATTGCATAAATCAAACAAAAGGAACCAAATTTTTAACGTATATTTTTTTCTCCTATCTCTTTATAACGTGACGACAAATCCATTTACGTTGACTGCCGTCTCAATGGTGGCAGTTAAGTATCCGCGAAAATGCGAAAAATCGACTTACGGAGCATTTCAGAGGACACCTGTTGCTTAATAGGTCAAATATAGGGAATTTAATTTCTAATATCTGTTTTTTATTTATGCAATTTTTATTTACCGTGACAACAAACCCTTTTAGGTTGTCTATTGTCTCGCAGGTGCCACTTCCGTATCCGCAAAAACATGAAAAATTGACTTATGTAATATTTTATAGCAGAAGACAACTGTTGCTCGAGTCAATTATAGGGATTTTTCTTTTTCTTTTTCTCTCACTAGGGCCATTGATTTGGTTACGATGACCATCTAACCCATACGTGACTGTTACGTGCTGCGCATAAAATCGTAAAATCAACTTCGACACTTTCGGAGGCAACTGATACCTGTCATACAAATCAAAGAAAGGTAAACAAAATTTTTCCCTGTTTTCTAACCAGGGTCACGAAAACATTGAACCAATTTAGACGACCGCATGAGTCAAAAGTCAATTTTATGTTTAATCCCTGCGCAAAATATAAAATTCAGAAGCAACCGGTTGCTGTTGCGAAAACTTTTTCCGACAAAAAAATCTTGTTCCTGTTTGAAGAATTTAGAAGTAGGCCATAAAGACACAATAAGATGTAAGAATAACTAAAAATCAGTTGCTTCCTTGATAGGGTAGAAAACATTGTGGGAAAAGGAGAAAATGCTGGTAACCTGCATTGTCTCCTTTCATCAGATTATTTTCAAAAGCCTTCTTTAAAAGGCGTCATTGTGTGGTAAAAGGTTAATAATTATCCAATCAGAGGAGCTTTAAGGAAATCAGAATGGATACCAGCAGCCAATCAGATAACACTTAAGAAATTCAACAGCCAATCAGAGAGCTTCAAAATCGCTCGAAAATGGCGCCAAAATTTATTGATAAAAAAACAGTGAAAAAAACGGCATAAAAGTGGATTTAAAGTCTTCTTTAAAGGCTGCTGTGAAGTCCTTGCCAGATTTCACTGAAAATGGGCAAATATTTAAGAAAATAGGGGCGCAGAAGACCGTGTTTTGGTCTTTTCAATTCCCTTGCAAGAATTACTTCCCTTTAACCGTCTATGCACCCCCCCTCCTCCCCAGCCCTTAACTGTCTTTGCTTTTCTAACTCAGCCCACAATAAATTCTGCACATTGAAACTTTCAATAAGCCAAAGTGATCAATTTACAGTGTAAAAAAAAAAGAAGAAAAAAAAAAAAAAAAACCCGCCCAGAAATTAATGCAAGAATTACTTCCCTTTAACCGTTGATGCACCCAACACCTACCCCCCTTCCCCAGCCCTTAACTGGATTTGCTTTTCTAACTCAGCCCACAATAAATGCTGTACATTGGAGCTTTCAATAAGCCAAAGTGATCAATGTACAGTCTAAAAAAAAAAAGACGCCCAGAAATTAATGCAAGAATTACTTCCCTTTAACCCTCGATGCACCCAACCCCCCTCCCCCCCTCCCCAGCCCTTAACTGGATTTGCTTTTCTTACTCAGCCCACAATAAATGCTGCACATTGAAACTTTCAATAAGCCAAAGTGATCAATGTACACTGTAGTGTAAAAAAAAAAACGCCCAGAAATTAATGTGACAATGGGCTAAAAAAGGACTGGAAACTCTTTCAGTTGCTTCCTATTGCATATATCAAACAAAGGCAACTGAAGTGTAATTTTTCTAATCTCTTCAAACCGCAACAAGAAACTCAGTTACGTTGACTATGTGCCATTTACGCTCATGCGAAAACCTCAGAAATTAATGTGACAAGTGGCTAAAAAAAGACTGAAAACTCTCATACATGTATGTCAAACAATGGCAACTGAGGTGTTATTTTTCCAATCTCTTCAAACCGCAACAAGAAACCCAGTTACGTTGACTACCGTCTCATAGGTGCCAGTTACGCTCATGCGAAAACCCCAGAAAATAATGCGACAAGTGGCTAAAAAAAGACTGAAGGCTCTTTCAGTAGCAACTGCTTCTTATTGCATAAATCAAACAAAAGGAACCAAATTTTTAACGTATATTTTTTTCTCCTATCTCTTTATAACGTGACGACAAATCCATTTACGTTGACTGCCGTCTCAATGGTGGCAGTTAAGTATCCGCGAAAATGCGAAAAATCGACTTACGGAGCATTTCAGAGGACACCTGTTGCTTAATAGGTCAAATATAGGGAATTTAATTTCTAATATCTGTTTTTTATTTATGCAATTTTTATTTACCGTGACAACAAACCCTTTTAGGTTGTCTATTGTCTCGCAGGTGCCACTTCCGTATCCGCAAAAACATGAAAAATTGACTTATGTAATATTTTATAGCAGAAGACAACTGTTGCTCGAGTCAATTATAGGGATTTTTCTTTTTCTTTTTCTCTCACTAGGGCCATTGATTTGGTTATGATGACCATCTAACCCATACGTGACTGTTACGTGCTGCGCATAAAATCGTAAAATCAACTTCGACACTTTCGGAGGCAACTGATACCTGTCATACAAATCAAAGAAAGGTAAACAAAATTTTTCCCTGTTTTCTAACCAGGGTCACGAAAACATTGAACCAATTTAGACGACCGCGTGAGTCAAAAGTCAATTTTATGTTTAATCGCTGCGCAAAATATAAAATTCAGAAGCAACCGGTTGCTGTTGCGAAAACTTTTTCCGACAAAAAAATCTTGTTCCTGTTTGAAGAATTTAGAAGTAGGCCATAAAGACACAATAAGATGTAAGAATAACTAAAAATCAGTTGCTTCCTTGATAGGGTAGAAAACATTGTGGGAAAAGGAGAAAATGCTGGTAACCTGCATTGTCTCCTTTCATCAGATTATTTTCAAAAGCCTTCTTTAAAAGGCGTCATTGTGTGGTAAAAGGTTAATAATTATCCAATCAGAGGAGCTTTAAGGAAATCAGAATGGATACCAGCAGCCAATCAGATAACACTTAAGAAATTCAACAGCCAATCAGAGAGCTTCAAAATCGCTCGAAAATGGCGCCAAAATTTATTGATAAAAAAACAGTGAAAAAAACGGCATAAAAGTGGATTTAAAGTCTTCTTTAAAGGCTGCTGTGCAGTCCTTGCCAGATTTCACTGAAAATGGGCAAATATTTAAGAAAATAGGGGCGCAGAAGACCGTGTTTTGGTCTTTTCAATTCCCTTGCAAGAATTACTTCCCTTTAACCGTCTATGCACCCCCCCTCCTCCCCAGCCCTTAACTGTCTTTGCTTTTCTAACTCAGCCCACAATAAATTCTGCACATTAAAACTTTCAATAAGCCAAAGTGATCAATTTACAGTGTAAAAAAAAAAGAAGAAAAAAAAAAAAAAAACCCGCCCAGAAATTAATGCAAGAATTACTTCCCTTTAACCGTTGATGCACCCAACACCTACCCCCCTTCCCCAGCCCTTAACTGGATTTGCTTTTCTAACTCAGCCCACAATAAATGCTGTACATTGGAGCTTTCAATAAGCCAAAGTGATCAATGTACAGTCTAAAAAAAAAAAAGACGCCCAGAAATTAATGCAAGAATTACTTCCCTTTAACCCTCGATGCACCCAACCCCCCTCCCCCCCTCCCCAGCCCTTAACTGGATTTGCTTTTCTTACTCAGCCCACAATAAATGCTGCACATTGAAACTTTCAATAAGCCAAAGTGATCAATGTACAGTGTAAAAAAAAAACGCCCAGAAATTAATGTGACAATGGGCTAAAAAAGGACTGGAAACTCTTTCAGTTGCTTCCTATTGCATATATCAAACAAAGGCAACTGAAGTGTAATTTTTCTAATCTCTTCAAACCGCAACAAGAAACTCAGTTACGTTGACTATGTGCCATTTACGCTCATGCGAAAACCTCAGAAATTAATGTGACAAGTGGCTAAAAAAAGACTGAAAACTCTCATACATGTATGTCAAACAATGGCAACTGAGGTGTTATTTTTCCAATCTCTTCAAACCGCAACAAGAAACCCAGTTACGTTGACTACCGTCTCATAGGTGCCAGTTACGCTCATGCGAAAACCCCAGAAAATAATGCGACAAGTGGCTAAAAAAAGACTGAAGGCTCTTTCAGTAGCAACTGCTTCTTATTGCATAAATCAAACAAAAGGAACCAAATTTTTAACGTATATTTTTTTCTCCTATCTCTTTATAACGTGACGACAAATCCATTTACGTTGACTGCCGTCTCAATGGTGGCAGTTAAGTATCCGCGAAAATGCAAAAAATCGACTTACGGAGCATTTCAGAGGACACCTGTTGCTTAATAGGTCAAATATAGGGAATTTAATTTCTAATATCTGTTTTTTATTTATGCAATTTTTATTTACCGTGACAACAAACCCTTTTAGGTTGTCTATTGTCTCGCAGGTGCCACTTCCGTATCCGCAAAAACATGAAAAATTGACTTATGTAATATTTTATAGCAGAAGACAACTGTTGCTCGAGTCAATTATAGGGATTTTTCTTTTTCTTTTTCTCTCACTAGGGCCATTGATTTGGTTACGATGACCATCTAACCCATACGTGACTGTTACGTGCTGCGCATAAAATCGTAAAATCAACTTCGACACTTTCGGAGGCAACTGATACCCGTCATACAAATCAAAGAAAGGTAAACAAAATTTTTCCCTGTTTTCTAACCAGGGTCACGAAAACAATGAACCAATTTAGACGACCGCGTGAGTCAAAAGTCAATTTTATGTTTAATCGCTGCGCAAAATATAAAATTCAGAAGCAACCGGTTGCTGTTGCGAAAACTTTTTCCGACAAAAAAATCTTGTTCCTGTTTGAAGAATTTAGAAGTAGGCCATAATGACACAATAAGATGTAAGAATAACTAAAAATCAGTTGCTTCCTTGATAGGGTAGAAAACATTGTGGGAAAAGGAGAAAATGCTGGTAACCTGCATTGTCTCCTTTCATCAGATCATTTTCAAAAGCCTTCTTTAAAAGGCGTCATTGTGTGGTAAAAGGTTAATAATTATCCAATCAGAGGAGCTTTAAGGAAATCAGAATGGATACCAGCAGCCAATCAGATAACACTTAAGAAATTCAACAGCCAATCAGAGAGCTTCAAAATCGCTCGAAAATTGCGCCAAAATTTATTGATAAAAAAACTGAAAAAAACGGCATAAAAGTGGATTTAAAGTCTTCTTTAAAGGCTGCTGTGCAGTCCTTGCCAGATTTCACTGAAAATGGGCAAATATTTAAGAAAATAGGGGCGCAGAAGACCGTGTTTTGGTCTTTTCAATTCCCTTGCAAGAATTACTTCCCTTTAACCGTCTATGCACCCCCCCCTCCTCCCCAGCCCTTAACTGTCTTTGCTTTTCTAACTCAGCCCACAATAAATTCTGCACATTGAAACTTTCAATAAGCCAAAGTGATCAATTTACAGTGTAAAAAAAAAAGAAGAAAAAAAAAAAAACCCGCCCAGAAATTAATGCAAGAATTACTTCCCTTTAACCGTTGATGCACCCAACACCTACCCCCCTTCCCCAGCCCTTAACTGGATTTGCTTTTCTAACTCAGCCCACAATAAATGCTGTACATTGGAGCTTTCAATAAGCCAAAGTGATCAATGTACAGTCTAAAAAAAAAAAGACGCCCAGAAATTAATGCAAGAATTACTTCCCTTTAACCCTCGATGCACCCAACCCCCCTCCCCCCCTCCCCAGCCCTTAACTGGATTTGCTTTTCTTACTCAGCCCACAATAAATGCTGCACATTGAAACTTTCAATAAGCCAAAGTGATCAATGTACAGTGTAAAAAAAAAACGCCCAGAAATTAATGTGACAATGGGCTAAAAAAGGACTGGAAACTCTTTCAGTTGCTTCCTATTGCATATATCAAACAAAGGCAACTGAAGTGTAATTTTTCTAATCTCTTCAAACCGCAACAAGAAACTCAGTTAGGTTGACTATGTGCCATTTACGCTCATGCGAAAACCTCAGAAATTAATGTGACAAGTGGCTAAAAAAAGACTGAAAACTCTCATACATGTATGTCAAACAATGGCAACTGAGGTGTTATTTTTCCAATCTCTTCAAACCGCAACAAGAAACCCAGTTACGTTGACTACCGTCTCATAGGTGCCAGTTACGCTCATGCGAAAACCCCAGAAAATAATGCGACAAGTGGCTAAAAAAAGACTGAAGGCTCTTTCAGTAGCAACTGCTTCTTATTGCATAAATCAAACAAAAGGAACCAAATTTTTAACGTATATTTTTTTCTCCTATCTCTTTATAACGTGACGACAAATCCATTTACGTTGACTGCCGTCTCAATGGTGGCAGTTAAGTATCCGCGAAAATGCAAAAAATCGACTTACGGAGCATTTCAGAGGACACCTGTTGCTTAATAGGTCAAATATAGGGAATTTAATTTCTAATATCTGTTTTTTATTTATGCAATTTTTATTTACCGTGACAACAAACCCTTTTAGGTTGTCTATTGTCTCGCAGGTGCCACTTCCGTATCCGCAAAAACATGAAAAATTGACTTATGTAATATTTTATAGCAGAAGACAACTGTTGCTCGAGTCAATTATAGGGATTTTTCTTTTTCTTTTTCTCTCACTAGGGCCATTGATTTGGTTACGATGGCCATCTAACCCATACGTGACTGTTACGTGCTGCGCATAAAATCGTAAAATCAACTTCGACACTTTCGGAGGCAACTGATACCTGTCATACAAATCAAAGAAAGGTAAACAAAATTTTTCCCTGTTTTCTAACCAGGGTCATGAAAACATTGAACCAATTTAGACGACCGCGTGAGTCAAAAGTCAATTTTATGTTTAATCGCTGCGCAAAATATAAAATTCAGAAGCAACCGGTTGCTGTTGCGAAAACTTTTTCCGACAAAAAAATCTTGTTTCTGTTTGAAGAATTTAGAAGTAGGCCATAAAGACACAATAAGATGTAAGAATAACTAAAAATCAGTTGCTTCCTTGATAGGGTAGAAAACATTGTGGGAAAAGGAGAAAATGCTGGTAACCTGCATTGTCTCCTTTCATCAGATTATTTTCAAAAGCCTTCTTTAAAAGGCGTCATTGTGTGGTAAAAGGTTAATAATTTATCCAATCAGAGGAGCTTTAAGGAAATCAGAATGGATACCAGCAGCCAATCAGATAACACTTAAGAAATTCAACAGCCAATCAGAGAGCTTCAAAATCGCTCGAAAATGGAGCCAAAATTTATTGATAAAAAAACAGTGAAAAAAACGGCATAAAAGTGGATTTAAAGTCTTCTTTAAAGGCTGCTGTGCAGTCCTTGCCAGATTTCACTGAAAATGGGCAAATATTTAAGAAAATAGGGGCGCAGAAGACCGTGTTTTGGTCTTTTCAATTCCCTTGCAAGAATTACTTCCCTTTAACCGTCTATGCACCCCCCCTCCTCCCCAGCCCTTAACTGTCTTTGCTTTTCTAACTCAGCCCACAATAAATTCTGCACATTGAAACTTTCAATAAGCCAAAGTGATCAATTTACAGTGTAAAAAAAAAAGAAGAAAAAAAAAAAAAACCCGCCCAGAAATTAATGCAAGAATTACTTCCCTTTAACCGTTGATGCACCCAACACCTACCCCCCTTCCCCAGCCCTTAACTGGATTTGCTTTTCTAACTCAGCCCACAATAAATGCTGTACATTGGAGCTTTCAATAAGCCAAAGTGATCAATGTACAGTCTAAAAAAAAAAAGACGCCCAGAAATTAATGCAAGAATTACTTCCCTTTAACCCTCGATGCACCCAACCCCCTCCCCCCCTCCCCAGCCCTTAACTGGATTTGCTTTTCTTACTCAGCCCACAATAAATGCTGCACATTGAAACTTTCAATAAGCCAAAGTGATCAATGTACAGTGTAAAAAAAAAACGCCCAGAAATTAATGTGACAATGGGCTAAAAAAGGACTGGAAACTCTTTCAGTTGCTTCCTATTGCATATATCAAACAAAGGCAACTGAAGTGTAATTTTTCTAATCTCTTCAAACCGCAACAAGAAACTCAGTTACGTTGACTATGTGCCATTTACGCTCATGCGAAAACCTCAGAAATTAATGTGACAAGTGGCTAAAAAAAGACTGAAAACTCTCATACATGTATGTCAAACAATGGCAACTGAGGTGTTATTTTTCCAATCTCTTCAAACCGCAACAAGAAACCCAGTTACGTTGACTACCGTCTCATAGGTGCCAGTTACGCTCATGCGAAAACCCCAGAAAATAATGCGACAAGTGGCTAAAAAAAGACTGAAGGCTCTTTCAGTAGCAACTGCTTCTTATTGCATAAATCAAACAAAAGGAACCAAATTTTTAACGTATATTTTTTTCTCCTATCTCTTTATAACGTGACGACAAATCCATTTACGTTGACTGCCGTCTCAATGGTGGCAGTTAAGTATCCGCGAAAATGCGAAAAATCGACTTACGGAGCATTTCAGAGGACACCTGTTGCTTAATAGGTCAAATATAGGGAATTTAATTTCTAATATCTGTTTTTTATTTATGCAATTTTTATTTACCGTGACAACAAACCCTTTTAGGTTGTCTATTGTCTCGCAGGTGCCACTTCCGTATCCGCAAAAACATGAAAAATTGACTTATGTAATATTTTATAGCAGAAGACAACTGTTGCTCGAGTCAATTATAGGGATTTTTCTTTTTCTTTTTCTCTCACTAGGGCCATTGATTTGGTTACGATGACCATCTAACCCATACGTGACTGTTACGTGCTGCGCATAAAATCGTAAAATCAACTTCGACACTTTCGGAGGCAACTGATACCTGTCATACAAATCAAAGAAAGGTAAACAAAGTTTTTCCCTGTTTTCTAACCAGGGTCACGAAAACATTGAACCAATTTAGACGACCGCGTGAGTCAAAAGTCAATTTTATGTTTAATCGCTGCGCAAAATATAAAATTCAGAAGCAACCGGTTGCTGTTGCGAAAACTTTTTCCGACAAAAAAATCTTGTTCCTGTTTGAAGAATTTAGAAGTAGGCCATAAAGACACAATAAGATGTAAGAATAACTAAAAATCAGTTGCTTCCTTGATAGGGTAGAAAACATTGTGGGAAAAGGAGAAAATGCTGGTAACCTGCATTGTCTCCTTTCATCAGATTATTTTCAAAAGCCTTCTTTAAAAGGCGTCATTGTGTGGTAAAAGGTTAATAATTATCCAATCAGAGGAGCTTTAAGGAAATCAGAATGGATACCAGCAGCCAATCAGATAACACTTAAGAAATTCAACAGCCAATCAGAGAGCTTCAAAATCGCTCGAAAATGGCGCCAAAATTTATTGATAAAAAAACAGTGAAAAAAACGGCATAAAAGTGGATTTAAAGTCTTCTTTAAAGGCTGCTGTGCAGTCCTTGCCAGATTTCACTGAAAATGGGCAAATATTTAAGAAAATAGGGGCGTAGAAGACCGTGTTTTGGTCTTTTCAATTCCCTTGCAAGAATTACTTCCCTTTAACCGTCTATGCACCCCCCCCCTCCTCCCCAGCCCTTAACTGTCTTTGCTTTTCTAACTCAGCCCACAATAAATTCTGCACATTGAAACTTTCAATAAGCCAAAGTGATCAATTTACAGTGTAAAAAAAAAAGAAGAAAAAAAAAAAAAAAAACCCGCCCAGAAATTAATGCAAGAATTACTTCCCTTTAACCGTTGATGCACCCAACACCTACCCCCCTTCCCCAGCCCTTAACTGGATTTGCTTTTCTAACTCAGCCCACAATAAATGCTGTACATTGGAGCTTTCAATAAGCCAAAGTGATCAATGTACAGTCTAAAAAAAAAAAAGACGCCCAGAAATTAATGCAAGAATTACTTCCCTTTAACCCTCGATGCACCCAACCCCCCTCCCCCCCTCCCCAGCCCTTAACTGGATTTGCTTTTCTTACTCAGCCCACAATAAATGCTGCACATTGAAACTTTCAATAAGCCAAAGTGATCAATGTACAGTGTAAAAAAAAAACGCCCAGAAATTAATGTGACAATGGGCTAAAAAAGGACTGGAAACTCTTTCAGTTGCTTCCTATTGCATATATCAAACAAAGGCAACTGAAGTGTAATTTTTCTAATCTCTTCAAACCGCAACAAGAAACTCAGTTACGTTGACTATGTGCCATTTACGCTCATGCAAAAACCTCAGAAATTAATGTGACAAGTGGCTAAAAAAAGACTGAAAACTCTCATACATGTATGTCAAACAATGGCAACTGAGGTGTTATTTTTCCAATCTCTTCAAACCGCAACAAGAAACCCAGTTACGTTGACTACCGTCTCATAGGTGCCAGTTACGCTCATGCGAAAACCCCAGAAAATAATGCGACAAGTGGCTAAAAAAAGACTGAAGGCTCTTTCAGTAGCAACTGCTTCTTATTGCATAAATCAAACAAAAGGAACCAAATTTTTAACGTATATTTTTTTCTCCTATCTCTTTATAACGTGACGACAAATCCATTTACGTTGACTGCCGTCTCAATGGTGGCAGTTAAGTATCCGCGAAAATGCGAAAAATCGACTTACGGAGCATTTCAGAGGACACCTGTTGCTTAATAGGTCAAATATAGGGAATTTAATTTCTAATATCTGTTTTTTATTTATGCAATTTTTATTTACCGTGACAACAAACCCTTTTAGGTTGTCTATTGTCTCGCAGGTGCCACTTCCGTATCCGCAAAAACATGAAAAATTGACTTATGTAATATTTTATAGCAGAAGACAACTGTTGCTCGAGTCAATTATAGGGATTTTTCTTTTTCTTTTTCTCTCACTAGGGCCATTGATTTGGTTACGATGACCATCTAACCCATACGTGACTGTTACGTGCTGCGCATAAAATCGTAAAATCAACTTCGACACTTTCGGAGGCAACTGATACCCGTCATACAAATCAAAGAAAGGTAAACAAAATTTTTCCCTGTTTTCTAACCAGGGTCACGAAAACAATGAACCAATTTAGACGACCGCGTGAGTCAAAAGTCAATTTTATGTTTAATCGCTGCGCAAAATATAAAATTCAGAAGCAACCGGTTGCTGTTGCGAAAACTTTTTCCGACAAAAAAATCTTGTTCCTGTTTGAAGAATTTAGAAGTAGGCCATAAAGACACAATAAGATGTAAGAATAACTAAAAATCAGTTGCTTCCTTGATAGGGTAGAAAACATTGTGGGAAAAGGAGAAAATGCTGGTAACCTGCATTGTCTCCTTTCATCAGATTATTTTCAAAAGCCTTCTTTAAAAGGCGTCATTGTGTGGTAAAAGGTTAATAATTATCCAATCAGAGGAGCTTTAAGGAAATCAGAATGGATACCAGCAGCCAATCAGATAACACTTAAGAAATTCAACAGCCAATCAGAGAGCTTCAAAATCGCTCGAAAATGGCGCCAAAATTTATTGATAAAAAAACTGAAAAAAACGGCATAAAAGTGGATTTAAAGTCTTCTTTAAAGGCTGCTGTGCAGTCCTTGCCAGATTTCACTGAAAATGGGCAAATATTTAAGAAAATAGGGGCGCAGAAGACCGTGTTTTGGTCTTTTCAATTCCCTTGCAAGAATTACTTCCCTTTAACCGTCTATGCACCCCCCCTCCTCCCCAGCCCTTAACTGTCTTTGCTTTTCTAACTCAGCCCACAATAAATTCTGCACATTGAAACTTTCAATAAGCCAAAGTGATCAATTTACAGTGTAAAAAAAAAAAGAAAAAAAAAAAAAAACCCGCCCAGAAATTAATGCAAGAATTACTTCCCTTTAACCGTTGATGCACCCAACACCTACCCCCCTTCCCCAGCCCTTAACTGGATTTGCTTTTCTAACTCAGCCCACAATAAATGCTGTACATTGGAGCTTTCAATAAGCCAAAGTGATCAATGTACAGTCTAAAAAAACAAAGACGCCCAGAAATTAATGCAAGAATTACTTCCCTTTAACCCTCGATGCACCCAACCCCCCTCCCCCCCTCCCCAGCCCTTAACTGGATTTGCTTTTCTTACTCAGCCCACAATAAATGCTGCACATTGAAACTTTCAATAAGCCAAAGTGATCAATGTACAGTGTAAAAAAAAAACGCCCAGAAATTAATGTGACAATGGGCTAAAAAAGGACTGGAAACTCTTTCAGTTGCTTCCTATTGCATATATCAAACAAAGGCAACTGAAGTGTAATTTTTCTAATCTCTTCAAACCGCAAAAAGAAACTCAGTTACGTTGACTATGTGCCATTTACGCTCATGCGAAAACCTCAGAAATTAATGTGACAAGTGGCTAAAAAAAGACTGAAAACTCTCATACATGTATGTCAAACAATGACAACTGAGGTGTTATTTTTCCAATCTCTTCAAACCGCAACAAGAAACCCAGTTACGTTGACTACCGTCTCATAGGTGCCAGTTACGCTCATGCGAAAACCCCAGAAAATAATGCGACAAGTGGCTAAAAAAAGACTGAAGGCTCTTTCAGTAGCAACTGCTTCTTATTGCATAAATCAAACAAAAGGAACCAAATTTTTAACGTATATTTTTTTCTCCTATCTCTTTATAACGTGACGACAAATCCATTTACGTTGACTGCTGTCTGAATGGTGGCAGTTAAGTATCCGCGAAAATGCGAAAAATCAACTTACGGAGCATTTCAGAGGACACCTGTTGCTTAATAGGTCAAATATAGGGAATTTAATTTCTAATATCTGTTTTTTATTTATGCAATTTTTATTTACCGTGACAACAAACCCCTTTAGGTTGTCTATTGTCTCGCAGGTGCCACTTCCGTATCCGCAAAAACATGAAAAATTGACTTATGTAATATTTTATAGCAGAAGACAACTGTTGCTCGAGTCAATTATAGGGATTTTTCTTTTTCTTTTTCTCTCACTAGGGCCATTGATTTGGTTACGATGACCATCTAACCCATACGTGACTGTTACGTGCTGCGCATAAAATCGTAAAATCAACTTCGACACTTTCGGAGGGAACTGATACCTGTCATACAAATCAAAGAAAGGTAAACAAAATTTTTCCCTGTTTTCTAACCAGGGTCACGAAAACATTGAACCAATTTAGACGACCCCGTGAGTCAAAAGTCAATTTTATGTTTAATCGCTGCGCAAAATATAAAATTCAGAAGCAACCGGTTGCTGTTGCGAAAACTTTTTCCGACAAAAAAATCTTGTTCCTGTTTGAAGAATTTAGAAGTAGGCCATAAAGACACAATAAGATGTAAGAATAACTAAAAATCAGTTGCTTCCTTGATAGGGTAGAAAACATTGTGGGAAAAGGAGAAAATGCTGGTAACCTGCATTGTCTCCTTTCATCAGATTATTTTCAAAAGCCTTCTTTAAAAGGCGTCATTGTGTGGTAAAAGGTTAATAATTATCCAATCAGAGGAGCTTTAAGGAAATCAGAATGGATACCAGCAGCCAATCAGATAACACTTAAGAAATTCAACAGCCAATCAGAGAGCTTCAAAATCGCTCGAAAATGGCGCCAAAATTTATTGATAAAAAAACAGTGAAAAAAACGGCATAAAAGTGGATTTAAAGACTTCTTTAAAGGCTGCTGTGCAGTCCTTGCCAGATTTCACTGAAAATGGGCAAATATTTAAGAAAATAGGGGCGCAGAAGACCGTGTTTTGGTCATTTCAATTCCCTTGCAAGAATTACTTCCCTTTAACCGTCTATGCACCCCCCCCTCCTCCCCAGCCCTTAACTGTCTTTGCTTTTCTAACTCAGCCCACAATAAATTCTGCACATTGAAACTTTCAATAAGCCAAAGTGATCAATTTACAGTGTAAAAAAAAAAGAAGAAAAAAAAAAAAAAAAACCCGCCCAGAAATTAATGCAAGAATTACTTCCCTTTAACCGTTGATGCACCCAACACCTACCCCCCTTCCCCAGCCCTTAACTGGATTTGCTTTTCTAACTCAGCCCACAATAAATGCTGTACATTGGAGCTTTCAATAAGCCAAAGTGATCAATGTACAGTCTAAAAAAAAAAAGACGCCCAGAAATTAATGCAAGAATTACTTCCCTTTAACCCTCGATGCACCCAACCCCCCTCCCCCCCTCCCCAGCCCTTAACTGGATTTGCTTTTCTTACTCAGCCCACAATAAATGCTGCACATTGAAACTTTCAATAAGCCAAAGTGATCAATGTACAGTGTAAAAAAAAACGCCCAGAAATTAATGTGACAATGGGCTAAAAAAGGACTGGAAACTCTTTCAGTTGCTTCCTATTGCATATATCAAACAAAGGCAACTGAAGTGTAATTTTTCTAATCTCTTCAAACCGCAACAAGAAACTCAGTTACGTTGACTATGTGCCATTTACGCTCATGCGAAAACCTCAGAAATTAATGTGACAAGTGGCTAAAAAAAGACTGAAAACTCTCATACATGTATGTCAAACAATGGCAACTGAGGTGTTATTTTTCCAATCTCTTCAAACCGCAACAAGAAACCCAGTTACGTTGACTACCGTCTCATAGGTGCCAGTTACGCTCATGCGAAAACCCCAGAAAATAATGCGACAAGTGGCTAAAAAAAGACTGAAGGCTCTTTCAGTAGCAACTGCTTCTTATTGCATAAATCAAACAAAAGGAACCAAATTTTTAACGTATATTTTTTTCTCCTATCTCTTTATAACGTGACGACAAATCCATTTACGTTGACTGCCGTCTCAATGGTGGCAGTTAAGTATCCGCGAAAATGCGAAAAATCGACTTACGGAGCATTTCAGAGGACACCTGTTGCTTAATAGGTCAAATATAGGGAATTTAATTTCTAATATCTGTTTTTTATTTATGCAATTTTTATTTACCGTGACAACAAACCCTTTTAGGTTGTCTATTGTCTCGCAGGTGCCACTTCCGTATCCGCAAAAACATGAAAAATTGACTTATGTAATATTTTATAGCAGAAGACAACTGTTGCTCGAGTCAATTATAGGGATTTTTCTTTTTCTTTTCCTCTCACTAGGGCCATTGATTTGGTTACGATGACCATCTAACCCATACGTGACTGTTACTTGCTGCGCATAAAATCGTAAAATCAACTTCGACACTTTCGGAGGCAACTGATACCTGTCATACAAATCAAAGAAAGGTAAACAAAATTTTTCCCTGTTTTCTAACCAGGGTCACGAAAACATTGAACCAATTTAGACGACCGCGTGAGTCAAAAGTCAATTTTATGTTTAATCGCTGCGCAAAATATAAAATTCAGAAGCAACCGGTTGCTGTTGCGAAAACTTTTTCCGACAAAAAAATCTTGTTCCTGTTTGAAGAATTTAGAAGTAGGCCATAAAGACACAATAAGATGTAAGAATAACTAAAAATCAGTTGCTTCCTTGATAGGGTAGAAAACATTGTGGGAAAAGGAGAAAATGCTGGTAACCTGCATTGTCTCCTTTCATCAGATTATTTTCAAAAGCCTTCTTTAAAAGGCGTCATTGTGTGGTAAAAGGTTAATAATTATCCAATCAGAGGAGCTTTAAGGAAATCAGAATGGATACCAGCAGCCAATCAGATAACACTTAAGAAATTCAACAGCCAATCAGAGAGCTTCAAAATCGCTCGAAAATGGCGCCAAAATTTATTGATAGAAAAACAGTGAAAAAAACGGCATAAAAGTGGATTTAAAGTCTTCTTTAAAGGCTGCTGTGCAGTCCTTGCCAGATTTCACTGAAAATGGGCAAATATTTAAGAAAATAGGGGCGCAGAAGACCGTGTTTTGGTCTTTTCAATTCCCTTGCAAGAATTACTTCCCTTTAACCGTCTATGCACCCCCCCCTCCTCCCCAGCCCTTAACTGTCTTTGCTTTTCTAACTCAGCCCACAATAAATTCTGCACATTGAAACTTTCAATAAGCCAAAGTGATCAATTTACAGTGTAAAAAAAAAAGAAGAAAAAAAAAAAAAAAACCCGCCCAGAAATTAATGCAAGAATTACTTCCCTTTAACCGTTGATGCACCCAACACCTACCCCCCTTCCCCAGCCCTTAACTGGATTTGCTTTTCTAACTCAGCCCACAATAAATGCTGTACATTGGAGCTTTCAATAAGCCAAAGTGATCAATGTACAGTCTAAAAAAAAAAAGACGCCCAGAAATTAATGCAAGAATTACTTCCCTTTAACCCTCGATGCACCCAACCCCCCTCCCCCCCTCCCCAGCCCTTAACTGGATTTGCTTTTCTTACTCAGCCCACAATAAATGCTGCACATTGAAACTTTCAATAAGCCAAAGTGATCAATGTACAGTGTAAAAAAAAACGCCCAGAAATTAATGTGACAATGGGCTAAAAAAGGACTGGAAACTCTTTCAGTTGCTTCCTATTGCATATATCAAACAAAGGCAACTGAAGTGTAATTTTTCTAATCTCTTCAAACCGCAACAAGAAACTCAGTTACGTTGACTATGTGCCATTTACGCTCATGCGAAAACCTCAGAAATTAATGTGACAAGTGGCTAAAAAAAGACTGAAAACTCTCATACATGTATGTCAAACAATGGCAACTGAGGTGTTATTTTTCCAATCTCTTCAAACCGCAACAAGAAACCCAGTTACATTGACTACCGTCTCATAGGTGCCAGTTACGCTCATGCGAAAACCCCAGAAAATAATGCGACAAGTGGCTAAAAAAAGACTGAAGGCTCTTTCAGTAGCAACTGCTTCTTATTGCATAAATCAAACAAAAGGAACCAAATTTTTAACGTATATTTTTTTCTCCTATCTCTTTATAACGTGACGACAAATCCATTTACGTTGACTGCCGTCTCAATGGTGGCAGTTAAGTATCCGCGAAAATGCGAAAAATCGACTTACGGAGCATTTCAGAGGACACCTGTTGCTTAATAGGTCAAATATAGGGAATTTAATTTCTAATATCTGTTTTTTATTTATGCAATTTTTATTTACCGTGACAACAAACCCTTTTAGGTTGTCTATTGTCTCGCAGGTGCCACTTCCGTATCCGCAAAAACATGAAAAATTGACTTATGTAATATTTTATAGCAGAAGACAACTGTTGCTCGAGTCAATTATAGGGATTTTTCTTTTTCTTTTTCTCTCACTAGGGCCATTGATTTGGTTACGGTGACCATCTAACCCATACGTGACTGTTACGTGCTGCGCATAAAATCGTAAAATCAACTTCGACACTTTCGGAGGCAACTGATACCTGTCATACAAATCAAAGAAAGGTAAACAAAATTTTTTCCTGTTTTCTAACCAGGGTCACGAAAACATTGAACCAATTTAGACGACCGCGTGAGTCAAAAGTCAATTTTATGTTTAATCGCTGCGCAAAATATAAAATTCAGAAGCAACCGGTTGCTGTTGCGAAAACTTTTTCCGACAAAAAAATCTTGTTCCTGTTTGAAGAATTTAGAAGTAGGCCATAAAGACACAATAAGATGTAAGAATAACTAAAAATCAGTTGCTTCCTTGATAGGGTAGAAAACATTGTGGGAAAAGGAGAAAATGCTGGTAACCTGCATTGTCTCCTTTCATCAGATTATTTTCAAAAGCCTTCTTTAAAAGGCGTCATTGTGTGGTAAAAGGTTAATAATTATCCAATCAGAGGAGCTTTAAGGAAATCAGAATGGATACCAGCAGCCAATCAGATAACACTTAAGAAATTCAACAGCCAATCAGAGAGCTTCAAAATCGCTCGAAAATGGCGCCAAAATTTATTGATAAAAAAACAGTGAAAAAAACGGTATAAAAGTGGATTTAAAGTCTTCTTTAAAGGCTGCTGTGCAGTCCTTGCCAGATTTCACTGAAAATGGGCAAATATTTAAGAAAATAGGGGCGCAGAAGACCGTATTTTGGTCTTTTCAATTCCCTTGCAAGAATTACTTCCCTTTAACCGTCTATGCACCCCCCCTCCTCCCCAGCCCTTAACTGTCTTTGCTTTTCTAACTCAGCCCACAATAAATTCTGCACATTGAAACTTTCAATAAGCCAAAGTGATCAATTTACAGTGTAAAAAAAAAAGAAGAAAAAAAAAAAAAAACCCGCCCAGAAATTAATGCAAGAATTACTTCCCTTTAACCGTTGATGCACCCAACACCTACCCCCCTTCCCCAGCCCTTAACTGGATTTGCTTTTCTAACTCAGCCCACAATAAATGCTGTACATTGGAGCTTTCAATAAGCCAAAGTGATCAATGTACAGTCTAAAAAAAAAAAGACGCCCAGAAATTAATGCAAGAATTACTTCCCTTTAACCCTCGATGCACCCAACCCCCCTCCCCCCCTCCCCAGCCCTTAACTGGATTTGCTTTTCTTACTCAGCCCACAATAAATGCTGCACATTGAAACTTTCAATAAGCCAAAGTGATCAATGTACAGTGTAAAAAAAAAACGCCCAGAAATTAATGTGACAATGGGCTAAAAAAGGACTGGAAACTCTTTCAGTTGCTTCCTATTGCATATATCAAACAAAGGCAACTGAAGTGTAATTTTTCTAATCTCTTCAAACCGCAACAAGAAACTCAGTTACGTTGACTATGTGCCATTTACGCTCATGCGAAAACCTCAGAAATTAATGTGACAAGTGGCTAAAAAAAGACTGAAAACTCTCATACATGTAAGTCAAACAATGGCAACTGAGGTGTTATTTTTCCAATCTCTTCAAACCGCAACAAGAAACCCAGTTACGTTGACTACCGTCTCATAGGTGCCAGTTACGCTCATGCGAAAACCCCAGAAAATAATGCGACAAGTGGCTAAAAAAAGACTGAAGGCTCTTTCAGTAGCAACTGCTTCTTATTGCATAAATCAATTAAAAGGAACCAAATTTTTAACGTATATTTTTTTCTCCTATCTCTTTATAACGTGACGACAAATCCATTTACGTTGACTGCCGTCTCAATGGTGGCAGTTAAGTATCCGCGAAAATGCGAAAAATCGACTTACGGAGCATTTCAGAGGACACCTGTTGCTTAATAGGTCAAATATAGGGAATTTAATTTCTAATATCTGTTTTTATACGCCCGAAGGGTCGTATTATGTTATACCCCCGGTCGTCCGTCCGTCCGTCCGTCCGTCCGTCCGTCCGTCCGTCCGTCCGTTAGCAATTTCTTGTGTGCGCAACTCCTCCTACAGTTTTCATCGGAATTATTTGAAACTTGCCACAATGAATCTCCATGATGTCTAGTTGTGCACCTGGGTCTTAGAATTTTGATCGCTGTTTCCGTTCCAAAATTATCTGCCCTTGATTTCTGAAATAACCAACTTTTCACTTAAAATTTTTGTTTAGGCCATAACTTCCATACCATAAAAGGTATTAAATTGAAACTACATACACTGATAGAACACATTATGGAGAAGTGCAGTGCACAAGAACCATAACTCTGCCACTTTTATTTTTTGAGTTACAGCCCTTTCTTAATTTTCTGTTCGAATTTTTGTCCAGGCCATAACTTCTAAACTATAAAAGCTATTGACTTTGAACTTCATACACTGATAGATAACATTGTGGAGAAGTGCATCGCACATGAACCATAACTCTGCCACTTTTATTTTTTTAGTTATTGCCCTTTGTTAATTTTCAGTTTGAATTTTTGTCCAAGCCATAACTTCCAAACTATAAAAGCTAATAACTTGCAACCTCATATAGTGATAGAACACTTTATGGAGAAGTGCATTGCACATGAACCATAACTATGTGACCTTTATTTTTTGAGTTATTGCCCTTTGTTAATTTTCAGTTTGAATTTTTGACCAGGCCATAACTTCCAAACTATAAAAGCTAATAACTTGCAACTTCATACACCGATAGAACACATTATGGAGAAGTGCAGTGTACATGAACCATAACTCTGTGACTTTTATTTTTTTAGTTATTGCCCTTTGTTAATTTTTTAGTTTGAATTTTTGTCCAGGCAATAACTCCCAAACTTTAAAACGTATCATCTTGAAACTTCAAAGACTTATAGAACACATTATAAAGAAGTGCACTGCATAAGAACCATAACTCTGCCATCCTTCTTTTTTTAGTTATTGCCCTTTCTTAGTTTTCTCTTTGAATTTTCGTCTGGGCCATAATTTCTAAAATATAAAAGCTATGATCTTGAACCTTTCAAAACTGATAGAACATCTTGTGGAGAACAGTAATTTACAAAATTTGTAACTGTGCCACCCTTTCTTTTTTTAGTTATTGCCCTTTAATATTTTTCACATATGGAGATTAACTACTCTTCATTCATGGCCCTTCCGTCATTTCAACTCATTTCACTGACAAGCCCCTTCGGGCGTATATGCGCCGCTTTGCGAAGCTCTTGTTTATTTATGCAATTTTTATTTACCGTGACAACAAACCCTTTTAGGTTGTCTATTGTCTCGCAGGTGCCACTTCCGTATCCGCAAAAACATGAAAAATTGACTTATGTAATATTTTATAGCAGAAGACAACTGTTGCTCGAGTCAATTATAGGGATTTTTCTTTTTCTTTTTCTCTCACTAGGGCCATTGATTTGGTTACGATGACCATCTAACCCATACGTGACTGTTACGTGCTGCGCATAAAATCGTAAAATCAACTTCGACACTTTCGGAGGCAACTGATACCTGTCATACAAATCAAAGAAAGGTAAACAAAATTTTTCCCTGTTTTCTAACCAGGGTCACGAAAACATTGAACCAATTTAGACGACCGCGTGAGTCAAAAGTCAATTTTATGTTTAATCGCTGCGCAAAATATAAAATTCAGAAGCAACCGGTTGCTGTTGCGAAAACTTTTTCCGACAAAAAAATCTTGTTCCTGTTTGAAGAATTTAGAAGTAGGCCATAAAGACACAATAAGATGTAAGAATAACTAAAAATCAGTTGCTTCCTTGATAGGGTAGAAAACATTGTGGGAAAAGGAGAAAATGCTGGTAACCTGCATTGTCTCCTTTCATCAGATTATTTTCAAAAGCCTTCTTTAAAAGGCGTCATTGTGTGGTAAAAGGTTAATAATTATCCAATCAGAGGAGCTTTAAGGAAATCAGAATGGATACCAGCAGCCAATCAGATAACACTTAAGAAATTCAACAGCCAATCAGAGAGCTTCAAAATCGCTCGAAAATGGCGCCAAAATTTATTGATAAAAAAACAGTGAAAAAAACGGCATAAAAGTGGATTTAAAGTCTTCTTTAAAGGCTGCTGTGCAGTCCTTGCCAGATTTCACTGAAAATGGGCAAATATTTAAGAAAATAGGGGCGCAGAAGACCGTGTTTTGGTCTTTTCAATTCCCTTGCAAGAATTACTTCCCTTTAACCGTCTATGCACCCCCCCTCCTCCCCAGCCCTTAACTGTCTTTGCTTTTCTAACTCAGCCCACAATAAATTCTGCACATTGAAACTTTCAATAAGCCAAAGTGATCAATTTACAGTGTAAAAAAAAAAGAAGAAAAAAAAAAAAAAAACCCGCCCAGAAATTAATGCAAGAATTACTTCCCTTTAACCGTTGATGCACCCAACACCTACCCCTCTTCCCCAGCCCTTAACTGGATTTGCTTTTCTAACTCAGCCCACAATAAATGCAGTACATTGGAGCTTTCAATAAGCCAAAGTGATCAATGTACAGTCTAAAAAAAAAAAGACGCCCAGAAATTAATGCAAGAATTACTTCCCTTTAACCCTCGATGCACCCAACCCCCCCTCCCCCCCTCCCCAGCCCTTAACTGGATTTGCTTTTCTTACTCAGCCCACAATAAATGCTGCACATTGAAACTTTCAATAAGCCAAAGTGATCAATGTACAGTGTAAAAAAAAAACGCCCAGAAATTAATGTGACAATGGGCTAAAAAAGGACTGGAAACTCTTTCAGTTGCTTCCTATTGCATATATCAAACAAAGGCAACTGAAGTGTAATTTTTCTAATCTCTTCAA
The DNA here is from genome assembly GCA_943736015.1 of Tridacna crocea. Classification (NCBI taxonomy): domain Eukaryota; kingdom Metazoa; phylum Mollusca; class Bivalvia; order Cardiida; family Cardiidae; genus Tridacna; species Tridacna crocea. The sequence goes on from OX031063.1 coordinate 30,109,015, forward strand.
ACCGCAACAAGAAACTCAGTTACGTTGACTATGTGCCATTTACGCTCATGCGAAAACCTCAGAAATTAATGTGACAAGTGGCTAAAAAAAGACTGAAAACTCTCATACATGTATGTCAAACAATGGCAACTGAGGTGTTATTTTTCCAATCTCTTCAAACCGCAACAAGAAACCCAGTTACGTTGACTACTGTCTCATAGGTGCCAGTTACGCTCATGCGAAAACCCCAGAAAATAATGCGACAAGTGGCTAAAAAAAGACTGAAGGCTCTTTCAGTAGCAACTGCTTCTTATTGCATAAATCAAACAAAAGGAACCAAATTTTTAACGTATATTTTTTTCTCCTATCTCTTTATAACGTGACGACAAATCCATTTACGTTGACTGCCGTCTCAATGGTGGCAGTTAAGTATCCGCGAAAATGCGAAAAATCGACTTACGGAGCATTTCAGAGGACACCTGTTGCTTAATAGGTCAAATATAGGGAATTTAATTTCTAATATCTGTTTTTTATTTATGCAATTTTTATTTACCGTGACAACAAACCCTTTTAGGTTGTCTATTGTCTCGCAGGTGCCACTTCCGTATCTGCAAAAACATGAAAAATTGACTTATGTAATATTTTATAGCAGAAGACAACTGTTGCTCGAGTCAATTATAGGGATTTTTCTTTTTCTTTTTCTCTCACTAGGGCCATTGATTTGGTTACGATGACCATCTAACCCATACGTGACTGTTACGTGCTGCGCATAAAATCGTAAAATCAACTTCGACACTTTCGGAGGCAACTGATACCTGTCATACAAATCAAAGAAAGGTAAACAAAATTTTTTCCTGTTTTCTAACCAGGGTCACGAAAACATTGAACCAATTTAGACGACCGCGTGAGTCAAAAGTCAATTTTATGTTTAATCGCTGCGCAAAATATAAAATTCAGAAGCAACCGGTTGCTGTTGCGAAAACTTTTTCCGACAAAAAAATCTTGTTCCTGTTTGAAGAATTTAGAAGTAGGCCATAAAGACACAATAAGATGTAAGAATAACTAAAAATCAGTTGCTTCCTTGATAGGGTAGAAAACATTGTGGGAAAAGGAGAAAATGCTGGTAACCTGCATTGTCTCCTTTCATCAGATTATTTTCAAAAGCCTTCTTTAAAAGGCGTCATTGTGTGGTAAAAGGTTAATAATTATCCAATCAGAGGAGCTTTAAGGAAATCAGAATGGATACCAGCAGCCAATCAGATAACACTTAAGAAATTCAACAGCCAATCAGAGAGCTTCAAAATCGCTCGAAAATGGCGCCAAAATTTATTGATAAAAAAACAGTGAAAAAAACGGCATAAAAGTGGATTTAAAGTCTTCTTTAAAGGCTGCTGTGCAGTCCTTGCCAGATTTCACTGAAAATGGGCAAATATTTAAGAAAATAGGGGCGCAGAAGACCGTGTTTTGGTCTTTTCAATTCCCTTGAAAGAATTACTTCCCTTTAACCGTCTATGCACCCCCCCTCCTCCCCAGCCCTTAACTGTCTTTGCTTTTCTAACTCAGCCCACAATAAATTCTGCACATTGAAACTTCCAATAAGCCAAAGTGATCAATTTACAGTGTAAAAAAAAAAGAAGAAAAAAAAAAAAAAAACCCGCCCAGAAATTAATGCAAGAATTACTTCCCTTTAACCGTTGATGCACCCAACACCTACCCCCCTTCCCCAGCCCGTAACTGGATTTGCTTTTCTAACTCAGCCCACAATAAATGCTGTACATTGGAGCTTTCAATAAGCCAAAGTGATCAATGTACAGTCTAAAAAAAAAAAGACGCCCAGAAATTAATGCAAGAATTACTTCTCTTTAACCCTCGATGCACCCAACCCCCCTCCCCCCCTTCCCAGCCCTTAACTGGATTTGCTTTTCTTACTCAGCCCACAATAAATGCTGCACATTGAAACTTTCAATAAGCCAAAGTGATCAATGTACAGTGTAAAAATAAAACGCCCAGAAATTAATGTGACAATGGGCTAAAAAAGGACTGGAAACTCTTTCAGTTGCTTCCTATTGCATATATCAAACAAAGGCAACTGAAGTGTAATTTTTCTAATCTCTTCAAACCGCAACAAGAAACTCAGTTACGTTGACTATGTGCCATTTACGCTCATGCGAAAACCTCAGAAATTAATGTGACAAGTGGCTAAAAAAAGACTGAAAACTCTCATACATGTATGTCAAACAATGGCAACTGAGGTGTTATTTTTCCAATCTCTTCAAACCGCAACAAGAAACCCAGTTACGTTGACTACCGTCTCATAGGTGCCAGTTACGCTCATGCGAAAACCCCAGAAAATAATGCGACAAGTGGCTAAAAAAAGACTGAAGGCTCTTTCAGTAGCAACTGCTTCTTATTGCATAAATCAAACAAAAGGAACCAAATTTTTAACGTATATTTTTTTCTCCTATCTCTTTATAACGTGACGACAAATCCATTTACGTTGACTGCCGTCTCAATGGTGGCAGTTAAGTATCCGCGAAAATGCGAAAAATCGACTTACGGAGCATTTCAGAGGACACCTGTTGCTTAATAGGTCAAATATAGGGAATTTAATTTCTAATATCTGTTTTTTATTTATGCAATTTTTATTTACCGTGACAACAAACCCTTTTAGGTTGTCTATTGTCTCGCAGGTGCCACTTCCGTATCCGCAAAAACATGAAAAATTGACTTATGTAATATTTTATAGCAGAAGACAACTGTTGCTCGAGTCAATTATAGGGATTTTTCTTTTTCTTTTTCTCTCACTAGGGCCATTGATTTGGTTACGATGACTATCTAACCCATACGTGACTGTTACTTGCTGCGCATAAAATTGTAAAATCAACTTCGACACTTTCGGAGGCAACTGATACCTGTCATACAAATCAAAGAAAGGTAAACAAAATTTTTCCCTGTTTTCTAACCAGGGTAACGAAAACATTGAACCAATTTAGACGACCGCGTGAGTCAAAAGTCAATTTTATGTTTAATCGCTGCGCAAAATATAAAATTCAGAAGCAACCGGTTGCTGTTGCGAAAACTTTTTCCGACAAAAAAATCTTGTTCCTGTTTGAAGAATTTAGAAGTAGGCCATAAAGACACAATAAGATGTAAGAATAACTAAAAATCAGTTGCTTCCTTGATAGGGTAGAAAACATTGTGGGAAAAGGAGAAAATGCTGGTAACCTGCATTGTCTCCTTTCATCAGATTATTTTCAAAAGCCTTCTTTAAAAGGCGTCATTGTGTGGTAAAAGGTTAATAATTATCCAATCAGAGGAGCTTTAAGGAAATCAGAATGGATACCAGCAGCCAATCAGATAACACTTAAGAAATTCAACAGCCAATCAGAGAGCTTCAAAATCGCTCGAAAATGGCGCCAAAATTTATTGATAAAAAAACAGTGAAAAAAACGGCATAAAAGTGGATTTAAAGTCTTCTTTAAAGGCTGCTGTGCAGTCCTTGCCAGATTTCACTGAAAATGGGCAAATATTTAAGAAAATAGGGGCGCAGAAGACCGTGTTTTGGTCTTTTCAATTCCCTTGCAAGAATTACTTCCCTTTAACCGTCTATGCACCCCCCCTCCTCCCCAGCCCTTAACTGTCTTTGCTTTTCTAACTCAGCCCACAATAAATTCTGCACATTGAAACTTTCAATAAGCCAAAGTGATCAATTTACAGTGTAAAAAAAAAAGAAGAAAAAAAAAAAAAAAACCCGCCCAGAAATTAATGCAAGAATTACTTCCCTTTAACCGTTGATGCACCCAACACCTACCCCCCTTCCCCAGCCCTTAACTGGATTTGCTTTTCTAACTCAGCCCACAATAAATGCTGTACATTGGAGCTTTCAATAAGCCAAAGTGATCAATGTACAGTCTAAAAAAAAAAAGACGCCCAGAAATTAATGCAAGAATTACTTCTCTTTAACCCTCGATGCACCCAACCCCCCTCCCCCCCTTCCCAGCCCTTAACTGGATTTGCTTTTCTTACTCAGCCCACAATAAATGCTGCACATTGAAACTTTCAATAAGCCAAAGTGATCAATGTACAGTGTAAAAATAAAACGCCCAGAAATTAATGTGACAATGGGCTAAAAAAGGACTGGAAACTCTTTCAGTTGCTTCCTATTGCATATATCAAACAAAGGCAACTGAAGTGTAATTTTTCTAATCTCTTCAAACCGCAACAAGAAACTCAGTTACGTTGACTATGTGCCATTTACGCTCATGCGAAAACCTCAGAAATTAATGTGACAAGTGGCTAAAAAAAGACTGAAAACTCTCATACATGTATGTCAAACAATGGCAACTGAGGTGTTATTTTTCCAATCTCTTCAAACCGCAACAAGAAACCCAGTTACGTTGACTACCGTCTCATAGGTGCCAGTTACGCTCATGCGAAAACCCCAGAAAATAATGCGACAAGTGGCTAAAAAAAGACTGAAGGCTCTTTCAGTAGCAACTGCTTCTTATTGCATAAATCAAACAAAAGGAACCAAATTTTTAACGTATATTTTTTTCTCCTATCTCTTTATAACGTGACGACAAATCCATTTACGTTGACTGCCGTCTCAATGGTGGCAGTTAAGTATCCGCGAAAATGCGAAAAATCGACTTACGGAGCATTTCAGAGGACACCTGTTGCTTAATAGGTCAAACATAGGGAATTTAATTTCTAATATCTGTTTTTTATTTATGCAATTTTTATTTACCGTGACAACAAACCCTTTTAGGTTGTCTATTGTCTCGCAGGTGCCACTTCCGTATCCGCAAAAACATGAAAAATTGACTTATGTAATATTTTATAGCAGAAGACAACTGTTGCTCGAGTCAATTATAGGGATTTTTCTTTTTCTTTTTCTCTCACTAGGGCCATTGATTTGGTTACGATGACTATCTAACCCATACGTGACTGTTACTTGCTGCGCATAAAATCGTAAAATCAACTTCGACACTTTCGGAGGCAACTGATACCTGTCATACAAATCAAAGAAAGGTAAACAAAATTTTTCCCTGTTTTCTAACCAGGGTCACGAAAACATTGAACCAATTTAGACGACCGCGTGAGTCAAAAGTCAATTTTATGTTTAATCGCTGCGCAAAATATAAAATTCAGAAGCAACCGGTTGCTGTTGCGAAAACTTTTTCCGACAAAAAAATCTTGTTCCTGTTTGAAGAATTTAGAAGTAGGCCATAAAGACACAATAAGATGTAAGAATAACTAAAAATCAGTTGCTTCCTTGATAGGGTAGAAAACATTGTGGGAAAAGGAGAAAATGCTGGTAACCTGCATTGTCTCCTTTCATCAGATTATTTTCAAAAGCCTTCTTTAAAAGGCGTCATTGTGTGGTAAAAGGTTAATAATTATCCAATCAGAGGAGCTTTAAGGAAATCAGAATGGATACCAGCAGCCAATCAGATAACACTTAAGAAATTCAACAGCCAATCAGAGAGCTTCAAAATCGCTCGAAAATGGCGCCAAAATTTATTGATAAAAAAACAGTGAAAAAAACGGCATAAAAGTGGATTTAAAGTCTTCTTTAAAGGCTGCTGTGCAGTCCTTGCCAGATTTCACTGAAAATGGGCAAATATTTAAGAAAATAGGGGCGCAGAAGACCGTGTTTTGGTCTTTTCAATTCCCTTGCAAGAATTACTTCCCTTTAACCGTCTATGCACCCCCCCTCCTCCCCAGCCCTTAACTGTCTTTGCTTTTCTAACTCAGCCCACAATAAATTCTGCACATTGAAACTTTCAATAAGCCAAAGTGATCAATTTACAGTGTAAAAAAAAAAGAAGAAAAAAAAAAAAAAACCCGCCCAGAAATTAATGCAAGAATTACTTCCCTTTAACCGTTGATGCACCCAACACCTACCCCCCTTCCCCAGCCCTTAACTGGATTTGCTTTTCTAACTCAGCCCACAATAAATGCTGTACATTGGAGCTTTCAATAAGCCAAAGTGATCAATGTACAGTCTAAAAAAAAAAAGACGCCCAGAAATTAATGCAAGAATTACTTCCCTTTAACCCTCGATGCACCCAACCCCCCTCCCCCCCTCCCCAGCCCTTAACTGGATTTGCTTTTCTTACTCAGCCCACAATAAATGCTGCACATTGAAACTTTCAATAAGCCAAAGTGATCAATGTACAGTGTAAAAAAAAAACGCCCAGAAATTAATGTGACAATGGGCTAAAAAAGGACTGGAAACTCTTTCAGTTGCTTCCTATTGCATATATCAAACAAAGGCAACTGAAGTGTAATTTTTCTAATCTCTTCAAACCGCAACAAGAAACTCAGTTACGTTGACTATGTGCCATTTACGCTCATGCGAAAACCTCAGAAATTAATGTGACAAGTGGCTAAAAAAAGACTGAAAACTCTCATACATGTATGTCAAACAATGGCAACTGAGGTGTTATTTTTCCAATCTCTTCAAACCGCAACAAGAAACCCAGTTACGTTGACTACCGTCTCATAGGTGCCAGTTACGCTCATGCGAAAACCCCAGAAAATAATGCGACAAGTGGCTAAAAAAAGACTGAAGGCTCTTTCAGTAGCAACTGCTTCTTATTGCATAAATCAATTAAAAGGAACCAAATTTTTAACGTATATTTTTTTCTCCTATCTCTTTATAACGTGACGACAAATCCATTTACGTTGACTGCCGTCTCAATGGTGGCAGTTAAGTATCCGCGAAAATGCGAAAAATCGACTTACGGAGCATTTCAGAGGACACCTGTTGCTTAATAGGTCAAATATAGGGAATTTAATTTCTAATATCTGTTTTTATACGCCCGAAGGGTCGTATTATGTTATACCCCCGGTCGTCCGTCCGTCCGTCCGTCCGTCCGTCCGTCCGTCCGTCCGTCCGTCCGTTAGCAATTTCTTGTGTGCGCAACTCCTCCTACAGTTTTCATCGGAATTATTTGAAACTTGCCACAATGAATCTCCATGATGTCTAGTTGTGCACCTGGGTCTTAGAATTTTGATCGCTGTTTCCGTTCCAAAATTATCTGCCCTTGATTTCTGAAATAACCAACTTTTCACTTAAAATTTTTGTTTAGGCCATAACTTCCATACCATAAAAGGTATTAAATTGAAACTACATACACTGATAGAACACATTATGGAGAAGTGCAGTGCACAAGAACCATAACTCTGCCACTTTTATTTTTTGAGTTACAGCCCTTTCTTAATTTTCTGTTCGAATTTTTGTCCAGGCCATAACTTCTAAACTATAAAAGCTATTGACTTTGAACTTCATACACTGATAGATAACATTGTGGAGAAGTGCATCGCACATGAACCATAACTCTGCCACTTTTATTTTTTTAGTTATTGCCCTTTGTTAATTTTCAGTTTGAATTTTTGTCCAAGCCATAACTTCCAAACTATAAAAGCTAATAACTTGCAACCTCATATAGTGATAGAACACTTTATGGAGAAGTGCATTGCACATGAACCATAACTATGTGACCTTTATTTTTTGAGTTATTGCCCTTTGTTAATTTTCAGTTTGAATTTTTGACCAGGCCATAACTTCCAAACTATAAAAGCTAATAACTTGCAACTTCATACACCGATAGAACACATTATGGAGAAGTGCAGTGTACATGAACCATAACTCTGTGACTTTTATTTTTTTAGTTATTGCCCTTTGTTAATTTTTTAGTTTGAATTTTTGTCCAGGCAATAACTCCCAAACTTTAAAACGTATCATCTTGAAACTTCAAAGACTTATAGAACACATTATAAAGAAGTGCACTGCATAAGAACCATAACTCTGCCATCCTTCTTTTTTTAGTTATTGCCCTTTCTTAGTTTTCTCTTTGAATTTTCGTCTGGGCCATAATTTCTAAAATATAAAAGCTATGATCTTGAACCTTTCAAAACTGATAGAACATCTTGTGGAGAACAGTAATTTACAAAATTTGTAACTGTGCCACCCTTTCTTTTTTTAGTTATTGCCCTTTAATATTTTTCACATATGGAGATTAACTACTCTTCATTCATGGCCCTTCCGTCATTTCAACTCATTTCACTGACAAGCCCCTTCGGGCGTATATGCGCCGCTTTGCGAAGCTCTTGTTTATTTATGCAATTTTTATTTACCGTGACAACAAACCCTTTTAGGTTGTCTATTGTCTCGCAGGTGCCACTTCCGTATCCGCAAAAACATGAAAAATTGACTTATGTAATATTTTATAGCAGAAGACAACTGTTGCTCGAGTCAATTATAGGGATTTTTCTTTTTCTTTTTCTCTCACTAGGGCCATTGATTTGGTTACGATGACCATCTAACCCATACGTGACTGTTACGTGCTGCGCATAAAATCGTAAAATCAACTTCGACACTTTCGGAGGCAACTGATACCTGTCATACAAATCAAAGAAAGGTAAACAAAATTTTTCCCTGTTTTCTAACCAGGGTCACGAAAACATTGAACCAATTTAGACGACCGCGTGAGTCAAAAGTCAATTTTATGTTTAATCGCTGCGCAAAATATAAAATTCAGAAGCAACCGGTTGCTGTTGCGAAAACTTTTTCCGACAAAAAAATCTTGTTCCTGTTTGAAGAATTTAGAAGTAGGCCATAAAGACACAATAAGATGTAAGAATAACTAAAAATCAGTTGCTTCCTTGATAGGGTAGAAAACATTGTGGGAAAAGGAGAAAATGCTGGTAACCTGCATTGTCTCCTTTCATCAGATTATTTTCAAAAGCCTTCTTTAAAAGGCGTCATTGTGTGGTAAAAGGTTAATAATTATCCAATCAGAGGAGCTTTAAGGAAATCAGAATGGATACCAGCAGCCAATCAGATAACACTTAAGAAATTCAACAGCCAATCAGAGAGCTTCAAAATCGCTCGAAAATGGCGCCAAAATTTATTGATAAAAAAACAGTGAAAAAAACGGCATAAAAGTGGATTTAAAGTCTTCTTTAAAGGCTGCTGTGCAGTCCTTGCCAGATTTCACTGAAAATGGGCAAATATTTAAGAAAATAGGGGCGCAGAAGACCGTGTTTTGGTCTTTTCAATTCCCTTGCAAGAATTACTTCCCTTTAACCGTCTATGCACCCCCCCTCCTCCCCAGCCCTTAACTGTCTTTGCTTTTCTAACTCAGCCCACAATAAATTCTGCACATTGAAACTTTCAATAAGCCAAAGTGATCAATTTACAGTGTAAAAAAAAAAGAAGAAAAAAAAAAAAAAAACCCGCCCAGAAATTAATGCAAGAATTACTTCCCTTTAACCGTTGATGCACCCAACACCTACCCCTCTTCCCCAGCCCTTAACTGGATTTGCTTTTCTAACTCAGCCCACAATAAATGCAGTACATTGGAGCTTTCAATAAGCCAAAGTGATCAATGTACAGTCTAAAAAAAAAAAGACGCCCAGAAATTAATGCAAGAATTACTTCCCTTTAACCCTCGATGCACCCAACCCCCCTCCCCCCCTCCCCAGCCCTTAACTGGATTTGCTTTTCTTACTCAGCCCACAATAAATGCTGCACATTGAAACTTTCAATAAGCCAAAGTGATCAATGTACAGTGTAAAAAAAAAACGCCCAGAAATTAATGTGACAATGGGCTAAAAAAGGACTGGAAACTCTTTCAGTTGCTTCCTATTGCATATATCAAACAAAGGCAACTGAAGTGTAATTTTTCTAATCTCTTCAAACCGCAACAAGAAACTCAGTTACGTTGACTATGTGCCATTTACGCTCATGCGAAAACCTCAGAAATTAATGTGACAAGTGGCTAAAAAAAGACTGAAAACTCTCATACATGTATGTCAAACAATGGCAACTGAGGTGTTATTTTTCCAATCTCTTCAAACCGCAACAAGAAACCCAGTTACGTTGACTACTGTCTCATAGGTGCCAGTTACGCTCATGCGAAAACCCCAGAAAATAATGCGACAAGTGGCTAAAAAAAGACTGAAGGCTCTTTCAGTAGCAACTGCTTCTTATTGCATAAATCAAACAAAAGGAACCAAATTTTTAACGTATATTTTTTTCTCCTATCTCTTTATAACGTGACGACAAATCCATTTACGTTGACTGCCGTCTCAATGGTGGCAGTTAAGTATCCGCGAAAATGCGAAAAATCGACTTACGGAGCATTTCAGAGGACACCTGTTGCTTAATAGGTCAAATATAGGGAATTTAATTTCTAATATCTGTTTTTTATTTATGCAATTTTTATTTACCGTGACAACAAACCCTTTTAGGTTGTCTATTGTCTCGCAGGTGCCACTTCCGTATCTGCAAAAACATGAAAAATTGACTTATGTAATATTTTATAGCAGAAGACAACTGTTGCTCGAGTCAATTATAGGGATTTTTCTTTTTCTTTTTCTCTCACTAGGGCCATTGATTTGGTTACGATGACCATCTAACCCATACGTGACTGTTACGTGCTGCGCATAAAATCGTAAAATCAACTTCGAAACTTTCGGAGGCAACTGATACCTGTCATACAAATCAAAGAAAGGTAAACAAAATTTTTTCCTGTTTTCTAACCAGGGTCACGAAAACATTGAACCAATTTAGACGACCGCGTGAGTCAAAAGTCAATTTTATGTTTAATCGCTGCGCAAAATATAAAATTCAGAAGCAACCGGTTGCTGTTGCGAAAACTTTTTCCGACAAAAAAATCTTGTTCCTGTTTGAAGAATTTAGAAGTAGGCCATAAAGACACAATAAGATGTAAGAATAACTAAAAATCAGTTGCTTCCTTGATAGGGTAGAAAACATTGTGGGAAAAGGAGAAAATGCTGGTAACCTGCATTGTCTCCTTTCATCAGATTATTTTCAAAAGCCTTCTTTAAAAGGCGTCATTGTGTGGTAAAAGGTTAATAATTATCCAATCAGAGGAGCTTTAAGGAAATCAGAATGGATACCAGCAGCCAATCAGATAACACTTAAGAAATTCAACAGCCAATCAGAGAGCTTCAAAATCGCTCGAAAATGGCGCCAAAATTTATTGATAAAAAAACAGTGAAAAAAACGGCATAAAAGTGGATTTAAAGTCTTCTTTAAAGGCTGCTGTGCAGTCCTTGCCAGATTTCACTGAAAATGGGCAAATATTTAAGAAAATAGGGGCGCAGAAGACCGTGTTTTGGTCTTTTCAATTCCCTTGAAAGAATTACTTCCCTTTAACCGTCTATGCACCCCCCCTCCTCCCCAGCCCTTAACTGTCTTTGCTTTTCTAACTCAGCCCACAATAAATTCTGCACATTGAAACTTCCAATAAGCCAAAGTGATCAATTTACAGTGTAAAAAAAAAAGAAGAAAAAAAAAAAAAAAACCCGCCCAGAAATTAATGCAAGAATTACTTCCCTTTAACCGTTGATGCACCCAACACCTACCCCCCTTCCCCAGCCCGTAACTGGATTTGCTTTTCTAACTCAGCCCACAATAAATGCTGTACATTGGAGCTTTCAATAAGCCAAAGTGATCAATGTACAGTCTAAAAAAAAAAAGACGCCCAGAAATTAATGCAAGAATTACTTCTCTTTAACCCTCGATGCACCCAACCCCCCTCCCCCCCTTCCCAGCCCTTAACTGGATTTGCTTTTCTTACTCAGCCCACAATAAATGCTGCACATTGAAACTTTCAATAAGCCAAAGTGATCAATGTACAGTGTAAAAATAAAACGCCCAGAAATTAATGTGACAATGGGCTAAAAAAGGACTGGAAACTCTTTCAGTTGCTTCCTATTGCATATATCAAACAAAGGCAACTGAAGTGTAATTTTTCTAATCTCTTCAAACCGCAACAAGAAACTCAGTTACGTTGACTATGTGCCATTTACGCTCATGCGAAAACCTCAGAAATTAATGTGACAAGTGGCTAAAAAAAGACTGAAAACTCTCATACATGTATGTCAAACAATGGCAACTGAGGTGTTATTTTTCCAATCTCTTCAAACCGCAACAAGAAACCCAGTTACGTTGACTACCGTCTCATAGGTGCCAGTTACGCTCATGCGAAAACCCCAGAAAATAATGCGACAAGTGGCTAAAAAAAGACTGAAGGCTCTTTCAGTAGCAACTGCTTCTTATTGCATAAATCAAACAAAAGGAACCAAATTTTTAACGTATATTTTTTTCTCCTATCTCTTTATAACGTGACGACAAATCCATTTACGTTGACTGCCGTCTCAATGGTGGCAGTTAAGTATCCGCGAAAATGCGAAAAATCGACTTACGGAGCATTTCAGAGGACACCTGTTGCTTAATAGGTCAAATATAGGGAATTTAATTTCTAATATCTGTTTTTTATTTATGCAATTTTTATTTACCGTGACAACAAACCCTTTTAGGTTGTCTATTGTCTCGCAGGTGCCACTTCCGTATCCGCAAAAACATGAAAAATTGACTTATGTAATATTTTATAGCAGAAGACAACTGTTGCTCGAGTCAATTATAGGGATTTTTCTTTTTCTTTTTCTCTCACTAGGGCCATTGATTTGGTTACGATGACTATCTAACCCATACGTGACTGTTACTTGCTGCGCATAAAATTGTAAAATCAACTTCGACACTTTCGGAGGCAACTGATACCTGTCATACAAATCAAAGAAAGGTAAACAAAATTTTTCCCTGTTTTCTAACCAGGGTAACGAAAACATTGAACCAATTTAGACGACCGCGTGAGTCAAAAGTCAATTTTATGTTTAATCGCTGCGCAAAATATAAAATTCAGAAGCAACCGGTTGCTGTTGCGAAAACTTTTTCCGACAAAAAAATCTTGTTCCTGTTTGAAGAATTTAGAAGTAGGCCATAAAGACACAATAAGATGTAAGAATAACTAAAAATCAGTTGCTTCCTTGATAGGGTAGAAAACATTGTGGGAAAAGGAGAAAATGCTGGTAACCTGCATTGTCTCCTTTCATCAGATTATTTTCAAAAGCCTTCTTTAAAAGGCGTCATTGTGTGGTAAAAGGTTAATAATTATCCAATCAGAGGAGCTTTAAGGAAATCAGAATGGATACCAGCAGCCAATCAGATAACACTTAAGAAATTCAACAGCCAATCAGAGAGCTTCAAAATCGCTCGAAAATGGCGCCAAAATTTATTGATAAAAAAACAGTGAAAAAAACGGCATAAAAGTGGATTTAAAGTCTTCTTTAAAGGCTGCTGTGCAGTCCTTGCCAGATTTCACTGAAAATGGGCAAATATTTAAGAAAATAGGGGCGCAGAAGACCGTGTTTTGGTCTTTTCAATTCCCTTGCAAGAATTACTTCCCTTTAACCGTCTATGCACCCCCCCTCCTCCCCAGCCCTTAACTGTCTTTGCTTTTCTAACTCAGCCCACAATAAATTCTGCACATTGAAACTTTCAATAAGCCAAAGTGATCAATTTACAGTGTAAAAAAAAAAGAAGAAAAAAAAAAAAAAAACCCGCCCAGAAATTAATGCAAGAATTACTTCCCTTTAACCGTTGATGCACCCAACACCTACCCCCCTTCCCCAGCCCTTAACTGGATTTGCTTTTCTAACTCAGCCCACAATAAATGCTGTACATTGGAGCTTTCAATAAGCCAAAGTGATCAATGTACAGTCTAAAAAAAAAAAGACGCCCAGAAATTAATGCAAGAATTACTTCTCTTTAACCCTCGATGCACCCAACCCCCCTCCCCCCCTTCCCAGCCCTTAACTGGATTTGCTTTTCTTACTCAGCCCACAATAAATGCTGCACATTGAAACTTTCAATAAGCCAAAGTGATCAATGTACAGTGTAAAAATAAAACGCCCAGAAATTAATGTGACAATGGGCTAAAAAAGGACTGGAAACTCTTTCAGTTGCTTCCTATTGCATATATCAAACAAAGGCAACTGAAGTGTAATTTTTCTAATCTCTTCAAACCGCAACAAGAAACTCAGTTACGTTGACTATGTGCCATTTACGCTCATGCGAAAACCTCAGAAATTAATGTGACAAGTGGCTAAAAAAAGACTGAAAACTCTCATACATGTATGTCAAACAATGGCAACTGAGGTGTTATTTTTCCAATCTCTTCAAACCGCAACAAGAAACCCAGTTACGTTGACTACCGTCTCATAGGTGCCAGTTACGCTCATGCGAAAACCCCAGAAAATAATGCGACAAGTGGCTAAAAAAAGACTGAAGGCTCTTTCAGTAGCAACTGCTTCTTATTGCATAAATCAAACAAAAGGAACCAAATTTTTAACGTATATTTTTTTCTCCTATCTCTTTATAACGTGACGACAAATCCATTTACGTTGACTGCCGTCTCAATGGTGGCAGTTAAGTATCCGCGAAAATGCGAAAAATCGACTTACGGAGCATTTCAGAGGACACCTGTTGCTTAATAGGTCAAACATAGGGAATTTAATTTCTAATATCTGTTTTTTATTTATGCAATTTTTATTTACCGTGACAACAAACCCTTTTAGGTTGTCTATTGTCTCGCAGGTGCCACTTCCGTATCCGCAAAAACATGAAAAATTGACTTATGTAATATTTTATAGCAGAAGACAACTGTTGCTCGAGTCAATTATAGGGATTTTTCTTTTTCTTTTTCTCTCACTAGGGCCATTGATTTGGTTACGATGACTATCTAACCCATACGTGACTGTTACTTGCTGCGCATAAAATCGTAAAATCAACTTCGACACTTTCGGAGGCAACTGATACCTGTCATACAAATCAAAGAAAGGTAAACAAAATTTTTCCCTGTTTTCTAACCAGGGTCACGAAAACATTGAACCAATTTAGACGACCGCGTGAGTCAAAAGTCAATTTTATGTTTAATCGCTGCGCAAAATATAAAATTCAGAAGCAACCGGTTGCTGTTGCGAAAACTTTTTCCGACAAAAAAATCTTGTTCCTGTTTGAAGAATTTAGAAGTAGGCCATAAAGACACAATAAGATGTAAGAATAACTAAAAATCAGTTGCTTCCTTGATAGGGTAGAAAACATTGTGGGAAAAGGAGAAAATGCTGGTAACCTGCATTGTCTCCTTTCATCAGATTATTTTCAAAAGCCTTCTTTAAAAGGCGTCATTGTGTGGTAAAAGGTTAATAATTATCCAATCAGAGGAGCTTTAAGGAAATCAGAATGGATACCAGCAGCCAATCAGATAACACTTAAGAAATTCAACAGCCAATCAGAGAGCTTCAAAATCGCTCGAAAATGGCGCCAAAATTTATTGATAAAAAAACAGTGAAAAAAACGGCATAAAAGTGGATTTAAAGTCTTCTTTAAAGGCTGCTGTGCAGTCCTTGCCAGATTTCACTGAAAATGGGCAAATATTTAAGAAAATAGGGGCGCAGAAGACCGTGTTTTGGTCTTTTCAATTCCCTTGCAAGAATTACTTCCCTTTAACCGTCTATGCACCCCCCCTCCTCCCCAGCCCTTAACTGTCTTTGCTTTTCTAACTCAGCCCACAATAAATTCTGCACATTGAAACTTTCAATAAGCCAAAGTGATCAATTTACAGTGTAAAAAAAAAAGAAGAAAAAAAAAAAAAAACCCGCCCAGAAATTAATGCAAGAATTACTTCCCTTTAACCGTTGATGCACCCAACACCTACCCCCCTTCCCCAGCCCTTAACTGGATTTGCTTTTCTAACTCAGCCCACAATAAATGCTGTACATTGGAGCTTTCAATAAGCCAAAGTGATCAATGTACAGTCTAAAAAAAAAAAGACGCCCAGAAATTAATGCAAGAATTACTTCCCTTTAACCCTCGATGCACCCAACCCCCCTCCCCCCCTCCCCAGCCCTTAACTGGATTTGCTTTTCTTACTCAGCCCACAATAAATGCTGCACATTGAAACTTTCAATAAGCCAAAGTGATCAATGTACAGTGTAAAAAAAAACGCCCAGAAATTAATGTGACAATGGGCTAAAAAAGGACTGGAAACTCTTTCAGTTGCTTCCTATTGCATATATCAAACAAAGGCAACTGAAGTGTAATTTTTCTAATCTCTTCAAACCGCAACAAGAAACTCAGTTACGTTGACTATGTGCCATTTACGCTCATGCGAAAACCTCAGAAATTAATGTGACAAATGGCTAAAAAAAGACTGAAAACTCTCATACATGTATGTCAAACAATGGCAATTGAGGTGTTATTTTTCCAATCTCTTCAAACCGCAACAAGAAACCCAGTTACGTTGACTACCGTCTCATAGGTGCCAGTTACGCTCATGCGAAAACCCCAGAAAATAATGCGACAAGTGGCTAAAAAAAGACTGAAGGCTCTTTCAGTAGCAACTGCTTCTTATTGCATAAATCAAACAAAAGGAACCAAATTTTTAACGTATATTTTTTTCTCCTATCTCTTTATAACGTGACGACAAATCCATTTACGTTGACTGCCGTCTCAATGGTGGCAGTTAAGTATCCGCGAAAATGCGAAAAATCGACTTACGGAGCATTTCAGAGGACACCTGTTGCTTAATAGGTCAAATATAGGGAATTTAATTTCTAATATCTGTTTTTTATTTATGCAATTTTTATTTACCGTGACAACAAACCCTTTTAGGTTGTCTATTGTCTCGCAGGTGCCACTTCCGTATCCGCAAAAACATGAAAAATTGACTTATGTAATATTTTATAGCAGAAGACAACTGTTGCTCGAGTCAATTATAGGGATTTTTCTTTTTCTTTTTCTCTCACTAGGGCCATTGATTTGGTTACGATGACTATCTAACCCATACGTGACTGTTACTTGCTGCGCATAAAATTGTAAAATCAACTTCGACACTTTCGGAGGCAACTGATACCTGTCATACAAATCAAAGAAAGGTAAACAAAATTTTTCCCTGTTTTCTAACCAGGGTAACGAAAACATTGAACCAATTTAGACGACCGCGTGAGTCAAAAGTCAATTTTATGTTTAATCGCTGCGCAAAATATAAAATTCAGAAGCAACCGGTTGCTGTTGCGAAAACTTTTTCCGACAAAAAAATCTTGTTCCTGTTTGAAGAATTTAGAAGTAGGCCATAAAGACACAATAAGATGTAAGAATAACTAAAAATCAGTTGCTTCCTTGATAGGGTAGAAAACATTGTGGGAAAAGGAGAAAATGCTGGTAACCTGCATTGTCTCCTTTCATCAGATTATTTTCAAAAGCCTTCTTTAAAAGGCGTCATTGTGTGGTAAAAGGTTAATAATTATCCAATCAGAGGAGCTTTAAGGAAATCAGAATGGATACCAGCAGCCAATCAGATAACACTTAAGAAATTCAACAGCCAATCAGAGAGCTTCAAAATCGCTCGAAAATGGCGCCAAAATTTATTGATAAAAAAACAGTGAAAAAAACGGCATAAAAGTGGATTTAAAGTCTTCTTTAAAGGCTGCTGTGAAGTCCTTGCCAGATTTCACTGAAAATGGGCAAATATTTAAGAAAATAGGGGCGCAGAAGACCGTGTTTTGGTCTTTTCAATTCCCTTGCAAGAATTACTTCCCTTTAACCGTCTATGCACCCCCCCTCCTCCCCAGCCCTTAACTGTCTT
Source organism: Tridacna crocea (assembly GCA_943736015.1). Lineage (NCBI taxonomy): Eukaryota > Metazoa > Mollusca > Bivalvia > Cardiida > Cardiidae > Tridacna > Tridacna crocea. Next base: position 30,126,519 of record OX031063.1, read on the forward strand.
TGCTTTTCTAACTCAGCCCACAATAAATTCTGCACATTGAAACTTTCAATAAGCCAAAGTGATCAATTTACAGTGTAAAAAAAAAAAAAAAAAAAAAAAAAAAAACCCGCCCAGAAATTAATGCAAGAATTACTTCCCTTTAACCGTTGATGCACCCAACACCTACCCCCCTTCCCCAGCCCTTAACTGGATTTGCTTTTCTAACTCAGCCCACAATAAATGCTGTACATTGGAGCTTTCAATAAGCCAAAGTGATCAATGTACAGTCTAAAAAAAAAAAGACGCCCAGAAATTAATGCAAGAATTACTTCTCTTTAACCCTCGATGCACCCAACCCCCCTCCCCCCTTCCCAGCCCTTAACTGGATTTGCTTTTCTTACTCAGCCCACAATAAATGCTGCACATTGAAACTTTCAATAAGCCAAAGTGATCAATGTACAGTGTAAAAATAAAACGCCCAGAAATTAATGTGACAATGGGCTAAAAAAGGACTGGAAACTCTTTCAGTTGCTTCCTATTGCATATATCAAACAAAGGCAACTGAAGTGTAATTTTTCTAATCTCTTCAAACCGCAACAAGAAACTCAGTTACGTTGACTATGTGCCATTTACGCTCATGCGAAAACCTCAGAAATTAATGTGACAAGTGGCTAAAAAAAGACTGAAAACTCTCATACATGTATGTCAAACAATGGCAACTGAGGTGTTATTTTTCCAATCTCTTCAAACCGCAACAAGAAACCCAGTTACGTTGACTACCGTCTCATAGGTGCCAGTTACGCTCATGCGAAAACCCCAGAAAATAATGCGACAAGTGGCTAAAAAAAGACTGAAGGCTCTTTCAGTAGCAACTGCTTCTTATTGCATAAATCAAACAAAAGGAACCAAATTTTTAACGTATATTTTTTTCTCCTATCTCTTTATAACGTGACGACAAATCCATTTACGTTGACTGCCGTCTCAATGGTGGCAGTTAAGTATCCGCGAAAATGCGAAAAATCGACTTACGGAGCATTTCAGAGGACACCTGTTGCTTAATAGGTCAAATATAGGGAATTTAATTTCTAATATCTGTTTTTTATTTATGCAATTTTTATTTACCGTGACAACAAACCCTTTTAGGTTGTCTATTGTCTCGCAGGTGCCACTTCCGTATCCGCAAAAACATGAAAAATTGACTTATGTAATATTTTATAGCAGAAGACAACTGTTGCTCGAGTCAATTATAGGGATTTTTCTTTTTCTTTTTCTCTCACTAGGGCCATTGATTTGGTTACGATGACTATCTAACCCATACGTGACTGTTACTTGCTGCGCATAAAATCGTAAAATCAACTTCGACACTTTCGGAGGCAACTGATACCTGTCATACAAATCAAAGAAAGGTAAACAAAATTTTTCCCTGTTTTCTAACCAGGGTCACGAAAACATTGAACCAATTTAGACGACCGCGTGAGTCAAAAGTCAATTTTATGTTTAATCGCTGCGCAAAATATAAAATTCAGAAGCAACCGGTTGCTGTTGCGAAAACTTTTTCCGACAAAAAAATCTTGTTCCTGTTTGAAGAATTTAGAAGTAGGCCATAAAGACACAATAAGATGTAAGAATAACTAAAAATCAGTTGCTTCCTTGATAGGGTAGAAAACATTGTGGGAAAAGGAGAAAATGCTGGTAACCTGCATTGTCTCCTTTCATCAGATTATTTTCAAAAGCCTTCTTTAAAAGGCGTCATTGTGTGGTAAAAGGTTAATAATTATCCAATCAGAGGAGCTTTAAGGAAATCAGAATGGATACCAGCAGCCAATCAGATAACACTTAAGAAATTCAACAGCCAATCAGAGAGCTTCAAAATCGCTCGAAAATGGCGCCAAAATTTATTGATAAAAAAACAGTGAAAAAAACGGCATAAAAGTGGATTTAAAGTCTTCTTTAAAGGCTGCTGTGCAGTCCTTGCCAGATTTCACTGAAAATGGGCAAATATTTAAGAAAATAGGGGCGCAGAAGACCGTGTTTTGGTCTTTTCAATTCCCTTGCAAGAATTACTTCCCTTTAACCGTCTATGCACCCCCCCCTCCTCCCCAGCCCTTAACTGTCTTTGCTTTTCTAACTCAGCCCACAATAAATTCTGCACATTGAAACTTTCAATAAGCCAAAGTGATCAATTTACAGTGTAAAAAAAAAAAAAAAAAAAAAAAAAAAAAAACCCGCCCAGAAATTAATGCAAGAATTACTTCCCTTTAACCGTTGATGCACCCAACACCTACCCCCCTTCCCCAGCCCTTAACTGGATTTGCTTTTCTAACTCAGCCCACAATAAATGCTGTACATTGGAGCTTTCAATAAGCCAAAGTGATCAATGTACAGTCTAAAAAAAAAAAGACGCCCAGAAATTAATGCAAGAATTACTTCTCTTTAACCCTCGATGCACCCAACCCCCCTCCCCCCCTTCCCAGCCCTTAACTGGATTTGCTTTTCTTACTCAGCCCACAATAAATGCTGCACATTGAAACTTTCAATAAGCCAAAGTGATCAATGTACAGTGTAAAAATAAAACGCCCAGAAATTAATGTGACAATGGGCTAAAAAAGGACTGGAAACTCTTTCAGTTGCTTCCTATTGCATATATCAAACAAAGGCAACTGAAGTGTAATTTTTCTAATCTCTTCAAACCGCAACAAGAAACTCAGTTACGTTGACTATGTGCCATTTACGCTCATGCGAAAACCTCAGAAATTAATGTGACAAGTGGCTAAAAAAAGACTGAAAACTCTCATACATGTATGTCAAACAATGGCAACTGAGGTGTTATTTTTCCAATCTCTTCAAACCGCAACAAGAAACCCAGTTACGTTGACTACCGTCTCATAGGTGCCAGTTACGCTCATGCGAAAACCCCAGAAAATAATGCGACAAGTGGCTAAAAAAAGACTGAAGGCTCTTTCAGTAGCAACTGCTTCTTATTGCATAAATCAAACAAAAGGAACCAAATTTTTAACGTATATTTTTTTCTCCTATCTCTTTATAACGTGACGACAAATCCATTTAAGTTGACTGCCGTCTCAATGGTGGCAGTTAAGTATCTGCGAAAATGCGAAAAATCGACTTACGGAGCATTTCAGAGGACACCTGTTGCTTAATAGGTCAAATATAGGGAATTTAATTTCTAATATCTGTTTTTTATTTATGCAATTTTTATTTACCGTGACAACAAACCCTTTTAGATTGTCTATTGTCTCGCAGGTGCCACTTCCGTATCCGCAAAAACATGAAAAATTGACTTATGTAATATTTTATAGCAGAAGACAACTGTTGCTCGAGTCAGTTATAGGGATTTTTCTTTTTCTTTTTCTCTCACTAGGGCCATTGATTTGTTTACGATGACCATATAACCCATACGTGACTGTTACGTGCTGCGCATAAAATCGTAAAATCAACTTCGACACTTTCGGAGGCAACTGATACCTGTCATACAAATCAAAGAAAGGTAAACAAAATTTTTCCCTGTTTTCTAACCAGGGTCACGAAAACATTGAACCAATTTAGACGACCGCGTGAGTCAAAAGTCAATTTTATGTTTAATCGCTGCGCAAAATATAAAATTCAGAAGCAACCGGTTGCTGTTGCGAAAACTTTTTCCGACAAAAAAATCTTGTTCCTGTTTGAAGAATTTAGAAGTAGGCCATAAAGACACAATAAGATGTAAGAATAACTAAAAATCAGTTGCTTCCTTGATAGGGTAGAAAACATTGTGGGAAAAGGAGAAAATGCTGGTAACCTGCATTGTCTCCTTTCATCAGATTATTTTCAAAAGCCTTCTTTAAAAGGCGTCATTGTGTGGTAAAAGGTTAATAATTATCCAATCAGAGGAGCTTTAAGGAAATCAGAATGGATACCAGCAGCCAATCAGATAACACTTAAGAAATTCAACAGCCAATCAGAGAGCTTCAAAATCGCTCGAAAATGGCGCCAAAATTTATTGATAAAAAAACAGTGAAAAAAACGGCATAAAAGTGGATTTAAAGTCTTCTTTAAAGGCTGCTGTGCAGTCCTTGCCAGATTTCACTGAAAATGGGCAAATATTTAAGAAAATAGGGGCGCAGAAGACCGTGTTTTGGTCTTTTCAATTCCCTTGAAAGAATTACTTCCCTTTAACCGTCTATGCACCCCCCCCTCCTCCCCAGCCCTTAACTGTCTTTGCTTTTCTAACTCAGCCCACAATAAATTCTGCACATTGAAACTTTCAATAAGCCAAAGTGATCAATTTACAGTGTAAAAAAAAAAAAAAAAAAAAAAAAAAAAAAAAAAAAAAAAAACCCGCCCAGAAATTAATGCAAGAATTACTTCCCTTTAACCGTTGATGCACCCAACACCTACCCCCCTTCCCCAGCCCTTAACTGGATTTGCTTTTCTAACTCAGCCCACAATAAATGCTGTACATTGGAGCTTTCAATAAGCCAAAGTGATCAATGTACAGTCTAAAAAAAAAAAGACGCCCAGAAATTAATGCAAGAATTACTTCCCTTTAACCCTCGATGCACCCAACCCCCCTCCCCCCCTCCCCAGCCCTTAACTGGATTTGCTTTTCTTACTCAGCCCACAATAAATGCTGCACATTGAAACTTTCAATAAGCCAAAGTGATCAATGTACAGTGTAAAAAAAAAACGCCCAGAAATTAATGTGACAATGGGCTAAAAAAGGACTGGGAACCCTTTCAGTTGCTTCCTATTGTATATATCAAACAAAGGCAACTGAAGTGTAATTTTTCTAATCTCTTCAAACCGCAACAAGAAACTCAGTTACGTTGACTATGTGGCATTTACGCTCATGCGAAAACCTCAGAAATTAATGTGACAAGTGGCTAAAAAAAGACTGAAAACTCTCATACATGTATGTCAAACAATGGCAACTGAGGTGTTATTTTTCCAATCTCTTCAAACCGCAACAAGAAACCCAGTTACGTTGACTACCGTCTCATAGGTGCCAGTTACGCTCATGCGAAAACCCCAGAAAATAATGCGACAAGTGGCTAAAAAAAGACTGAAGGCTCTTTCAGTAGCAACTGCTTCTTATTGCATAAATCAAACAAAAGGAACCAAATTTTTAACGTATATTTTTTTCTCCTATCTCTTTATAACGTGACGACAAATCCATTTACGTTGACTGCCGTCTCAATGGTGGCAGTTAAGTATCCGCGAAAATGCGAAAAATCGACTTACGGAGCATTTCAGAGGACACCTGTTGCTTAATAGGTCAAATATAGGGAATTTAATTTCTAATATCTGTTTTTTATTTATGCAATTTTTATTTACCGTGACAACAAACCCTTTTAGGTTGTCTATTGTCTCGCAGGTGCCACTTCCGTATCCGCAAAAACATGAAAAATTGACTTATGTAATATTTTATAGCAGAAGACAACTGTTGCTCGAGTCAATTATAGGGATTTTTCTTTTTCTTTTTCTCTCACTAGGGCCATTGATTTGGTTACGATGACTATCTAACCCATACGTGACTGTTACTTGCTGCGCATAAAATCGTAAAATCAACTTCGACACTTTCGGAGGCAACTGATACCTGTCATACAAATCAAAGAAAGGTAAACAAAATTTTTCCCTGTTTTCTAACCAGGGTCACGAAAACATTGAACCAATTTAGACGACCGCGTGAGTCAAAAGTCAATTTTATGTTTAATCGCTGCGCAAAATATAAAATTCAGAAGCAACCGGTTGCTGTTGCGAAAACTTTTTCCGACAAAAAAATCTTGTTCCTGTTTGAAGAATTTAGAAGTAGGCCATAAAGACACAATAAGATGTAAGAATAACTAAAAATCAGTTGCTTCCTTGATAGGGTAGAAAACATTGTGGGAAAAGGAGAAAATGCTGGTAACCTGCATTGTCTCCTTTCATCAGATTATTTTCAAAAGCCTTCTTTAAAAGGCGTCATTGTGTGGTAAAAGGTTAATAATTATCCAATCAGAGGAGCTTTAAGGAAATCAGAATGGATACCAGCAGCCAATCAGATAACACTTAAGAAATTCAACAGCCAATCAGAGAGCTTCAAAATCGCTCGAAAATGGCGCCAAAATTTATTGATAAAAAAACAGTGAAAAAAACGGCATAAAAGTGGATTTAAAGTCTTCTTTAAAGGCTGCTGTGCAGTCCTTGCCAGATTTCACTGAAAATGGGCAAATATTTAAGAAAATAGGGGCGCAGAAGACCGTGTTTTGGTCTTTTCAATTCCCTTGAAAGAATTACTTCCCTTTAACCGTCTATGCACCCCCCCCTCCTCCCCAGCCCTTAACTGTCTTTGCTTTTCTAACTCAGCCCACAATAAATTCTGCACATTGAAACTTTCAATAAGCCAAAGTGATCAATTTACAGTGTAAAAAAAAAAAAAAAAAAAAAAAAAAAAAAAAAAAAACCCGCCCAGAAATTAATGCAAGAATTACTTCCCTTTAACCGTTGATGCACCCAACACCTACCCCCCTTCCCCAGCCCTTAACTGGATTTGCTTTTCTAACTCAGCCCACAATAAATGCTGTACATTGGAGCTTTCAATAAGCCAAAGTGATCAATGTACAGTCTAAAAAAAAAAAGACGCCCAGAAATTAATGCAAGAATTACTTCTCTTTAACCCTCGATGCACCCAACCCCCCTCCCCCCCTTCCCAGCCCTTAACTGGATTTGCTTTTCTTACTCAGCCCACAATAAATGCTGCACATTGAAACTTTCAATAAGCCAAAGTGATCAATGTACAGTGTAAAAATAAAACGCCCAGAAATTAATGTGACAATGGGCTAAAAAAGGACTGGAAACTCTTTCAGTTGCTTCCTATTGCATATATCAAACAAAGGCAACTGAAGTGTAATTTTTCTAATCTCTTCAAACCGCAACAAGAAACTCAGTTACGTTGACTATGTGCCATTTACGCTCATGCGAAAACCTCAGAAATTAATGTGACAAGTGGCTAAAAAAAGACTGAAAACTCTCATACATGTATGTCAAACAATGGCAACTGAGGTGTTATTTTTCCAATCTCTTCAAACCGCAACAAGAAACCCAGTTACGTTGACTACCGTCTCATAGGTGCCAGTTACGCTCATGCGAAAACCCCAGAAAATAATGCGACAAGTGGCTAAAAAAAGACTGAAGGCTCTTTCAGTAGCAACTGCTTCTTATTGCATAAATCAAACAAAAGGAACCAAATTTTTAACGTATATTTTTTTCTCCTATCTCTTTATAACGTGACGACAAATCCATTTAAGTTGACTGCCGTCTCAATGGTGGCAGTTAAGTATCTGCGAAAATGCGAAAAATCGACTTACGGAGCATTTCAGAGGACACCTGTTGCTTAATAGGTCAAATATAGGGAATTTAATTTCTAATATCTGTTTTTTATTTATGCAATTTTTATTTACCGTGACAACAAACCCTTTTAGATTGTCTATTGTCTCGCAGGTGCCACTTCCGTATCCGCAAAAACATGAAAAATTGACTTATGTAATATTTTATAGCAGAAGACAACTGTTGCTCGAGTCAGTTATAGGGATTTTTCTTTTTCTTTTTCTCTCACTAGGGCCATTGATTTGGTTACGATGACCATATAACCCATACGTGACTGTTACGTGCTGCGCATAAAATCGTAAAATCAACTTCGACACTTTCGGAGGCAACTGATACCTGTCATACAAATCAAAGAAAGGTAAACAAAATTTTTCCCTGTTTTCTAACCAGGGTCACGAAAACATTGAACCAATTTAGACGACCGCGTGAGTCAAAAGTCAATTTTATGTTTAATCGCTGCGCAAAATATAAAATTCAGAAGCAACCGGTTGCTGTTGCGAAAACTTTTTCCGACAAAAAAATCTTGTTCCTGTTTGAAGAATTTAGAAGTAGGCCATAAAGACACAATAAGATGTAAGAATAACTAAAAATCAGTTGCTTCCTTGATAGGGTGGAAAACATTGTGGGGAAAGGAGAAAATGCTGGTAACCTGCATTGTCTCCTTTCATCAGATTATTTTCAAAAGCCTTCTTTAAAAGGCGTCATTGTGTGGTAAAAGGTTAATAATTATCCAATCAGAGGAGCTTTAAGGAAATCAGAATGGATACCAGCAGCCAATCAGATAACACTTAAGAAATTCAACAGCCAATCAGAGAGCTTCAAAATCGCTCGAAAATGGCGCCAAAATTTATTGATAAAAAAACAGTGAAAAAAACGGCATAAAAGTGGATTTAAAGTCTTCTTTAAAGGCTGCTGTGCAGTCCTTGCCAGATTTCACTGAAAATGGGCAAATATTTAAGAAAATAGGGGCGCAGAAGACCGTGTTTTGGTCTTTTCAATTCCCTTGAAAGAATTACTTCCCTTTAACCGTCTATGCACCCCCCCTCCTCCCCAGCCCTTAACTGTCTTTGCTTTTCTAACTCAGCCCACAATAAATTCTGCACATTGAAACTTTCAATAAGCCAAAGTGATCAATTTACAGTGTAAAAAAAAAAAAAAAAAAAAAAAAAAAAAAAAACCCGCCCAGAAATTAATGCAAGAATTACTTCCCTTTAACCGTTGATGCACCCAACACCTACCCCCCTTCCCCAGCCCTTAACTGGATTTGCTTTTCTAACTCAGCCCACAATAAATGCTGTACATTGGAGCTTTCAATAAGCCAAAGTGATCAATGTACAGTCTAAAAAAAAAAAGACGCCCAGAAATTAATGCAAGAATTACTTCCCTTTAACCCTCGATGCACCCAAACCACCTCCCCCCCTCCCCAGCCCTTAACTGGATTTGCTTTTCTTACTCAGCCCACAATAAATGCTGCACATTGAAACTTTCAATAAGCCAAAGTGATCAATGTACAGTGTAAAAAAAAACGCCCAGAAATTAATGTGACAATGGGCTAAAAAAGGACTGGAAACTCTTTCAGTTGCTTCCTATTGCATATATCAAACAAAGGCAACTGAAGTGTAATTTTTCTAATCTCTTCAAACCGCAACAAGAAACTCAGTTACGTTGACTATGTGCCATTTACGCTCATGCGAAAACCTCAGAAATTAATGTGACAAGTGGCTAAAAAAAGACTGAAAACTCTCATACATGTATGTCAAACAATGGCAATTGAGGTGTTATTTTTCCAATCTCTTCAAACCGCAACAAGAAACCCAGTTACGTTGACTACCGTCTCATAGGTGCCAGTTACGCTCATGCGAAAACCCAAGAAAATAATGCGACAAGTGGCTAAAAAAAGACTGAAGGCTCTTTCAGTAGCAACTGCTTCTTATTGCATAAATCAAACAAAAGGAACCAAATTTTTAACGTATATTTTTTTCTCCTATCTCTTTATAACGTGACGACAAATCCATTTACGTTGACTGCCGTCTCAATGGTGGCAGTTAAGTATCCGCGAAAATGCGAAAAATCGACTTACGGAGCATTTCAGAGGACACCTGTTGCTTAATAGGTCAAATATCGGGAATTTAATTTCTAATATCTGTTTTTTATTTATGCAATTTTTATTTACCGTGACAACAAACCCTTTTAGGTTGTCTATTGTCTCGCAGGTGCCACTTCCGTATCTGCAAAAACATGAAAAATTGACTTATGTAATATTTTATAGCAGAAGACAACTGTTGCTCGAGTCAATTATAGGGATTTTTCTTTTTCTTTTTCTCTCACTAGGGCCATTGATTTGGTTACGATGACTATCTAACCCATACGTGACTGTTACTTGCTGCGCATAAAATCGTAAAATCAACTTCGACACTTTCGGAGGCAACTGATACCTGTCATACAAATCAAAGAAAGGTAAACAAAATTTTTCCCTGTTTTCTAACCAGGGTCACGAAAACATTGAACCAATTTAGACGACCGCGTGAGTCAAAAGTCAATTTTATGTTTAATCGCTGCGCAAAATATAAAATTCAGAAGCAACCGGTTGCTGTTGCGAAAACTTTTTCCGACAAAAAAATCTTGTTCCTGTTTGAAGAATTTAGAAGTAGGCCATAAAGACACAATAAGATGTAAGAATAACTAAAAATCAGTTGCTTCCTTGATAGGGTAGAAAACATTGTGGGAAAAGGAGAAAATGCTGGTAACCTGCATTGTCTCCTTTCATCAGATTATTTTCAAAAGCCTTCTTTAAAAGGCGTCATTGTGTGGTAAAAGGTTAATAATTATCCAATCAGAGGAGCTTTAAGGAAATCAGAATGGATACCAGCAGCCAATCAGATAACACTTAAGAAATTCAACAGCCAATCAGAGAGCTTCAAAATCGCTCGAAAATGGCGCCAAAATTTATTGATAAAAAAACAGTGAAAAAAACGGCATAAAAGTGGATTTAAAGTCTTCTTTAAAGGCTGCTGTGCAGTCCTTGCCAGATTTCACTGAAAATGGGCAAATATTTAAGAAAATAGGGGCGCAGAAGACCGTGTTTTGGTCTTTTCAATTCCCTTGCAAGAATTACTTCCCTTTAACCGTCTATGCACCCCCCTCCTCCCCAGCCCTTAACTGTCTTTGCTTTTCTAACTCAGCCCACAATAAATTCTGCACATTGAAACTTTCAATAAGCCAAAGTGATCAATTTACAGTGTAAAAAAAAAAGAAGAAAAAAAAAAAAAAACCCGCCCAGAAATTAATGCAAGAATTACTTCCCTTTAACCGTTGATGCACCCAACACCTACCCCCCTTCCCCAGCCCTTAACTGGATTTGCTTTTCTAACTCAGCCCACAATAAATGCTGTACATTGGAGCTTTCAATAAGCCAAAGTGATCAATGTACAGTCTAAAAAAAAAAAGACGCCCAGAAATTAATGCAAGAATTACTTCTCTTTAACCCTCGATGCACCCAACCCCCCTCCCCCCCTCCCCAGCCCTTAACTGGATTTGCTTTTCTTACTCAGCCCACAATAAATGCTGCACATTGAAACTTTCAATAAGCCAAAGTGATCAATGTACAGGGTAAAAAAAAAACGCCCAGAAATTAATGTGACAATGGGCTAAAAAAGGACTGGAAACTCTTTCAGTTGCTTCCTATTGCATATATCAAACAAAGGCAACTGAAGTGTAATTTTTCTAATCTCTTCAAACCGCAACAAGAAACTCAGTTACGTTGACTATGTGCCATTTACGCTCATGCGAAAACCTCAGAAATTAATGTGACAAGTGGCTAAAAAAAGACTGAAAACTCTCATACATGTATGTCAAACAATGGCAATTGAGGTGTTATTTTTCCAATCTCTTCAAACCGCAACAAGAAACCCAGTTACGTTGACTACCGTCTCATAGGTGCCAGTTACGCTCATGCGAAAACCCCAGAAAATAATGCGACAAGTGGCTAAAAAAAGACTGAAGGCTCTTTCAGTAGCAACTGCTTCTTATTGCATAAATCAAACAAAAGGAACCAAATTTTTAACGTATATTTTTTTCTCCTATCTCTTTATAACGTGACGACAAATCCATTTACGTTGACTGCCGTCTCAATGGTGGCAGTTAAGTATCCGCGAAAATGCGAAAAATCGACTTACGGAGCATTTCAGAGGACACCTGTTGCTTAATAGGTCAAATATAGGGAATTTAATTTCTAATATCTGTTTTTTATTTATGCAATTTTTATTTACCGTGACAACAAACCCTTTTAGGTTGTCTATTGTCTCGCAGGTGCCACTTCCGTATCCGCAAAAACATGAAAAATTGACTTATGTAATATTTTATAGCAGAAGACAACTGTTGCTCAAGTCAATTATAGGGATTTTTCTTTTTCTTTTTCTCTCACTAGGGCCATTGATTTGGTTACGATGACTATCTAACCCATACGTGACTGTTACTTGCTGCGCATAAAATCGTAAAATCAACTTCGACACTTTCGGAGGCAACTGATACCTGTCATACAAATCAAAGAAAGGTAAACAAAATTTTTCCCTGTTTTCTAACCAGGGTCATGAAAACATTGAACCAATTTAGACGACCGCGTGAGTCAAAAGTCAATTTTATGTTTAATCGCTGCGCAAAATATAAAATTCAGAAGCAACCGGTTGCTGTTGCGAAAACTTTTTCCGACAAAAAAATCTTGTTCCTGTTTGAAGAATTTAGAAGTAGGCCATAAAGACACAATAAGATGTAAGAATAACTAAAAATCAGTTGCTTCCTTGATAGGGTAGAAAACATTGTGGGAAAAGGAGAAAATGCTGGTAACCTGCATTGTCTCCTTTCATCAGATTATTTTCAAAAGCCTTCTTTAAAAGGCGTCATTGTGTGGTAAAAGGTTAATAATTATCCAATCAGAGGAGCTTTAAGGAAATCAGAATGGATACCAGCAGCCAATCAGATAACACTTAAGAAATTCAACAGCCAATCAGAGAGCTTCAAAATCGCTCGAAAATGGCGCCAAAATTTATTGATAAAAAAACAGTGAAAAAAACGGCATAAAAGTGGATTTAAAGTCTTCTTTAAAGGCTGCTGTGCAGTCCTTGCCAGATTTCACTGAAAATGGGCAAATATTTAAGAAAATAGGGGCGCAGAAGACCGTGTTTTGGTCTTTTCAATTCCCTTGCAAGAATTACTTCCCTTTAACCGTCTATGCACCCCCCTCCTCCCCAGCCCTTAACTGTCTTTGCTTTTCTAACTCAGCCCACAATAAATTCTGCACATTGAAACTTTCAATAAGCCAAAGTGATCAATTTACAGTGTAAAAAAAAAAGAAGAAAAAAAAAAAAAAAAACCCGCCCAGAAATTAATGCAAGAATTACTTCCCTTTAACCGTTGATGCACCCAACACCTACCCCCCTTCCCCAGCCCTTAACTGGATTTGCTTTTCTAACTCAGCCCACAATAAATGCTGTACATTGGAGCTTTCAATAAGCCAAAGTGATCAATGTACAGTCTAAAAAAAAAAAGACGCCCAGAAATTAATGCAAGAATTACTTCTCTTTAACCCTCGATGCACCCAACCCCCCTCCCCCCCTCCCCAGCCCTTAACTGGATTTGCTTTTCTTACTCAGCCCACAATAAATGCTGCACATTGAAACTTTCAATAAGCCAAAGTGATCAATGTACAGTGTAAAAAAAAAACGCCCAGAAATTAATGTGACAATGGGCTAAAAAAGGACTGGAAACTCTTTCAGTTGCTTCCTATTGCATATATCAAACAAAGGCAACTGAAGTGTAATTTTTCTAATCTCTTCAAACCGCAACAAGAAACTCAGTTACTTTGACTATGTGCCATTTACGCTCATGCGAAAACCTCAGAAATTAATGTGACAAGTGGCTAAAAAAAGACTGAAAACTCTCATACATGTATGTTAAGCAATGGCAATTGAGGTGTTATTTTTCCAATCTCTTCAAACCGCAACAAGAAACCCAGTTACGTTGACTACCGTCTCATAGGTGCCAGTTACGCTCATGCGAAAACCCCAGAAAATAATGCGACAAGTGGCTAAAAAAAGACTGAAGGCTCTTTCAGTAGCAACTGCTTCTTATTGCATAAATCAAACAAAAGGAACCAAATTTTTAACGTATATTTTTTTCTCCTATCTCTTTATAACGTGACGACAAATCCATTTACGTTGACTGCCGTCTCAATGGTGGCAGTTAAGTATCCGCGAAAATGCGAAAAATCGACTTACGGAGCATTTCAGAGGACACCTGTTGCTTAATAGGTCAAATATAGGGAATTTAATTTCTAATATCTGTTTTTTATTTATGCAATTTTTATTTACCGTGACAACAAACCCTTTTAGGTTGTCTATTGTCTCGCAGGTGCCACTTCCGTATCCGCAAAAACATGAAAAATTGACTTATGTAATATTTTATAGCAGAAGACAACTGTTGCTCGAGTCAATTATAGGGATTTTTCTTTTTCTTTTTCTCTCACTAGGGCCATTGATTTGGTTACGATGACTATCTAACCCATACGTGACTGTTACTTGCTGCGCATAAAATCGTAAAATCAACTTCGACACTTTCGGAGGCAACTGATACCTGTCATACAAATCAAAGAAAGGTAAACAAAATTTTTCCCTGTTTTCTAACCAGGGTCACGAAAACATTGAACCAATTTAGACGACCGCGTGAGTCAAAAGTCAATTTTATGTTTAATCGCTGCGCAAAATATAAAATTCAGAAGCAACCGGTTGCTGTTGCGAAAACTTTTTCCGACAAAAAAATCTTGTTCCTGTTTGAAGAATTTAGAAGTAGGCCATAAAGACACAATAAGATGTAAGAATAACTAAAAATCAGTTGCTTCCTTGATAGGGTAGAAAACATTGTGGGAAAAGGAGAAAATGCTGGTAACCTGCATTGTCTCCTTTCATCAGATTATTTTCAAAAGCCTTCTTTAAAAGGCGTCATTGTGTGGTAAAAGGTTAATAATTATCCAATCAGAGGAGCTTTAAGGAAATCAGAATGGATACCAGCAGCCAATCAGATAACACTTAAGAAATTCAACAGCCAATCAGAGAGCTTCAAAATCGCTCGAAAATGGCGCCAAAATTTATTGATAAAAAAACAGTGAAAAAAACGGCATAAAAGTGGATTTAAAGTCTTCTTTAAAGGCTGCTGTGCAGTCCTTGCCAGATTTCACTGAAAATGGGCAAATATTTAAGAAAATAGGGGCGCAGAAGACCGTGTTTTGGTCTTTTCAATTCCCTTGCAAGAATTACTTCCCTTTAACCGTCTATGCACCCCCCCTCCTCCCCAGCCCTTAACTGTCTTTGCTTTTCTAACTCAGCCCACAATAAATTCTGCACATTGAAACTTTCAATAAGCCAAAGTGATCAATTTACAGTGTAAAAAAAAAAGAAGAAAAAAAAAAAAAACCCGCCCAGAAATTAATGCAAGAATTACTTCCCTTTAACCGTTGATGCACCCAACACCTACCCCCCTTCCCCAGCCCTTAACTGGATTTGCTTTTCTAACTCAGCCCACAATAAATGCTGTACATTGGAGCTTTCAATAAGCCAAAGTGATCAATGTACAGTCTAAAAAAAAAAAGACGCCCAGAAATTAATGCAAGAATTACTTCTCTTTTACCCTCGATGCACCCAACCCCCCTCCCCCCCTCCCCAGCCCTTAACTGGATTTGCTTTTCTTACTCAGCCCACAATAAATGCTGCACATTGAAACTTTCAATAAGCCAAAGTGATCAATGTACAGTGTAAAAAAAAAACGCCCAGAAATTAATGTGACAATGGGCTAAAAAAGGACTGGAAACTCTTTCAGTTGCTTCCTATTGCATATATCAAACAAAGGCAACTGAAGTGTAATTTTTCTAATCTCTTCAAACCGCAACAAGAAACTCAGTTACGTTGACTATGTGCCATTTACGCTCATGCGAAAACCTCAGAAATTAATGTGACAAGTGGCTAAAAAAAGACTGAAAACTCTCATACATGTATGTCAAACAATGGCAACTGAGGTGTTATTTTTCCAATCTCTTCAAACCGCAACAAGAAACCCAGTTACGTTGACTACCGTCTCATAGGTGCCAGTTACGCTCATGCGAAAACCCCAGAAAATAATGCGACAAGTGGCTAAAAAAAGACTGAAGGCTCTTTCAGTAGCAACTGCTTCTTATTGCATAAATCAAACAAAAGGAACCAAATTTTTAACGTATATTTTTTTCTCCTATCTCTTTATAACGTGATGACAAATCCATTTACGTTGACTGCCGTCTCAATGGTGGCAGTTAAGTATCCGCGAAAATGCGAAAAATCGACTTACGGAGCATTTCAGAGGACACCTGTTGCTTAATAGGTCAAATATAGGGAATTTAATTTCTAATATCTGTTTTTTATTTATGCAATTTTTATTTACCGTGACAACAAACCCTTTTAGGTTGTCTATTGTCTCGCAGGTTCCACTTCCGTATCCGCAAAAACATGAAAAATTGACTTATGTAATATTTTATAGCAGAAGACAACTGTTGCTCGAGTCAATTATAGGGATTTTTCTTTTTCTTTTTCTCTCACTAGGGCCATTGATTTGGTTACGATGACCATCTAACCCATACGTGACTGTTACGTGCTGCGCATAAAATCGTAAAATCAACTTCGACACTTTCGGAGGCAACTGATACCTGTCATACAAATCAAAGAAAGGTAAACAAAATTTTTCCCTGTTTTCTAACCAGGGTCACGAAAACATTGAACCAATTTAGACGACCGCGTGAGTCAAAAGTCAATTTTATGTTTAATCGCTGCGCAAAATATAAAATTCAGAAGCAACCGGTTGCTGTTGCGAAAACTTTTTCCGACAAAAAAATCTTGTTCCTGTTTGAAGAATTTAGAAGTAGGCCATAAAGACACAATAAGATGTAAGAATAACTAAAAATCAGTTGCTTCCTTGATAGGGTAGAAAACATTGTGGGAAAAGGAGAAAATGCTGGTAACCTGCATTGTCTCCTTTCATCAGATTATTTTCAAAAGCCTTCTTTAAAAGGCGTCATTGTGTGGTAAAAGGTTAATAATTATCCAATCAGAGGAGCTTTAAGGAAATCAGAATGGATACCAGCAGCCAATCAGATAACACTTAAGAAATTCAACAGCCAATCAGAGAGCTTCAAAATCGCTCGAAAATGGCGCCAAAATTTATTGATAAAAAAACAGTGAAAAAAACGGCATAAAAGTGGATTTAAAGTCTTCTTTAAAGGCTGCTGTGCAGTCCTTGCCAGATTTCACTGAAAATGGGCAAATATTTAAGAAAATAGGGGCGCAGAAGACCGTGTTTTGGTCTTTTCAATTCCCTTGCAAGAATTACTTCCCTTTAACCGTCTATGCACCCCCCCTCCTCCCCAGCCCTTAACTGTCTTTGCTTTTCTAACTCAGCCCACAATAAATTCTGCACATTGAAACTTTCAATAAGCCAAAGTGATCAATTTACAGTGTAAAAAAAAAAAAGAAGAAAAAAAAAAAAAAAACCCGCCCAGAAATTAATGCAAGAATTACTTCCCTTTAACCGTTGATGCACCCAACACCTACCCCCCTTCCCCAGCCCTTAACTGGATTTGCTTTTCTAACTCAGCCCACAATAAATGCTGTACATTGGAGCTTTCAATAAGCCAAAGTGATCAATGTACAGTCTAAAAAAAAAAAGACGCCCAGAAATTAATGCAAGAATTACTTCCCTTTAACCCTCGATGCACCCAACCCCCCTCCCCCCCTCCCCAGCCCTTAACTGGATTTGCTTTTCTTACTCAGCCCACAATAAATGCTGCACATTGAAACTTTCAATAAGCCAAAGTGATCAATGTACAGTGTAAAAAGAAAACGCCCAGAAATTAATGTGACAATGGGCTAAAAAAGGACTGGAAACTCTTTCAGTTGCTTCCTATTGCATATATCAAACAAAGGCAACTGAAGTGTAATTTTTCTAATCTCTTCAAACCGCAACAAGAAACTCAGTTACGTTGACTATGTGCCATTTACGCTCATGCGAAAACCTCAGAAATTAATGTGACAAGTGGCTAAAAAAAGACTGAAAACTCTCATACATGTATGTCAAACAATGGCAACTGAGGTGTTATTTTTCCAATCTCTTCAAACCGCAACAAGAAACCCAGTTACGTTGACTACCGTCTCATAGGTGCCAGTTACGCTCATGCGAAAACCCCAGAAAATAATGCGACAAGTGGCTAAAAAAAGACTGAAGGCTCTTTCAGTAGCAACTGCTTCTTATTGCATAAATCAAACAAAAGGAACCAAATTTTTAACGTATATTTTTTTCTCCTATCTCTTTATAACGTGACGACAAATCCATTTACGTTGACTGCCGTCTCAATGGTGGCAGTTAAGTATCCGCGAAAATGCGAAAAATCGACTTACGGAGCATTTCAGAGGACACCTGTTGCTTAATAGGTCAAATATAGGGAATTTAATTTCTAATATCTGTTTTTTATTTATGCAATTTTTATTTACCGTGACAACAAACCCTTTTAGGTTGTCTATTGTCTCGCAGGTGCCACTTCCGTATCCACAAAAACATGAAAAATTGACTTATGTAATATTTTATAGCAGAAGACAACTGTTGCTCGAGTCAATTATAGGGATTTTTCTTTTTCTTTTTCTCTCACTAGGGCCATTGATTTGGTTACGATGACCATCTAACCCATACGTGACTGTTACTTGCTGCGCATAAAATCGTAAAATCAACTTCGACACTTTCGGAGGCAACTGATACCTGTCATACAAATCAAAGAAAGGTAAACAAAATTTTTCCCTGTTTTCTAACCAGGGTCACGAAAACATTGAACCAATTTAGACGACCGCGTGAGTCAAAAGTCAATTTTATGTTTAATCGCTGCGCAAAATATAAAATTCAGAAGCAACCGGTTGCTGTTGCGAAAACTTTTTCCGACAAAAAAATCTTGTTCCTGTTTGAAGAATTTAGAAGTAGGCCATAAAGACACAATAAGATGTAAGAATAACTAAAAATCAGTTGCTTCCTTGATAGGGTAGAAAACATTGTGGGAAAAGGAGAAAATGCTGGTAACCTGCATTGTCTCCTTTCATCAGATTATTTTCAAAAGCCTTCTTTAAAAGGCGTCATTGTGTGGTAAAAGGTTAATAATTATCCAATCAGAGGAGCTTTAAGGAAATCAGAATGGATACCAGCAGCCAATCAGATAACACTTAAGAAATTCAACAGCCAATCAGAGAGCTTCAAAATCGCTCGAAAATGGCGCCAAAATTTATTGATAAAAAAACAGTGAAAAAAACGGCATAAAAGTGGATTTAAAGTCTTCTTTAAAGGCTGCTGTGCAGTCCTTGCCAGATTTCACTGAAAATGGGCAAATATTTAAGAAAATAGGGGCGCAGAAGACCGTGTTTTGGTCTTTTCAATTCCCTTGCAAGAATTACTTCCCTTTAACCGTCTATGCACCCCCCTCCTCCCCAGCCCTTAACTGTCTTTGCTTTTCTAACTCAGCCCACAATAAATTCTGCACATTGAAACTTTCAATAAGCCAAAGTGATCAATTTACAGTGTAAAAAAAAAAGAAGAAAAAAAAAAAACCCGCCCAGAAATTAATGCAAGAATTACTTCCCTTTAACCGTTGATGCACCCAACACCTACCCCCCTTCCCCAGCCCTTAACTGGATTTGCTTTTCTAACTCAGCCCACAATAAATGCTGTACATTGGAGCTTTCAATAAGCCAAAGTGATCAATGTACAGTCTAAAAAAAAAAAGACGCCCAGAAATTAATGCAAGAATTACTTCCCTTTAACCCTCGATGCACCCAACCCCCCTCCCCCCCTCCCCAGCCCTTAACTGGATTTGCTTTTCTTACTCAGCCCACAATAAATGCTGCACATTGAAACTTTCAATAAGCCAAAGTGATCAATGTACAGTGTAAAAAAAAAACGCCCAGAAATTAATGTGACAATGGGCTAAAAAAGGACTGGAAACTCTTTCAGTTGCTTCCTATTGCATATATCAAACAAAGGCAACTGAAGTGTAATTTTTCTAATCTCTTCAAACCGCAACAAGAAACTCAGTTACGTTGACTATGTGCCATTTACGCTCATGCGAAAACCTCAGAAATTAATGTGACAAGTGGCTAAAAAAAGACTGAAAACTCTCATACATGTATGTCAAACAATGGCAACTGAGGTGTTATTTTTCCAATCTCTTCAAACCGCAACAAGAAACCCAGTTACGTTGACTACCGTCTCATAGGTGCCAGTTACGCTCATGCGAAAACCCCAGAAAATAATGCGACAAGTGGCTAAAAAAAGACTGAAGGCTCTTTCAGTAGCAACTGCTTCTTATTGCATAAATCAAACAAAAGGAACCAAATTTTTAACGTATATTTTTTTCTCCTATCTCTTTATAACGTGACGACAAATCCATTTACGTTGACTGCCGTCTCAATGGTGGCAGTTAAGTATCCGTGAAAATGCGAAAAATCGACTTACGGAGCATTTCAGAGGACACCTGTTGCTTAATAGGTCAAATATAGGGAATTTAATTTCTAATATCTGTTTTTTATTTATGCAATTTTTATTTACCGTGACAACAAACCCTTTTAGGTTGTCTATTGTCTCGCAGGTGCCACTTCCGTATCCGCAAAAACATGAAAAATTGACTTATGTAATATTTTATAGCAGAGGACAACTGTTGCTCGAGTCAATTATAGGGATTTTTCTTTTTCTTTTTCTCTCACTAGGGCCATTGATTTGGTTACGATGACCATCTAACCCATACGTGACTGTTACGTGCTGCGCATAAAATCGTAAAATCAACTTCGACACTTTCGGAGGCAACTGATACCTGTCATACAAATCAAAGAAAGGTAAACAAAATTTTTCCCTGTTTTCTAACCAGGGTCACGAAAACATTGAACCAATTTAGACGACCGCGTGAGTCAAAAGTCAATTTTATGTTTAATCGCTGCGCAAAATATAAAATTCAGAAGCAACCGGTTGCTGTTGCGAAAACTTTTTCCGACAAAAAAATCTTGTTCCTGTTTGAAGAATTTAGAAGTAGGCCATAAAGACACAATAAGATGTAAGAATAACTAAAAATCAGTTGCTTCCTTGATAGGGTAGAAAACATTGTGGGAAAAGGAGAAAATGCTGGTAACCTGCATTGTCTCCTTTCATCAGATTATTTTCAAAAGCCTTCTTTAAAAGGCGTCATTGTGTGGTAAAAGGTTAATAATTATCCAATCAGAGGAGCTTTAAGGAAATCAGAGTGGATACCAGCAGCCAATCAGATAACACTTAAGAAATTCAACAGCCAATCAGAGAGCTTCAAAATCGCTCGAAAATGGCGCCAAAATTTATTGATAAAAAAACAGTGAAAAAAACGGCATAAAAGTGGATTTAAAGTCTTCTTTAAAGGCTGCTGTGCAGTCCTTGCCAGATTTCACTGAAAATGGGCAAATATTTAAGAAAATAGGGGCGCAGAAGACCGTGTTTTGGTCTTTTCAATTCCCTTGCAAGAATTACTTCCCTTTAACCGTCTATGCACCCCCCCTCCTCCCCAGCCCTTAACTGTCTTTGCTTTTCTAACTCAGCCCACAATAAATTCTGCACATTGAAACTTTCAATAAGCCAAAGTGATCAATTTACAGTGTAAAAAAAAAAGAAGAAAAAAAAAAAACCCGCCCAGAAATTAATGCAAGAATTACTTCCCTTTAACCGTTGATGCACCCAACACCTACCCCCCTTCCCCAGCCCTTAACTGGATTTGCTTTTCTAACTCAGCCCACAATAAATGCTGTACATTGGAGCTTTCAATAAGCCAAAGTGATCAATGTACAGTCTAAAAAAAAAAAGACGCCCAGAAATTAATGCAAGAATTACATCCCTTTAACCCTCGATGCACCCAACCCCCCTCCCCCCCTCCCCAGCCCTTAACTGGATTTGCTTTTCTTACTCAGCCCACAATAAATGCTGCACATTGAAACTTTCAATAAGCCAAAGTGATCAATGTACAGTGTAAAAAAAAAAACGCCCAGAAATTAATGTGACAATGGGCTAAAAAAGGACTGGAAACTCTTTCAGTTGCTTCCTATTGCATATATCAAACAAAGGCAACTGAAGTGTAATTTTTCTAATCTCTTCAAACCGCAACAAGAAACTCAGTTACGTTGACTATGTGCCATTTACGCTCATGCGAAAACCTCAGAAATTAATGTGACAAGTGGCTAAAAAAAGACTGAAAACTCTCATACATGTATGTCAAACAATGGCAACTGAGGTGTTATTTTTCCAATCTCTTCAAACCGCAACAAGAAACCCAGTTACGTTGACTACCGTCTCATAGGTGCCAGTTACGCTCATGCGAAAACCCCAGAAAATAATGCGACAAGTGGCTAAAAAAAGACTGAAGGCTCTTTCAGTAGCAACTGCTTCTTATTGCATAAATCAAACAAAAGGAACCAAATTTTTAACGTATATTTTTTTCTCCTATCTCTTTATAACGTGACGACAAATCCATTTACGTTGACTGCCGTCTCAATGGTGGCAGTTAAGTATCCGCGAAAATGCGAAAAATCGACTTACGGAGCATTTCAGAGGACACCTGTTGCTTAATAGGTCAAATATAGGGAATTTAATTTCTAATATCTGTTTTTTATTTATGCAATTTTTATTTACCGTGACAACAAACCCTTTTAGGTTGTCTATTGTCTCGCAGGTGCCACTTCCGTATCCGCAAAAACATGAAAAATTGACTTATGTAATATTTTATAGCAGAAGACAACTGTTGCTCGAGTCAATTATAGGGATTTTTCTTTTTCTTTTTCTCTCACTAGGGCCATTGATTTGGTTACGATGACCATCTAACCCATACGTGACTGTTACTTGCTGCGCATAAAATCGTAAAATCAACTTCGACACTTTCGGAGGCAACTGATACCTGTCATACAAATCAAAGAAAGGTAAACAAAATTTTTCCCTGTTTTCTAACCAGGGTCACGAAAACATTGAACCAATTTAGACGACCGCGTGAGTCAAAAGTCAATTTTATGTTTAATCGCTGCACAAAATATAAAATTCAGAAGCAACCGGTTGCTGTTGCGAAAACCTTTTCCGACAAAAAAATCTTGTTCCTGTTTGAAGAATTTAGAAGTAGGCCATAAAGACACAATAAGATGTAAGAATAACTAAAAATCAGTTGCTTCCTTGATAGGGTAGAAAACATTGTGGGAAAAGGAGAAAATGCTGGTAACCTGCATTGTCTCCTTTCATCAGATTATTTTCAAAAGCCTTCTTTAAAAGGCGTCATTGTGTGGTAAAAGGTTAATAATTATCCAATCAGAGGAGCTTTAAGGAAATCAGAATGGATACCAGCAGCCAATCAGATAACACTTAAGAAATTCAACAGCCAATCAGAGAGCTTCAAAATCGCTCGAAAATGGCGCCAAAATTTATTGATAAAAAAACAGTGAAAAAAACGGCATAAAAGTGGATTTAAAGTCTTCTTTAAAGGCTGCTGTGCAGTCCTTGCCAGATTTCACTGAAAATGGGCAAATATTTAAGAAAATAGGGGCGCAGAAGACCGTGTTTTGGTCTTTTCAATTCCCTTGCAAGAATTACTTCCCTTTAACCGTCTATGCACCCCCCCTCCTCCCCAGCCCTTAACTGTCTTTGCTTTTCTAACTCAGCCCACAATAAATTCTGCACATTGAAACTTTCAATAAGCCAAAGTGATCAATTTACAGTGTAAAAAAAAAAGAAGAAAAAAAAAAAAACCCGCCCAGAAATTAATGCAAGAATTACTTCCCTTTAACCGTTGATGCACCCAACACCTACCCCCCTTCCCCAGCCCTTAACTGGATTTGCTTTTCTAACTCAGCCCACAATAAATGCTGTACATTGGAGCTTTCAATAAGCCAAAGTGATCAATGTACAGTCTAAAAAAAAAAAGACGCCCAGAAATTAATGCAAGAATTACTTCCCTTTAACCCTCGATGCACCCAACCCCCCTCCCCCCCTCCCCAGCCCTTAACTGGATTTGCTTTTCTTACTCAGCCCACAATAAATGCTGCACATTGAAACTTTCAATAAGCCAAAGTGATCAATGTACAGTGTAAAAAAAAAACGCCCAGAAATTAATGTGACAATGGGCTAAAAAAGGACTGGAAACTCTTTCAGTTGCTTCCTATTGCATATATCAAACAAAGGCAACTGAAGTGTAATTTTTCTAATCTCTTCAAACCGCAACAAGAAACTCAGTTACGTTGACTATGTGCCATTTACGCTCATGCGAAAACCTCAGAAATTAATGTGACAAGTGGCTAAAAAAAGACTGAAAACTCTCATACATGTATGTCAAACAATGGCAACTGAGGTGTTATTTTTCCAATCTCTTCAAACCGCAACAAGAAACCCAGTTACGTTGACTACCGTCTCATAGGTGCCAGTTACGCTCATGCGAAAACCCCAGAAAATAATGCGACAAGTGGCTAAAAAAAGACTGAAGGCTCTTTCAGTAGCAACTGCTTCTTATTGCATAAATCAAACAAAAGGAACCAAATTTTTAACGTATATTTTTTTCTCCTATCTCTTTATAACGTGACGACAAATCCATTTACGTTGACTGCCGTCTCAATGGTGGCAGTTAAGTATCCGTGAAAATGCGAAAAATCGACTTACGGAGCATTTCAGAGGACACCTGTTGCTTAATAGGTCAAATATAGGGAATTTAATTTCTAATATCTGTTTTTTATTTATGCAATTTTTATTTACCGTGACAACAAACCCTTTTAGGTTGTCTATTGTCTCGCAGGTGCCACTTCCGTATCCGCAAAAACATGAAAAATTGACTTATGTAATATTTTATAGCAGAGGACATCTGTTGCTCGAGTCAATTATAGGGATTTTTCTTTTTCTTTTTCTCTCACTAGGGCCATTGATTTGGTTACGATGACCATCTAACCCATACGTGACTGTTACGTGCTGCGCATAAAATCGTAAAATCAACTTCGACACTTTCGGAGGCAACTGATACCTGTCATACAAATCAAAGAAAGGTAAACAAAATTTTTCCCTGTTTTCTAACCAGGGTCACGAAAACATTGAACCAATTTAGACGACCGCGTGAGTCAAAAGTCAATTTTATGTTTAATCGCTGCGCAAAATATAAAATTCAGAAGCAACCGGTTGCTGTTGCGAAAACTTTTTCCGACAAAAAAATCTTGTTCCTGTTTGAAGAATTTAGAAGTAGGCCATAAAGACACAATAAGATGTAAGAATAACTAAAAATCAGTTGCTTCCTTGATAGGGTAGAAAACATTGTGGGAAAAGGAGAAAATGCTGGTAACCTGCATTGTCTCCTTTCATCAGATTATTTTCAAAAGCCTTCTTTAAAAGGCGTCATTGTGTGGTAAAAGGTTAATAATTATCCAATCAGAGGAGCTTTAAGGAAATCAGAATGGATACCAGCAGCCAATCAGATAACACTTAAGAAATTCAACAGCCAATCAGAGAGCTTCAAAATCGCTCGAAAATGGCGCCAAAATTTATTGATAAAAAAACAGTGAAAAAAACGGCATAAAAGTGGATTTAAAGTCTTCTTTAAAGGCTGCTGTGCAGTCCTTGCCAGATTTCACTGAAAATGGGCAAATATTTAAGAAAATAGGGGCGCAGAAGACCGTGTTTTGGTCTTTTCAATTCCCTTGCAAGAATTACTTCCCTTTAACCGTCTATGCACCCCCACCTCCTCCCCAGCCCTTAACTGTCTTTGCTTTTCTAACTCAGCCCACAATAAATTCTGCACATTGAAACTTTCAATGAGCCAAAGTGATCAATTTACAGTGTAAAAAAAAAAAGAAGAAAAAAAAAAAAAAAACCCGCCCAGAAATTAATGCAAGAATTACTTCCCTTTAACCGTTGATGCACCCAACACCTACCCCCCTTCCCCAGCCCTTAACTGGATTTGCTTTTCTAACTCAGCCCACAATAAATGCTGTACATTGGAGCTTTCAATAAGCCAAAGTGATCAATGTACAGTCTAAAAAAAAAAAGACGCCCAGAAATTAATGCAAGAATTACTTCCCTTTAACCCTCGATGCACCCAACCCCCCTCCCCCCCCCTCCCCAGCCCTTAACTGGATTTGCTTTTCTTACTCAGCCCACAATAAATGCTGCACATTGAAACTTTCAATAAGCCAAAGTGATCAATGTACAGTGTAAAAAAAAAACGCCCAGAAATTAATGTGACAATGGGCTAAAAAAGGACTGGAAACTCTTTCAGTTGCTTCCTATTGCATATATCAAACAAAGGCAACTGAAGTGTAATTTTTCTAATCTCTTCAAACCGCAACAAGAAACTCAGTTACGTTGACTATGTGCCATTTACGCTCATGCGAAAACCTCAGAAATTAATGTGACAAGTGGCTAAAAAAAGACTGAAAACTCTCATACATGTATGTCAAACAATGGCAACTGAGGTGTTATTTTTCCAATCTCTTCAAACCGCAACAAGAAACCCAGTTACGTTGACTACCGTCTCATAGGTGCCAGTTACGCTCATGCGAAAACCCCAGAAAATAATGCGACAAGTGGCTAAAAAAAGACTGAAGGCTCTTTCAGTAGCAACTGCTTCTTATTGCATAAATCAAACAAAAGGAACCAAATTTTTAACGTATATTTTTTTCTCCTATCTCTTTATAACGTGACGACAAATCCATTTACGTTGACTGCCGTCTCAATGGTGGCAGTTAAGTATCCGTGAAAATGCGAAAAATCGACTTACGGAGCATTTCAGAGGACACCTGTTGCTTAATAGGTCAAATATAGGGAATTTAATTTCTAATATCTGTTTTTTATTTATGCAATTTTTATTTACCGTGACAACAAACCCTTTTAGGTTGTCTATTGTCTCGCAGGTGCCACTTCCGTATCCGCAAAAACATGAAAAATTGACTTATGTAATATTTTATAGCAGAGGACATCTGTTGCTCGAGTCAATTATAGGGATTTTTCTTTTTCTTTTTCTCTCACTAGGGCCATTGATTTGGTTACGATGACCATCTAACCCATACGTGACTGTTACGTGCTGCGCATAAAATCGTAAAATCAACTTCGACACTTTCGGAGGCAACTGATACCTGTCATACAAATCAAAGAAAGGTAAACAAAATTTTTCCCTGTTTTCTAACCAGGGTCACGAAAACATTGAACCAATTTAGACGACCGCGTGAGTCAAAAGTCAATTTTATGTTTAATCGCTGCGCAAAATATAAAATTCAGAAGCAACCGGTTGCTGTTGCGAAAACTTTTTCCGACAAAAAAATCTTGTTCCTGTTTGAAGAATTTAGAAGTAGGCCATAAAGACACAATAAGATGTAAGAATAACTAAAAATCAGTTGCTTCCTTGATAGGGTAGAAAACATTGTGGGAAAAGGAGAAAATGCTGGTAACCTGCATTGTCTCCTTTCATCAGATTATTTTCAAAAGCCTTCTTTAAAAGGCGTCATTGTGTGGTAAAAGGTTAATAATTATCCAATCAGAGGAGCTTTAAGGAAATCAGAATGGATACCAGCAGCCAATCAGATAACACTTAAGAAATTCAACAGCCAATCAGAGAGCTTCAAAATCGCTCGAAAATGGCGCCAAAATTTATTGATAAAAAAACAGTGAAAAAAACGGCATAAAAGTGGATTTAAAGTCTTCTTTAAAGGCTGCTGTGCAGTCCTTGCCAGATTTCACTGAAAATGGGCAAATATTTAAGAAAATAGGGGCGCAGAAGACCGTGTTTTGGTCTTTTCAATTCCCTTGCAAGAATTACTTCCCTTTAACCGTCTATGCACCCCCCCTCCTCCCCAGCCCTTAACTGTCTTTGCTTTTCTAACTCAGCCCACTAAATTCTGCACATTGAAACTTTCAATAAGCCAAAGTGATCAATTTACAGTGTAAAAAAAAAAGAAGAAAAAAAAAAAAACCCGCCCAGAAATTAATGCAAGAATTACTTCCCTTTAACCGTTGATGCACCCAACACCTACCCCCCTTCCCCAGCCCTTAACTGGATTTGCTTTTCTAACTCAGCCCACAATAAATGCTGTACATTGGAGCTTTCAATAAGCCAAAGTGATCAATGTACAGTCTAAAAAAAAAAAGACGCCCAGAAATTAATGCAAGAATTACTTCCCTTTAACCCTCGATGCACCCAACCCCCCTCCCCCCCTCCCCAGCCCTTAACTGGATTTGCTTTTCTTACTCAGCCCACAATAAATGCTGCACATTGAAACTTTCAATAAGCCAAAGTGATCAATGTACAGTGTAAAAAAAAAACGCCCAGAAATTAATGTGACAATGGGCTAAAAAAGGACTGGAAACTCTTTCAGTTGCTTCCTATTGCATATATCAAACAAAGGCAACTGAAGTGTAATTTTTCTAATCTCTTCAAACCGCAACAAGAAACTCAGTTACGTTGACTATGTGCCATTTACGCTCATGCGAAAACCTCAGAAATTAATGTGACAAGTGGCTAAAAAAAGACTGAAAACTCTCATACATGTATGTCAAACAATGGCAACTGAGGTGTTATTTTTCCAATCTCTTCAAACCGCAACAAGAAACCCAGTTACGTTGACTACCGTCTCATAGGTGCCAGTTACGCTCATGCGAAAACCCCAGAAAATAATGCGACAAGTGGCTAAAAAAAGACTGAAGGCTCTTTCAGTAGCAACTGCTTCTTATTGCATAAATCAAACAAAAGGAACCAAATTTTTAACGTATATTTTTTTCTCCTATCTCTTTATAACGTGACGACAATTCCATTTACGTTGACTGCCGTCTCAATGGTGGCAGTTAAGTATCCGTGAAAATGCGAAAAATCGACTTACGGAGCATTTCAGAGGACACCTGTTGCTTAATAGGTCAAATATAGGGAATTTAATTTCTAATATCTGTTTTTTATTTATGCAATTTTTATTTACCGTGACAACAAACCCTTTTAGGTTGTCTATTGTCTCGCAGGTGCCACTTCCGTATCCGCAAAAACATGAAAAATTGACTTATGTAATATTTTATAGCAGAGGACATCTGTTGCTCGAGTCAATTATAGGGATTTTTCTTTTTCTTTTTCTCTCACTAGGGCCATTGATTTGGTTACGATGACCATCTAACCCATACGTGACTGTTACGTGCTGCGCATAAAATCGTAAAATCAACTTCGACACTTTCGGAGGCAACTGATACCTGTCATACAAATCAAAGAAAGGTAAACAAAATTTTTCCCTGTTTTCTAACCAGGGTCACGAAAACATTGAACCAATTTAGACGACCGCGTGAGTCAAAAGTCAATTTTATGTTTAATCGCTGCGCAAAATATAAAATTCAGAAGCAACCGGTTGCTGTTGCGAAAACTTTTTCCGACAAAAAAATCTTGTTCCTGTTTGAAGAATTTAGAAGTAGGCCATAAAGACACAATAAGATGTAAGAATAACTAAAAATCAGTTGCTTCCTTGATAGGGTAGAAAACATTGTGGGAAAAGGAGAAAATGCTGGTAACCTGCATTGTCTCCTTTCATCAGATTATTTTCAAAAGCCTTCTTTAAAAGGCGTCATTGTGTGGTAAAAGGTTAATAATTATCCAATCAGAGGAGCTTTAAGGAAATCAGAATGGATACCAGCAGCCAATCAGATAACACTTAAGAAATTCAACAGCCAATCAGAGAGCTTCAAAATCGCTCGAAAATGGCGCCAAAATTTATTGATAAAAAAACAGTGAAAAAAACGGCATAAAAGTGGATTTAAAGTCTTCTTTAAAGGCTGCTGTGCAGTCCTTGCCAGATTTCACTGAAAATGGGCAAATATTTAAGAAAATAGGGGCGCAGAAGACCGTGTTTTGGTCTTTTCAATTCCCTTGCAAGAATTACTTCCCTTTAACCGTCTATGCACCCCCACCTCCTCCCCAGCCCTTAACTGTCTTTGCTTTTCTAACTCAGCCCACAATAAATTCTGCACATTGAAACTTTCAATAAGCCAAAGTGATCAATTTACAGTGTAAAAAAAAAAAGAAGAAAAAAAAAAAAAAAACCCGCCCAGAAATTAATGCAAGAATTACTTCCCTTTAACCGTTGATGCACCCAACACCTACCCCCCTTCCCCAGCCCTTAACTGGATTTGCTTTTCTAACTCAGCCCACAATAAATGCTGTACATTGGAGCTTTCAATAAGCCAAAGTGATCAATGTACAGTCTAAAAAAAAAAAGACGCCCAGAAATTAATGCAAGAATTACTTCCCTTTAACCCTCGATGCACCCAACCCCCCTCCCCCCCCTCCCCAGCCCTTAACTGGATTTGCTTTTCTTACTCAGCCCACAATAAATGCTGCACATTGAAACTTTCAATAAGCCAAAGTGATCAATGTACAGTGTAAAAAAAAAACGCCCAGAAATTAATGTGACAATGGGCTAAAAAAGGACTGGAAACTCTTTCAGTTGCTTCCTATTGCATATATCAAACAAAGGCAACTGAAGTGTAATTTTTCTAATCTCTTCAAACCGCAACAAGAAACTCAGTTACGTTGACTATGTGCCATTTACGCTCATGCGAAAACCTCAGAAATTAATGTGACAAGTGGCTAAAAAAAGACTGAAAACTCTCATACATGTATGTCAAACAATGGCAACTGAGGTGTTATTTTTCCAATCTCTTCAAACCGCAACAAGAAACCCAGTTACGTTGACTACCGTCTCATAGGTGCCAGTTACGCTCATGCGAAAACCCCAGAAAATAATGCGACAAGTGGCTAAAAAAAGACTGAAGGCTCTTTCAGTAGCAACTGCTTCTTATTGCATAAATCAAACAAAAGGAACCAAATTTTTAACGTATATTTTTTTCTCCTATCTCTTTATAACGTGACGACAAATCCATTTACGTTGACTGCCGTCTCAATGGTGGCAGTTAAGTATCCGTGAAAATGCGAAAAATCGACTTACGGAGCATTTCAGAGGACACCTGTTGCTTAATAGGTCAAATATAGGGAATTTAATTTCTAATATCTGTTTTTTATTTATGCAATTTTTATTTACCGTGACAACAAACCCTTTTAGGTTGTCTATTGTCTCGCAGGTGCCACTTCCGTATCCGCAAAAACATGAAAAATTGACTTATGTAATATTTTATAGCAGAGGACATCTGTTGCTCGAGTCAATTATAGGGATTTTTCTTTTTCTTTTTCTCTCACTAGGGCCATTGATTTGGTTACGATGACCATCTAACCCATACGTGACTGTTACGTGCTGCGCATAAAATCGTAAAATCAACTTCGACACTTTCGGAGGCAACTGATACCTGTCATACAAATCAAAGAAAGGTAAACAAAATTTTTCCCTGTTTTCTAACCAGGGTCACGAAAACATTGAACCAATTTAGACGACCGCGTGAGTCAAAAGTCAATTTTATGTTTAATCGCTGCGCAAAATATAAAATTCAGAAGCAACCGGTTGCTGTTGCGAAAACTTTTTCCGACAAAAAAATCTTGTTCCTGTTTGAAGAATTTAGAAGTAGGCCATAAAGACACAATAAGATGTAAGAATAACTAAAAATCAGTTGCTTCCTTGATAGGGTAGAAAACATTGTGGGAAAAGGAGAAAATGCTGGTAACCTGCATTGTCTCCTTTCATCAGATTATTTTCAAAAGCCTTCTTTAAAAGGCGTCATTGTGTGGTAAAAGGTTAATAATTATCCAATCAGAGGAGCTTTAAGGAAATCAGAATGGATACCAGCAGCCAATCAGATAACACTTAAGAAATTCAACAGCCAATCAGAGACCTTCAAAATCGCTCGAAAATGGCGCCAAAATTTATTGATAAAAAAACAGTGAAAAAAACGGCATAAAAGTGGATTTAAAGTCTTCTTTAAAGGCTGCTGTGCAGTCCTTGCCAGATTTCACTGAAAATGGGCAAATATTTAAGAAAATAGGGGCGCAGAAGACCGTGTTTTGGTCTTTTCAATTCCCTTGCAAGAATTACTTCCCTTTAACCGTCTATGCACCCCCACCTCCTCCCCAGCCCTTAACTGTCTTTGCTTTTCTAACTCAGCCCACAATAAATTCTGCACATTGAAACTTTCAATAAGCCAAAGTGATCAATTTACAGTGTAAAAAAAAAAAGAAGAAAAAAAAAAAAAAAACCCGCCCAGAAATTAATGCAAGAATTACTTCCCTTTAACCGTTGATGCACCCAACACCTACCCCCCTTCCCCAGCCCTTAACTGGATTTGCTTTTCTAACTCAGCCCACAATAAATGCTGTACATTGGAGCTTTCAATAAGCCAAAGTGATCAATGTACAGTCTAAAAAAAAAAAGACGCCCAGAAATTAATGCAAGAATTACTTCCCTTTAACCCTCGATGCACCCAACCCCCCTCCCCCCCTCCCCAGCCCTTAACTGGATTTGCTTTTCTTACTCAGCCCACAATAAATGCTGCACATTGAAACTTTCAATAAGCCAAAGTGATCAATGTACAGTGTAAAAAAAAAACGCCCAGAAATTAATGTGACAATGGGCTAAAAAAGGACTGGGAACCCTTTCAGTTGCTTCCTATTGTATATATCAAACAAAGGCAACTGAAGTGTAATTTTTCTAATCTCTTCAAACCGCAACAAGAAACTCAGTTACGTTGACTATGTGGCATTTACGCTCATGCGAAAACCTCAGAAATTAATGTGACAAGTGGCTAAAAAAAGACTGAAAACTCTCATACATGTATGTCAAACAATGGCAACTGAGGTGTTATTTTTCCAATCTCTTCAAACCGCAACAAGAAACCCAGTTACGTTGACTACCGTCTCATAGGTGCCAGTTACGCTCATGCGAAAACCCCAGAAAATAATGCGACAAGTGGCTAAAAAAAGACTGAAGGCTCTTTCAGTAGCAACTGCTTCTTATTGCATAAATCAAACAAAAGGAACCAAATTTTTAACGTATATTTTTTTCTCCTATCTCTTTATAACGTGACGACAAATCCATTTACGTTGACTGCCGTCTCAATGGTGGCAGTTAAGTATCCGCGAAAATGCGAAAAATCGACTTACGGAGCATTTCAGAGGACACCTGTTGCTTAATAGGTCAAATATAGGGAATTTAATTTCTAATATCTGTTTTTTATTTATGCAATTTTTATTTACCGTGACAACAAACCCTTTTAGGTTGTCTATTGTCTCGCAGGTGCCACTTCCGTATCCGCAAAAACATGAAAAATTGACTTATGTAATATTTTATAGCAGAAGACAACTGTTGCTCGAGTCAATTATAGGGATTTTTCTTTTTCTTTTTCTCTCACTAGGGCCATTGATTTGGTTACGATGACCATCTAACCTATACGTGACTGTTACGTGCTGCGCATAAAATGGTAAAATCAACTTCGACACTTTCGGAGGCAACTGATACCTGTCATACAAATCAAAGAAAGGTAAACAAAATTTTTCCCTGTTTTCTAACCAGGGTCACGAAAACATTGAACCAATTTAGACGACCGCGTGAGTCAAAAGTCAATTTTATGTTTAATCGCTGCGCAAAATATAAAATTCAGAAGCAACCGGTTGCTGTTGCGAAAACTTTTTCCGACAAAAAAATCTTGTTCCTGTTTGAAGAATTTAGAAGTAGGCCATAAAGACACAATAAGATGTAAGAATAACTAAAAATCAGTTGCTTCCTTGATAGGGTAGAAAACATTGTGGGAAAAGGAGAAAATGCTGGTAATCTGCATTGTCTCCTTTCATCAGATTATTTTCAAAAGCCTTCTTTAAAAGGCGTCATTGTGTGGTAAAAGGTTAATAATTATCCAATCAGAGGAGCTTTAAGGAAATCAGAATGGATACCAGCAGCCAATCAGATAACACTTAAGAAATTCAACAGCCAATCAGAGAGCTTCAAAATCGCTCGAAAATGGCGCCAAAATTTATTGATAAAAAAACAGTGAAAAAAACGGCATAAAAGTGGATTTAAAGTCTTCTTTAAAGGCTGCTGTGCAGTCCTTGCCAGATTTCACTGAAAATGGGCAAATATTTAAGAAAATAGGGGCGCAGAAGACCGTGTTTTGGTCTTTTCAATTCCCTTGCAAGAATTACTTCCCTTTAACCGTCTATGCACCCCCCCTCCTCCCCAGCCCTTAACTGTCTTTGCTTTTCTAACTCAGCCCACAATAAATTCTGCACATTGAAACTTTCAATAAGCCAAAGTGATCAATTTACAGTGTAAAAAAAAAAGAAGAAAAAAAAAAAAAAAAAAAACCCGCCCAGAAATTAATGCAAGAATTACTTCCCTTTAACCGTTGATGCACCCAACACCTACCCCCCTTCCCCAGCCCTTAACTGGATTTGCTTTTCTAACTCAGCCCACAATAAATGCTGTACATTGGAGCTTTCAATAAGCCAAAGTGATCAATGTACAGTCTAAAAAAAAAAGACGCCCAGAAATTAATGCAAGAATTACTTCCCTTTAACCCTCGATGCACCCAACCCCCCTCCCCCCCTCCCCAGCCCTTAACTGGATTTGCTTTTCTTACTCAGCCCACAATAAATGCTGCACATTGAAACTTTCAATAAGCCAAAGTGATCAATGTACAGTGTAATAAAAAAACGCCCAGAAATTAATGTGACAATGGGCTAAAAAAGGACTGGAAACTCTTTCAGTTGCTTCCTATTGCATATATCAAACAAAGGCAACTGAAGTGTAATTTTTCTAATCTCTTCAAACCGCAACAAGAAACTCAGTTACGTTGACTATGTGGCATTTACGCTCATGCGAAAACCTCAGAAATTAATGTGACAAGTGGCTAAAAAAAGACTGAAAACTCTCATACATGTATGTCAAACAATGGCAACTGAGGTGTTATTTTTCCAATCTCTTCAAACCGCAACAAGAAACCCAGTTACGTTGACTACCGTCTCATAGGTGCCAGTTACGCTCATGCGAAAACCCCAGAAAATAATGCGACAAGTGGCTAAAAAAAGACTGAAGGCTCTTTCAGTAGCAACTGCTTCTTATTGCATAAATCAAACAAAAGGAACCAAATTTTTAACGTATATTTTTTTCTCCTATCTCTTTATAACGTGACGACAAATCCATTTACGTTGACTGCCGTCTCAATGGTGGCAGCTAAGTATCCGCGAAAATGCGAAAAATCGACTTACGGAGCATTTCAGAGGACACCTGTTGCTTAATAGGTCAAATATAGGGAATTTAATTTCTAATATCTGTTTTTTATTTATGCAATTTTTATTTACCGTGACAACAAATCCTTTTAGGTTGTCTATTGTCTCGCAGGTGCCACTTCCGTATCCGCAAAAACATGGAAAATTGACTTATGTAATATTTTATAGCAGAAGACAACTGTTGCTCGAGTCAATTATAGGGATTTTTCTTTTGACCATCTAACCCATACGTGACTGTTACGTGCTGCGCATAAAATCGTAAAATCAACTTCGACACTTTCGGAGGCAACTGATACCTGTCATACAAATCAAAGAAAGGTAAACAAAATTTTTCCCTGTTTTCTAACCAGGGTCACGAAAACATTGAACCAATTTAGACGACCGTGTGAGTCAAAAGTCAATTTTATGTTTAATCGCTGCGCAAAATATAAAATTCAGAAGCAACTGGTTGCTGTTGCGAAAACTTTTTCCGACAAAAAAATCTTGTTCCTGTTTGAAGAATTTAGAAGTAGGCCATAAAGACACAATAAGATGTAAGAATAACTAAAAATCAGTTGCTTCCTTGATAGGGTAGAAAACATTGTGGGAAAAGGAGAAAATGCTGGTAATCTGCATTGTCTCCTTTCATCAGATTATTTTCAAAAGCCTTCTTTAAAAGGCGTCATTGTGTGGTAAAAGGTTAATAATTATCCAATCAGAGGAGCTTTAAGGAAATCAGAATGGATACCAGCAGCCAATCAGATAACACTTAAGAAATTCAACAGCCAATCAGAGAGCTTCAAAATCGCTCGAAAATGGCGCCAAAATTTATTGATAAAAAAACAGTGAAAAAAACGGCATAAAAGTGGATTTAAAGTCTTCTTTAAAGGCTGCTGTGCAGTCCTTGCCAGATTTCACTGTAAATGGGCAAATATTTAAGAAAATAGGGGCGCAGAAGACCGTGTTTTGGTCTTTTCAATTCCCTTGCAAGAATTACTTCCCTTTAACCGTCTATGCACCCCCCCCTCCTCCCCAGCCCTTAACTGTCTTTGCTTTTCTAACTCAGCCCACAATAAATTCTGCACATTGAAACTTTCAATAAGCCAAAGTGATCAATTTACAGTGTAAAAAAAAAAGAAAAAAAAAAAAAAAAAAAAACCCGCCCAGAAATTAATGCAAGAATTACTTCCCTTTAACCGTTGATGCACCCAACACCTACCCCCCTTCCCCAGCCCTTAACTGGATTTGCTTTTCTAACTCAGCCCACAATAAATGCTGTACATTGGAGCTTTCAATAAGCCAAAGTGATCAATGTACAGTCTAAAAAAAAAAAGACGCCCAGAAATTAATGCAAGAATTACTTCCCTTTAACCCTCGATGCACCCAACCCCCCTCCCCAGCCCTTAACTGGATTTGCTTTTCTTACTCAGCCCACAATAAATGCTGCACATTGAAACTTTCAATAAGCCAAAGTGATCAATGTACAGTGTAAAAAAAAAACGCCCAGAAATTAATGTGACAATG
Organism: Tridacna crocea; assembly: GCA_943736015.1. Taxonomy (NCBI): domain Eukaryota; kingdom Metazoa; phylum Mollusca; class Bivalvia; order Cardiida; family Cardiidae; genus Tridacna; species Tridacna crocea. The sequence goes on from OX031063.1 coordinate 30,162,622, forward strand.
GGCTAAAAAAGGACTGGAAACTCTTTCAGTTGCTTCCTATTGCATATATCAAACAAAGGCAACTGAAGTGTAATTTTTCTAATCTCTTCAAACCGCAACAAGAAACTCAGTTACGTTGACTATGTGCCATTTACGCTCATGCGAAAACCTCAGAAATTAATGTGACAAGTGGCTAAAAAAAGACTGAAAACTCTCATACATGTATGTCAAACAATGGCAACTGAGGTGTTATTTTTCCAATCTCTTCAAACCGCAACAAGAAACCCAGTTACGTTGACTACCGTCTCATAGGTGCCAGTTACGCTCATGCGAAAACCCCAGAAAATGATGCGACAAGTGGCTAAAAAAAGACTGAAGGCTCTTTCAGTAGCAACTGCTTCTTATTGCATAAATCAAACAAAAGGAACCAAATTTTTAACGTATATTTTTTTCTCCTATCTCTTTATAACGTGACGACAAATCCATTTACGTTGACTGCCGTCTCAATGGTGGCAGCTAAGTATCCGCGAAAATGCGAAAAATCGACTTACGGAGCATTTCACAGGACACCTGTTGCTTAATAGGTCAAATATAGGGAATTTAATTTCTAATATCTGTTTTTTATTTATGCAATTTTTATTTACCGTGACAACAAACCCTTTTAGGTTGTCTATTGTCTCGCAGGTGCCACTTCCGTATCCGCAAAAACATGGAAAATTGACTTATGTAATATTTTATAGCAGAAGACAACTGTTACTCGAGTCAATTATAGGGATTTTTCTTTTGACCATCTAACCCATACGTGACTGTTACGTGCTGCGCATAAAATCGTAAAATCAACTTCGACACTTTCAGAGGCAACTGATACCTGTCATACAAATCAAAGAAAGGTAAACAAAATTTTCCCTGTTTTCTAACCAGGGTCACGAAAACATTGAACCAATCTAGACGACCGCGTGAGTCAAAAGTCAATTTTATGTTTAATCGCTGCGCAAAATATAAAATTCAGAAGCAACCGGTTGCTGTTGCGAAAACTTTTTCCGACAAAAAAATCTTGTTCCTGTTTGAAGAATTTAGAAGTAGGCCATAAAGACACAATAAGATGTAAGAATAACTAAAAATCAGTTGCTTCCTTGATAGGGTAGAAAACATTGTGGGAAAAGGAGAAAATGCTGGTAACCTGCATTGTCTCCTTTCATCAGATTATTTTCAAAAGCCTTCTTTAAAAGGCGTCATTGTGTGGTAAAAGGTTAATAATTATCCAATCAGAGGAGCTTTAAGGAAATCAGAATGGATACCAGCAGCCAATCAGATAACACTTAAGAAATTCAACAGCCAATCAGAGAGCTTCAAAATCGCTCGAAAATGGCGCCAAAATTTATTGATAAAAAAACAGTGAAAAAAACGGCATAAAAGTGGATTTAAAGTCTTCTTTAAAGGCTGCTGTGCAGTCCTTGCCAGATTTCACTGAAAATGGGCAAATATTTAAGAAAATAGGGGCGCAGAAGACCGTGTTTTGGTCTTTCAAATTCCCTTGCAAGAATTACTTCCCTTTAACCGTCTATGCACCCCCCCCTCCTCCCCAGCCCTTAACTGTCTTTGCTTTTCTAACTCAGCCCACAATAAATTCTGCACATTGAAACTTTCAATAAGCCAAAGTGATCAATTCACAGTGTAAAAAAAAAAGAAGAAAAAAAAAAAAACCCGCCCAGAAATTAATGCAAGAATTACTTCCCTTTAACCGTTGATGCACCCAACACCTACCCCCCTTCCCCAGCCCTTAACTGGATTTGCTTTTCTAACTCAGCCCACAATAAATGCTGTACATTGGAGCTTTCAATAAGCCAAAGTGATCAATGTACAGTCTAAAAAAAAAAAGACGCCCAGAAATTAATGCAAGAATTACTTCCCTTTAACCCTCGATGCACCCAACCCCCCTCCCCCCCTCCCCAGCCCTTAACTGGATTTGCTTTTCTTACTCAGCCCACAATAAATGCTGCACATTGAAACTTTCAATAAGCCAAAGTGATCAATGTACAGTGTAAAAAAAAAACGCCCAGAAATTAATGTGACAATGGGCTAAAAAAGGACTGGAAACTCTTCCAGTTGCTTCCTATTGCATATATCAAACAAAGGCAACTGAAGTGTAATTTTTCTAATCTCTTCAAACCGCAACAAGAAAATCAGTTACGTTGACTATGTGCCATTTACGCTCATGCGAAAACCTCAGAAATTAATGTGACAAGTGGCTAAAAAAAGACTGAAAACTCTCATACATGTATGTCAAACAATGGCAACTGAGGTGTTATTTTTCCAATCTCTTCAAACCGCAACAAGAAACCCAGTTACGTTGACTACCGTCTCATAGGTGCCGGTTACGCTCATGTGAAAACCCCAGAAAATAATGCGACAAGTGGCTAAAAAAAGACTGAAGGCTCTTTCAGTAGCAACTGCTTCTTATTGCATAAATCAAACAAAAGGAACCAAATTTTTAACGTATATTTTTTTCTCCTATCTCTTTATAATGTGACGACAAATCCATTTAGGTTGACTGCCGTCTCAATGGTGGCAGTTAAGTATCCGCGAAAATGCGAAAAATCGACTTACGGAGCATTTCAGAGGACACCTGTTGCTTAATAGGTCAAATATAGGGAATTTAATTTCTAATATCTGTTTTTTATTTATGCAATTTTTATTTACCGTGACAACAAACCCTTTTAGGTTGTCTATTGTCTCGCAGGTGCCACTTCCGTATCCGCAAAAACATGAAAAATTGACTTATGTAATATTTTATAGCAGAAGACAACTGTTGCTCGAGTCAATTATAGGGATTTTTCTTTTTCTTTTTCTCTCACTAGGGCCATTGATTTGGTTACGATGACCATCTAACCCATACGTGACTGTTACGTGCTGCGCATAAAATGGTAAAATCAACTTCGACACTTTCGGAGGCAACTGATACCTGTCATACAAATCAAAGAAAGGTAAACAAAATTTTTCCCTGTTTTCTAACCAGGGTCACGAAAACATTGAACCAATTTAGACGACCGCGTGAGTCAAAAGTCAATTTTATGTTTAATCGCTGCGCAAAATATGAAATTCAGAAGCAACCGGTTGCTGTTGCGAAAACTTTTTCCGACAAAAAAATCTTGTTCCTGTTTGAAGAATTTAGAAGTAGGCCATAAAGACACAATAAGATGTAAGAATAACTAAAAATCAGTTGCTTCCTTGATAGGGTAGAAAACATTGTGGGAAAAGGAGAAAATGCTGGTAACCTGCATTGTCTCCTTTCATCAGATTATTTTCAAAAGCCTTCTTTAAAAGGCGTCATTGTGTGGTAAAAGGTTAATAATTATCCAATCAGAGGAGCTTTAAGGAAATCAGAATGGATACCAGCAGCCAATCAGATAACACTTAAGAAATTCAACAGCCAATCAGAGAGCTTCAAAATCGCTCGAAAATGGCGCCAAAATTTATTGATAAAAAAACAGTGAAAAAAACGGCATAAAAGTGGATTTAAAGTCTTCTTTAAAGGCTGCTGTGCAGTCCTTGCCAGATTTCACTGAAAATGGGCAAATATTTAAGAAAATAGGGGCGCAGAAGACCGTGTTTTGGTCTTTTCAATTCCCTTGCAAGAATTACTTCCCTTTAACCGTCTATGCACCCCCCCCTCCTCCACAGCCCTTAACTGTCTTTGCTTTTCTAACTCAGCCCACAATAAATTCTGCACATTGAAACTTTCAATAAGCCAAAGTGATCAATTTACAGTGTAAAAAAAAAAGAAGAAAAAAAAAAAAACTCGCCCAGAAATTAATGCAAGAATTACTTCCCTTTAACCGTTGATGCACCCAACACCTACCCCCCTTCCCCAGCCCTTAACTGGATTTGCTTTTCTAACTCAGCCCACAATAAATGCTGTACATTGGAGCTTTCAATAAGCCAAAGTGATCAATGTACAGTCTAAAAAAAAAAAGACGCCCAGAAATTAATGCAAGAATTACTTCCCTTTAACCCTCGATGCACCCAACCCCCCTCCCCCCCTCCCCAGCCCTTAACTGGATTTCCTTTTCTTACTCAGCCCACAATAAATGCTGCACATTGAAACTTTCAATAAGCCAAAGTGATCAATGTACAGTGTAAAAAAAAAACGCCCAGAAATTAATGTGACAATGGGCTAAAAAAGGACTGGAAACTCTTTCAGTTGCTTCCTATTGCATATATCAAACAAAGGCAACTGAAGTGTAATTTTTCTAATCTCTTCAAATCGCAACAAGAAACTCAGTTACGTTGACTATGTGCCATTTACGCTCATGCGAAAACCTCAGAAATTAATGTGACAAGTGGCTAAAAAAAGACTGAAAACTCTCATACATGTATGTCAAACAATGGCAACTGAGGTGTTATTTTTCCAATCTCTTCAAACCGCAACAAGAAACCCAGTTACGTTGACTACCGTCTCATAGGTGCCAGTAACGCTCATGCGAAAACCCCAGAAAATGATGCGACAAGTGGCTAAAAAAAGACTGAAGGCTCTTTCAGTAGCAACTGCTTCTTATTGCATAAATCAAACAAAAGGAACCAAATTTTTAACGTATATTTTTTTCTCCTATCTCTTTATAACGTGACGACAAATCCATTTACGTTGACTGCTGTCTCAATGGTGGCAGTTAAGTATCCGCGAAAATGCGAAAAATCGACTTACGGAGCATTTCAGAGGACACCTGTTGCTTAATAGGTCAAATATAGGGAATTTAATTTCTAATATCTGTTTTTTATTTATGCAATTTTTATTTACCGTGACAACAAACCCCTTTAGGTTGTCTATTGTCTCGCAGGTGCCACTTCCGTATCCGCAAAAACATGAAAAATTGACTTATGTAATATTTTATAGCAGAAGACAACTGTTGCTCGAGTCAATTATAGGGATTTTTCTTTTTCTTTTTCTCTCACTAGGGCCATTGATTTGGTTACGATGACCATCTAACCCATACGTGACTGTTACGTGCTGCGCATAAAATCGTAAAATCAACTTAGACACTTTCGGAGGCAACTGATACCTGTCATGCAAATCAAAGAAAGGTAAACAAAATTTTTCCCTGTTTTCTAACCAGGGTCACGAAAACATTGAACCAATTTAGACGACCGCGTGAGTCAAAAGTCAATTTTATGTTTAATCGCTGCGCAAAATATAAAATTCAGAAGCAACCGGTTGCTGTTGCGAAAACTTTTTCCGACAAAAAAATCTTGTTCCTGTTTGAAGAATTTAGAAGTAGGCCATAAAGACACAATAAGATGTAAGAATAACTAATCAGTTGCTTCCTTGATAGGGTAGAAAACATTGTGGGAAAAGGAGAAAATGCTGGTAACCTGCATTGTCTCCTTTCATCAGATTATTTTCAAAAGCCTTCTTTAAAAGGCGTCATTGTGTGGTAAAAGGTTAATAATTATCCAATCAGAGGAGCTTTAAGGAAATCAGAATGGATACCAGCAGCCAATCAGATAACACTTAAGAAATTCAACAGCCAATCAGAGAGCTTCAAAATCGCTCGAAAATGGCGCCAAAATTTATTGATAAAAAAACAGTGAAAAAAACGGCATAAAAGTGGATTTAAAGTCTTCTTTAAAGGCTGCTGTGCAGTCCTTGCCAGATTTCACTGAAAATGGGCAAATATTTAAGAAAATAGGGGCGCAGAAGACCGTGTTTTGGTCTTTTCAATTCCCTTGCAAGAATTACTTCCCTTTAACCGTCTATGCACCCCCCCCTCCTCCCCAGCCCTTAACTGTCTTTGCTTTTCTAACTCAGCCCACAATAAATTCTGCACATTGAAACTTTCAATAAGCCAAAGTGATCAATTTCCAGTGTAAAAAAAAAAGAAGAAAAAAAAAAAAAACCCGCCCAGAAATTAATGCAAGAATTACTTCCCTTTAACCGTTGATGCACCCAACACCTACCCCCCTTCCCCAGCCCTTAACTGGATTTGCTTTTCTAACTCAGCCCACAATAAATGCTGTACATTGGAGCTTTCAATAAGCCAAAGTGATCAATGTACAGTCTAAAAAAAAAAAAGACGCCCAGAAATTAATGCAAGAATTACTTCCCTTTAACCCTCGATGCACCCAACCCCCCTCCCCCCCTCCCCAGCCCTTAACTGGATTTGCTTTTCTTACTCAGCCCACAATAAATGCTGCACATTGAAACTTTCAATAAGCCAAAGTGATCAATGTACAGTGTAAAAAAAAAACGCCCAGAAATTAATGTGACAATGGGCTAAAAAAGGACTGGAAACTCTTTCAGTTGCTTCCTATTGCATATATCAAACAAAGGCAACTGAAGTGTAATTTTTCAAAGCTCTTCAAACCGCAACAAGAAACTCAGTTACGTTGACTATGTGCCATTTACGCTCATGCGAAAACCTCAGAAATTAATGTGACAAGTGGCTAAAAAAAGACTGAAAACTCTCATACATGTATGTCAAACAATGGCAACTGAGGTGTTATTTTTCCAATCTCTTCAAACCGCAACAAGAAACCCAGTTACATTGACTACCGTCTCATAGGTGCCAGTTACGCTCATGCGAAAACCCCAGAAAATAATGCGACAAGTGGCTAAAAAAAGACTGAAGGCTCTTTTAGTAGCAACTGCTTCTTATTGCATAAATCAAACAAAAGGAACCAAATTTTTAACGTATATTTTTTTCTCCTATCTCTTTATAACGTGACGACAAATCCATTTACGTTGACTGCCGTCTCAATGGTGGCAGCTAAGTATCCGCGAAAATGCGAAAAATCGACTTACGGAGCATTTCAGAGGACACCTGTTGCTTAATAGGTCAAATATAGGGAATTTAATTTCTAATATCTGTTTTTTATTTATGCAATTTTTATTTACCGTGACAACAAACCCTTTTAGGTTGTCTATTGTCTCGCAGGTGCCACTTCCATATCCGCAAAAACATGAAAAATTGACTTATGTAATATTTTATAGCAGAAGACAACTGTTGCTCGAGTCAATTATAGGGATTTTTCTTTTGACCATCTAACCCATACGTGACTGTTACGTGCTGCGCATAAAATCGTAAAATCAACTTCGACACTTTCGGAGGCAACTGATACCTGTCATACAAATCAAAGAAAGGTAAACAAAATTTTTCCCTGTTTTCTAACCAGGGTCACAAAAACATTGAACCAATTTAGACGACCGCGTGAGTCAAAAGTCAATTTTATGTTTAATCGCTGCGCAAAATATAAAATTCAGAAGCAACCGGTTGCTGTTGCGAAAACTTTTTCCGACAAAAAAATCTTGTTCCTGTTTGAAGAATTTAGAAGTAGGCCATAAAGACACAATAAGATGTAAGAATAACTAAAAATCAGTTGCTTCCTTGATAGGGTAGAAAACATTGTGGGAAAAGGAGAAAATGCTGGTAATCTGCATTGTCTCCTTTCATCAGATTATTTTCAAAAGCCTTCTTTAAAAGGCGTCATTGTGTGGTAAAAGGTTAATAATTATCCAATCAGAGGAGCTTTAAGGAAATCAGAATGGATACCAGCAGCCAATCAGATAACACTTAAGAAATTCAACAGCCAATCAGAGAGCTTCAAAATCGCTCGAAAATGGCGCCAAAATTTATTGATAAAAAAACAGTGAAAAAAACGGCATAAAAGTGGATTTAAAGTCTTCTTTAAAGGCTGCTGTGCAGTCCTTGCCAGATTTCACTGAAAATGGGCAAATATTTAAGAAAATAGGGGCGCAGAAGACCGTGTTTTGGTCTTTTCAATTCCCTTGCAAGAATTACTTCCCTTTAACCGTCTATGCACCCCCCCCTCCTCCCCAGCCCTTAACTGTCTTTGCTTTTCTAACTCAGCCCACAATAAATTCTGCACATTGAAACTTTCAATAAGCCAAAGTGATCAATTTACAGTGTAAAAAAAAAAGAAAAAAAAAAAAAAAAAAAAAAACCCGCCCAGAAATTAATGCAAGAATTACTTCCCTTTAACCGTTGATGCACCCAACACCTACCCCCCTTCCCCAGCCCTTAACTGGATTTGCTTTTCTAACTCAGCCCACAATAAATGCTGTACATTGGAGCTTTCAATAAGCCAAAGTGATCAATGTACAGTCTAAAAAAAAAAGACGCCCAGAAATTAATGCAAGAATTACTTCCCTTTAACCCTCGATGCACCCAACCCCCCTCCCCCCCTCCCCAGCCCTTAACTGGATTTGCTTTTCTTACTCAGCCCACAATAAATGCTGCACATTGAAACTTTCAATAAGCCAAAGTGATCAATGTACAGTGTAATAAAAAAACGCCCAGAAATTAATGTGACAATGGGCTAAAAAAGGACTGGAAACTCTTTCAGTTGCTTCCTATTGCATATATCAAACAAAGGCAACTGAAGTGTAATTTTTCTAATCTCTTCAAACCGCAACAAGAAACTCAGTTACGTTGACTATGTGCCATTTACGCTCATGCGAAAACCTCAGAAATTAATGTGACAAGTGGCTAAAAAAAGACTGAAAACTCTCATACATGTATGTCAAACAATGGCAACTGAGGTGTTATTTTTCCAATCTCTTCAAACCGCAACAAGAAACCCAGTTACGTTGACTACCGTCTCATAGGTGCCAGTTACGCTCATGCGAAAACCCCAGAAAATAATGCGACAAGTGGCTAAAAAAAGACTGAAGGCTCTTTCAGTAGCAACTGCTTCTTATTGCATAAATCAAACAAAAGGAACCAAATTTTTAACGTATATTTTTTTCTCCTATCTCTTTATAACGTGACGACAAATCCATTTACGTTGACTGCCGTCTCAATGGTGGCAGCTAAGTATCCGCGAAAATGCGAAAAATCGACTTACGGAGCATTTCAGAGGACACCTGTTGCTTAATAGGTCAAATATAGGGAATTTAATTTCTAATATCTGTTTTTTATTTATGCAATTTTTATTTACCGTGACAACAAACCCTTTTAGGTTGTCTATTGTCTCGCAGGTGCCACTTCCGTATCCGCAAAAACATGGAAAATTGACTTATGTAATATTTTATAGCAGAAGACAACTGTTGCTCGAGTCAATTATAGGGATTTTTCTTTTGACCATCTAACCCATACGTGACTGTTACGTGCTGCGCATAAAATCGTAAAATCAACTTCGACACTTTCGGAGGCAACTGATACCTGTCATACAAATCAAAGAAAGGTAAACAAAATTTTTCCCTGTTTTCTAACCAGGGTCACGAAAACATTGAACCAATCTAGACGACCGCGTGAGTCAAAAGTCAATTTTATGTTTAATCGCTGCGCAAAATATAAAATTCAGAAGCAACCGGTTGCTGTTGCGAAAACTTTTTCCGACAAAAAAATCTTGTTCCTGTTTGAAGAATTTAGAAGTAGGCCATAAAGACACAATAAGATGTAAGAATAACTAAAAATCAGTTGCTTCCTTGATAGGGTAGAAAACATTGTGGGAAAAGGAGAAAATGCTGGTAACCTGCATTGTCTCATTTCATCAGATTATTTTCAAAAGCCTTCTTTAAAAGGCGTCATTGTGTGGTAAAAGGTTAATAATTATCCAATCAGAGGAGCTTTAAGGAAATCAGAATGGATACCAGCAGCCAATCAGATAACACTTAAGAAATTCAACAGCCAATCAGAGAGCTTCAAAATCGCTCGAAAATGGCGCCAAAATTTATTGATAAAAAAACAGTGAAAAAAACGGCATAAAAGTGGATTTAAAGTCTTCTTTAAAGGCTGCTGTGCAGTCCTTGCCAGATTTCACTGAAAATGGGCAAATATTTAAGAAAATAGGGGCGCAGAAGACCGTGTTTTGGTCTTTTCAATTCCCTTGAAAGAATTACTTCCCTTTAACCGTCTATGCACCCCCCCTCCTCCCCAGCCCTTAACTGTCTTTGCTTTTCTAACTCAGCCCACAATAAATTCTGCACATTGAAACTTTCAATAAGCCAAAGTGATCAATTTACAGTGTAAAAAAAAAAGAAGAAAAAAAAAAAAAAAACCCGCCCAGAAATTAATGCAAGAATTACTTCCCTTTAACCGTTGATGCACCCAACACCTACCCCCCTTCCCCAGCCCTTAACTGGATTTGCTTTTCTAACTCAGCCCACAATAAATGCTGTACATTGGAGCTTTCAATAAGCCAAAGTGATCAATGTACAGTCTAAAAAAAAAAAGACGCCCAGAAATTAATGCAAGAATTACTTCCCTTTAACCCTCGATGCACCCAACCCCCCTCCCCCCCTCCCCCCCTCCCCAGCCCTTAACTGGATTTGCTTTTCTTACTCAGCCCACAATAAATGCTGCACATTGAAACTTTCAATAAGCCAAAGTGATCAATGTACAGTGTGAAAAAAAAACGCCCAGAAATTAATGTGACAATGGGCTAAAAAAGGACTGGAAACTCTTTCAGTTGCTTCCTATTGCATATATCAAACAAAGGCAACTGAAGTGTAATTTTTCTAATCTCTTCAAACCGCAACAAGAAACTCAGTTACGTTGACTATGTGCCATTTACGCTCATGCGAAAACCTCAGAAATTAATGTGACAAGTGGCTAAAAAAAGACTGAAAACTCTCATACATGTATGTCAAACAATGGCAACTGAGGTGTTATTTTTCCAATCTCTTCAAACCGCAACAAGAAACCCAGTTACGTTGACTACCGTCTCATAGGTGCCAGTTACGTTCATGCGAAAACCCCAGAAAATAATGCGACAAGTGGCTAAAAAAAGACTGAAGGCTCTTTCAGTAGCAACTGCTTCTTATTGCATAAATCAAACAAAAGGAACCAAATTTTTAACGTATATTTTTTTCTCCTATCTCTTTATAACGTGACGACAAATCCATTTACGTTGACTGCCGTCTCAATGGTGGCAGTTAAGTATCCGCGAAAATGCGAAAAATCGACTTACGGAGCATTTCAGAGGACACCTGTTGCTTAATAGGTCAAATATAGGGATTTTAATTTCTAATATCTGTTTTTTATTTATGCAATTTTTATTTACCGTGACAACAAACCCTTTTAGGTTGTCTATTGTCTCGCAGGTGCCACTTCCGTATCCGCAAAAACATGAAAAATTGACTTATGTAATATTTTATAGCAGAAGACAACTGTTGCTCGAGTCAATTATAGGGATTTTTCTTTTTCTTTTTCTCTCACTAGGGCCATTGATTTGGTTACGATGACCATCTAACCCATACGTGACTGTTACGTGCTGCGCATAAAATCGTAAAATCAACTTCGACACTTTCGGAGGCAACTGATACCTGTCATACAAATCAAAGAAAGGTAAACAAAATTTTTCCCTGTTTTCTAACCAGGGTCACGAAAACATTGAACCAATTTAGACGACCGCGTGAGTCAAAAGTCAATTTTATGTTTAATCGCTGCGCAAAATATAAAATTCAGAAGCAACCGGTTGCTGTTGCGAAAACTTTTTCCGACAAAAACATCTTGTTCCTGTTTGAAGAATTTAGAAGTAGGCCATAAAGACACAATAAGATGTAAGAATAACTAAAAATCAGTTGCTTCCTTGATAGGGTAGAAAACATTGTGGGAAAAGGAGAAAATGCTGGTAACCTGCATTGTCTCCTTTCATCAGATTATTTTCAAAAGCCTTCTTTAAAAGGCGTCATTGTGTGGTAAAAGGTTAATAATTATCCAATCAGAGGAGCTTTAAGGAAATCAGAATGGATACCAGCAGCCAATCAGATAACACTTAAGAAATTCAACAGCCAATCAGAGAGCTTCAAAATCGCTCGAAAATGGCGCCAAAATTTATTGATAAAAAAACAGTGAAAAAAACGGCATAAAAGTGGATTTAAAGTCTTCTTTAAAGGCTGCTGTGCAGTCCTTGCCAGATTTCACTGAAAATGGGCAAATATTTAAGAAAATAGGGGCGCAGAAGACCGTGTTTTGGTCTTTTCAATTCCCTTGCAAGAATTACTTCCCTTTAACCGTCTATGCACCCCCCCTCCTCCCCAGCCCTTAACTGTCTTTGCTTTTCTAACTCAGCCCACAATAAATTCTGCACATTGAAACTTTCAATAAGCCAAAGTGATCAATTTACAGTGTAAAAAAAAAAGAAGAAAAAAAAAAAAAAACCCGCCCAGAAATTAATGCAAGAATTACTTCCCTTTAACCGTTGATGCACCCAACACCTACCCCCCTTCCCCAGCCCTTAACTGGATTTGCTTTTCTAACTCAGCCCACAATAAATGCTGTACATTGGAGCTTTCAATAAGCCAAAGTGATCAATGTACAGTCTAAAAAAAAAAAAGACGCCCAGAAATTAATGCAAGAATTACTTCCCTTTAACCCTCGATGCACCCAACCCCCCTCCCCCCCTCCCCAGCCCTTAACTGGATTTGCTTTTCTTACTCAGCCCACAATAAATGCTGCACATTGAAACTTTCAATAAGCCAAAGTGATCAATGTACAGTGTAAAAAAAAACGCCCAGAAATTAATGTGACAATGGGCTAAAAAAGGACTGGAAACTCTTTCAGTTGCTTCCTATTGCATATATCAAACAAAGGCAACTGAAGTGTAATTTTTCTAATCTCTTCAAACCGCAACAAGAAACTCAGTTACGTTGACTATGTGCCATTTACGCTCATGCGAAAACCTCAGAAATTAATGTGACAAGTGGCTAAAAAAAGACTGAAAACTCTCATACATGTATGTCAAACAATGGCAACTGAGGTGTTATTTTTCCAATCTCTTCAAACCGCAACAAGAAACCCAGTTACATTGACTACCGTCTCATAGGTGCCAGTTACGCTCATGCGAAAACCCCAGAAAATAATGCGACAAGTGGCTAAAAAAAGACTGAAGGCTCTTTCAGTAGCAACTGCTTCTTATTGCATAAATCAAACAAAAGGAACCAAATTTTTAACGTATATTTTTTTCTCCTATCTCTTTATAACGTGACGACAAATCCATTTACGTTGACTGCCGTCTCAATGGTGGCAGTTAAGTATCCGCGAAAATGCGAAAAATCGACTTACGGAGCATTTCAGAGGACACCTGTTGCTTAATAGGTCAAATATAGGGAATTTAATTTCTAATATCTGTTTTTTATTTATGCAATTTTTATTTACCGTGACAACAAACCCTTTTAGGTTGTCTATTGTCTCGCAGGTGCCACTTCCGTATCCGCAAAAACATGAAAAATTGACTTATGTAATATTTTATAGCAGAAGACAACTGTTGCTCGAGTCAATTATAGGGATTTTTCTTTTTCTTTTTCTCTCACTAGGGCCATTGATTTGGTTACGATGACCATCTAACCCATACGTGACTGTTACGTGCTGCGTATAAAATCGTAAAATCAACTTCGACACTTTCGGAGGCAACTGATACCTGTCATACAAATCAAAGAAAGGTAAACAAAATTTTTCCCTGTTTTCTAACCAGGGTCACGAAAACATTGAACCAATTTAGACGACCGCGTGAGTCAAAAGTCAATTTTATGTTTAATCGCTGCGCAAAATATAAAATTCAGAAGCAACCGGTTGCTGTTGCGAAAACTTTTTCCGACAAAAAAATCTTGTTCCTGTTTGAAGGATTTAGAAGTAGGCCATAAAGACACAATAAGATGTAAGAATAACTAAAAATCAGTTGCTTCCTTGATAGGGTAGAAAACATTGTGGGAAAAGGAGAAAATGCTGGTAACCTGCATTGTCTCCTTTCATCAGATTATTTTCAAAAGCCTTCTTTAAAAGGCGTCATTGTGTGGTAAAAGGTTAATAATTATCCAATCAGAGGAGCTTTAAGGAAATCAGAATGGATACCAGCAGCCAATCAGATAACACTTAAGAAATTCAACAGCCAATCAGAGAGCTTCAAAATCGCTCGAAAATGGCGCCAAAATTTATTGATAAAAAAACAGTGAAAAAAACGGCATAAAAGTGGATTTAAAGTCTTCTTTAAAGGCTGCTGTGCAGTCCTTGCCAGATTTCACTGAAAATGGGCAAATATTTAAGAAAATAGGGGCGCAGAAGACCGTGTTTTGGTCTTTTCAATTCCCTTGCAAGAATTACTTCCCTTTAACCGTCTATGCACCCCCCCTCCTCCCCAGCCCTTAACTGTCTTTGCTTTTCTAACTCAGCCCACAATAAATTCTGCACATTGAAACTTTCAATAAGCCAAAGTGATCAATTTACAGTGTAAAAAAAAAAGAAGAAAAAAAAAAAAAAACCCGCCCAGAAATTAATGCAAGAATTACTTCCCTTTAACCGTTGATGCACCCAACACCTACCCCCCTTCCCCAGCCCTTAACTGGATTTGCTTTTCTAACTCAGCCCACAATAAATGCTGTACATTGGAGCTTTCAATAAGCCAAAGTGATCAATGTACAGTCTAAAAAAAAAAAAGACGCCCAGAAATTAATGCAAGAATTACTTCCCTTTAACCCTCGATGCACCCAACCCCCCTCCCCCCCTCCCCAGCCCTTAACTGGATTTGCTTTTCTTACTCAGCCCACAATAAATGCTGCACATTGAAACTTTCAATAAGCCAAAGTGATCAATGTACAGTGTAAAAAAAAACGCCCAGAAATTAATGTGACAATGGGCTAAAAAAGGACTGGAAACTCTTTCAGTTGCTTCCTATTGCATATATCAAACAAAGGCAACTGAAGTGTAATTTTTCTAATCTCTTCAAACCGCAACAAGAAACTCAGTTACGTTGACTATGTGCCATTTACGCTCATGCGAAAACCTCAGAAATTAATGTGACAAGTGGCTAAAAAAAGACTGAAAACTCTCATACATGTATGTCAAACAATGGCAACTGAGGTGTTATTTTTCCAATCTCTTCAAACCGCAACAAGAAACCCAGTTACATTGACTACCGTCTCATAGGTGCCAGTTACGCTCATGCGAAAACCCCAGAAAATAATGCGACAAGTGGCTAAAAAAAGACTGAAGGCTCTTTCAGTAGCAACTGCTTCTTATTGCATAAATCAAACAAAAGGAACCAAATTTTTAACGTATATTTTTTTCTCCTATCTCTTTATAACGTGACGACAAATCCATTTACGTTGACTGCCGTCTCAATGGTGGCAGTTAAGTATCCGCGAAAATGCGAAAAATCGACTTACGGAGCATTTCAGAGGACACCTGTTGCTTAATAGGTCAAATATAGGGAATTTAATTTCTAATATCTGTTTTTTATTTATGCAATTTTTATTTACCGTGACAACAAACCCTTTTAGGTTGTCTATTGTCTCGCAGGTGCCACTTCCGTATCCGCAAAAACATGAAAAATTGACTTATGTAATATTTTATAGCAGAAGACAACTGTTGCTCGAGTCAATTATAGGGATTTTTCTTTTTCTTTTTCTCTCACTAGGGCCATTGATTTGGTTACGATGACCATCTAACCCATACGTGACTGTTACGTGCTGCGTATAAAATCGTAAAATCAACTTCGACACTTTCGGAGGCAACTGATACCTGTCATACAAATCAAAGAAAGGTAAACAAAATTTTTCCCTGTTTTCTAACCAGGGTCACGAAAACATTGAACCAATTTAGACGACCGCGTGAGTCAAAAGTCAATTTTATGTTTAATCGCTGCGCAAAATATAAAATTCAGAAGCAACCGGTTGCTGTTGCGAAAACTTTTTCCGACAAAAAAATCTTGTTCCTGTTTGAAGGATTTAGAAGTAGGCCATAAAGACACAATAAGATGTAAGAATAACTAAAAATCAGTTGCTTCCTTGATAGGGTAGAAAACATTGTGGGAAAAGGAGAAAATGCTGGTAACCTGCATTGTCTCCTTTCATCAGATTATTTTCAAAAGCCTTCTTTAAAAGGCGTCATTGTGTGGTAAAAGGTTAATAATTATCCAATCAGAGGAGCTTTAAGGAAATCAGAATGGATACCAGCAGCCAATCAGATAACACTTAAGAAATTCAACAGCCAATCAGAGAGCTTCAAAATCGCTCGAAAATGGCGCCAAAATTTATTGATAAAAAAACAGTGAAAAAAACGGCATAAAAGTGGATTTAAAGTCTTCTTTAAAGGCTGCTGTGCAGTCCTTGCCAGATTTCACTGAAAATGGGCAAATATTTAAGAAAATAGGGGCGCAGAAGACCGTGTTTTGGTCTTTTCAATTCCCTTGCAAGAATTACTTCCCTTTAACCGTCTATGCACCCCCCCTCCTCCCCAGCCCTTAACTGTCTTTGCTTTTCTAACTCAGCCCACAATAAATTCTGCACATTGAAACTTTCAATAAGCCAAAGTGATCAATTTACAGTGTAAAAAAAAAAGAAGAAAAAAAAAAAAAAACCGCCCAGAACTTAATGCAAGAATTACTTCCCTTTAACCGTTGATGCACCCAACACCTACCCCCCTTCCCCAGCCCTTAACTGGATTTGCTTTTCTAACTCAGTCCACAATAAATGCTGTACATTGGAGCTTTCAATAAGCCAAAGTGATCAATGTACAGTCTAAAAAAAAAACGACGCCCAGAAATTAATGCAAGAATTACTTCCCTTTAACCCTCGATGCACCCAACCCCCCTCCCCCCCTCCCCAGCCCTTAACTGGATTTGCTTTTCTTACTCAGCCCACAATAAATGCTGCACATTGAAACTTTCAATAAGCCAAAGTGATCAATGTACAGTGTAAAAAAAAACGCCCAGAAATTAATGTGACAATGGGCTAAAAAAGGACTGGAAACTCTTTCAGTTGCTTCCTATTGCATATATCAAACAAAGGCAACTGAAGTGTAATTTTTCTAATCTCTTCAAACCGCAACAAGAAACTCAGTTACATTGACTATGTGCCATTTACGCTCATGCGAGAACCTCAGAAATTAATGTGACAAGTGGCTAAAAAAAGACTGAAAACTCTCATACATGTATGTCAAACAATGGCAACTGAGGTGTTATTTTTCCAATCTCTTCAAACCGCAACAAGAAACCCAGTTACGTTGACTACCGTCTCATAGGTGCCAGTTACGCTCATGCGAAAACCCCAGAAAATAATGCGACAAGTGGCTAAAAAAAGACTGAAGGCTCTTTCAGTAGCAACTGCTTCTTATTGCATAAATCAAACAAAAGGAACCAAATTTTTAACGTATATTTTTTTCTCCTATCTCTTTATAACGTGACGACAAATCCATTTACGTTGACTGCCGTCTCAATGGTGGCAGTTAAGTATCCGCGAAAATGCGAAAAATCGACTTACGGAGCATTTCAGAGGACACCTGTTGCTTAATAGGTCAAATATAGGGAATTTAATTTCTAATATCTGTTTTTTATTTATGCAATTTTTATTTACCGTGACAACAAACCCTTTTAGGTTGTCAATTGTCTCGCAGGTGCCACTTCCGTATCCTCAAAAACATGAAAAATTGACTTATGTAATATTTTATAGCAGAAGACAACTGTTGCTCGAGTCAATTATAGGGATTTTTCTTTTTCTTTTTCTCTCACTAGGGCCATTGATTTGGTTACGATGACCATCTAACCCATACGTGACTGTTACGTGCTGCACATAAAATCGTAAAATCAACTTCGACACTTTCGGAGGCAACTGATACCTGTCATACAAATCAAAGAAAGGTAAACAAAATTTTTCCCTGTTTTCTAACCAGGGTCACGAAAACATTGAACCAATTTAGACGACCGCGTGAGTCAAAAGTCAATTTTATGTTTAATCGCTGCGCAAAATATAAAATTCAGAAGCAACAGGTTGCTGTTGCGAAAACTTTTTCCGACAAAAAAATCTTGTTCCTGTTTGAAGAATTTAGAAGTAGGCCATAAAGACACAATAAGATGTAAGAATAACTAAAAATCAGTTGCTTCCTTGATAGGGTAGAAAACATTGTGGGAAAAGGAGAAAATGCTGGTAACCTGCATTGTCTCCTTTCATCAGATTATTTTCAAAAGCCTTCTTTAAAAGGCGTCATTGTGTGGTAAAAGGTTAATAATTATCCAATCAGAGGAGCTTTAAGGAAATCAGAATGGATACCAGCAGCCAATCAGATAACACTTAAGAAATTCAACAGCCAATCAGAGAGCTTCAAAATCGCTCGAAAATGGCGCCAAAATTTATTGATAAAAAAACAGTGAAAAAAACGGCATAAAAGTGGATTTAAAGTCTTCTTTAAAGGCTGCTGTGCAGTCCTTGCCAGATTTCACTGAAAATGGGCAAATATTTAAGAAAATAGGGGCGCAGAAGACCGTGTTTTGGTCTTTTCAATTCCCTTGCAAGAATTACTTCCCTTTAACCGTCTATGCACCCCCCCCTCCTCCCCAGCCCTTAACTGTCTTTGCTTTTCTAACTCAGCCCACAATAAATTCTGCACATTGAAACTTTCAATAAGCCAAAGTGATCAATTTACAGTGTAAAAAAAAAAGAAGAAAAAAAAAAAAAAACCCGCCCAGAAATTAATGCAAGAATTACTTCCCTTTAACCGTTGATGCACCCAACACCTACCCCCCTTCCCCAGCCCTTAACTGGATTTGCTTTTCTAACTCAGCCCACAATAAATGCTGTACATTGGAGCTTTCAATAAGCCAAAGTGATCAATGTACAGTCTAAAAAAAAAAAGACGCCCAGAAATTAATGCAAGAATTACTTCCCTTTAACCCTCGATGCACCCAACCCCCCTCCCCCCCTCCCCAGCCCTTAACTGGATTTGCTTTTCTTACTCAGCCCACAATAAATGCTGCACATTGAAACTTTCAATAAGCCAAAGTGATCAATGTACAGTGTAAAAAAAAAAACGCCCAGAAATTAATGTGACAATGGGCTAAAAAAGGACTGGAAACTCTTTCAGTTGCTTCCTATTGCATATATCAAACAAAGGCAACTGAAGTGTAATTTTTCTAATCTCTTCAAACCGCAACAAGAAACTCAGTTACGTTGACTATGTGCCATTTACGCTCATGCGAAAACCTCAGAAATTAATGTGACAAGTGGCTAAAAAAAGACTGAAAACTCTCATACATGTATGTCAAACAATGGCAACTGAGGTGTTATTTTTCCAATCTCTTCAAACCGCAACAAGAAACCCAGTTACATTGACTACCGTCTCATAGGTGCCAGTTACGCTCATGCGAAAACCCCAGAAAATAATGCGACAAGTGGCTAAAAAAAGACTGAAGGCTCTTTCAGTAGCAACTGCTTCTTATTGCATAAATCAAACAAAAGGAACCAAATTTTTAACGTATATTTTTTTCTCCTATCTCTTTATAACGTGACGACAAATCCATTTACGTTGACTGCCGTCTCAATGGTGGCAGTTAAGTATCCGCGAAAATGCGAAAAATCGACTTACGGAGCATTTCAGAGGACACCTGTTGCTTAATAGGTCAAATATAGGGAATTTAATTTCTAATATCTGTTTTTTATTTATGCAATTTTTATTTACCGTGACAACAAACCCTTTTAGGTTGTCTATTGTCTCGCAGGTGCCACTTCCGTATCCGCAAAAACATGAAAAATTGACTTATGTAATATTTTATAGCAGAAGACAACTGTTGCTCGAGTCAATTATAGGGATTTTTCTTTTTCTTTTTCTCTCACTAGGGCCATTGATTTGGTTACGATGACCATCTAACCCATACGTGACTGTTACGTGCTGCGCATAAAATCTTAAAATCAACTTCGACACTTTCGGAGGCAACTGATACCTGTCATACAAATCAAAGAAAGGTAAACAAAATTTTTCCCTGTTTTCTAACCAGGGTCACGAAAACATTGAACCAATTTAGACGACCGCGTGAGTCAAAAGTCAATTTTATGTTTAATCGCTGCGCAAAATATAAAATTCAGAAGCAACCGGTTGCTGTTGCGAAAACTTTTTCCGACAAAAAAATCTTGTTCCTGTTTGAAGGATTTAGAAGTAGGCCATAAAGACACAATAAGATGTAAGAATAACTAAAAATCAGTTGCTTCCTTGATAGGGTAGAAAACATTGTGGGAAAAGGAGAAAATGCTGGTAACCTGCATTGTCTCCTTTCATCAGATTATTTTCAAAAGCCTTCTTTAAAAGGCGTCATTGTGTGGTAAAAGGTTAATAATTATCCAATCAGAGGAGCTTTAAGGAAATCAGAATGGATACCAGCAGCCAATCAGATAACACTTAAGAAATTCAACAGCCAATCAGAGAGCTTCAAAATCGCTCGAAAATGGCGCCAAAATTTATTGATAAAAAAACAGTGAAAAAAACGGCATAAAAGTGGATTTAAAGTCTTCTTTAAAGGCTGCTGTGCAGTCCTTGCCAGATTTCACTGAAAATGGGCAAATATTTAAGAAAATAGGGGCGCAGAAGACCGTGTTTTGGTCTTTTCAATTCCCTTGCAAGAATTACTTCCCTTTAACCGTCTATGCACCCCCCCTCCTCCCCAGCCCTTAACTGTCTTTGCTTTTCTAACTCAGCCCACAATAAATTCTGCACATTGAAACTTTCAATAAGCCAAAGTGATCAATTTACAGTGTAAAAAAAAAAGAAGAAAAAAAAAAAAAAACCGCCCAGAACTTCATGCAAGAATTACTTCCCTTTAACCGTTGATGCACCCAACACCTACCCCCCTTCCCCAGCCCTTAACTGGATTTGCTTTTCTAACTCAGTCCACAATAAATGCTGTACATTGGAGCTTTCAATAAGCCAAAGTGATCAATGTACAGTCTAAAAAAAAAAAGACGCCCAGAAATTAATGCAAGAATTACTTCCCTTTAACCCTCGATGCACCCAACCCCCCTCCCCCCCTCCCCAGCCCTTAACTGGATTTGCTTTTCTTACTCAGCCCACAATAAATGCTGCACATTGAAACTTTCAATAAGCCAAAGTGATCAATGTACAGTGTAAAAAAAAAACGCCCAGAAATTAATGTGACAATGGGCTAAAAAAGGACTGGAAACTCTTTCAGTTGCTTCCTATTGCATATATCAAACAAAGGCAACTGAAGTGTAATTTTTCTAATCTCTTCAAACCGCAACAAGAAACTCAGTTACATTGACTATGTGCCATTTACGCTCATGCGAGAACCTCAGAAATTAATGTGACAAGTGGCTAAAAAAAGACTGAAAACTCTCATACATGTATGTCAAACAATGGCAACTGAGGTGTTATTTTTCCAATCTCTTCAAACCGCAACAAGAAACCCAGTTACGTTGACTACCGTCTCATAGGTGCCAGTTACGCTCATGCGAAAACCCCAGAAAATAATGCGACAAGTGGCTAAAAAAAGACTGAAGGCTCTTTCAGTAGCAACTGCTTCTTATTGCATAAATCAAACAAAAGGAACCAAATTTTTAACGTATATTTTTTTCTCCTATCTCTTTATAACGTGACGACAAATCCATTTACGTTGACTGCCGTCTCAATGGTGGCAGTTAAGTATCCGCGAAAATGCGAAAAATCGACTTACGGAGCATTTCAGAGGACACCTGTTGCTTAATAGGTCAAATATAGGGAATTTAATTTCTAATATCTGTTTTTTATTTATGCAATTTTTATTTACCGTGACAACAAACCCTTTTAGGTTGTCAATTGTCTCGCAGGTGCCACTTCCGTATCCTCAAAAACATGAAAAATTGACTTATGTAATATTTTATAGCAGAAGACAACTGTTGCTCGAGTCAATTATAGGGATTTTTCTTTTTCTTTTTCTCTCACTAGGGCCATTGATTTGGTTACGATGACCATCTAACCCATACGTGACTGTTACGTGCTGCACATAAAATCGTAAAATCAACTTCGACACTTTCGGAGGCAACTGATACCTGTCATACAAATCAAAGAAAGGTAAACAAAATTTTTCCCTGTTTTCTAACCAGGGTCACGAAAACATTGAACCAATTTAGACGACCGCGTGAGTCAAAAGTCAATTTTATGTTTAATCGCTGCGCAAAATATAAAATTCAGAAGCAACAGGTTGCTGTTGCGAAAACTTTTTCCGACAAAAAAATCTTGTTCCTGTTTGAAGAATTTAGAAGTAGGCCATAAAGACACAATAAGATGTAAGAATAACTAAAAATCAGTTGCTTCATTGATAGGGTAGAAAACATTGTGGGAAAAGGAGAAAATGCTGGTAACCTGCATTGTCTCCTTTCATCAGATTATTTTCAAAAGCCTTCTTTAAAAGGCGTCATTGTGTGGTAAAAGGTTAATAATTATCCAATCAGAGGAGCTTTAAGGAAATCAGAATGGATACCAGCAGCCAATCAGATAACACTTAAGAAATTCAACAGCCAATCAGAGAGCTTCAAAATCGCTCGAAAATGGCGCCAAAATTTATTGATAAAAAAACAGTGAAAAAAACGGCATAAAAGTGGATTTAAAGTCTTCTTTAAAGGCTGCTGTGCAGTCCTTGCCAGATTTCACTGAAAATGGGCAAATATTTAAGAAAATAGGGGCGCAGAAGACCGTGTTTTGGTCTTTTCAATTCCCTTGCAAGAATTACTTCCCTTTAACCGTCTATGCACCCCCCCCTCCTCCCCAGCCCTTAACTGTCTTTGCTTTTCTAACTCAGCCCACAATAAATTCTGCACATTGAAACTTTCAATAAGCCAAAGTGATCAATTTACAGTGTAAAAAAAAAAGAAGAAAAAAAAAAAAAAACCCGCCCAGAAATTAATGCAAGAATTACTTCCCTTTAACCGTTGATGCACCCAACACCTACCCCCCTTCCCCAGCCCTTAACTGGATTTGCTTTTCTAACTCAGCCCACAATAAATGCTGTACATTGGAGCTTTCAATAAGCCAAAGTGATCAATGTACAGTCTAAAAAAAAAAAGACGCCCAGAAATTAATGCAAGAATTACTTCCCTTTAACCCTCGATGCACCCAACCCCCCTCCCCCCCTCCCCAGCCCTTAACTGGATTTGCTTTTCTTACTCAGCCCACAATAAATGCTGCACATTGAAACTTTCAATAAGCCAAAGTGATCAATGTACAGTGTAAAAAAAAAAACGCCCAGAAATTAATGTGACAATGGGCTAAAAAAGGACTGGAAACTCTTTCAGTTGCTTCCTATTGCATATATCAAACAAAGGCAACTGAAGTGTAATTTTTCTAATCTCTTCAAACCGCAACAAGAAACTCAGTTACGTTGACTATGTGCCATTTACGCTCATGCGAAAACCTCAGAAATTAATGTGACAAGTGGCTAAAAAAAGACTGAAAACTCTCATACATGTATGTCAAACAATGGCAACTGAGGTGTTATTTTTCCAATCTCTTCAAACCGCAACAAGAAACCCAGTTACATTGACTACCGTCTCATAGGTGCCAGTTACGCTCATGCGAAAACCCCAGAAAATAATGCGACAAGTGGCTAAAAAAAGACTGAAGGCTCTTTCAGTAGCAACTGCTTCTTATTGCATAAATCAAACAAAAGGAACCAAATTTTTAACGTATATTTTTTTCTCCTATCTCTTTATAACGTGACGACAAATCCATTTACGTTGACTGCCGTCTCAATGGTGGCAGTTAAGTATCCGCGAAAATGCGAAAAATCGACTTACGGAGCATTTCAGAGGACACCTGTTGCTTAATAGGTCAAATATAGGGAATTTAATTTCTAATATCTGTTTTTTATTTATGCAATTTTTATTTACCGTGACAACAAACCCTTTTAGGTTGTCTATTGTCTCGCAGGTGCCACTTCCGTATCCGCAAAAACATGAAAAATTGACTTATGTAATATTTTATAGCAGAAGACAACTGTTGCTCGAGTCAATTATAGGGATTTTTCTTTTTCTTTTTCTCTCACTAGGGCCATTGATTTGGTTACGATGACCATCTAACCCATACGTGACTGTTACGTGCTGCGCATAAAATTGTAAAATCAACTTCGACACTTTCGGAGGCAACTGATACCTGTCATACAAATCAAAGAAAGGTAAACAAAATTTTTCCCTGTTTTCTAACCAGGGTCACGAAAACATTGAACCAATTTAGACGACCGCGTGAGTCAAAAGTCAATTTTATGTTTAATTGCTGCGCAAAATATAAAATTCAGAAGCAACCGGTTGCTGTTGCAAAAACTTTTTCCGACAAAAAAATCTTGTTCCTGTTTGAAGAATTTAGAAGTTGGCCATAAAGACACAATATGATGTAAGAATAACTAAAAATCAGTTGCTTCCTTGATAGGGTAGAAAACATTGTGGGAAAAGGAGAAAATGCTGGTAACCTGCATTGTCTCCTTTCATCAGATTATTTTCAAAAGCCTTCTTTAAAAGGCGTCATTGTGTGGTAAAAGGTTAATAATTATCCAATCAGAGGAGCTTTAAGGAAATCAGAATGGATACCAGCAGCCAATCAGATAACACTTAAGAAATTCAACAGCCAATCAGAGAGCTTCAAAATCGCTCGAAAATGGCGCCAAAATTTATTGATAAAAAAACAGTGAAAAAAACGGCATAAAAGTGGATTTAAAGTCTTCTTTAAAGGCTGCTGTGCAGTCCTTGCCAGATTTCACTGAAAATGGGCAAATATTTAAGAAAATAGGGGCGCAGAAGACCGTGTTTTGGTCTTTTCAATTCCCTTGCAAGAATTACTTCCCTTTAACCGTCTATGCACCCCCCCTCCTCCCCAGCCCTTAACTGTCTTTGCTTTTCTAACTCAGCCCACAATAAATTCTGCACATTGAAACTTTCAATAAGCCAAAGTGATCAATTTACAGTGTAAAAAAAAAAGAAGAAAAAAAAAAAAAAAACCCGCCCAGAAATTAATGCAAGAATTACTTCCCTTTAACCGTTGATGCACCCAACACCTAACCCCCCTTCCCCAGCCCTTAACTGGATTTGCTTTTCTAACTCAGCCCACAATAAATGCTGTACATTGGAGCTTTCAATAAGCCAAAGTGATCAATGTACAGTCTAAAAAAAAAAAGACGCCCAGAAATTAATGCAAGAATTACTTCCCTTTAACCCTCGATGCACCCAACCCCCCTCCCCCCCTCCCCAGCCCTTAACTGGATTTGCTTTTCTTACTCAGCCCACAATAAATGCTGCACATTGAAACTTTCAATAAGCCAAAGTGATCAATGTACAGTGTAAAAAAAAACGCCCAGAAATTAATGTGACAATGGGCTAAAAAAGGACTGGAAACTCTTTCAGTTGCTTCCTATTGCATATATCAAACAAAGGCAACTGAAGTGTAATTTTTCTAATCTCTTCAAACTGCAACAAGAAACTCAGTTACGTTGACTATGTGCCATTTACGCTCATGCGAAAACCTCAGAAATTAATGTGACAAGTGGCTAAAAAAAGACTGAAAACTCTCATACATGTATGTCAAACAATGGCAACTGAGGTGTTATTTTTCCAATCTCTTCAAACCACAACAAGAAACCCAGTTACGTTGACTACCGTCTCATAGGTGCCAGTTACGCTCATGCGAAAACCCCAGAAAATAATGCGACAAGTGGCTAAAAAAAGACTGAAGGCTCTTTCAGTAGCAACTGCTTCTTATTGCATAAATCAAACAAAAGGAACCAAATTTTTAACGTATATTTTTTTCTCCTATCTCTTTATAACGTGACGACAAATCCATTTACGTTGACTGCCGTCTCAATGGTGGCAGTTAAGTATCCGCGAAAATGCGAAAAATCGACTTACGGAGCATTTCAGAGGACACCTGTTGCTTAATAGGTCAAATATAGGGAATTTAATTTCTAATATCTGCTTTTTATTTATGCAATTTTTATTTACCGTGACAACAAACCCTTTTAGGTTGTCTATTGTCTCGCAGGTGCCACTTCCGTATCCGCAAAAACATGAAAAATTGACTTATGTAATATTTTATAGCAGAAGACAACTGTTGCTCGAGTCAATTATAGGGATTTTTCTTTTTCTTTTTCTCTCACTAGGGCCATTGATTTGGTTACGATGACCATCTAACCCATACGTGACTGTTACGTGCTGCGCATAAAATCGTAAAATCAACTTCGACACTTTCGGAGGCAACTGATACCTGTCATACAAATCAAAGAAAGGTAAACAAAATTTTTCCCTGTTTTCTAACCAGGGTCACGAAAACATTGAACCAATTTAGACGACCGCGTGAGTCAAAAGTCAATTTTATGTTTAATCGCTGCGCAAAATATAAAATTCAGAAGCAACCGGTTGCTGTTGCGAAAACTTTTTCCGACAAAAAAATCTTGTTCCTGTTTGAAGAATTTAGAAGTAGGCCATAAAGACACAATAAGATGTAAGAATAACTAAAAATCAGTTGCTTCCTTGATAGGGTAGAAAACATTGTGGGAAAAGGAGAAAATGCTGGTAACCTGCATTGTCTCCTTTCATCAGATTATTTTCAAAAGCCTTCTTTAAAAGGCGTCATTGTGTGGTAAAAGGTTAATAATTATCCAATCAGAGGAGCTTTAAGGAAATCAGAATGGATACCAGCAGCCAATCAGATAACACTTAAGAAATTCAACAGCCAATCAGAGAGCTTCAAAATCGCTCGAAAATGGCGCCAAAATTTATTGATAAAAAAACAGTGAAAAAAACGGCATAAAAGTGGATTTAAAGTCTTCTTTAAAGGCTGCTGTGCAGTCCTTGCCAGATTTCACTGAAAATGGGCAAATATTTAAGAAAATAGGGGCGCAGAAGACCGTGTTTTGGTCTTTTCAATTCCCTTGCAAGAATTACTTCCCTTTAACCGTCTATGCACCCCCCCTCCTCCCCAGCCCTTAACTGTCTTTGCTTTTCTAACTCAGCCCACAATAAATTCTGCACATTGAAACTTTCAATAAGCCAAAGTGATCAATTTACAGTGTAAAAAAAAAAGAAGAAAAAAAAAAAAACCCGCCCAGAAATTAATGCAAGAATTACTTCCCTTTAACCGTTGATGCACCCAACACCTACCCCCCTTCCCCAGCCCTTAACTGGATTTGCTTTTCTAACTCAGCCCACAATAAATGCTGTACATTGGAGCTTTCAATAAGCCAAAGTGATCAATGTACAGTCTAAAAAAAAAAAGACGCCCAGAAATTAATGCAAGAATTACTTCCCTTTAACCCTCGATGCACCCAACCCCCCTCCCTCCCTCCCCAGCCCTTAACTGGATTTGCTTTTCTTACTCAGCCCACAATAAATGCTGCACATTGAAACTTTCAATAAGCCAAAGTGATCAATGTACAGTGTAAAAAAAAAACGCCCAGAAATTAATGTGACAATGGGCTAAAAAAGGACTGGAAACTCTTTCAGTTGCTTCCTATTGCATATATCAAACAAAGGCAACTGAAGTGTAATTTTTCTAATCTCTTCAAACCGCAACAAGAAACTCAGTTACGTTGACTATGTGCCATTTACGCTCATGCGAAAACCTCAGAAATTAATGTGACAAGTGGCTAAAAAAAGACTGAAAACTCTCATACATGTATGTCAAACAATGGCAACTGAGGTGTTATTTTTCCAATCTCTTCAAACTGCAACAAGAAACCCAGTTACGTTGACTACCGTCTCATAGGTGCCAGTTACGCTCATGCGAAAACCCCAGAAAATAATGCGACAAGTGGCTAAAAAAAGACTGAAGGCTCTTTCAGTAGCAACTGCTTCTTATTGCATAAATCAAACAAAAGGAACCAAATTTTTAACGTATATTTTTTTCTCCTATCTCTTTATAACGTGACGACAAATCCATTTACGTTGACTGCCGTCTCAATGGTGGCAGTTAAGTATCCGCGAAAATGCGAAAAATCGACTTACGGAGCATTTCAGAGGACACCTGTTGCTTAATAGGTCAAATATAGGGAATTTAATTTCTAATATCTGTTTTTTATTTATGCAATTTTTATTTACCGTGACAACAAACCCTTTTAGGTTGTCTATTGTCTCGCAGGTGCCACTTCCGTATCCGCAAAAACATGAAAAATTGACTTATGTAATATTTTATAGCAGAAGACAACTGTTGCTCGAGTCAATTATAGGGATTTTTCTTTTTCTTTTTCTCTCACTAGGGCCATTGATTTGGTTACGATGACCATCTAACCCATACGTGACTGTTACGTGCTGCGCATAAAATCTTAAAATCAACTTCGACACTTTCGGAGGCAACTGATACCTGTCATACAAATCAAAGAAAGGTAAACAAAATTTTTCCCTGTTTTCTAACCAGGGTCACGAAAACATTGAACCAATTTAGACGACCGCGTGAGTCAAAAGTCAATTTTATGTTTAATCGCTGCGCAAAATATAAAATTCAGAAGCAACAGGTTGCTGTTGCGAAAACTTTTTCCGACAAAAAAATCTTGTTCCTGTTTGAAGAATTTAGAAGTAGGCCATAAAGACACAATAAGATGTAAGAATAACTAAAAATCAGTTGCTTCCTTGATAGGGTAGAAAACATTGTGGGAAAAGGAGAAAATGCTGGTAACCTGCATTGTCTCCTTTCATCAGATTATTTTCAAAAGCCTTCTTTAAAAGGCGTCATTGTGTGGTAAAAGGTTAATAATTATCCAATCAGAGGAGCTTTAAGGAAATCAGAATGGATACCAGCAGCCAATCAGATAACACTTAAGAAATTCAACAGCCAATCAGAGAGCTTCAAAATCGCTCGAAAATGGCGCCAAAATTTATTGATAAAAAAACAGTGAAAAAAACGGCATAAAAGTGGATTTAAAGTCTTCTTTAAAGGCTGCTGTGCAGTCCTTGCCAGATTTCACTGAAAATGGGCAAATATTTAAGAAAATAGGGGCGCAGAAGACCGTGTTTTGGTCTTTTCAATTCCCTTGCAAGAATTACTTCCCTTTAACCGTCTATGCACCCCCCCCTCCTCCCCAGCCCTTAACTGTCTTTGCTTTTCTAACTCAGCCCACAATAAATTCTGCACATTGAAACTTTCAATAAGCCAAAGTGATCAATTTACAGTGTAAAAAAAAAAGAAGAAAAAAAAAAAAAAACCCGCCCAGAAATTAATGCAAGAATTACTTCCCTTTAACCGTTGATGCACCCAACACCTACCCCCCTTCCCCAGCCCTTAACTGGATTTGCTTTTCTAACTCAGCCCACAATAAATGCTGTACATTGGAGCTTTCAATAAGCCAAAGTGATCAATGTACAGTCTAAAAAAAAAAAGACGCCCAGAAATTAATGCAAGAATTACTTCCCTTTAACCCTCGATGCACCCAACCCCCCTCCCCCCCTCCCCAGCCCTTAACTGGATTTGCTTTTCTTACTCAGCCCACAATAAATGCTGCACATTGAAACTTTCAATAAGCCAAAGTGATCAATGTACAGTGTAAAAAAAAAAACGCCCAGAAATTAATGTGACAATGGGCTAAAAAAGGACTGGAAACTCTTTCAGTTGCTTCCTATTGCATATATCAAACAAAGGCAACTGAAGTGTAATTTTTCTAATCTCTTCAAACCGCAACAAGAAACTCAGTTACGTTGACTATGTGCCATTTACGCTCATGCGAAAACCTCAGAAATTAATGTGACAAGTGGCTAAAAAAAGACTGAAAACTCTCATACATGTATGTCAAACAATGGCAACTGAGGTGTTATTTTTCCAATCTCTTCAAACCGCAACAAGAAACCCAGTTACATTGACTACCGTCTCATAGGTGCCAGTTACGCTCATGCGAAAACCCCAGAAAATAATGCGACAAGTGGCTAAAAAAAGACTGAAGGCTCTTTCAGTAGCAACTGCTTCTTATTGCATAAATCAAACAAAAGGAACCAAATTTTTAACGTATATTTTTTTCTCCTATCTCTTTATAACGTGACGACAAATCCATTTACGTTGACTGCCGTCTCAATGGTGGCAGTTAAGTATCCGCGAAAATGCGAAAAATCGACTTACGGAGCATTTCAGAGGACACCTGTTGCTTAATAGGTCAAATATAGGGAATTTAATTTCTAATATCTGTTTTTTATTTATGCAATTTTTATTTACCGTGACAACAAACCCTTTTAGGTTGTCTATTGTCTCGCAGGTGCCACTTCCGTATCCGCAAAAACATGAAAAATTGACTTATGTAATATTTTATAGCAGAAGACAACTGTTGCTCGAGTCAATTATAGGGATTTTTCTTTTTCTTTTTCTCTCACTAGGGCCATTGATTTGGTTACGATGACCATCTAACCCATACGTGACTGTTACGTGCTGCGCATAAAATTGTAAAATCAACTTCGACACTTTCGGAGGCAACTGATACCTGTCATACAAATCAAAGAAAGGTAAACAAAATTTTTCCCTGTTTTCTAACCAGGGTCACGAAAACATTGAACCAATTTAGACGACCGCGTGAGTCAAAAGTCAATTTTATGTTTAATTGCTGCGCAAAATATAAAATTCAGAAGCAACCGGTTGCTGTTGCGAAAACTTTTTCCGACAAAAAAATCTTGTTCCTGTTTGAAGAATTTAGAAGTTGGCCATAAAGACACAATAAGATGTAAGAATAACTAAAAATCAGTTGCTTCCTTGATAGGGTAGAAAACATTGTGGGAAAAGGAGAAAATGCTCGTAACCTGCATTGTCTCCTTTCATCAGATTATTTTCAAAAGCCTTCTTTAAAAGGCGTCATTGTGTGGTAAAAGGTTAATAATTATCCAATCAGAGGAGCTTTAAGGAAATCAGAATGGATACCAGCAGCCAATCAGATAACACTTAAGAAATTCAACAGCCAATCAGAGAGCTTCAAAATCGCTCGAAAATGGCGCCAAAATTTATTGATAAAAAAACAGTGAAAAAAACGGCATAAAAGTGGATTTAAAGTCTTCTTTAAAGGCTGCTGTGCAGTCCTTGCCAGATTTCACTGAAAATGGGCAAATATTTAAGAAAATAGGGGCGCAGAAGACCGTGTTTTGGTCTTTTCAATTCCCTTGCAAGAATTACTTCCCTTTAACCGTCTATGCACCCCCCCTCCTCCCCAGCCCTTAACTGTCTTTGCTTTTCTAACTCAGCCCACAATAAATTCTGCACATTGAAACTTTCAATAAGCCAAAGTGATCAATTTACAGTGTAAAAAAAAAAGAAGAAAAAAAAAAAAAAAACCCGCCCAGAAATTAATGCAAGAATTACTTCCCTTTAACCGTTGATGCACCCAACACCTAACCCCCCTTCCCCAGCCCTTAACTGGATTTGCTTTTCTAACTCAGCCCACAATAAATGCTGTACATTGGAGCTTTCAATAAGCCAAAGTGATCAATGTACAGTCTAAAAAAAAAAAGACGCCCAGAAATTAATGCAAGAATTACTTCCCTTTAACCCTCGATGCACCCAACCCCCCTCTCCCCCTCCCCAGCCCTTAACTGGATTTGCTTTTCTTACTCAGCCCACAATAAATGCTGCACATTGAAACTTTCAATAAGCCAAAGTGATCAATGTACAGTGTAAAAAAAAACGCCCAGAAATTAATGTGACAATGGGCTAAAAAAGGACTGGAAACTCTTTCAGTTGCTTCCTATTGCATATATCAAACAAAGGCAACTGAAGTGTAATTTTTCTAATCTCTTCAAACCGCAACAAGAAACTCAGTTACGTTGACTATGTGCCATTTACGCTCATGCGAAAACCTCAGAAATTAATGTGACAAGTGGCTAAAAAAAGACTGAAAACTCTCATACATGTATGTCAAACAATGGCAACTGAGGTGTTATTTTTCCAATCTCTTCAAACCACAACAAGAAACCCAGTTACGTTGACTACCGTCTCATAGGTGCCAGTTACGCTCATGCGAAAACCCCAGAAAATAATGCGACAAGTGGCTAAAAAAAGACTGAAGGCTCTTTCAGTAGCAACTGCTTCTTATTGCATAAATCAAACAAAAGGAACCAAATTTTTAACGTATATTTTTTTCTCCTATCTCTTTATAACGTGACGACAAATCCATTTACGTTGACTGCCGTCTCAATGGTGGCAGTTAAGTATCCGCGAAAATGCGAAAAATCGACTTACGGAGCATTTCAGAGGACACCTGTTGCTTAATAGGTCAAATATAGGGAATTTAATTTCTAATATCTGCTTTTTATTTATGCAATTTTTATTTACCGTGACAACAAACCCTTTTAGGTTGTCTATTGTCTCGCAGGTGCCACTTCCGTATCCGCAAAAACATGAAAAATTGACTTATGTAATATTTTATAGCAGAAGACAACTGTTGCTCGAGTCAATTATAGGGATTTTTCTTTTTCTTTTTCTCTCACTAGGGCCATTGATTTGGTTACGATGACCATCTAACCCATACGTGACTGTTACGTGCTGCGCATAAAATCGTAAAATCAACTTCGACACTTTCGGAGGCAACTGATACCTGTCATACAAATCAAAGAAAGGTAAACAAAATTTTTCCCTGTTTTCTAACCAGGGTCACGAAAACATTGAACCAATTTAGACGACCGCGTGAGTCAAAAGTCAATTTTATGTTTAATCGCTGCGCAAAATATAAAATTCAGAAGCAACCGGTTGCTGTTGCGAAAACTTTTTCCGACAAAAAAATCTTGTTCCTGTTTGAAGAATTTAGAAGTAGGCCATAAAGACACAATAAGATGTAAGAATAACTAAAAATCAGTTGCTTCCTTGATAGGGTAGAAAACATTGTGGGAAAAGGAGAAAATGCTGGTAACCTGCATTGTCTCCTTTCATCAGATTATTTTCAAAAGCCTTCTTTAAAAGGCGTCATTGTGTGGTAAAAGGTTAATAATTATCCAATCAGAGGAGCTTTAAGGAAATCAGAATGGATACCAGCAGCCAATCAGATAACACTTAAGAAATTCAACAGCCAATCAGAGAGCTTCAAAATCGCTCGAAAATGGCGCCAAAATTTATTAATAAAAAAACAGTGAAAAAAACGGCATAAAAGTGGATTTAAAGTCTTCTTTAAAGGCTGCTGTGCAGTCCTTGCCAGATTTCACTGAAAATGGGCAAATATTTAAGAAAATAGGGGCGCAGAAGACCGTGTTTTGGTCTTTTCAATTCCCTTGCAAGAATTACTTCCCTTTAACCGTCTATGCACCCCCCCTCCTCCCCAGCCCTTAACTGTCTTTGCTTTTCTAACTCAGCCCACAATAAATTCTGCACATTGAAACTTTCAATAAGCCAAAGTGATCAATTTACAGTGTAAAAAAAAAAGAAGAAAAAAAAAAAAAACCCGCCCAGAAATTAATGCAAGAATTACTTCCCTTTAACCGTTGATGCACCCAACACCTACCCCCCTTCCCCAGCCCTTAACTGGATTTGCTTTTCTAACTCAGCCCACAATAAATGCTGTACATTGGAGCTTTCAATAAGCCAAAGTGATCAATGTACAGTCTAAAAAAAAAAAGACGCCCAGAAATTAATGCAAGAATTACTTCCCTTTAACCCTCGATGCACCCAACCCCCCTCCCTCCCTCCCCAGCCCTTAACTGGATTTGCTTTTCTTACTCAGCCCACAATAAATGCTGCACATTGAAACTTTCAATAAGCCAAAGTGATCAATGTACAGTGTAAAAAAAAAACGCCCAGAAATTAATGTGACAATGGGCTAAAAAAGGACTGGAAACTCTTTCAGTTGCTTCCTATTGCATATATCAAACAAAGGCAACTGAAGTGTAATTTTTCTAATCTCTTCAAACCGCAACAAGAAACTCAGTTACGTTGACTATGTGCCATTTACGCTCATGCGAAAACCTCAGAAATTAATGTGACAAGTGGCTAAAAAAAGACTGAAAACTCTCATACATGTATGTCAAACAATGGCAACTGAGGTGTTATTTTTCCAATCTCTTCAAACTGCAACAAGAAACCCAGTTACGTTGACTACCGTCTCATAGGTGCCAGTTACGCTCATGCGAAAACCCCAGAAAATAATGCGACAAGTGGCTAAAAAAAGACTGAAGGCTCTTTCAGTAGCAACTGCTTCTTATTGCATAAATCAAACAAAAGGAACCAAATTTTTAACGTATATTTTTTTCTCCTATCTCTTTATAACGTGACGACAAATCCATTTACGTTGACTGCCGTCTCAATGGTGGCAGTTAAGTATCCGCGAAAATGCGAAAAATCGACTTACGGAGCATTTCAGAGGACACCTGTTGCTTAATAGGTCAAATATAGGGAATTTAATTTCTAATATCTGTTTTTTATTTATGCAATTTTTATTTACCGTGACAACAAACCCTTTTAGGTTGTCTATTGTCTCGCAGGTGCCACTTCCGTATCCGCAAAAACATGAAAAATTGACTTATGTAATATTTTATAGCAGAAGACAACTGTTGCTCGAGTCAATTATAGGGATTTTTCTTTTTCTTTTTCTCTCACTAGGGCCATTGATTTGGTTACGATGACCATCTAACCCATACGTGACTGTTACGTGCTGCGCATAAAATCGTAAAATCAACTTCGACACTTTCGGAGGCAACTGATACCTGTCATACAAATCAAAGAAAGGTAAACAAAATTTTTCCCTGTTTTCTAACCAGGGTCACGAAAACATTGAACCAATTTAGACGACCGCGTGAGTCAAAAGTCAATTTTATGTTTAATCGCTGCGCAAAATATAAAATTCAGAAGCAACAGGTTGCTGTTGCGAAAACTTTTTCCGACAAAAAAATCTTGTTCCTGTTTGAAGAATTTAGAAGTAGGCCATAAAGACACAATAAGATGTAAGAATAACTAAAAATCAGTTGCTTCCTTGATAGGGTAGAAAACATTGTGGGAAAAGGAGAAAATGCTGGTAACCTGCATTGTCTCCTTTCATCAGATTATTTTCAAAAGCCTTCTTTAAAAGGCGTCATTGTGTGGTAAAAGGTTAATAATTATCCAATCAGAGGAGCTTTAAGGAAATCAGAATGGATACCAGCAGCCAATCAGATAACACTTAAGAAATTCAACAGCCAATCAGAGAGCTTCAAAATCGCTCGAAAATGGCGCCAAATTTATTGATAAAAAAACAGTGAAAAAAACGGCATAAAAGTGGATTTAAAGTCTTCTTTAAAGGCTGCTGTGCAGTCCTTGCCAGATTTCACTGAAAATGGGCAAATATTTAAGAAAATAGGGGCGCAGAAGACCGTGTTTTGGTCTTTTCAATTCCCTTGCAAGAATTACTTCCCTTTAACCGTCTATGCACCCCCCCTCTCCTCCCCAGCCCTAAACTGTCTTTGCTTTTCTAACTCAGCCCACAATAAATTCTGCACATTGAAACTTTCAATAAGCCAAAGTGATCAATTTACAGTGTAAAAAAAAAGAAGAAAAAAAAAAAAACCGCCCAGAAATCAATGCAAGAATTACTTCCCTTTAACCGTTGATGCACCCAACACCTACCCCCCTTCCCCAGCCCTTAACTGGATTTGCTTTTCTAACTCAGCCCACAATAAATGCTGTACATTGGAGCTTTCAATAAGCCAAAGTGATCAATGTACAGTCTAAAAAAAAAAAGACGCCCAGAAATTAATGCAAGAATTACTTCCCTTTAACCCTCGATGCACCCAACCCCCCTCCCCCCCCTCCCCAGCCCTTAACTGGATTTGCTTTTCTTACTCAGCCCACAATAAATGCTGCACATTGAAACTTTCAATAAGCCAAAGTGATCAATGTACAGTGTAAAAAAAAAACGCCCAGAAATTAATGTGACAATGGGCTAAAAAAGGACTGGAAACTCTTTCAGTTGCTTCCTATTGCATATATCAAACAAAGGCAACTGAAGTGTAATTTTTCTAATCTCTTCAAACCGCAACAAGAAACTCAGTTACGTTGACTATGTGCCATTTACGCTCATGCGAAAACCTCAGAAATTAATGTGACAAGTGGCTAAAAAAAGACTGAAAACTCTCATACATGTATGTCAAACAATGGCAACTGAGGTGTTATTTTTCCAATCTCTTCAAACCGCAACAAGAAACCCAGTTACGTTGACTACCGTCTCATAGGTGCCAGTTACGCTCATGCGAAAACCCCAGAAAATAATGCGACAAGTGGCTAAAAAAAGACTGAAGGCTCTTTCAGTAGCAACTGCTTCTTATTGCATAAATCAAACAAAAGGAACCAAATTTTTAACGTATATTTTTTTCTCCTATCTCTTTATAACGTGACGACAAATCCATTTACGTTGACTGCCGTCTCAATGGTGGCAGTTAAGTATCCGCGAAAATTCGAAAAATCGACTTACGGAGCATTTCAGAGGACACCTGTTGCTTAATAGGTCAAATATAGGGAATTTAATTTCTAATATCTGTTTTTTATCTATGCAATTTTTATTTACCGTGACAACAAACCCTTTTAGGTTGTCTATTGTCTCGCAGGTGCCACTTCCGTATCCGCAAAAACATGAAAAATTGACTTATGTAATATTTTATAGCAGAAGACAACTGTTGCTCGAGTCAATTATAGGGATTTTTCTTTTTCTTTTTCTCTCACTAGGGCCATTGATTTGGTTACGATGACCATCTAACCCATACGTGACTGTTACGTGCTGCGCATAAAATTGTAAAATCAACTTCGACACTTTCGGAGGCAACTGATACCTGTCATACAAATCAAAGAAAGGTAAACAAAATTTTTCCCTGTTTTCTAACCAGGGTCACGAAAACATTGAACCAATTTAGACGACCGCGTGAGTCAAAAGTCAATTTTATGTTTAATTGCTGCGCAAAATATAAAATTCAGAAGCAACCGGTTGCTGTTGCGAAAACTTTTTCCGACAAAAAAATCTTGTTCCTGTTTGAAGAATTTAGAAGTAGGCCATAAAGACACAATAAGATGTAAGAATAACTAAAAATCAGTTGCTTCCTTGATAGGGTAGAAAACATTGTGGGAAAAGGAGAAAATGCTGGTAACCTGCATTGTCTCCTTTCATCAGATTATTTTCAAAAGCCTTCTTTAAAAGGCGTCATTGTGTGGTGAAAGGTTAATAATTATCCAATCAGAGGAGCTTTAAGGAAATCAGAATGGATACCAGCAGCCAATCAGATAACACTTAAGAAATTCAACAGCCAATCAGAGAGCTTCAAAATCGCTCGAAAATGGCGCCAAAATTTATTGATAAAAAAACAGTGAAAAAAACGGCATAAAAGTGGATTTAAAGTCTTCTTTAAAGGCTGCTGTGCAGTCCTTGCCAGATTTCACTGAAAATGGGCAAATATTTAAGAAAATAGGGGCGCAGAAGACCGTGTTTTGGTCTTTTCAATTGCCTTGCAAGAATTACTTCCCTTTAACCGTCTATGCACCCCCCCCCTCCTCCCCAGCCCTTAACTGTCTTTGCTTTTCTAACTCAGCCCACAATAAATTCTGCACATTGAAACTTTCAATAAGCCAAAGTGATCAATTTACAGTGTAAAAAAAAAAGAAGAAAAAAAAAAAAAACCCGCCCAGAAATTAATGCAAGAATTACTTCCCTTTAACCGTTGATGCACCCAACACCTACCCCCCTTCCCCAGCCCTTAACTGGATTTGCTTTTCTAACTCAGCCCACAATAAATGCTGTACATTGGAGCTTTCAATAAGCCAAAGTGATCAATGTACAGTGTAAAAAAAAACACGCCCAGAAATTAATGTGACAATGGGCTAAAAAAGGACTGGAAACTCTTTCAGTTGCTTCCTATTGCATATATCAAACAAAGGCAACTGAAGTGTAATTTTTCTAATCTCTTCAAACCGCAACAAGAAACTCAGTTACGTTGACTATGTGCCATTTACGCTCATGCGAAAACCTCAGAAATTAATGTGACAAGTGGCTAAAAAAAGACTGAAAACTCTCATACATGTATGTCAAACAATGGCAACTGAGGTGTTATTTTTCCAATCTCTTCAAACCACTACAAGAAACCCAGTTACGTTGACTACCGTCTCATAGGTGCCAGTTACGCTCATGCGAAAACCCCAGAAAATAATGCGACAAGTGGCTAAAAAAAGACTGAAGGCTCTTTCAGTAGCAACTGCTTCTTATTGCATAAATCAAACAAAAGGAACCAAATTTTTAACGTATATTTTTTTCTCCTATCTCTTTATAACGTGACGACAAATCCATTTACGTTGACTGCCGTCTCAATGGTGGCAGTTAAGTATCCGCGAAAATGCGAAAAATCGACTTACGGAGCATTTCAGAGGACACCTGTTGCTTAATAGGTCAAATATAGGGAATTTAATTTCTAATATCTGTTTTTTATTTATGCAATTTTTATTTACCGTGACAACAAACCCTTTTAGGTTGTCTATTGTCTCGCAGGTGCCACTTCCGTATCCGCAAAAACATGAAAAATTGACTTATGTAATATTTTATAGCAGAAGACAACTGTTGCTCGAGTCAATTATAGGGATTTTTCTTTTTCTTTTTCTCCCACTAGGGCCATTGATTTGGTTACGATGACCATCTAACCCATACGTGACTGTTACGTGCTGCGCATAAAATCGTAAAATCAACTTCGACACTTTCGGAGGCAACTGATACCTGTCATACAAATCAAAGAAAGGTAAACAAAATTTTTCCCTGTTTTCTAACCAGGGTCACGAAAACATTGAACCAATTTAGACGACCGCGTGAGTCAAAAGTCAATTTTATGTTTAATCGCTGCGCAAAATATAAAATTCAGAAGCAACAGGTTGCTGTTGCGAAAACTTTTTCCGACAAAAAAGTCTTGTTCCTGTTTGAAGAATTTAGAAGTAGGCCATAAAGACACAATAAGATGTAAGAATAACTAAAAATCAGTTGCTTCCTTGATAGGGTAGAAAACATTGTGGGAAAAGGAGAAAATGCTGGTAACCTGCATTGTCTCCTTTCATCAGATTATTTTCAAAAGCCTTCTTTAAAAGGCGTCATTGTGTGGTAAAAGGTTAATAATTATCCAATCAGAGGAGCTTTAAGGAAATCAGAATGGATACCAGCAGCCAATCAGATAACACTTAAGAAATTCAACAGCCAATCAGAGAGCTTCAAAATCGCTCGAAAATGGCGCCAAAATTTATTGATAAAAAAACAGTGAAAAAAACGGCATAAAAGTGGATTTAAAGTCTTCTTTAAAGGCTGCTGTGCAGTCCTTGCCAGATTTCACTGAAAATGGGCAAATATTTAAGAAAATAGGGGCGCAGAAGACCGTGTTTTGGTCTTTTCAATTGCCTTGCAAGAATTACTTCCCTTTAACCGTCTATGCACCCCCCCACCTCCCCAGCCCTTAACTGTCTTTGCTTTTCTAACTCAGCCCACAATAAATTCTGCACATTGAAACTTTCAATAAGCCAAAGTGATCAATTTACAGTGTAAAAAAAAAGGAAGAAAAAAAAAAAAAACCCGCCCAAAAATTAATGCAAGAATTACTTCCCTTTAACCGTTGATGCACCCAACACCTACCCCCCTTCCCCAGCCCTTAACTGGATTTGCTTTTCTAACTC
Organism: Tridacna crocea; assembly: GCA_943736015.1. Lineage (NCBI taxonomy): Eukaryota > Metazoa > Mollusca > Bivalvia > Cardiida > Cardiidae > Tridacna > Tridacna crocea. Next base: position 30,201,894 of record OX031063.1, read on the forward strand.
AGCCCACAATAAATGCTGTACATTGGAGCTTTCAATAAGCCAAAGTGATCAATGTACAGTCTAAAAAAAAAAAGACGCCCAGAAATTAATGCAAGAATTACTTCCCTTTAACCCTCGATGCACCCCCCCCCACCTCCCCAGCCCTTAACTGGATTTGCTTTTCTAACTCAGCCCACAATAAATGCTGTACATTGGAGCTTTCAATAAGCCAAAGTGATCAATGTACAGTCTAAAAAAAAAAAGACGCCCAGAAATTAATGCAAGAATTACTTCCCTTTAACCCTCGATGCACCCAACCCCCCTCCCCCCCTCCCCAGTTCTTAACTGGATTTGCTTTTCTTACTCAGCCCACAATAAATGCTGCACATTGAAACTTTCAATAAGCCAAAGTGATCAATGTACAGTGTAAAAAAAAAACGCCCAGAAATTAATGTGACAATGGGCTAAAAAAGGACTGGAAACTCTTTCAGTTGCTTCCTATTGCATATATCAAACAAAGGCAAGTGAAGTGTAATTTTTCTAATCTCTTCAAACCGCAACAAGAAACTCAGTTACGTTGACTATGTGCCATTTACGCTCATGCGAAAACCTCAGAAATTAATGTGACAAGTGGCTAAAAAAAGACTGAAAACTCTCATACATGTATGTCAAACAATGGCAACTGAGGTGTTATTTTTCCAATCTCTTCAAACTACAACAAGAAACCCAGTTACGTTGACTACCGTCTCATAGGTGCCAGTTACGCTCATGCGAAAACCCCAGAAAATAATGCGACAAGTGGCTAAAAAAAGACTGAAGGCTCTTTCAGTAGCAACTGCTTCTTATTGCATAAATCAAACAAAAGGAACCAAATTTTTAACGTATATTTTTTTCTCCTATCTCTTTATAACGTGACGACAAATCCATTTACGTTGACTGCCGTCTCAATGGTGGCAGTTAAGTATCCGCGAAAATGCGAAAAATTGACTTACGGAGCATTTCAGAGGACACCTGTTGCTTAATAGGTCAAATATAGGGAATTTAATTTCTAATATCTGCTTTTTATTTATGCAATTTTTATTTACCGTGACAACAAACCCTTTTAGGTTGTCTATTGTCTCGCAGGTGCCACTTCCGTATCCGCAAAAACATGAAAAATTGACTTATGTAATATTTTATAGCAGAAGACAACTGTTGCTCGAGTCAATTATAGGGATTTTTCTTTTTCTTTTTCTCTCACTAGGGCCATTGATTTGGTTACGATGACCATCTAACCCATACGTGACTGTTACGTGCTGCGCATAAAATCGTAAAATCAACTTCGACACTTTCGGAGGCAACTGATACCTGTCATACAAATCAAAGAAAGGTAAACAAAATTTTTCCCTGTTTTCTAACCAGGGTCACGAAAACATTGAACCAATTTAGACGACCGCGTGAGTCAAAAGTCAATTTTATGTTTAATCGCTGCGCAAAATATAAAATTCAGAAGCAACCGGTTGCTGTTGCGAAAACTTTTTCCGACAAAAAAATCTTGTTCCTGTTTGAGGAATTTAGAAGTAGGCCATAAAGACACAATAAGATGTAAGAATAACTAAAAATCAGTTGCTTCCTTGATAGGGTAGAAAACATTGTGGGAAAAGGAGAAAATGCTGGTAACCTGCATTGTCTCCTTTCATCAGATTATTTTCAAAAGCCTTCTTTAAAAGGCGTCATTGTGTGGTAAAAGGTTAATAATTATCCAATCAGAGGAGCTTTAAGGAAATCAGAATGGATACCAGCAGCCAATCAGATAACACTTAAGAAATTCAACAGCCAATCAGAGAGCTTCAAATCGCTCGAAAATGGCGCCAAAATTTATTGATAAAAAAACAGTGAAAAAAACGGCATAAAAGTGGATTTAAAGTCTTCTTTAAAGGCTGCTGTGCAGTCCTTGCCAGATTTCACTGAAAATGGGCAAATATTTAAGAAAATAGGGGCGCAGAAGACCGTGTTTTGGTCTTTTCAATTCCCTTGCAAGAATTACTTCCCTTTAACCGTCTATGCACCCCCCCTCCTCCCCAGCCCTTAACTGTCTTTGCTTTTCTAACTCAGCCCACAATAAATTCTGCACATTGAAACTTTCAATAAGCCAAAGTGATCAATTTACAGTGTAAAAAAAAAAGAAGAAAAAAAAAAAAAAACCCGCCCAGAAATTAATGCAAGAATTACTTCCCTTTAACCGTTGATGCACCCAACACCTACCCCCCTTCCCCAGCCCTTAACTGGATTTGCTTTTCTAACTCAGCCCACAATAAATGCTGTACATTGGAGCTTTCAATAAGCCAAAGTGATCAATGTACAGTCTAAAAAAAAAAAGACGCCCAGAAATTAATGCAAGAATTACTTCCCTTTAACCCTCGATGCACCCAACCCCCCTCCCCCCCTCCCCAGCCCTTAACTGGATTTGCTTTTCTTTCTCAGCCCACAATAAATGCTGCACATTGAAACTTTCAATAAGCCAAAGTGATCAATGTACAGTGTAAAAAAAAAACGCCCAGAAATTAATGTGACAATGGGCTAAAAAAGGACTGGAAACACTTTCAGTTGCTTCCTATTGCATATATCAAACAAAGGCAACTGAAGTGTAATTTTTCTAATCTCTTCAAACCGCAACAAGAAACTCAGTTACATTGACTATGTGCCATTTACGCTCATGCGAAAACCTCAGAAATTAATGTGACAAGTGGCTAAAAAAAGACTGAAAACTCTCATACATGTATGTCAAACAATGGCAACTGAGGTGTTATTTTTCCAATCTCTTCAAACCGCAACAAGAAACCCAGTTACGTTGACTACCGTCTCATAGGTGCCAGTTACGCTCATGCGAAAACCCCAGAAAATAATGCGACAAGTGGCTAAAAAAAGACTGAAGGCTCTTTCAGTAGCAACTGCTTCTTATTGCATAAATCAAACAAAAGGAACCAAATTTTTAACGTATATTTTTTTCTCCTATCTCTTTATAACGTGACGACAAATCCATTTACGTTGACTGCCGTCTCAATGGTGGCAGTTAAGTATCCGCGAAAATGCGAAAAATCGACTTACGGAGCATTTCAGAGGACACCTGTTGCTTAATAGGTCAAATATAGGGAATTTAATTTCTAATATCTGTTTTTTATTTATGCAATTTTTATTTACCGTGACAACAAACCCTTTTAGGTTGTCTATTGTCTCGCAGGTGCCACTTCCGTATCCGCAAAAACATGAAAAATTGACTTATGTAATATTTTATAGCAGAAGACAACTGTTGCTCGAGTCAATTATAGGGATTTTTCTTTTTCTTTTTCTCTCACTAGGGCCATTGATTTGGTTACGATGACCATCTAACCCATACGTGACTGTTACATGCTGCGCATAAAATCGTAAAATCAACTTCAACACTTTCGGAGGCAACTGATACCTGTCATACAAATCAAAGAAAGGTAAACAAAATTTTTCCCTGTTTTCTAACCAGGGTCACGAAAACATTGAACCAATTTAGACGACCGCGTGAGTCAAAAGTCAATTTTATGTTTAATCGCTGTGCAAAATATAAAATTCAGAAGCAACCGGTTGCTGTTGCGAAAACTTTTTCCGACAAAAAAATCTTGTTCCTGTTTGAAGAATTTAGAAGTAGGCCATAAAGACACAATAAGATGTAAGAATAACTAAAAATCAGTTGCTTCCTTGATAGGGTAGAAAACATTGTGGGAAAAGGAGAAAATGCTGGTAACCTGCATTGTCTCCTTTCATCAGATTATTTTCAAAAGCCTTCTTTAAAAGGCGTCATTGTGTGGTAAAAGGTTAATAATTATCCAATCAGAGGAGCTTTAAGGAAATCAGAATGGATACCAGCAGCCAATCAGATAACACTTAAGAAATTCAACAGCCAATCAGAGAGCTTCAAAATCGCTCGAAAATGGCGCCAAAATTTATTGATAAAAAAACGGTGAAAAAAACGGCATAAAAGTGGATTTAAAGTCTTCTTTAAAGGCTGCTGTGCAGTCCTTGCCAGATTTCACTGAAAATGGGCAAATATTTAAGAAAATAGGGGCGCAGAAGACCGTGTTTTGGTCTTTTCAATTCCCTTGCAAGAGTTACTTCCCTTTAACCGTCTATGCACCCCCCCTCCTCCCCAGCCCTTAACTGTCTTTGCTTTTCTAACTCAGCCCACAATAAATTCTGAACATTGAAACTTTCAATAAGCCAAAGTGATCAATTTACAGTGTAAAAAGAAAGAAGAAAAAAAAAAAAAAACCTGCCCAGAAATTAATGCAAGAATTACTTCCCTTTAACCGTTGATGCACCCAACACCTACCCCCCTTCCCCAGCCCTTAACTGGATTTGCTTTTCTAACTCAGCCCACAATAAATGCTGTACATTGGAGCTTTCAATAAGCCAAAGTGATCAATGTACAGTCTAAAAAAAAAAAGACGCCCAGAAATTAATGCAAGAATTACTTCTCTTTAACCCTCGATGCACCCAACCCCCCTCCCCCCCTCCCCAGCCCTTAACTGGATTTGCTTTTCTTACTCAGCCCACAATAAATGCTGCACATTGAAACTTTCAATAAGCCAAAGTGATCAATGTACAGTGTAAAAAAAAAACGCCCAGAAATTAATGTGACAATGGGCTAAAAAAGGACTGGAAACTCTTTCAGTTGCTTCCTATTGCATATATCAAACAAAGGCAACTGAAGTGTAATTTTTCTAATCTCTTCAAACCGCAACAAGAAACTCAGTTACGTTGACTATGTGCCATTTACGCTCATGCGAAAACCTCAGAAATTAATGTGACAAGTGGCTAAAAAAAGACTGAAAACTCTCATACATGTATGTCAAACAATGGCAACTGAGGTGTTATTTTTCCAATCTCTTCAAACCGCAACAAGAAACCCAGTTACGTTGACTACCGTCTCATAGGTGCCAGTTACGCTCATGCGAAAACCCCAGAAAATAATGCGACAAGTGGCTAAAAAAAGACTGAAGGCTCTTTCAGTAGCAACTGCTTCTTATTGCATAAATCAAACAAAAGGAACCAAATTTTTAACGTATATTTTTTTCTCCTATCTCTTTATAACGTGACGACAAATCCATTTACGTTGACTGCCGTCTCAATGGTGGCAGTTAAGTATCCGCGAAAATGCGAAAAATCGACTTACGGAGCATTTCAGAGGACACCTGTTGCTTAATAGGTCAAATATAGGGAATTTAATTTCTAATATCTGTTTTTTTATTTATGCAATTTTTATTTACCGTGACAACAAACCCTTTTAGGTTGTCTATTGTCTCGCAGGTGCCACTTCCGTATCTGCAAAAACATGAAAAATTGACTTATGTAATATTTTATAGCAGAAGACAACTGTTGCTCGAGTCAATTATAGGGATTTTTCTTTTTCTTTTTCTCTCACTAGGGCCATTGATTTGGTTACGATGACCATCTAACCCATACGTGACTGTTACGTGCTGCGCATAAAATCGTAAAATCAACTTCGACACTTTCGGAGGCAACTGATACCTGTCATACAAATCAAAGAAAGGTAAACAAAATTTTTCCCTGTTTTCTAACCAGGGTCACGAAAACATTGAACCAATTTAGACGACCGCGTGAGTCAAAAGTCAATTTTATGTTTAATCGCTGCGCAAAATATAAAATTCAGAAGCAACCGGTTGCTGTTGCGAAAACTTTTTCCGACAAAAAAATCTTGTTCCTGTTTGAAGAATTTAGAAGTAGGCCATAAAGACACAATAAGATGTAAGAATAACTAAAAATCAGTTGCTTCCTTGATAGGGTAGAAAACATTGTGGGAAAAGGAGAAAATGCTGGTAACCTGCATTGTCTCCTTTCATCAGATTATTTTCAAAAGCCTTCTTTAAAAGGCGTCATTGTGTGGTAAAAGGTTAATAATTATCCAATCAGAGGAGCTTTAAGGAAATCAGAATGGATACCAGCAGCCAATCAGATAACACTTAAGAAATTCAACAGCCAATCAGAGAGCTTCAAAATCGCTCGAAAATGGCGCCAAAATTTATTGATAAAAAAACAGTGAAAAAAACGGCATAAAAGTGGATTTAAAGTCTTCTTTAAAGGCTGCTGTGCAGTCCTTGCCAGATTTCACTGAAAATGGGCAAATATTTAAGAAAATAGGGGCGCAGAAGACCGTGTTTTGGTCTTTTCAATTCCCTTGCAAGAATTACTTCCCTTTAACCGTCTATGCACCCCCCCCCCTCCTCCCCAGCCCTTAACTGTCTTTGCTTTTCTAACTCAGACCACAATAAATTCTGCACATTGAAACTTTCAATAAGCCAAAGTGATCAATTTACAGTGTAAAAAAAAAAGAAGAAAAAAAAAAAAAAACCCGCCCAGAAATTAATGCAAGAATTACTTCCCTTTAACCGTTGATGCACCCAACACCTACCCCCCTTCCCCAGCCCTTAACTGGATTTGCTTTTCTAACTCAGCCCACAATAAATGCTGTACATTGGAGCTTTCAATAAGCCAAAGTGATCAATGTACAGTCTAAAAAAAAAAAGACGCCCAGAAATTAATGCAAGAATTACTTCCCTTTAACCCTCGATGCACCCAACCCCCCTCCCCCCCTCCCCAGCCCTTAACTGGATTTGCTTTTCTTACTCAGCCCACAATAAATGCTGCACATTGAAACTTTCAATAAGCCAAAGTGATCAATGTACAGTGTAAAAAAAAAACGCCCAGAAATTAATGTGACAATGGGCTAAAAAAGGACTGGAAACTCTTTCAGTTGCTTCCTATTGCATATATCAAACAAAGGCAACTGAAGTGTAATTTTTCTAATCTCTTCAAACCGCAACAAGAAACTCAGTTACGTTGACTATGTGCCATTTACGCTCATGCGAAAACCTCAGAAATTAATGTGACAAGTGGCTAAAAAAAGACTGAAAACTCTCATACATGTATGTCAAACAATGGCAACTGAGGTGTTATTTTTCCAATCTCTTCAAACCGCAACAAGAAACCCAGTTACGTTGACTACTGTCTCATAGGTGCCAGTTACGCTCATGCGAAAACCCCAGAAAATAATGCGACAAGTGGCTAAAAAAAGACTGAAGGCTCTCTCAGTAGCAACTGCTTCTTATTGCATAAATCAAACAAAAGGAACCAAATTTTTAACGTATATTTTTTTCTCCTATCTCTTTATAACGTGACGACAAATCCATTTACGTTGACTGCCGTCTCAAAGGTGGCAGTTAAGTATCCGCGAAAATGCGAAAAATCGACTTACGGAGCATTTCAGAGGACACCTGTTGCTTAATAGGTCAAATATAGGGAATTTAATTTCTAATATCTGTTTTTTATTTATGCAATTTTTATTTACCGTGACAACAAACCCTTTTAGGTTGTCTATTGTCTCGCAGGTGCCACTTCCGTATCTGCAAAAACATGAAAAATTGACTTATGTAATATTTTATAGCAGAAGACAACTGTTGCTCGAGTCAATTATAGGGATTTTTCTTTTTCTTTTTCTCTCACTAGGGCCATTGATTTGGTTACGATGACCATCTAACCCATACGTGACTGTTACGTGCTGCGCATAAAATTGTAAAATTAACTTCGACACTTTCGGAGGCAACTGATACCTGTCATACAAATCAAAGAAAGGTAAACAAAATTTTTCCCTGTTTTCTAACCAGGGTCACGAAAACATTGAACCAATTTAGACGACCGCGTGAGTCAAAAGTCAATTTTATGTTTAATCGCTGCGCAAAATATAAAATTCAGAAGCAACCGGTTGCGAAAACTTTTTCCGACAAAAAAATCTTGTTCCTGTTTGAAGAATTTAGAAGTATGCCATAAAGACACAATAAGATGTAAGAATAACTAAAAATCAGTTGCTTCCTTGATAGGGTAGAAAACATTGTGGGAAAAGGAGAAAATGCTGGTAACCTGCATTGTCTCCTTTCATCAGATTATTTTCAAAAGCCTTCTTTAAAAGGCGTCATTGTGTGGTAAAAGGTTCATAATTATCCAATCAGAGGAGCTTTAAGGAAATCAGAATGGATACCAGCAGCCAATCAGATAACACTTAAGAAATTCAACAGCCAATCAGAGAGCTTCAAAATTGCTCGAAAATGGCGCCAAAATTTATTGATAAAAAAACAGTGAAAAAAACGGCATAAAAGTGGATTTAAAGTCTTCTTTAAAGGCTGCTGTGCAGTCTTTTCCAGATTTCACTGAAAATGGGCAAATATTTAAGAAAATAGGGGCGCAGAAGACCGTGTTTTGGTCTTTTCAAGCCCCTTGCAAGAATTACTTCCCTTTAACCGTCTATGCACCCCCCCTCCTCCCCAGCCCTTAACTGTCTTTGCTTTTCTAACTCAGCCCACAATAAATGCTGCACATTGAAACTTTCAATAAGCCAAAGTGATCAATTTACAGTGTAAAAAAAAAAAGAAGACAAAAAAAAAAAAAAACCCGCCCAGAAATTAATGCAAGAATTACTTCCCTTTAACCGTTGATGCACCCAACACCTAACCCCCTTCCCCAGCCCTTAACTGGATTTGCTTTTCTAACTCAGCCCACAATAAATGCTGTACATTGGAGCTTTCAATAAGCCAAAGTGATCAATGTACAGTCTAAAAAAAAAAAGACGCCCAGAAATTAATGCAAGAATTACTTCCCTTTAACCCTCGATGCACTCAACCCCCCTCCCCCCCTCCCCAGCCCTTAACTGGATTTGCTTTTCTTACTCAGCCCACAATAAATGCTGCACATTGAAACTTTCAATAAGCCAAAGTGATCAATGTACAGTGTAAAAAAAAAACGCCCAGAAATTAATGTGACAATGGGCTAAAAAAGGACTGGAAACTCTTTCAGTTGCTTCTATTGCATATATCAAACAAAGGCAAGTGAAGTGTAATTTTTCTAATCTCTTCAAACCGCAACAAGAAACTCAGTCACGTTGACTATGTGCCATTTACGCTCATGCGAAAACCTCAGAAATTAATGTGACAAGTGGCTAAAAAAAGACTGAAAACTCTCATACATGTATGTCAAACAATGGCAACTGAGGTGTTATTTTTCCAATCTCTTCAAACCGCAACAAGAAACCCAGTTACTTTGACTACCGTCTCATAGGTGCCAGTTACGCTCATGCGAAAACCCCAGAAAATAATGTGATAAGTGGCTAAAAAAAGACGGAAGGCTCTTTCAGTAGCAACTGCTTCTTATTGCATAAATCAAACAAAAGGAACCAAATTTTTAACATATATTTTTTTCTCCTATCTCTTTATAACGTGACGACAAATCCATTTACGTTGACTGCCGTCTCAAAGGTGGCAGTTAAGTATCCGCGAAAATGCGAAAAATAGACTTACGGAGCATTTCAGAGGACACCTGTTGCTTAATAGGTCAAATATAGGGAATTTAATTTCTAATATCTGTTTTTTATTTATGCAATTTTTATTTACCGTGACAACAAACCCTTTTAGGTTGTCTATTGTCTCGCAGGTGCCACTTCCGTATCCGCAAAAACATGAAAAATTGACTTATGTAATATTTTATAGCAGAAGACAACTGTTGCTCGAGTCAATTATAGGGATTTTTCTTTTTCTTTTTCTCTCACTAGGGCCATTGATTTGGTTACGATGACCATCTAACCCATACGTGACTGTTACGTGCTGCGCATAAAATCGTAAAATCAACTTCGACACTTTCGGAGGCAACTGATACCTGTCATACAAATCAAAGAAAGGTAAACAAAATTTTTCCCTGTTTTCTAACCAGGGTCACGAAAACATTGAACCAATTTAGACGACCGCGTGAGTCAAAAGTCAATTTTATGTTTAATCGCTGCGCAAAATATAAAATTCAGAAGCAACCGGTTGCTGTTGCGAAAACTTTTTCCGACAAAAAAATCTTGTTCCTGTTTGAAGAATTTAGAAGTAGGCCATAAAGACACAATAAGATGTAAGAATAACTAAAAATCAGTTGCTTCCTTGATAGGGTAGAAAACATTGTGGGAAAAGGAGAAAATGCTGGTAACCTGCATTGTCTCCTTTCATCAGATTATTTTCAAAAGCCTTCTTTAAAAGGCGTCATTGTGTGGTAAAAGGTTAATAATTATCCAATCAGAGGAGCTTTAAGGAAATCAGAATGGATACCAGCAGCCAATCAGATAACACTTAAGAAATTCAACAGCCAATCAGAGAGCTTCAAAATCGCTCGAAAATGGCGCCAAAATTTATTGATAAAAAAACAGTGAAAAAAACGGCATAAAAGTGGATTTAAAGTCTTTAAAGGCTGCTGTGCAGTCCTTGCCAGATTTCACTGAAAATGCGCAAATATTTAAGAAAATAGGAGCGCAGAAGACCGTGTTTTGGTCTTTTCAATTCCCTTGCAAGAATTACTTCCCTTTAACCGTCTATGCACCCCCCCTCCTCCCCAGCCCTTAACTGTCTTTGCTTTTCTAACTCAGCCCACAATAAATGCTGCACATTGAAACTTTCAATAAGCCAAAGTGATCAATTTACAGTGTAAAAAAAAAAGAAGGAAAAAAAAAAACCCGCCCAGAAATTAATGCAAGAATTACTTCCCTTTAACCGTTGATGCACCCAACACCTACCCCCCTTCCCCAGCCCTTAACTGGATTTGCTTTTCTAACTCAGCCCACAATAAATGCTGTACATTGGAGCTTTCAATAAGCCAAAGTGATCAATGTACAGTCTAAAAAAAAAAAGACGCCCAGAAATTAATGCAAGAATTACTTCCCTTTAACCCTCGATGCACCCAACCCCCCTCCCCCCCTCCCCAGCCCTTAACTGGATTTGCTTTTCTTACTCAGCCCACAATAAATGCTGCACATTGAAACTTTCAATAAGCCAAAGTGATCAATGTACAGTGTAAAAAAAAAAACGCCCAGAAATTAATGTGACAATGGGCTAAAAAAGGACTGGAAACTCTTTCAGTTGCTTCCTATTGCATATATCAAACAAAGGCAACTGAAGTGTAATTTTTCTAATCTCTTCAAACCGCAACAAGAAACTCAGTTACGTTGACTATGTGCCATTTACGCTCATGCGAAAACCTCAGAAATTAATGTGACAAGTGGCTAAAGAAAGACTGATAACTCTCATACATGTATGTCAAACAATGGCAACTGAGGTGTTATTTTTCCAATCTCTTCAAACCGCAACAAGAAACCCAGTTACGTTGGCTACCGTCTCATAGGTGCCAGTTACGCTCATGCGAAAACCCCAGAAAATAATGCGACAAGTGGCTAAAAAAAGACTGAAGGCTCTTTCAGTAGCAACTGCTTCTTATTGCATAAATCAAACAAAAGGAACCAAATTTTTAACGTATATTTTTTTCTCCTATCTCTTTATAACGTGACGACAAATCCATTTACGTTGACTGCCGTCTCAAAGGTGGCAGTTAAGTATCCGCGAAAATGCAAAAAATCGACTTACGGAGCATTTCAGAGGACACCTGTTGCTTAATAGGTCAAATATAGGGAATTTAATTTCTAATATCTGTTTTTTATTTATGCAATTTTTATTTACCGTGACAACAAACCCTTTTAGGTTGTCTATTGTCTCGCAGGTGCCACTTCCGTATCCGCAAAAACATGAAAAATTGACTTATGTAATATTTTATAGCAGAAGACAACTGTTGCTCGAGTCAATTATAGGGATTTTTCTTTTTCTTTTTCTCTCACTAGGGCCATTGATTTGGTTACGATGACCATCTTACCCATACGTGACTGTTACGTGCTGCGCATAAAATTGTAAAATCAACTTCGACACTTTCGGAGGCAACTGATACCTGTCATACAAATCAAAGAAAGGTAAACAAAATTTTTCCCTGTTTTCTAACCAGGGTCACGAAAACATTGAACCAATTTAGACGACCGCGTGAGTCAAAAGTCAATTTTATGTTTAATCGCTGCGCAAAATATAAAATTCAGAAGCAACCGGTTGCTGTTGCGAAAACTTTTTCCCGACAAAAAAATCTTGTTCCTGTTTGAAGAATTCAGAAGTAGGCCATAAAGACACAATAAGATGTAAGAATAACTAAAAATCAGTTACTTCCTTGATAGGGTAGAAAACATTGTGGGAAAAGGAGAAAATGCTGGTAACCTGCATTGTCTCCTTTCATCAGATTATTTTCAAAAGCCTTCTTTAAAAGGCGTCATTGTGTGGTAAAAGGTTAATAATTATCCAATCAGAGGAGCTTTAAGGAAATCAGAATGGATACCAGCAGCCAATCAGATAACACTTAAGAAATTCAACAGCCAATCAGAGAGCTTCAAAATCGCTCGAAAATGGCGCCAAAATTTATTGATAAAAAAACAGTGAAAAAAACGGCATAAAAGTGGATTTAAAGTCTTCTTTAAAGGCTGCTGTGCAGTCCTTGCCAGATTTCACTGAAAATGGGCAAATATTTAAGAAAATAGGGGCGCAGAAGACCGTGTTTTGGTCTTTTCAAGCCCCTTGCAAGAATTACTTCCCTTTAACCGTCTATGCACCCCCCCTCCTCCCCAGCCCTTAACTGTCTTTGCTTCTCTAACTCGGCCCACAATAAATGCTGCACATTGAAACTTTCAATAAGCCAAAGTGATCAATTTACAGTGTAAAAAAAAAGAAGAAAAAAAAAAAACCCGCCCAGAAATTAATGCAAGAATTACTTCCCTTTAACCGTTGATGCACCCAACACCTACCCCCCTTCCCCAGCCCTTAACTGGATTTGCTTTTCTAACTCAGCCCACAATAAATGCTGCACATTGGAGCTTTCAATAAGCCAAAGTGATCAATGTACAGTCTAAAAAAAAAAAGACGCCCAGAAATTAATGCAAGAATTACTTCCCTTTAGCCCTCGATGCACCCAACCCCCCCTCCCCCCCTCCCCAGCCCTTAACTGGATTTGCTTTTCTTACTCAGCCCACAATAAATGCTGCACATTGAAACTTTCAATAAGCCAAAGTGATCAGTGTACAGTGTAAAAATAAAACGCCCAGAAATTAATGTGACAATGGGCTAAAAAAGGACTGGAAACTCTTTCAGTTGCTTCCTATTGCATATATCAAACAAAGGCAAGTGAAGTGTAATTTTTCTAATCTCTTCAAAGCGCAACAAGAAACTCAGTTACGTTGACTATGTGCCATTTACGCTCATGCGAAAACCTCAGAAATTAATGTGACAAGTGGCTAAAAAAAGACTGAAAACTCTCATACATGTATGTCAAACAATGGCAACTGAGGTGTTATTTTTCCTATCTCTTCAAACCGCAACAAGAAACCCAGTTACGTTGACTACCGTTTCATAGGTGCCAGTTACGCTCATGCGAAAACCCCAGAAAATAATGTGACAAGTGGCTAAAAAAAGACTGAAGGCTCTTTCAGTAGCAACTGCTTCTTATTGCATAAATCAAACAAAAGGAACCAAATTTTTAACGTATATTTTTTTCTCCTATCTCTTTATAACGTGACGACAAATCCATTTACGTTGACTGCCGTCTCAAAGGTGGCAGTTAAGTATCCGCGAAAATGCGAAAAATCGACTTACGGAGCATTTCAGAGGACACCTGTTGCTTAATAGGTCAAATATAGGGAATTTAATTTCTAATATCTGTTTTTTATTTATGCAATTTTTATTTACCATGACAACAAACCCTTTTAGGTTGTCTATTGTCTCGCAGGTGCCACTTCCTTATCCGCAAAAACATGAAAAATTGACTTATGTAATATTTTATAGCAGAAGACAACTGTTGCTCGAGTCAATTATAGGGATTTTTCTTTTTCTTTTTCTCTCACTAGGGCCATTGATTTGGTTACGATGACCATCTAACCCATACGTGACTGTTACGTGCTGCGCATAAAATCGTAAAATCAACTTCGACACTTTCGGAGGCAACTGATACCTGTCATACAAATCAAAGAAAGGTAAACAAAATTTTTCCCTGTTTTCTAACCAGGGTCACGAAAACATTGAACCAATTTAGACGACCGCGTGAGTCAAAAGTCAATTTTATGTTTAATCGCTGCGCAAAATATAAAATTCAGAAGCAACCGGCTGCTGTTGCGAAAACTTTTTCCGACAAAAAAATCTTGTTCCTGTTTGAAGAATTTAGAAGTAGGCCATAAAGACACAATAAGATGTAAGAATAACTAAAAATCAGTTGCTTCCTTGATAGGGTAGAAAACATTGTGGGAAAAGGAGAAAATGCTGGTAACCTGCATTGTCTCCTTTCATCAGATTATTTTCAAAAGCCTTCTTTAAAAGGCGTCATTGTGTGGTAAAAGGTTAATAATTATCCAATCAGAGGAGCTTTAAAGAAATCAGAATGGATACCAGCAGCCAGTCAGATAACACTTAAGAAATTCAACAGCCAATCAGAGAGCTTCAAAATCGCTCGAAAATGGCGCCAAAATTTATTGATAAAAAAACAGTGAAAAAAACGGCATAAAAGTGGATTTAAAGTCTTCTTTAAAGGCTGCTGTGCAGTCCTTGCCAGATTTCACTGAAATTGGGCAAATATTTAAGAAAATAGGGGCGCAGAAGACCGTGTTTTGGTCTTTTCAAGCCCCTTGCAAGAATTACTTCCCTTTAACCGTCTATGCACCCCCCCTCCTCCCCAGCCCTTAACTGTCTTTGCTTTTCTAACTCAGCCCACAATAAATGCTGCACATTGAAACTTTCAATAAGCCAAAGTGATCAATTTACAGTGTAAAAAAAAAAGAAGAAAAAAAAAAAAAAACCCGCCCAGAAATTAATGCAAGAATTACTTCCCTTTAACCGTTGATGCACCCAACACCTACCCCCCTTCCCCAGCCCTTAACTGGATTTGCTTTTCTAACTCAGCCCACAATAAATGCTGTACATTGGAGCTTTCAATAAGCCAAAGTGATCAATGTACAGTCTAAAAAAAAAAAGACGCCCAGAAATTAATGCAAGAATTACTTCCCTTTAACCCTCGATGCACCCAACCCCCCTCCCCCCCTCCCCAGCCCTTAACTGGATTTGCTTTTCTTACTCAGCCCACAATAAATGCTGCACATTGAAACTTTCAATAAGCCAAAGTGATCAATGTACAGTGTAAAACAAAAACGCCCAGAAATTAATGTGACAATGGGCTAAAAAAGGACTGGAAACTCTTTCAGTTGCTTCCTATTGCATATATCAAACAAAGGCAACTGAAGTGTAATTTTTCTAATCTCTTCAAACCGCAACAAGAAACTCAGTTACGTTGAGTATGTGCCATTTACGCTCATGCGAAAACCTCAGAAATTAATGTGACAAGTGGCTAAAAAAAGACTGAAAACTCTCATACATGTATGTCAAACAATGGCAACTGAGGTGTTATTTTTCCAATCTCTTCAAACTGCAACAAGAAACCCAGTTACATTGACTACCGTTTCATAGGTGCCAGTTACGCTCATGCGAAAACCCCAGAAAATAATGTGACAAGTGGCTAAAAAAAGACTGAAGGCTCTTTCAGTAGCAACTGCTTCTTATTGCATAAATCAAACAAAAGGAACCAAATTTTTAACGTATATTTTTTTCTCCTATCTCTTTATAACGTGACGACAAATCCATTTACGTTGACTGCCGTCTCAAAGGTGGCAGTTAAGTATCCGCGAAAATGCGAAAAATCGACTTACGGAGCATTTCAGAGGACACCTGTTGCTTAATAGGTCAAATATAGGGAATTTAATTTCTAATATCTGTTTTTTATTTATGCAATTTTTATTTACCATGACAACAAACCCTTTTAGGTTGTCTATTGTCTCGCAATAGACAACCTAAAAGGTTTGTCCGTATCCGCAAAAACATGAAAAATTGACTTATGTAATATTTTATAGCAGAAGACAACTGTTGCTCGAGTCAATTATAGGGATTTTTCTTTTTCTTTTTCTCTCACTAGGGCCATTGATTTGGTTACGATGACCATCTAACCCATACGTGACTGTTACGTGCTGTGCATAAAATTGTAAAATCAACTTCGACACTTTCGGAGGCAACTGATACCTGTCATACAAATCAAAGAAAGGTAAACAAAATTTTTCCCTGTTTTCTAACCAGGGTCACGAAAACATTGAACCAATTTAGACAACCGCGTGAGTCAAAAGTCAATTTTATGTTTAATCGCTGCGCAAAATATAAAATTCAGAAGCAACCGGTTGCTGTTGCGAAAACTTTTTCCGACAAAAAAATCTTGTTCCTGTTTGAAGAATTTAGAAGTAGGCCATAAAGACACAATAAGATGTAAGAATAACTAAAAATCAGTTGCTTCCTTGATAGGGTAGAAAACATTGTGGGAAAAGGAGAAAATGCTGGTAACCTGCATTGTCTCCTTTCATCAGATTATTTTCAAAAGCCTTCTTTAAAAGGCGTCATTGTGTGGTAAAAGGTTAATAATTATCCAATCAGAGGAGCTTTAAGGAAATCAGAATGGATACCAGCAGCCAATCAGATAACACTTAAGAAATTCAACAGCCAATCAGAGAGCTTCAAAATCGCTCGAAAATGGCGCCAAAATTTATTGATAAAAAAGCAGTGAAAAAAACGGCATAAAAGTGGATTTAAAGTCTTTAAAGGCTGCTGTGCAGTCTTTGCCAGATTTCACTGAAAATGCACAAATATTTAAGAAAATAGGAGCGCAGAGGACCGTGTTTTGGTCTTTTCAAGCCCCTTGCAAGAATTACTTCCCTTTAACCGTCTATGCACCCCCCCCTCCTCCCCAGCCCTTAACTGTCTTTGCTTTTCTAACTCAGCCCACAATAAATGCTGCACATTGAAACTTTCAATAAGCCAAAGTGATCAATTTACAGTGTAAAAAAAAAAAGAAGGAAAAAAAAAAAACCCGCCCAGAAATTAATGCAAGAATTACTTCCCTTTAACCGTTGATGCACCCAACACCTACCCCCCTTCCCCAGCCCTTAACTGGATTTGCTTTTCTAACTCAGCCCACAATAAATGCTGTACATTGGAGCTTTCAATAAGCCAAAGTGATCAATGTACAGTCTAAAAAAAAAAAGACGCCCAGAAATTAATGCAAGAATTACTTCCCTTTAACCCTCGATGCACCCAACCCCCCTCCCCCCCTCCCCAGCCCTTAACTGGATTTGCTTTTCTTACTCAGCCCACAATAAATGCTGCACATTGAAACTTTCAATAAGCCAAAGTGATCAATGTCCAGTGTAAAAAAAAAAACGCCCAGAAATTAATGTGACAATGGGCTAAAAAAGGACTGGAAACTCTTTCAGTTGCTTCCTATTGCATATATCAAACAAAGGCAACTGAAGTGTAATTTTTCTAATCTCTTCAAACCGCAACAAGAAACTCAGTTACGTTGACTATGTGCCATTTACGCTCATGCGAAAACCTCAGAAATTAATGTGACAAGTGGCTAAAAAAAGACTGAAAACTCTCATACATGTATGTCAAACAATGGCAACTGAGGTGTTATTTTTCCAATCTCTTCAAACTGCAACAAGAAACCCAGTTACTTTGACTACCGTCTCATAGGTGCCAGTTACGCTCATGCGAAAACCCCAGAAAATAATGCGATAAGTGGCTAAAAAAAGACGGAAGGCTCTTTCAGTAGCAACTGCTTCTTATTGCATAAATCAAACAAAAGGAACCAAATTTTTAACGTATATTTTTTTCTCCTATCTCTTTATAACGTGACGACAAATCCATTTACGTTGACTGCCGTCTCAAAGGTGGCAGTTAAGTATCCGCGAAAATGCGAAAAATCGACTTACGGAGCATTTCAGAGGACACCTGTTGCTTAATAGGTCAAATATAGGGAATTTAATTTCTAATATCTGTTTTTTATTTATGCAATTTTTATTTACCGTGACAACAAACCCTTTTAGGTTGTCTATTGTCTCACAGGTGCCACTTCCGTATCCGCAAAAACATGAAAAATTGACTTATGTAATATTTTATAGCAGAAGACAACTGTTGCTCGAGTCAATTATCGGTAGGGCTCCGTATCGGTCAGTTTGATCGATACGATATTTGTATCGATACAAAATGATCGATATTCGATATATCATCTGATATTTCAATTTTCATGAAAAGACAGAAAAAAATGTGAAAATTGTGTTTGTTCTTTTTTCAGCATACCTGAAAAACAAAATACTGCAAATTTAACACTTCTAGATTGTATTGAAATTTCATAATTATGTAGGCCTAAATTAATATGAATTCTAACTAGATCTACATTTACTACTCATTAAAAAGCTGAAAAGACAGTCTAAGAGGACTCTGCTCGGACAATGTCAAGGAGACATTTTGTTGTGTCATGGGTTTCCGTGTTTTTTTTTTTAACCGAACAATTTTTCATGCGTGTTAATTTCTGGATATGTATGTTCGCATGATTCGACATAGATTTCTCAATAAGGATTAGAACTAGCACCAAAACCTGTTATTTTACTCACGATTAACAGATAATGGCCTTTTTTGTCCATGTTTTTTCTTACGTGAGGTCTCGCGTGTGATTAACATTTGTTATGCAAATTTCATGTCTATAAAATGATTTACACAATAATTTACGCGAGTCGGAACACTGATTTCAGATAATCTAATGGAAAAAGAGATTTTATTTTCGAGCCACATTTTTCGGCAATATTAAAAGATCGACCAAATAAAATCTTAGGAAGGTTGAAAGGTCAAAGCTTCAATTATTTCCATCGCTACCTCTCGATCACATCACGATTCACGAGATGTTTATTACCTTTCTTTAATCAACTATATTGACCAATTATCAGCGTAAATTTGTCTGCAATCTGCTGATTGATGCATAATTTGCAGATTTCAAACAACATGACGGGGGAACGAGAATAAGGGTATTAGCTAATTGTCATCTATTGTCTAACGGGTACAGGGCGAGTAATAAAGAATGACGCATTTCGATTGGTTGTAAGTTTCCCAGGTAGCCACACCTACCTCTACGACTACTCAACTTTAGAGATTACCTAAAGTAAACTCGTAATGAATTTCGCCGTTAAAAACAACTAAACTGGGTATTTATATGCTTTACTTTTATTTTCTTTTGATGATCGATATTTTGTTCGATACAGAAACGTTCGATCCGATATATCTATCGAACGTAAAATACCAGTTTTCGATATATATCGAGTACCGGTGCGGAGCCCTACTTATAGGGATTTTTCTTTTTCTTTTTCTCTCACTAGGGCCATTGATTTGGTTACGATGACCATCTAACCCATACGTGACTGTTACGTGCTGCGCATAAAATCGTAAAATCAACTTCGACACTTTCGGAGGCAACTGATACCTGTCATACAAATCAAAGAAAGGTAAACAAAATTTTTCCCTGTTTTCTAACCAGGGTCACGAAAACATTGAACCAATTTAGACAACCGCGTGTGTCAAAAGTCAATTTCATGTTTAATCGCTGCGCAAAATATAAAATTCAGAAGCAACCGCTTGCTGTTGCGAAAACTTTTTCCGACAAAAAAATCTTGTTCCTGTTTGAAGAATTTAGAAGTAGGCCATAAAGACACAATAAGATGTAAGAATAACTAAAAATCAGTTGCTTCCTTGATAGGGTAGAAAACATTGTGGGAAAAGGAGAAAATGCTGGTAACCTGCATTGTCTCCTTTCATCAGATTATTTTCAAAAGCCTTCTTTAAAAGGCGTCATTGTGTGGTAAAAGGTTAATAATTATCCAATCAGAGGAGCTTTAAGGAAATCAGAATGGATACCAGCAGCCAATCAGATAACACTTAAGAAATTCAACAGCCAATCAGAGAGCTTCAAAATCGCTCGAAAATGGCGCCAAAATTTATTGATAAAAAAACAGTGAAAAAAACGGCATAAAAGTGGATTTAAAGTCTTCTTTAAAGGCTGCTGTGCAGTCCTTGCCAGATTTCACTGAAAATGGGCAAATATTTAAGAAAATAGGAGCGCAGAAGACCGTGTTTTGGTCTTTTCAAGCCCCTTGCAAGAATTACTTCCCTTTAACCGTCTATGCACCCCCCCTCCTCCCCAGCCCTTAACTGTCTTTGCTTTTCTAACTCAGCCCACAATAAATGCTGCACATTGAAACTTTCAATAAGCCAAAGTGATCAATTTACAGTGTAAAAAAAAAAGAAGAAAAAAAAAAAAAAAACCCGCCCAGAAATTAATGCAAGAATTACTTCCCTTTAACCGTTGATGCACCCAACACCTACCCCCCTTCCCCAGCCCTTAACTGAATTTGCTTTTCTAACTCAGCCCACAATAAATGCTGCACATTGGAGCTTTCAATAAGCCAAAGTGATCAATGTACAGTCTAAAAAAAAAAAGACGCCCAGAAATTAATGCAAGAATTACTTCCCTTTAACCCTCGATGCACCCAACCCCCCTCCCCCCCTCCCCAGCCCTTAACTGGATTTGCTTTTCTTACTCAGCCCACAATAAATGCTGCACATTGAAACTTTCAATAAGCCAAAGTGATCAATGTACAGTGTAAAAAAAAGACGCCCAGAAATTAATGTGACAATGGGCTAAAAAAGGACTGGAAACTCTTTCAGTTGTTTCCTATTGCATATATCAAACAAAGGCAACTGAAGTGTAATTTTTCTAATCTCTTCAAACCGCAACAAGAAACTCAGTTACGTTGACTATGTGCCATTTACGCTCATGCAAAAACCTCAGAAATTAATGTGACAAGTGGCTAAAAAAAGACTGAAAACTCTCATACATGTATGTCAAACAATGGCAACTGAGGTGTTATTTTTCCAATCTCTTCAAACCGCAACAAGAAACCCAGTTACGTTGACTACCGTCTCATAGGTGCCAGTTACGCTCATGCGAAAACCCCAGAAAATAATGCGACAAGTGGCTAAAAAAAGACTGAAGGCTCTTTCAGTAGCAACTGCTTCTTATTGCATAAATCAAACAAAAGGAACCAAATTTTTAACGTATATTTTTTTCTCCTATCTCTTTATAACGTGACAACAAATCCATTTACGTTAACTGCCGTCTCAAAGGTGGCAGTTAAGTATCCGCGAAAATGCGAAAATTCAACTTACGGAGCATTTCAGAGGACACCTGTTGCTTAATAGGTCAAATATAGGGAATTTAATTTCTAATATCTGTTTTTGATTTATGCAATTTTTATTTACCGTGACAACAAACCCTTTTAGGTTGTCTATTGTCTCGCAGGTGCCACTTCTGTATCCGCAAAAACATGAAAAATTGACTTATGTAATATTTTATAGCAGAAGACAACTGTTGCTCGAGTCAATTATAGGGATTTTTCTTTTTCTTTTTCTCTCACTAGGGCCATTGATTTGGTTACGATGACCATCTAACCCATACGTGACTGTTACGTGCTGCGCATTAAATCGTAAAATCAACTTCGACACTTTCGGAGGCAACTGATACCTGTCATACAAATCAAAGAAAGGTAAACAAAATTTTTCCCTGTTTTCTAACCAGGGTCACGAAAACATTGAACCAATTTAGACGACCGCGTGAGTCAAAAGTCAATTTTATGTTTAATCGCTGCGCAATATATGAAATTCAGAAGCAACCGGTTGCTGTTGCAAAAACTTTTTCCGACAAAAAAATCTTGTTCCTGTTTGAAGAATTTAGAAGTAGGCCATAAAGACACAATAAGATGTAAGAATAACTAAAAATCAGTTGCTTCCTTGATAGGGTAGAAAACATTGTGGGAAAAGGAGAAAATGCTGGTAACCTGCATTGTCTCCTTTCATCAGATTATTTTCAAAAGCCTTCTTTAAAAGGCGTCATTGTGTGGTAAAAGGTTAATAATTATCCAATCAGAGGAGCTTTAAGGAAATCAGAATGGATACCAGCAGCCAATCAGATAACACTTAAGAAATTCAACAGCCAATCAGAGAGCTTCAAAATCGCTCGAAAATGGCGCCAAAAAAAACGGCATAAAAGTGGATTTAAAGTCTTCTTTAAAGGCTGCTGTGCAGTCCTTGCCAGATTTCACTGAAAATGGGCAAATATTTAAGAAAATAGGGGCGCAGAAGACCGTGTTTTGGTCTTTTCAAGCCCCTTGCAAGAATTACTTCCCTTTAACCGTCTATGCACCTCCCCTCCTCCCCAGCCCTTAACTGTCTTTGCTTTTCTAACTCAGCCCACAATAAATGCTGCACATTGAAACTTTCAATAAGCCAAAATGATCAATTTACAGTGTAAAAAAAAAAAGAAGAAAAAAAAAAAAAAACCTGCCCAGAAATCAATGCAAGAATTACTTCCCTTTAACCGTTGATGCACCCAACACCTACCCCCCTTTCCCAGCCCTTAACTGTCTTTGCTTTTCTAACTCAGCCCACAATAAATGCTGCACATTGAAACTTTCAATAAGCCAAAGTGATCAATTTACAGTGTAAAAAAAAAAAGAAGAAAAAAAAAAAAAAACCCGCCCAGAAATTAATGCAAGAATTACTTCCCTTTAACCGTTGATGCACCCAACACCTACCCCCCTTCCCCAGCCCTTAACTGGATTTGCTTTTCTAACTCAGCCCACAATAAATGCTGTACATTGGAGCTTTCAATAAGCCAAAGTGATCAATGTACAGTCTAAAAAAAAAAAAGACGCCCAGAAATTAATGCAAGAATTACTTCCATTTAACCCTCGATGCACCCAACCCCTCTCCCCCCCTCCCCAGCCCTTAACTGGATTTGCTTTTCTTACTCAGCCCACAATAAATGCTGCACATTGAAACTTTCAATAAGCCAAAGTGATCAATGTACAGTGTAAAAAAAAACGCCCAGAAATTAATGTGACAATGGGCTAAAAAAGGACTGGAAACTCTTTCAGTTGCTTCCTATTGCATATATCAAACAAAGGCAACTGAAGTGTAATTTTTCTAATCTCTTCAAACCGCAACAAGAAACTCAGTTACGTTGACTATGTGCCATTAACGCTCATGCGAAAACCTCAGAAATTAATGTGACAAGTGGCTAAAAAAAGACTGAAAACTCTCATACATGTATGTCAAACAATGGCAACTGAGGTGTTATTTTTCCAATCTCTTCAAACCGCAACAAGAAACCCAGTTACGTTGACTACCATCTCATAGGTGGCAGTTACGCTCATGCGAAAACCCCAGAAAATAATGCGACAAGTGGCTAAAAAAAGACTGAAGGCTCTTTCAGTAGCAACTGCTTCTTATTGCATAAATCAAACAAAAGGGACCAAATTTTTAACGTATATTTTTTTCTCCTATCTCTTTATAACGTGACAACAAATCCATTTACGTTGACTGCCGTCTCAAAGGTGGCAGTTAAGTATCCGTGAAAATGTGAAAAATCGACTTACGGAGCATTTCAGAGGACACCTGTTGCTTAATAGGTCAAATATAGGGAATTTAATTTCTAATATCTGTTTTTTATTTATGCAATTTTTATTTACCGGGACAACAAACCCTTTTAGGTTGTCTATTGTCTCGCAGGTGCCACTTCCGTATCCGCAAAAACATGAAAAATTGACTTATGTAATATTTTATAGCAGAAGACAACTGTTGCTCGAGTCAATTATAGGGATTTTTCTTTTTCTTTTTCTCTCACTAGGGCCATTGATTTGGTTACGATGACCATCTAACCCATACGTGACTGTTACGTGCTGCGCATAAAATCGTAAAATCAACTTCGACACTTTCGGAGGCAACTGATACCTGTCATACAAATCAAAGAAAGGTAAACAAAATTTTTCCCTGTTTTCTAACCAGGGTCACGAAAACATTGAACCAATTTAGACGACCGCGTGAGTCAAAAGTCAATTTTATGTTTAATCGCTGCGCAAAATATAAAATTCAGAAGCAACCGGTTGCTGTTGCAAAACCTTTTTCCGACAAAAAAATCTTGTTCCTGTTTGAAGAATTTAGAAGTAGGCCATAAAGACACAATAAGATGTAAGAATAACCAAAAATCAGTTGCTTCTTTGATAGGGTAGAAAACATTGTGGGAAAAGGAGAAAATGCTGGTAACCTGCATTGTCTCCTTTCATCAGATTATTTTCAAAAGCCTTCTTTTAAAGGCGTCATTGTGTGGTAAAAGGTTAATAATTATCCAATCAGAGGAGCTTTAAGGAAATCAGAATGGATACCAGCAGCCAATCAGATAACACTTAAGAAATGCAACAGCCAATCAGAGAGCTTCAAAATCGCTCGAAAATGGCGCCAAAATTTATTGATAAAAAAACAGTGAAAAAAAGGGCATAAAAGTGGATTTAAAGTCTTCTTTAAAGGCTGCTGTGCAGTCCTTGCCAGATTTCACTGAAAATGGGCAAATATTTAAGAAAATAGGGGCGCAGAAGACCGTGTTTTGGTCTTTTCAAGCCCCTTGCAAGAATTACTTCCCTTTAACCGTCTATGCACCCCCCCTCCTCCCCAGCCCTTAACTATCTTTGCTTTTCTAACTCAGCCCACAATAAATGCTGCACATTGAAACTTTCAATAAGCCAAAGTGATCAATTTACAGTGTAAGAAAAAAAGAAGAAAAAAAAAAACCGCCCAGAAATTAATGCAAGAATTACTTCCCTTTAACCGTTGATGCACCCAACACCTACCCCCCTTCCCCAGGCCTTAAATGGATTTGCTTTTCTAACTTAGCCCACAATAAATGCTGCAAATTGGAGCTTTCAATAAGCCAAAGTGATCAATGTACAGTCTAAAAAAAAAAAAGACGCCCAGAAATTAATGCAAGAATTACTTCCCTTTAACCCTCGATGCACCCAACCCCTCTCCCCCCTCCCCAGCCCTTAACTGGATTTGCTTTTCTTACTCAGCCCACAATAAATGCTGCACATTGAAACTTTCAATAAGCCAAAGTGATCAATGTACAGTGTAAAAAAAAACGCCCAGAAATTAATGTGACAATGGGCTAAAAAAGGACTGGAAACTCTTTCAGTTGCTTCCTATTGCATATATCAAACAAAGGCAACTGAAGTGTAATTTTTCTAATCTCTTCAAACCGCAACAAGAAACTCAGTTACGTTGACTATGTGCCATTTACGCTCATGGGAAAACCTCAGAAATTAATGTGACAAGTGGCTAAAAAAAGACTGAAAACTCTCATACATGTATGTCAAACAATGGCAACTGAGGTGTTATTTTTCCAATCTCTTCAAACCGCAACAAGAAACCCAGTTACGTTGACTACCGTCTCATAGGTGCCAGTTACGCTCATGCGAAAACCCCAGAAAATAATGCGACAAGTGGCTAAAAAAAGACTGAAGGCTCTTTCAGTAGCAACTGCTTCTTATTGCATAAATCAAACAAAAGGAACCAAATTTTTAACGTATATTTTTTTCTCCTATCTCTTTATAACGTGACAACAAATCCATTTACGTTGACTGCCGTCTCAAAGGTGGCAGTTAAGTATCCGCGAAAATGTGAAAAATCGACTTACGGAGCATTTCAGAGGACACCTGTTGCTTAATAGGTCAAATATAGGGAATTTAATTTCTAATATCTGTTTTTTATTTATGCAATTTTTATTTACCGTGACAACAAACCCTTTTAGGTTGTCTATTGTCTCGCAGGTGCCACTTCCGTATCCGCAAAAACATGAAAAATTGACTTATGTAATATTTTATAGCAGAAGACAACTGTTGCTCGAGTCAATTATAGGGATTTTTCTTTTTCTTTTTCTCTCACTAGGGCCATTGATTTGGTTACGATGACCATCTAACCCATACGTGACTGTTACGTGCTGCGCATAAAATCGTAAAATCAACTTCGACACTTTCGGAGGCAACTGATACCTGTCATACAAATCAAAGAAAGGTAAACAAAATTTTTCCCTGTTTTCTAACCAGGGTCATGAAAACATTGAACCAATTTAGACGACCGCGTGAGTCAAAAGTCAATTTTATGTTTAATCGCTGCGCAAAATATAAAATTCAGAAGCAACCGGTTGCTGTTGCAAAAACTTTTTTCCTACAAAAAAATCTTGTTCCTGTTTGAAGAATTTAGAAGTAGACCATAAAGACACAATAAGATGTAAGAATAACTAAAAATCAGTTGCTTCCTTGATAGGGTAGAAAACATTGTGGGAAAAGGAGAAAATGCTGCTAACCTGCATTGTCTCCTTTCATCAGATTATTTTCAAAAGCCTTCTTTAAAAGGCGTCATTGTGTGGTAAAAGGTTAATAATTATCCAATCAGAGGAGCTTTAAGGAAATCAGAATGGATACCAGCAGCCAATCAGATAACACTTAAGAAATTCAACAGCCAATCAGAGAGCTTCAAAATCGCTCGAAAATGGCGCCAAAAAAAACGGCATAAAAGTGGATTTAAAGTCTTCTTTAAAGGCTGCTGTGCAGTCCTTGCCAGATTTCACTGAAAATGGGCAAATATTTAAGAAAATAGGGGCACAGAAGACCGTGTTTTGGTCTTTTCAAGCCCCTTGCAAGAATTACTTCCCTTTAACCGTCTATGCACCTCCCCTCCTCCCCAGCCCTTAACTGTCTTTGCTTTTCTAACTCAGCCCACAATAAATGCTGCACATTGAAACTTTCAATAAGCCAAAGTGATCAATTTACAGTGTAAAAAAAAAAAGAAGAAAAAAAAAAAAAAACCTGCCCAGAAATTAATGCAAGAATTACTTCCCTTTAACCGTTGATGCACCCAACACCTACCCCCCTTTCCCAGCCCTTAACTGTCTTTGCTTTTCTAACTCAGCCCACAATAAATGCTGCACATTGAAACTTTCAATAAGCCAAAGTGATCAATTTACAGTGTAAAAAAAAAAAGAAGAAAAAAAAAAAAACCCGCCCAGAAATTAATGCAAGAATTACTTCCCTTTAACCGTTGATGCACCCAACACCTACCCCCCTTCCCCAGCCCTTAACTGGATTTGATTTTCTAACTCAGCCCACAATAAATGCTGTACATTGGAGCTTTCAATAAGCCAAAGTGATCAATGTACAGTCTAAAAAAAAAAAAGACGCCCAGAAATTAATGCAAGAATTACTTCCATTTAACCCTCGATGCACCCAACCCCCCTCCCCCCCTCCCCAGCCCTTAACTGGATTTGCTTTTCTTACTCAGCCCACAATAAATGCTGCACATTGAAACTTTCAATAAGCCAAAGTGATCAATGTACAGTGTAAAAAAAAACGCCCAGAAATTAATGTGACAATGGGCTAAAAAAGGACTGGAAACTCTTTCAGTTGCTTCCTATTGCATATATCAAACAAAGGCAACTGAAGTGTAATTTTTCTAATCTCTTCAAACCGCAACAAGAAACTCAGTTACGTTGACTATGTGCCATTTACGCTCATGCGAAAACCTCAGAAATTAATGTGACAAGTGGCTAAAAAAAGACTGAAAACTCTCATACATGTATGTCAAACAATGGCAACTGAGGTGTTATTTTTCCAATCTCTTCAAACCGCAACAAGAAACCCAGTTACGTTGACTACCATCTCATAGGTGCCAGTTACGCTCATGCGAAAACCCCAGAAAATAATGCGACAAGTGGCTAAAAAAAGACTGAAGGCTCTTTCAGTAGCAACTGCTTCTTATTGCATAAATCAAACAAAAGGAACCAAATTTTTAACGTATATTTTTTTCTCCTATCTCTTTATAACGTGACAACAAATCCATTCACGTTGACTGCCGTCTCAAAGGTGGCAGTTAAGTATCCGCGAAAATGTGAAAAATCGACTTACGGAGCATTTCAGAGGACACCTGTTGCTTAATAAGTCAAATATAGGGAATTTAATTTCTAATATCTGTTTTTTATTTATGCAATTTTTATTTACCGTGACAACAAACCCTTTTAGGTTGTCTATTGTCTCGCAGGTGCCACTTCCGTATCCGCAAAAACATGAAAAATTGACTTATGTAATATTTTATAGCAGAAGACAACTGTTGCTCGAGTCAATTATAGGGATTTTTCTTTTTCTTTTTCTCTCACTAGGGCCATTGATTTGGTTACGATGACCATCTAACCCATACGTGACTGTTACGTGCTGCGCATAAAATCGTAAAATCAACTTCGACACTTTCGGAGGCAACTGATACCTGTCATACAAATCAAAGAAAGGTAAACAAAATTTTTCCCTGTTTTCTAACCAGGGTCACGAAAACATTGAACCAATTTAGACGACCGCGTGAGTCAAAAGTCAATTTTATGTTTAATCGCTGCGCAAAATATAAAATTCAGAAGCAACCGGTTGCTGTTGCAAAAACTTTTTCCGACAAAAAAATCTTGTTCCTGTTTGAAGAATTTAGAAGTAGGCCATAAAGACACAATAAGATGTAAGAATAACTAAAAATCAGTTGCTTCCTTGATAGGGTAGAAAACATTGTGGGAAAAGGAGAAAATGCTGATAACCTGCATTGTCTCCTTTCATCAGATTATTTTCAAAAGCCTTCTTTAAAAGGCGTCATTGTGTGGTAAAAGGTTAATAATTATCCAATCAGAGGAGCTTTAAGGAAATCAGAATGGAT
Source organism: Tridacna crocea (assembly GCA_943736015.1). NCBI lineage: Eukaryota > Metazoa > Mollusca > Bivalvia > Cardiida > Cardiidae > Tridacna > Tridacna crocea. The sequence continues at coordinate 30,230,324 of OX031063.1, forward strand.
ACCAGCAGCCAATCAGATAACACTTAAGAAATTCAACAGCCAATCAGAGAGCTTCAAAACCGCTCGAAAATGGCGCCAAAATTTATTGATAAAAAAACAGTGAAAAAAACGGCATAAAAGTGGATTTAAAGTCCTCTTTAAAGGCTGCTGTGCAGTCCTTGCCAGATTTCACTGAAAATGGGCAAATATTTAAGAAAATAGGGGCGCAGAAGACCGTGTTTTGGTGTTTTAAATTCCCTTGCAAGAATTACTTCCCTTTAACCGTCTATGCACCCCCCCCTCCTCCCCAGCCCTTAACTGTCTTTGCTTTTCTAACTCAGCACACAATAAATGCTGCTGATCAATTTACAGTGTAAAAAAAAAAGAAGAAAAAAAAAAAAAAACCCGCCCAGAAATTAATGCAAGAATTACTTCCCTTTAACCGTTGATGCACCCAACACCTACCCCCCTTCCCCAGCCCTTAACTGGATTTGCTTTTCTAACTCAGCCCACAATAAATGCTGTACATTGGAGCTTTCAATAAGCCAAAGTGATCAATGTACAGTCTAAAAAAAAAAAAGACGCCCAGAAATTAATGCAAGAATTACTTCCCTTTAACCCTCGATGCACCCAACCCCCCTTCCCCCCTCCCCAGCCCTTAACTGGATTTGCTTTTCTTACTCAGCCCACAATAAATGCTGCACATTGAAACTTTCAATAAGCCAAAGTGATCAATGTACAGTGTAAAAAAAAAACGCCCAGAAATTAATGTGACAATGGGCTAAAAAAGGACTGGAAACTCTTTCAGTTGCTTCCTATTGCATATATCAAACAAAGGCAACTGAAGTGTAATTTTTCTAATCTCTTCAAAGCGCAACAAGAAACTCAGTTACGTTGACTATGTGCCATTTACGCTCATGCGAAAACCTCAGAAATTAATGTGACAAGTGGCTAAAAAAAGACTGAAAACTCTCATACATGTATGTCAAACAATGGCAACTGAGGTGTTATTTTTCCAATCTCTTCAAACCGCAACAAGAAACCCAGTTACGTTGGCTACCGTCTCATAGGTGCCAGTTACGCTCATGCGAAAACCCCAGAAAATAATGTGACAAGTGGCTAAAAAAAGACTGAAGGCTCTTTCAGTAGCAACTGCTTCTTATTGCATAAATCAAACAAAAGGAACCAAATTTTTAACGTATATTTTTTTCTCCTATCTCTTTAAAACGTGACCACAAATCCATTTACGTTGACTGCCGTCTCAAAGGTGGCAGTTAAGTATCCGCGAAAATGCGAAAAATCGACTTACGGAGCATTTCAGAGGACACCTGTTGCTTAATAGGTCAAATATAGGGAATTTAATTTCTAATATCTGTTTTTTATTTATGCAATTTTTATTTACCATGACAACAAACCCTTTTAGGTTGTCTATTGTCTCGCAGGTGCCACTTCCGTATCCGCAAAAACATGAAAAATTGACTTATGTAATATTTTATAGCAGAAGACAACTGTTGCTCGAGTCAATTATAGGGATTTTTCTTTTTCTTTTTCTCTCACTAGGGCCATTGATTTGGTTACGATGACCATCTAACCCATACGTGACTGTTACGTGCTGCGCATAAAATCGTAAAATCAACTTCGACACTTTCGGAGGCAACTGATACCTGTCATACAAATCAAAGAAAGGTAAACAAAATTTTTCCCTGTTTTCTAACCAGGGTCACGAAAACATTGAACCAATTTAGACGACCGCGTGAGTCAAAAGTCAATTTTATGTTTAATCGCTGCGCAAAATATAAAATTCAGAAGCAACCGGTTGTTGTTGCGAAAACTTTTTCCGACAAAAAAATCTTGTTCCTGTTTGAAGAATTTAGAAGTAGGCCATAAAGACACAATAAGATGTAAGAATAACTAAAAATCAGTTGCTTCCTTGATAGGGTAGAAAACATTGTGGGAAAAGGAGAAAATGCTGGTAACCTGCATTGTCTCCTTTCATCAGATTATTTTCAAAAGCCTTCTTTAAAAGGCGTCATTGTGTTGTAAAAGGTTAATAATTATCCAATCAGAGGAGCTTTAAGGAAATCAGAATGGATACCAGCAGCCAATCAGATAACACTTAAGAAATTCAACAGCCAATCAGAGAGCTTCAAAATCGCTCGAAAATGGCGCCAAAATTTATTGATAAAAAAACAGTGAAAAAAACGGCATAAAAGTGGATTTAAAGTCTTCTTTAAAGGCTGCTGTGCAGTCCTTGCCAGATTTCACTGAAAATGGGCAAATATTTAAGAAAATAGGGGCGCAGAAGACCGTGTTTTGGTCTTTTCAAGCCCCTTGCAAGAATTACTTCCCTTTAACCGTCTATGCACCCCCCCTCCTCCCCAGCCTTTAACTGTCTTTGCTTTTCTAACTCAGCCCACAATAAATGCTGCACATTGAAACTTTCAATAAGCCAAAGTGATCAATTTACAGTGTAAAAAAAAAAGAAGAAAAAAAAAAAAAAACCCGCCCAGAAATTAATGCAAGAATTACTTCCCTTTAACCGTTGATGCACCCAACACCTACCCCCCTTCCCCAGCCCTTAACTGGATTTGCTTTTCTAACTCAGCCCACAATAAATGCTGTACATTAGAGCTTTCAATAAGCCAAAGTGATCAATGTACAGTCTAAAAAAAAAAAGAAGCCCAGAAATTAATGCAAGAATTACTTCCCTTTAACCCTCGATGCACCCAACCCC